>OY728148.1:1613487244-1614766389 GCA_963277665.1 Viscum album
ATATGCTTTACACTTGTAAACTTGTTCGTAAAACTTCCCAAAGGTGTGGAAGGATACAAAAATAATGGAATAAGATTTAACCGTAAGTCCAACATATATATAAAAAAATTATATAAAATAATGTGTAGCATATATATCAAAATAATATAACATCATTGAAGATAAAATAAGAAGGCACCTCTAACTATAGATATCCCTACTAAAAATTATTGTGGTGCAAGATCTACTATATAAAGATGTCTGGTATTAACTCCTTCTGGATATTTCTAAACTAGAATAGCATCCCCTATAGTATAAAGATAAGACCCACTACCCTTGACTAAAGGGAACCATTTTTATTAGTTTTGGAGAAGAAAAGAACAACAATATCACAAGAGGTCTAAAAAAATGTAGGCCAAGAGCATCATTAACAACATGTTTGAGACCCTCCCGAGGGAAGGATCCTAAATTAGTGAAAAAGACATACTTTGATCCGTTGAATCCATGGACTCCAAGAAGTATGCAACCCTGTTCCCTTCCCGCCATGTGTGAGTGACCTCTGTGTGATTGCCCAAGAGTTATTTTCACTTCTTGATGATGTACTCAATTTTCCATGGAGACGGTCCTATTCCAGATAGTGCTTTATATAGGATGAGTGGATCTGTTTCCACCTCATTGAGTAGTATTTGTCTCTGATTACACATCTTCAAATTGGTATCCATCACCTGCACCTCTGCCTAAACTGCATGACCCCTGCCATAGAATGCCGAAAAGGCTGCAATGAAGCCCCCTCATGGTTCCTGATTACACCTCCTCCCCACATCTCCCCCCAAAAAGGACCCATCCATGTTAAGTTTCAGTCCACTTTGTAGAGGATGCCACCGAACCTAGTTCCACTACCCTGAGCCATTGCTCTGATTGAGAAAGGAAAAATTCAAAGAGAGGTCCCTTACCAATGGTGCGCCATGACATGCTGTGCACAACTAAACCATGTCCTGTAGTAAATTACTCATTTTGAAAATGATGTAGGTGTGGGAAAAACACAGGTCCTTATACCTTTCCTTGTTTCTGGCCATCCACAAGGTCCAACACCCCGGCAGAAGGATGATGGCCTGAGCTTTCCTCCCAGCACCATTATCCTCAGTTCTGTTAAACTAGCCCCTGAGAAAAACCTCCTACGACCCGCCCTGCCTACTCCATCCCACACAGGCCCTGAAGGCCTGCCACACCCAAGTGGCCCATTCACTATCGAAAAAGTGATTATCCACAAATTCTTGCTTGGGATTGCAGCATCAAAAACACATAGAAGAGATACTCACTCCCATGCATTGAATATTTTCCTCAGTAGGAAAATATTGATTCCTCACTCTCCACAGCATGAATTTTAATTTGGAAGGGACCTCCTTGCACCATAGAACCACCCCCCTTGGGTCTTCAGTGGATGTACCCCTCCTCAAATGATTAAAATCCTTGATGGAAAACTTACCCAAAGTGTTTCTCGTAAAGATAATTCTATCCATATCATCATTGAACACAATGTTATTGAAATCCACATGGTGGTCTTCTTGAAGAATGGCCAAAAGAAACTTAGGATGATCACTTGCCTCTATGAGGGAGTGATCTGGAGTGGGGCAGCCTGGAAACCACAGCTTTCCAGCCCCCCAATTTTGAATCCCGAAGTTAAGGTTGCCTCTACCCACCATCCATTTTGAATGTTGTTGGAGGGCCTCAAAGTACGGATGTATCAAATTCCAAATAATAGAAGGCCTCACCCTCTTATCATTGACATTCATCCCATATCTTCCCTGTATAATCTTTCCACATACTGTTTTTCCTTCTATATCCTCCCACAATAGTTTAGTGTGAAACCCTTGAATGGTTAGAGTGACACTCCACATGTTAATGCCCCCCTCCGAAAGAGGTTTTTCTAGGCTCTTCCCCGAAACCCAATTATGTCGGCCTTCCATTTGCCTATCCCAAATAAAAGATACCATAATCCTCTCCAGAGTGGCAACAACAGTTTTGGGAACCTTCAAGGTGGACAAAATAGGTTACACCCTGACCCCTGTAGACAGAAGCCGGTGCATTACTTGTGATATTAGCATGGTTAGAAGGAATGAAAATCCCGAAGGAACAATAATTTTAGTAGTATTTAAGAAACTAGATACATATATGTAACACAAATTACATTGAAAAAGGTTACAAGATACAACACATAACAAAACTAAAAACTGCAACCACACGAACTCAACAAAAGACCTTCTCTTCATCACCTGTTGAAGGTAAATAATGAATGGGATGAGATCAAATGCTCAGTAATGGATACAAATAGCATAATCATGAGTACAATAATAAGTGAATCATAATCAATATGACATAATCAATATGGAATAGTAAATAAATGAATAACTAATGCCATTAATAAACTGAAAATGAAACTTTATCCATAGATTTTTTCATAGTGAAAAATTCATGGATAATAATAATAACTGATAATGAATAAAGAGAATTATTATTAATTGTATTTCATGTATCTAGAACATGAAACCATAATACCGTAAAAACGGCTTAGTTCTATAGGTAGAAACACGTCTAATTTTTGGAAACAAACTTGAAGGGTTTGTTGCAAACTGATTTGTCTCATGAGACATACCGATGCATCGAGGGGCTATAGCAGGCCCCACCCACCAATTCATCTCCAAATAATTTTTTATAAATTGATTCAATACAAGATCAATATGAATTTTGAATATCCGTATAGAGTAGAGTATACAGATTCATCAATATTTCCAAAATCAAAATAACTTTCAAAATAAACACCATATGTAAAATAGAGTACGGTTTAGACAACAACATATCCATGATATGAGATTATGGATATTTAATATAAATATAATTTCAAAATGAAATTTGATCTCAAATGGGTAGTAGGTACGCCACATAAGGATTATTAGGTGCACAAGACAAAGTTAGCCACAACAAAATAGTAGTTGAGACAAAGTCACAATGTAATCGGTCGAATCATATGACCAGAACTTAATAAACCTCAAATGAATCATTTAATAACATGAATATAAAAAAAATAATGTTATTATATATAAAATGGTAGTACACAAATACCACATACAAGAAATAAGTGGCAAATAATAAAAATCTCACAGAAATGAAAGTGAGATGAGAAACCCCTTACTTTTGCTCTAGTGTGTTCTTGATTGTTCTTAACGACCTGAATAATCAAATTTAGATTCATTAATTAATAATTCCAGAACCTAATAAACATGTAATTGATATTATATAACCTTATTAAGTTTATTAATGACATTTTTTATGGGTTTAGGAGATTCAATCTTATTGTTTTGGAAGCATTTTCTTACTTGGTTTCATGATTTGTTAACTTGTATTCATGAATGGAAGTTGGATTGAAATATGGATAAACATCCAGAATTGTTAATATAAATTATTAGAGACATTAAAGAGATATAAATTATCTTATAATGATTCTGGTTACATACCATGAGGATGACTCATTCTATGAGGTAAAAATAAACGCTTGAATTTGACTTGGCAGTTTTTGTGCTCAATAAACTTGTTTTGTATTATTATTCCATATTAAGTATGTATAAAAATTACAGAATATTAATCAATATAAAATACATATATTATGACCTGGTTCAACCATAAATATGGTTTCATGACCAGTAATGAAGGAACGATTGAAGAACGAAACTTCGTCGTCTATGAAGGTTATAAATTGGAACCTCATGGACGTTGATTTCGTTTATAAAAATAAAAGGGAGGGATTAAAAATATTGATAATTTTTATTTCATTAAAATTATATAAATCCAGAATAAATATGTTACTAGTGTTTATCATGGTCATTTGGAAATAGGAGGTGAGAAGAGATAAATAAAAGAGAAGAACTTGAAAATAAAAAAAAGTTGAGAGATCCCTTATGAAAATTCAGCAGCCTAATGACATCGCTTAAAATTTCATAAAATCAAATGATGAGAACAAAAGGGTATCTTATCATATTTAAATCAAAATTATAGTAAGAGTAATAAATAAAATCAAACCCCAACATATGAGAAAATAATTTCAAATAACTAACATAAAAGAAGTGTCGACTTAAAGAAGAGAATGAAAGATTCCCTTACCTTGTAGAATAACTCGTAGATCTTGAAGTATGGGACCTTGGGGGCTTAGGGAAACCTTGGGAGGAATACAAGAGAGGTAAAAACACTAGATCTTAGAGGATGAGGGATTTTTAATGAAAGAAAAGGAAAGGATGAGTGGGTATTTATAGAAAAAGAGAGGTAATTTTTTAATAATTTCCAAGGGACACCTCATTAGTGGTTTTTGCCAAACCATGGGCTTGACCGTGGTATTTGCCCATGGTTTTAGCCACTTGGGACACCTATTGTCATAATTTAATTTACGTAATTTTACCATACTTTTATATTTAATTATTTCATAATTATTATGTCATTAAACTATCGAAAACTCAAAATTGTATTTTTACTATTCCTGAAAAATTCATGTTTCTTAGAAAAATACAAAAAATTTAACCTAACAATTTTTCTATATATAGAATTCAAAAACGAACTCCATTTTTCGAAAATAATTTTCTAATTATTTTTAATTTAATTTTTAAATAAATTCATAGTTAATTTGAAAAATAACAATCTTAAAGGTGGAATTAGTTTTATTTCTCATTGAAAAACCAATTAAGATCTCATTATCTTATTGCCTTAAGAAAATAAAATAATAATATTATTTACTATTCATAAAGGTCATATTACTATTCATAAGGGTATGTTACTATTCAACAAAAATCAAGTTTGTTCTATCAGACTCCATATGACTTACTGATCACAACTCTAGATGACTATTTTTCGAAATTCAAAGCATAGAAGTGGAAAATTTATATTTAATGGCTAGGTTTTGAATATCTCTTAAATAACCTAGTGTTGTTTTAAAGGAACACAATGATGAATAGAATGTATTTAATAGAAGCATACCATAAAATATTTGGGGTGTTATAAAATATGCATGGAAATGGACACAAGGACACTATTCATAAGAGTAATGCAACCTCCAATGGAAAGGAATTTGTTTTTCCAGTTGAAAAAGAACTCTGTGATCTTGATAATAAGTTTTTCAAAGTGGTGGATTCTAAGATACAGTGGAATCACCAGGGCCCTGAGGTACTTCATTGTAAATATACCCTTCCTCATATTCAAGCCAGCATCGAGGTCCCTTTCCCTTCTATCAGAAAATTTCCTATTAGTATAATAAAGGTTTTTGTCTCTATTCACCACCTGCCCACTCCACTTGAAATAAATCTATAAGGCCCCAATCATCCCCTGCACTAACCTTCAGAAGCCATTAATAATCAAAATTGTGTCATCTGTGAACATTAAATGCACTGTGCATCTTGTATCATATCGAGTCTGGAAAGGGAGGACCTTACCTGTATGAAGGCTTTAATTGATATGATGGCTAAGAGTGTTTTGGGAGAGAATGAAGAGAGTAGGTGAGAGGGGATCCCCCTTCCTAAGACCATAAAAAGCCTTAAAAAAACCCAAACTGTTTACCCATAAATGAGGTTGTGATCCATGCAGAGCTAAAAGAATGGAAAAGGAGATCACGAGTCCAATTGGAGAACCCAATACAGGCCTTTACCATAAGTGTAAAGCCCCACTCCATCCTATCATATGCCCTACTCATATCTAGCTTTATCACCAGATTACTCCTAAAAGACTTGTTGTTGATGTCACTAATCAATTCTGGCACCACACCAATTGCCCCTTGAATGGACCTCCCTTTAATAAACCCGTGCTACTCAGGAGCCACCCATGAATCCAAATGAGGTGCCATCCTTTTATTGAGAATGCTGGCCAAAACCTTGTAAGGTATATTTCACATGCTTATGGGTCGATACTGATCGATGGACTGTGGATTTCTCACCTTTGGAATCAGAACCAGCTTCGTTTCACAAGCAATACGAGGCAAGTTTCCACCAAGCAAAAAATCTTTAACTACTCTTACTAGGTCTCCCTTGAAAATTTCCCATGCCACTCTATAAAAGGACCCTTGAATGACATCAGGTCCTAGAGCACTTTCCGGATTTAAAGTAAAAATAGCCTCGCTAACTTACTCCTCCTACGAAACCCTCCTTAAAAGATTATTAACTTCCTCCGAAACATTGTTGAGGATATCCTCAAATAAGTTTGCACTACCCCTCGTAAAACCTCTTTCCATGCTAGAATTGGGCTCTGCCAACAAATATTTAATACTTTCATTTTCCATAGAACCCAACTCATCATGATCACTGGAAAAAGAACCATCATCCCTGAGGATGTTTGGCCTGTGATCACATCACCGCTCCTTGATGCATGCATAAAAAAATCCAGTATTGTGGCCCCCCTTGCATAGCCATCCTAACTTCGCCCCTTCCCTCGCCACCTGATCTTGTCGTAGGAGGGTATCCGTGAGTATGTTCTTCATAGATTGTAACTCATTGAAAATATTTTCATCCCACTCCTGTTCCAGACCAACTTCCAGTCGAGCAACCTCCTTGCTGATCTCCACCAAATCATTGTCCCGAGCAGGGATGTGCTTTCTACAATTCCAAAGAAGATGCTTAATCCTTATAATTTTTTTTGTGAAAATTGATCCAATGGTTACCCGAGTGATGAAGAATCCAGGCCTCCCTAACCACATCAAAGAAGCCTTGTTCCTCCGTCCAGGATGCACTACCCTTGGAAATGTCGATATGAACCTAAGAACCCTTAGTGAGAGTTATTATTGTATTACTAACATGGTACATCCTTTCACAAAAATTCTTTAGATGGAAATATTATCCATAATGATAACATGAACTGGGAGCCTCTAAAAAAGTAGGCAAGGTATGACTAGTCCTTTCACCCTGAAAGAATACTACTTGTTTTTTTTCTTGAAGAAGTACCCCAAAACTAGTCCGGAAGAATTATAGAAACCATTGCACATTTTTTCTAGACAGAAGATACATCATATATAATGAAATTACCTACTAAAGGTCCTCGAAACCCTATTTTTTCAACTATGATAGTATTTTCCAAATCATCTTTATCGACTACCACAAAAAATGTTAGAAGGAACATGAGAAGTAACATCAACTAGAAATAAACCCTCAACCTACCTCAAATCATTGAGCCTTCAGGTAATTATAAGTGACCAGTTCCAGTTCCAAGTCCACCAAATGAAAACAAATGTGGGGAATACACCAGAAAAATATACTCTCTGTGCTATAAGATAAAAAATACCCTTCCCATTTCCCCTCATAATGTATTTGTATAAAACTAAGGTTTGAGGATTTTCTTTAAGGATAATCAGGTGATATCCTTAGGAAACATATATTGAATAATATATTTCCACCATCTTCTTCATATCCCTTTAATAATATATGTGTAAAAACAAACTTTGTGTCCTCAGGAGTCTTTATAATATTCAATATACCCTTAATATGCTCAAGATATTCTTCATATTATAGGGATATTTTGACACCACATAAGATGGGTGGATTCTTCTTACCAAATTCCAATATGTGATCCACTACATGTCCTTGGTTCCCAAAACCTACCTGACCCAAACTCTAAATATTATGGATTATAGTTTGTACCAAAGAAGGTTCCACAAGAGGATTGACTTGTAGAAACTACCTTTTAGCTTCCTTACCCCTATTTAGTAGATCTATTCTAGGAGACATTTCCTAATATCCACAAGGGAAAAACCAACCGTTCATGAGAAGATTCCAAAATTATAAGGCCAATTTTATGTATCAATATCAATGATTTAAAAAAAAAATTAAAGTAATTATGAATTTTTCTAATAGAAAAAAAAAATAAGTAACATGTCCATTTAAATAAACTCCATATTTTATTCATTTAAGAAAACTAAACCACCAAGTCTCAAAATAGGTAAAAATACCTTACCACCCAAGGTAACATGGATTCAGACATGGATATGACATGGGTAGGCCACTTTTACACACTTACTATGTGAATTACAATAATAAAACCCCGATCTACAAAAACACCAAATAGTATCTAGGAAGTATCAACAATACTTCAAGATGGTTATTCCCTCTAATACTAATTTTTAATGAATAAGTCTGATTCAATTAGAAAATTCAGCCACGATTGTATTCCATAGGTGAGATACAAAAAAGAACCAAAATTTCATGTATAACTAAAGAAATGTAAAATTATATCATGGAAGAAATAAATTTATATCCCTGAGAAATATAATGTCAAGATACATAGAAAAAAATAGAATGTTAGAGTTGACCATAATAAACAAGTCTTCATGTGACTGTCTTCCTCCACAAAACTATCTTACGATGAAGGTGATAAATGATAAGAGAACTCAATGAGATATATGATGTTTGTACCATTACTCATGTCTTTCAAGAAAAGGTCTAAAACCTCCCAAAGGAAAAGGTAGAATGTGATAATAGATCCAAGTAGGATATAACCAAAGAATCTATATAAGTTTTAGTATCAATAATGACCATGTTTTATCTTTTAAAAAAATCTTGTTTATAAATAATTTTCATAAATGTAACCATTTTGTGAAAATTTATTCATTTTCCATAAATAAATTACCATATTCACCAAATTAAGGAATACATCATATATAAACGAAGATAGGGAATCATAGGCATAACCAACTATGGATTCACCATATGATAAATATGTGAGAAAACATCCATGAAATAAACTATCATGTGATAAACTAGTTATAAATGAAAAAGCACACAATTTGTGATATTTCTTATGGGAATATGTACTTTCAATAAGAAATACTAATCCATGAATATATTGGATCTAACTGATATTGATTCCTACCAAATTCTGTTAATATAATAAAAACTCTAGTGGCATCACACTCCCTAAAGTGATATGTCCATTCCCTGAACAACCCAATGTTCCCACTATGATATGTTTATCAAAAAAATTCAAAATACATGATCACATTTTATAAAAAAAATTATATCAAATAAATAGGTTTTAAAATCAAAATACCTTTAAAAAATGAATCATTTCTAAAAAATCCTCTCAAAGGTCAAAATATACATTTTCATTCAGCAATCCAAAGAAACTACCAAAAATATTTAGTAATTAAATAATTAAATCCACTTGTATAGATTCACCTACTAAAAGAATGATGGAAAAATACATTACTTCGATAAAAAATATTGGAAACCAACAGATCAGCCATTAAAAGACAAGGCACAAAAGAAAACCATAGAGGATATATTGAAAACACCTATCATCCCCAATCATAATGATATACATAGACAACATCTCTACTGCAACCAAAGACAATGAATGGGAAGAAAGATCACTTACCTAGGGTATGTGATGAAACTTTCATGGGAGTTAAATACTGAATTGAGTGATCTGTAAGAGGGAGGTCACCTAAAATCATCCACAATCTCCCTAAATTTTGAGAGGCAGGTTTGAATACTATATAATAAAAAAAGGATATGCACTCAACATGTTTAAAACCATTTAAACCAAATAATTAAAATCACGATCCCCATTTTTGGTGTGAATTCTATAAATTTCAAGTGCATAAAAGGCATACCCTTAGGTTAAATTGAATCATGATCAACCCATTCATGATGTGTACTGGTTTCACGACTTGTAAATTTTCATTCTCTAAAATAGATTCAAGAAATACTCCCTTTAATATGTTCACCTCGTGTAACCCATTCATGATGTCAATATGTCCATCTAGAAGTGTGCAGTCTAGTTTCCAACAGAAAATCCCTAAACCCATTCATTAGGCTCTTCAAACCCATGTAACACCCTATAAATCCACTTATACATTTAAACTTAGACTTAATTTATTCAAAAAACATACAACCAAAATCTCTAGTTCATATTCCTCAGAGAATGCTCTCCATTACCGAGAAGCTCACAATGCAACCAAACATAAAGGGAAATGAAAAAAATAGTCAAATCATACCTAAATGAAGGTAATGGGGTGTTCCACAATTCAACAATAAATTGACCATAGTTGATGTTTAAAACCATATACCAATCACTTGGATAAATATGGTATTTTTATAAATTTTAAATCATTTAATAAAAAAAATTATTATAAGATATCATTAATGAAACTTTTGAAAATACATGAAATTTTATAATATAATATCTGTCTAATTTATATAAAATTGTTCAAAATTAAATAGATTTGAATAAAATTAGTATAATACGATAATCATGCAATCATATTTATATATGTTTATATATCATCTTAAACATTATATCTTAAACCTTATTGTTTTGGTTTATCCCTTTTGTTAACCAACTTTAACCTTAATCGTGGTAATAAATTTTCAATATAGAGGGTAATAATTTTACTTATAAGGCGATAATTGCATGATAAAAGGCTACAATATTTAATTTTAAACAATTTATAATCCAAATTTTTATCTTTCACGATTTATATAATTTGTAAATAATTTAACAAATTATTATTTATCATAAAAAATAATTATTTTCATTTTTGACAATATTCATTTAAGTTGACTTTGAAAACAAAATTAAAACAAAGGAATTAGAATAAGACACTTTCAAAATTATATATTATATTATATTTAGTTTTTTTTAAATCACCATAAATTATTTATTTTAGTTTTCTATTAATTTGAATGAATACTATGTTGGCATTATGTAAGAATTTTAGGTAATTTTTTCATCACAATAAATTAAAAATAAATTAAAAACATACAAAATTAGCTTATTTTTCAAATAAGTATTTATAATTGAACCTGATTTTTTTTATCAAAGTCACAAAATATTAATTATATTAAAAAAATAAAGTGATATTTTTGAATGTGTTTTTTACTTAAATATTATAAATGTCAAAATCAAAGAAATACTGAACTACGATGACATATCATTGGTTATTGAAAAGAAATGGAAAAAAATAAACTAAAAAAATAGGATAAATTCTATTTTTATAGTCATTTTCTAGTCCTTATCATATTATTTTGACCTTAATTACCAGATTTTCCCTTACCAAGTCGATAATTATTTTCCACAATTATTATTCAAAATTTCCAAAAAATAAAAGGGTCATATTTAACAAATATTAAAATTTTGAATAAATTAAAAGAATCCATTTATCATAATTAAAGTCACATAAGTGAACAAATTTAGTTTAAAATTATACAAAGAAAATGTGGCGTAATAGTTTTTCCTAAAAATTACTTCTAAGTATAAAAATGTTTTTTTCCAAATTCAATTGTACAATTAAATAAAAATTTAATTAAAATATTGTTAATAAAAATGGTATAATGAATTTTTTAAACTAATCCAAAGTATAATTTTACTTTTTGAATTTCTGAAATGAAAATACAATTTTCAATAAAAGTCGACATTTTGCATTATTATTTACAAATAAATATTTTCAAAAAATTATTAAAAAGTAATCCTAAGATTATTTTGATATAAAAAGTTAAAAAATAATATTATTCTTATCAAATTAGATTTATAAAATTTTAAAACATTAGTCAAAATATTTTCTCAAAAAAGAAATAATATCTTTTTTGAGGAGAATGTATTTTTGAAGCACAAAAGGAATTAATAAAAATTGAATGTATATTTAAAAATAATTACACAATACATTAATATTATTAAGGATAATTATATATATTTCATAATTAATTTAATAAAATTCATACCCACTAATTTAACAGCTAGGTTATTATAGTCATATTTAAATAATAATATTTCATGGTTTTTGGCTCGATGTTGGATGTAATATACACTATTGAAAATAGTCTCATTTTTAAATTATTTGGTGGTTAAATTTTAAAATGATCAAGGATATGGGTTGTTTTTATCTTGTATAATGCTATATTATATTTACAATCATGTTATACCATATAGGTTGAAGATTTTTTTACTGTTTATATCTCTTGATTTCCTTTTTAAAATATAATTTCATTCCAGAAACTTTATTAGGAACTCTAATTCAAAATATTTAGCTATTTTGTTACATGGTATAAAATTTTACAATTATCAATAATAAAATTATTTTATTCAATCACTCTATGATTATATCATCAATTATTCTATGGTTTCACCTCTATGATCCATGATAATGTTTGATCTATGGAATATCTCCTTGCAATTTGTCCAGAAAAATATATATCGATCCCATTATATTAGAGTTAGGGATTTTTATTATGGGTTACAAACCATGATTTGATAAATTAGAATAATATTTTATTATTAATTTTTTTTAATAATAGGATTCAAATTGTTCTATATTGATCAAGTGATTTGATATCATCATGTGATAATCTTCCCTAAAAAGTGGGTATTATTTATTTTATATGGAATTTTGGTTCTCAAATTTTTTATTAATTTTATTTTATGTCATTAAAATGAATTATGTTATTTAGAAAATAATTTTTTTGAATTCATTTCAAAAAGGGTTGTATCTTGGATATGATAAGTTAGGGACCTGATGTAAACTATATGAATTTGAATGAAGTAGGATCTCTACTTAATACACGTTAATTTATTTTTGAATTATATTTTTGGATAAAAAGTAAAATTAAATTTCATGAAAATTATGTTATAATAGTAGATATTCTTCTATTTCTAAATTTATTTTATTTTAGACCATGTTTTGGATGAATTTTTTAGGGAAAATTTTTTTGGAAGTAAATTTTTTTAGATTAATAAAAATTTGGGTATGACGTGTGACAATGTATAGTAGGTACATTGTATGATCATCTGTATACTCATAAATTTTACATACTTTATTTCTTTTATATTATAGACTTATTAGGGATTGAATGTAAGGGTTTTACTATATGCGAAAATAGTTTTATTAAATTTATATACTATTTTAGGTGTTTTCTTGGTTTGATCTATTTTTTTGTTCTAATTTTCTAAACTATATTCTCTATAATTGAATAAATAGTAATTAATTGGACTATATGATATTTTCTAATAGTTATTTGAGGATACCAAATTTTTTCTTTTTAGAAACCCATACCCACAAGTATGAATAGGGATGTAGATGTATTAGATCACGATGTATATAAGGAACATTCTCTCATGTTCTTATGTGACGGTTTATTGAAATTTATTTCATATTGGTAACTTTGATGGTTGAATATACATTAGATCAAAAGTAAAACCATTCATTTTTTAAGATGATAATCTTTAGAAAGTATTTTTATGTTTGGTTTAGGAAATATTTCATTTTGATTTAAATATACTATCATTGAATGTATTTTCAATAAAATAACAATTTCAATGTGTTTTTGGTTTTTAAAAAGAAACATAAATTTATATCATATATATATATTTAGTTATTTTCTCAAATAAAAAATTTCCATAATTTTATGCTTAATCCTCACCAATATCTTACAATAATATTATTCACATAAGTACTTGTGTATATCCCCACATAGTTCTTAGAATATTGTATCTTTTATTGGGAAAATTAGAAAGTTATATCAGATTCATATTTTTTTAGACATATTTTAGGTTGTTTGTAGAAATGTATATTATTGTGTTCATAAATAATGTTGTACCTATGAAAATGAATATCAATAATATTTATGATTATACATGAGTTACCATGGAGTATAAGTATAAAAACTTATTTAAAGGATCCATTATAGGTTCATTGTTTATTCTTCCATGTTGGTGTTTTATAACATATCTAGATTCCATGAATGTTTTATTTATCTGACATTATAATCTTGATTACAACACATATAAATGTTTATCAAACTAAGAAAAATGATTTTCATAAACCTAAGTAGAGTTATGAAAAATTTTAATGGCGTCATATAAGTGAATTTTTGATGAATTTGGTTGATATTAATTATCTATCTTTTATAATATTATGAAACTATAGAAAATCTAGTGTGAATATTATCACATAAAAATAGAATTATAATCCTTTTATGTTATATAATTGATATATAGGGAATTTCCATGTAGTTTATAATAATATATTATTTCATGGATTATGTTGTTATATTTATTTCTCAATATAAAAAGATTTTTCTTCTGGGATAGGATTCCTATATAAAAGCATATAATGTTAATGTCGAAGGTGGATGTATGGGGGTTTTATGTATTGTTTAAGGAAAAAACAAAATTGGTAATATTTTAATGAATTGGGGGTACATAATCTATTCAATAATATTGGGTGTCTAAATATGTTCTTTAATGTTCTCTCTTGAAGTACTTGTACTATATGATTTTACCATTTCTCAAATTTAAGGAAGTGTATATTGAAGGTTAAGCATGTCTAACCAAAATCAATAGAATTTATAGTTGGAAATTTATCTCAATTGAAACTCAATAAGGTTTACTGATAGTTCCTTTCTAAATATAATATGCTATATGAATATAATTCATGAAATACAAGAGATATGAAGGTATCTAATTTTAGGTTCTTATATGGGGTATAAATTTTGTTATAGGTTTATCTATTTATTTCATATAATGAAAATGAATTTTCATATAGATAATGTTTTATTCCCTTAATATTGAGACACATATTTTTGTGCAGTTAGAATGATGGATATGGTATATATATTATTATTGAGTGACTAGTGATTTAAAAATCATATAAGGATACTATATTCTATAGAGGTAAATGTTTAATGTATAAATTAGGATATATTTAATGGTGATTTTCTAGACCCATATCGACTATAATGAGTGGAATAATTCTATTACTTAGACTAATGATTGTTTTTGAATTTCTCAAGGGGATATGGATATTTTATCTAGTTAGTAATGATAAATTATCAATTTTTTGATGTATTAACAGGTTAGATAGCTAGGTTGGTTCCTATATTTATAGAATATATTTTGTTTATTTTAGTTTTTGAATAATTTGAATGATTTCATAAATTTATTTATAGAATATTTCTATAAGAATCTAAGATATTGATAAATATAATTCTATATAATATTATTTAAATGTATTAGTATTATAAAAATTAAATCATATGTCATGAAACCCATTGAGTTCCAAGAGTTGAAGATTTAAATAAAGGACATAGAGGAAATATGAATTATTTTACAAGATTTATCCATAGAAATTTCTACTTCTATTTACTATTAAGACCGATGATAGTATTTTATTTTCTATTAAATTATTAATGTTGAATCATATGATGATAAAGAATAAATAATTTCTACTTTTCCTTAATTCCCCATTTAATCTGTTTAATTGAGTTAATTAGTTCTGAATGATTTTTTACTCAGATATCACTTTATTTGGGTGAAAATTGTTATGTTAGAATTAGGGTGATCTATTCTAGAAATTTATGTCCTATTTGTATTTTTTTCAACCGATTTCATAGTTATTTAGTTAATTCTTTGACTAAGGTAAATGGATTAGGTAATCCATCATTATAATTTTTTTTATCATAGTGTCATTCAAAGAGAATTTTTTTTATAGGCCTTGTGAAAAAAATATTTCTCTTAGGATTCCATTTTTATGTATGTTTATATATAAGGGAAAAGGAAAAAATAAAGGGAAATTAAGGAATTTAGGTTTGAATTTAGAGGTTGTTAAACATTTATTTCTAATGAAATAAATAACTCTCACAAAAATCATGTAGAATTCAACAAAAGTGGGGATTGTGTTTTGTTTTCATGCAAATAAAGGATTCTCATGCAAGTCAGGTACACTATAGAAGATATTTTTTTACATTAACATGATATAGGTTTGGTGTTTTGAAAAGTTTGGGATGAACGAGGTGACATATTATACTAATTTTTCACGGTTTTTTTCTATAGAATGATTTTTTTATAAAAATGACACTATCCATCATTAATAAACTCATATCGTAGATGATTTATAGAGGGGAAAATTCTATATTTTTTGGAAAATAATACATGAATATATTTCTTGTACAATAACTATTACACATAACTATATTTCAAGTTGATTTTAAATTACAAAAATGTGTTTTTGTCAATAGAAATTAGTTTTTTAAAATATAGATTAGAACATAAAGAAGGAGTTGTTATAATGAAAGATTGATTTATCAAATCTACAGAAATATTTGGGGGTTGAGTGAGATTGAGATTGAGAATTACACTAAAGCATAATTTTTTTCTTTCATGATGAAAATAAAAGCACATTTCAATGATAATGTGGAATAGACCTTCATATTCAGAAACTAAGGATAGATTTATATGATGAATTGAGAATATAAAGAGAAAACAGAAGTATTTTAATGGAGGCAATGCATTAATCACCTAATAAAATTTTAAATATTTTAGTCTTATATAGATTAACTATGAATGAAATATATATCCATGAGAGTAGGGATTATTAGTGGATTTGGGTACAATGGGGCACTACCTTTTATATTCTCTACGGTGATCCATTTTGTATTGAACCAAGAAAAATTATTACATTTTGATTCAATTTATTGATTTTTCTTTGGGGGGGATGTGAAACTAATTATGAAAGGTTTAACGATTTCTTATTAACATTAACACATACAAATTTTATTTAATATTTTTTTAAAATATTTTTATATTTGATTTCATGTACCAGAAACAATATCGAGGATAAATATGAATTGATATATATTATAGAAATAATATTATTTATATATGATCATAACAACCAAGATATTTTATTAGCCTGTATAAACATGAGTAAACCAATTATAAAATATATATAAATATTTTTTCCCAAAAAAATGTTTTTATTACATCTTAATAAATAAAAACTCAATTTATACAAATATCATATATGATTTAAAGAGACACTTTACAGAAAACTGATTTATGTGTGAAATGTATTTTTATCAATTCAAATTAAGATAATAATTATAGATTAATTATGTTAATGAAATGTATAGATATTATATTTTAAAAAATAAATTATCATTAATCTAATGTTGTTTATTATATATAAAATGAAGATAAATTAATTTAATACTTCATGGAGACATTTTCTTTCAAAATTGATTTTATTAAATTTTGGGGATGGATATTATGGATAAATTTTTCCAATTTTAGAAATTTTATGTTACAAAATGGAAATTTTTTTTGAAATACAAATGTGATAATATTGTTAAAATTATTTTTTTAATTTTTCTAAATGTATTGATTTTTTAGTGAATAGTAAAAAATAATTATTTTTAAATAACTATAATTTTTTTCCTTTAATAAATGAAATATCAGTGTTACATTTTTTTATTTTATTAATGTCAAATAAATTTAATTTTATCAAATATAATCCCATTAATTGTGTAGGAATAAATTTTTGAATGTATTTTGGTATCTAATCATTTTAAGGCTAAAAACTGGTATTTTTTAAAATGGTTTCTATTATATTTTTCAAACATATACAAAAAATATTTTTTTTCCACTTATTAAAAACAAACCTCGATAAATTGAAATATTGTTTTGAATTTTAGTGGTTTTAATTTGGAAGTACAATTCATATCAATTTTTCATAAGGAATATAAACTATGTAAAATGTTTCTCACTACTGTAAAGGGTAAAATGGTTAAAATGGTGTCAACACTGTGGTATAAGGCCTCAAAATTTCACGATACCAAAAGGGTAAACCCTGAACAAGGAATACAAGAAAACCAATAACAAGGATTGAGATTCCTTACTAACCCTTTAGGTATGGAAACTAGTGTCGGACATCAAACATACTTGATTGGGAGTGGTTTATTCAATAAAAATGGGTAAATAAATAAAACAGATTTGAAGGATAGTTGGCAGTTGAAGGGAAATGTAAAACTAAACATACCTCCATATGTACTCACAGGTAACCTACAACCATAAAACCATGATCTCTCTAGGAGATATGTAAAAAAAACTCATCCTAAGACATAATATTGATGGAGAAAATAGCCATGAGCATATACATTTCGAGTAGGGACACCTAGAATAAATGACACCTTTTTCCTTATATTTAAAGTGAAATACAAATAATTCTAGTTTGAAATAAATTATTAAAAATTGGTTTTTATTTCCATTTTAAATAATAATCCTTCATTAATTTCATGAAAATCATTTTTCCACACGTTTTTAAAATAGTTTTTTGTTAAAATATATAGGACTATTCAATGAATTTTTTTAAGGAAAAGAATACTAAAACAGGTGTCTCAATATGAAATAAAAATAAAGAAATAAATTCTTGAAGAAATTAGAGAATATTTGAAAGTATTATACATGTAAAATTGGCATCATGAGAGATAACACCATAGTAAATCCCAATGTAGCTAGGTTAATGGGGACCTAGAATCCTCATACTCTAGGTGATTGACTATGGTTATGAAGGAACATCTATTGCTCAATCCAACTATTCCCTCATCAACATAGTTTAGTTAGTGTTGCATTGTAATCCTTCTAGGTAGGTCGGTTCATTCCTAGCGTACTTTACCTAGTCTAGCCACCTAGATACTTAGTATTCCCATATTCCATGCCTAAATAGTGGTGAGTTTATAAAAATAGAATATATGTACCTATCATACCATTTAAAAACAACACTAATCCACTTTCACACCTCCAACATCCCTATATAAATGTAATCCCTTTCCATGTTATACAATCCTTGCACAAGTCTATTAACCAGGAACATCTTCCAAAAAAACATTTATCATACATGTGCATTTTGAAATCAAGGGGAATTCTTTAATAGGGGTTTTCCATTTTTATAAAATAATTCAAAGTTCCAACCTTGCTTAATCATTTTGTGAAAAAAATTACATTTCCAAATATGTTTAAACAATATTTTAACATGAGAAACACATTCTGTAATCTTAGGTAAATTATGTAAAAAACTGAAAAACCATTTCCAAGATCTAAAACTATTTTTTCATAGCATATATATACACCACATAATAATAAAAATTCACTTTAAAGCACATATTTAATAAATGAACTCATATTAAAGGCTCAAATATAGAGAACTTACCACAAAAAATACCATAATCAGTGAAGAACACTTGAAGAAACAACAAAGAGAACCATGGAAGTAAGAGATACCACCAAGAATCCTAGAAAAGAAAAGCATAGCTTTAAAAAATACAGACATATGAACATTTAATATATATATATATATATATAAATTAATATATATATATATATAGTAACCTTATATCACTTTACACATACTCACAACTCCATGAGTGAATATGTACAAAGAGGGTACTTATATGTATACATATTACTACCTATGCATTTATATGTATGTCTCATTCAACTATGGATGGTGGAATCTACCTCAAGGAGCTCCAAGGTAAACTAAAAAAGAAAATAAAAAAATGAGAAAATATATTACACCTAATTAGAAATAGGTACATAAAGGAATCCATATAAAATACTACATCAATTAGTTGGAGGAATCATTTCCTTCAAGTGATATAGAAAGAACCAACCACAATAAGGGATCAAGAACCCTAAACATCAAGAACTATCAAATGAAATAAAAAACTGGTAAGGTTTTGGATGGGTTATGAACACCACATGGAAGAGGATGTAAACCAATAAATAATAGAATAATAAGGAGTAGGAAAATAAGGAATAATTACTAGAGATAACCGCACCCCAAAACTAGGAGGAAATGAGCCATGATGGAGGGAAAGGGGAGAAGCGGTGGGTGACTATGGAGGTGTCACATGTGATGGGAGACCACCTGGGGTGCTGGGTCACAATGAATATTAGGGGTGAGGGTATAATAATAATAATAATATTACTATTATTATAAAAATTTAACCCTAAAGATCTGTACAATTTGCTAGACCGTGCTCCAATCATGCATCGCGAATATCAAAGGAGGAGAGGAGTAGTCAAAATTTCTATGACATGGCACATAGTCGTACAAATAGTTGTGGAACCTTTATAATTCCACTATCAAGGTATTCATAATATGTATAACATAGTAAATTGTTTCTTTTAACCATGCACCAACTCTCCACCACCCTTTATCCAGCCAAAATCTCTTATTTAATTCGAAAAATACCCAAGAAACCCATAAAAAAGAAATAAAAATCAAATAAATTTAAGGATAATTATCATGTCGGGGTGTGAGATTTCTCCTTACCATTGAAACTTTATTCCCCCCAAAATTCCAAAATTTTTGATCGACCAATACTTGAATAAAGGACAAAATGCATCCCAAAATGGATCCTCTTCCACCCAGAACGAAAATGGAAAACTATATTTTCTTTAAAAAAACATAAAGTCTACATCCAAATAATCTAGTAAGAACATCTTCAAGGAACTACCCAACATCCTAATAATAAACTAATGAGATCAAAGGGATCAAACTACTAGATGAGAGAGATAGATTGGAGGACTACTATCTATGAACATACTCTCAAAACAAGGAACACCCAGCCCATAACATATAATTCATCAAAGAAACCATCATGGCCTATTCATGATCTCCAAAATCATCCTTCACATGACTCATTACCTACGATAACCAACCAATACTATGATCATGGTCGGGCAGTGCATGAACAAAAGGTTTCCCTCATCCGATGAGCATGGAAATCAGTTTAACCACAATATAATTCCTTAGGGGTCACCCAACCATTATTGATATCTTGTCAATCATTGATTGCTAAATCAAGTAAAATCATGATACTAGAAAAAAATACAAATACACAAAAGAGATGATACATGGGACAACAAGTTCCACTATCCCTAATGAATCTCCTGAAAAGGCACTTTCATTTTAATTGAGTTTCAAAAATACAATAAGGAAGAAGAATTCCACTAAGAGAGAAAGTTCAGATAGAGATATTGGGAAAACTACAAAGGACCAGAGACAAAAAAAAAGGGATCCTAATAGATGCCACTAATAGATAATTAAAATAATTAAACACTTACTAAGACCAAAAATCAAAGGACCACTACTACATTAAAGACAACTGGGACCAACCAATAAGATTAGAAAGATAAAACATAGTTGAAAATTCCCAAATCAACCATGCCTCAACATGCTGGATGATAACTAAAAAATTGGTCCCTCGAAAAGGGGTAATCAATGGGGAAAATATAGATAAAAACTTATTCAGAATTTTCTTAAAGATTCTAACCATATAAAACTCAAAAAAATACAAAGTTGTAAGCACCAATATCTCCAAAACTATAGGATTAAAAAAAAACAAAATATGATAAAAAAATGGTATTTTATTATGATGATATAGAGAACATATTGGGCCATCATAAACCACACTAGATATCTCATTTTCTCCATGATGAGCTTTACTCCAAGTCATATGGATGGAGCTGTGATGTCTTGAAGTATCTATTGACTAGCAGTTAGGATTAGAAAATCTGCAAGTGAAACCTCCACATTTAGTAATGACACATACAATCCCCTTTATGTAACCCAAGTATCCATTCCTAATTGAACAGGTTGATATCTGACTGGATGACCACCTACTCCTTACCTATAACTTTCTAGGGAATTCTCTAAAAACAAGAAGCATAGAATCGATTCACATCAAATTAAAAACCAAAACTCCATATCTCAATCACAGATCAAAAACTAAACCCATAAAACAATTCCAACCACATTTAAATCATGGAAAAACTGAAATACCAAGAAATAAGACTCCAAACATGAAATTGAAATACTAAATAACTACTCACTCACTTTTTAAAACATTGAAAACCCCCTTTTTGAAAACAAATTTTTAGAAAAATGATAAACATTAAAAATCAAATCCCTGCCATTGGTATTCCATGAAGTCTCATATATATATAAATTCCTATAAACTCAAGAACGTGTCAAAAAATACCTCCAAATATCCACTTTACACATGTGTACATCTATATATGTGATCATTAATAGTAATATCAAGGGTCAATTTGAAACATTTTATATTTCCAAAACAAAACATTCAAAACAAATTCAAATTCCCTAAAAATTTGAAACCACCCATTACCATCCATTTTTTTTTCAAATTCATATTTTCTATGAAGATTATACAACAAATTTCACAAAACCATTAAAAACCATCGATAAATGTTCTAAAATGATTTCATTTATAAAAAAGTTTCTTTTTTTAAAAACCTTTTCATTTTCAAAAAACCCATGGTATTCATTTTATAAAAAAAATTCATAAAATGAACTCTATTTTTATAATCCATAAGAAAATCCCCAAAAGGATCTAAAACCTATAAAAAATTAAAAAAAAGAAACCCAATTATCTATGATTTATATCCAAAAAACATAAAAACCCACTACTACACACTATTTGGTGGAATGGTTTCATAGGCAATGCACCAACTGGGGTGTGAATATTTGAGGTTATTGGAGGTAGTTTAATGGTCCTCTCATGGGTTTAGAGACCATACACAACAACCATGCACACTATGAATCACTCCAAAATAACAAAAAAATCTTGAAACCTTCAAAAAATGATCAAAAAAATCTAAAACCTTGAAAACTTCTGAGTTACATGCTTGGATATTGAGGCACAACCATCCTAGGACACACTCAAAATTCATGTATCCATCTGAATACGTGTTGGTCAAGAACGTACCCATAATTGACCATTGTAATTTTGAAAATTCTAGCTTCTATCTACCATATTTCCCAAAATAATAGGGGATAATGATCTAATACCATTTTTTCATTAACTATCTCAAGTGAAACCCAAGACAAGCACAATATCTGGAACCTGGTATAACCTAAGATGCATTCTGAATCCTCTCGGGATGTAAAATACTATCAGGCATAATATATAAAAATTTGGGAATTTTACTTCCCATTAATAATGAGTAAATAAATAAAACTGAGTAAAAATATAGTTTGAAGTGTAATAGAAATTTAAAACATAACATAACTCTATGTTACCGCATGATTCACCTCCAACCATAAAACCCTCGCTCCAAGAGAGACACAAAATAGTCTCATCACAAGACTAAAAAGTGATATAAAAATAGGTGTAAAAATATAAATTCACAGTAGGTATTCCATGATTAATCAATACCTTATTACTTACAATTAAAAGGTAAATCAAAATCATTCTATCATATAAAAGAATATTAAAAAGTGTATTTCATTTTCTTTTAAATAATAAATAAGAAAAAATTTTATGAAAACCATTTTTAACGCATCATCAAAATAGATTATTAAAAAAGATGAATACTTTCAATAAATTATTTATAATGTTATAAAAGTACTAAAACATGTGCGTCAATACTAAATTAAAATAGATAAACTATTTCATAAAAAAACAAGATAACTGTGTAAAGTAGCATATATGTTAAATATGTGTCATGATAGAAAGCACCATGTAAAATACCTATGTATCTAGGTTAGTGGGGACTAAGGATCCTCATAATCTTAGTTATCAACCATGGATGTGAAGGTTCGTCTCCTGATCGAGCCAACCAATCCCCATTATCATAGTTTTGTTAGTGTTACATCGTAATCTTGTTACGTAGGGTGGGTCATTCCAAGCATACTTATCCTATTTGTTTCACCTAGATACCCAATATTTCCATATTCCATGCCTAAATGGTTGTGAGTTTTATTATACTATAATTTATTTACCTATCATAAAATTTCACAAAAACCCCATCCAATTTCACAAATATGATTTGACTCCTTATTCACAACCCATTTAAGTCACAGTAACCAAGAATAAGTCTATCCTCTGGGAACATATCCCAAATCACGCAACTATAACACAAACCACATTTTCAAATTAAGGAGGATTCCTTAATAGGTGTATTCAATTTTTATAAAACTAGTCAAAGTACCAACATGGTGTAATGATTTTTTTAAATAAGTTATATTTCAAGACAAGGTAAAAAACATATTTTATCATGAAGAACCCATGTTAAAAAATTATATAAACTATGTAAAAATTTGAAAAACCATTTATAATATCCATTTTTTTAATTGATTATATATATTCCAGATAATAATGAAAATTAACATTAATTAAGTCGAGAAATAAAGTAATTAAAATTAAAGCCTCAGACGTAGGGAACCTATCACAAAACAAGTTATCTTTGGAATCAGTAACCCAAAGGTATAATAAAGTGGTCCACTATAGAATGAGAGATCAGGGAGAACCCTTGTGAATAAATTTACCCCTTTTACACTTAAAAACATATAATCCTTTTATATATATATATAAATGCATGTTGTCTCTTTTCACATATTCACACCACCATGATTGAATCTTTACAGAGTGGGTACTTATATATTTTTATATATGCCTATATATGCCTACAAACTTAATTATAAATCAATAATGGATACTTCAATCCACCTAATGGAGATAAAAGTAACCATAAAAAAAATATACAAGAAAACAAAAAATTACAAATTTTCTAATTAGAAATAGAGCTATAATGGAAACTAGATGAAACTCTACCTGAATTAGGTAGAGTACACACTACCATCAATGACTATAGTAAGATCCATCCATAACTAGGTTCCACTAACAAAACAAAATCAAGAACCAATAAAACAAAAATGAAAAATCATGTTAGTATTTGGATGGGGAATTCACACAATATGGACAAGAAAGGAAACAAATAAAATTGGGAAGAACATAGAGGTGGAGGAGAAGGAAAATTAACTATATATGATCAAACCCAATATCGAGGAGGAAGAATGGTCCAAGATGAAGGGAGAATATAGGAGTGTCACATGGCCACCTAAGGATGCACACACGAGGGGAGACACCTAGGGGAGGGGTCGTGATAAGTAAGGGGGAAGGGGAGAACCTTAAAGGGTAATGGTATAATAATAATATTATTAATATTAATATTAATAATAAATAAAAATATTATTATTATAAAAAATGTAATTATTATTTAGACATTTATTTATACCCTGAGAAGACCACATTGTTTGGAATCATGGACTGGAATACCATGCACCATCCATGTCGTGCCTCTATCCTAGAGGGATAAGAGGCCACTTGGTTTTTGGGGAATGATGAATGACCACTCGACTAGTCATTTGACCTTTATAGGCTCACTGTCAAGGGGAAAAAATTATAAGTTGTTTCTTGGTTTCTTCCAATCATGTTCCAACCATTTCCACCCCTAGTTTGGCCCAAAACTCTAATTTGAGGATAAAAACACTAAGGAAAGCCTTAAAACAAAAGGAAAGAAAGAAATAAATAAAATAAAAGAGAAGTTTCTTGTCAGTATGTGACACAAAATAAATCTAAAACATAACATTATTTTATTTTATAATTCTATTTTTATTATAAAACCCCCATGTTTAAGAATATACCTTTTTCCACATACCTTTAACTATGACCGTTATATTATTTTCAGTTATTTGAAATTAAAAAATGTAACTCTATCTCACTTATTATTTTTTCCGGATATTGATATTAAACAAATAATTATTATTGGAAATATATGATAAATTTCAGGAATAAAAAACAATATTAATTAGATTAATTAATTTTTTTCTTTAGAGATAGTATAATTGTATTTAATTTTTAAGAAAAACTAAGGTTATTCTTGTGAAATAAGTTGTAAAAATGAATTTAATAATAATAAAAGAAACTTTTTTTGCATGAATTGTTATATTTAATAAATTTTATGGTTAATTATAAGGTATTAGGGTCGTTTAATGTACTTATAATTTATTTCCATTGTTTTTTTTGATTTGTTGAATGTCAAATTTTATGAATAGTCCCCAAAATTGCCTTAAAAGGTATTTGTCATTTACAAAATACTCTTGAATCATTATAAAATCATAAAGATTATTTCATTTCTCAATTTTATTGGAAATTATTTATCCTATCATTTATTAGTTATGTATTTTTACACTTTTTTTATAATTACATTCACGACCCATAATGGTTGAAAAATTGTCAAAATTCTTATGATTTCTATCAATAAAAAGAGAATCACTTTAAAATTTTCAAAACACAACATAAGATCAATTTTACCTTAATAAATTTTCAAAATACCACTATAAATTTACATTCACACAACATTGATCCCATGTAGTAACCATAAACCTCTTCTTTAGAGGCATCGATATCAATCAAAAGGGGGATATCAAAAGAGGTGGTATATGTATTAATCTACTTCTTTTAGGTTTACATCTTCTTCATCATCCTTCATACCAATCATAAACATTATAATATACTAATATCAATGTATTTTGTATAGTGAAATTTTATTATGTCTATGGTAAAACCATTTTACATTTTAGTTTTTCTTCCAATGGGATGTGAACACTTCTCTCATGTGTTTGTGTGTACTAGCACCTCCTCGAAGTGATGTGTTTCATTTCTCATCACCCCATTACATGGATATTTATCTTGATTGTTTTATTCAAAATATATTATAATTTTGAAATAAAAAAGGGTATATAAATATAATATATTACTTAGAGTTTTACCCTTTCATCATTTAGAAAATGTTAACATCTCTCATGAATATGTGTGGACTACAACCTCTATAGAACAATGTGATTTTAGTTACACTAAAAACTCACATGAATGGTCATAATGAGAGAGAAAATGACAAAAATGAAATTTATAACATTATTATGACTCTTGAAAATAAAAATATTACCTACTTTATTTCTTTTCCACCTATTTGAAAAATGGAAATGTCATTCATGTATACAAATGGACTACCACCTCCATGAAAAATATGTCATACATTTATCATGAAAAGATTACATGGATGGATTTAAAGGTATATTTCATATATAAAAATGATAATTATAACATGTTTATGATTACTAATAAAAATAATTAATGCTCCCTTTCACCACTATATAAACATATACTTCAATAAACCTGAGCCAATGTCTACATTATTACACTAACATAAGATATAAGTAATCTCTTCATGAAGTACTGGTCGATTTAGTAGATTTAAAGAACCAGATAAATACATGATTACCATATTATTTTTAAAAATATTAAACACATAACATAAGAAAAACTAGCACATTAATGACATTATTAATAATATCCTTCTTCATATTTTTGGGAGAAAGAAAAAATAAAGGGTGAGATTAGATGACCAAAAATTTTTATATAAAATATAATACATCATAAGTAAATAAGGCATAATTAATACGAGAATATAAATAACTAAAAACAAATTACAATTAATCAATAACCTAAGAAAAACATGCATCCATGGATATTATCAATGCAATAATCTCATGGATAATAATAACTGAATTATTAATGTAGTAAATTATTCATGTTAGACATCATGATATCAGATATCATGATATCATTATCATCAAAACCTTATTCCAGGAATGTTTAATTGGTGTGTCTGTATACACCATAAACCCATTTAATAAGCACAACCAACTTTCCTATATCATGAGAACTATGGATGTATCATGGGGAAATATATAGATGGTATCCAACTATCACTTCTTGACCATTTAATTCCCCAAATATTGAATGAATAATTTAATTAATAAAAAATATTCCATATAAAAAAATGTCTTTATTGATTATATAAAATGAAATATCAATATTTACACATTCACTGAAATAAAATTCAAAGTAAAACAAAATATATATAAATGGTATATGATTTAGGAAATAATAATATCCATGAAAAAAAGAATATAAATATTTATTAGAAATGTAATATCCAATGAATAATGATAAGACAAAATTGAATATTTCAAGAGAAATTTAATGAAAAAAATTTATAAGTGGTAAAATATTACAATTGAATAATTATAAATTTATGTTTAGTAATAAATTAAAGCCTTTAATAAAGTATAATAAATTATAATTTGAAACATTAAAATGTGAATTTATTAATGAATCTTATTTTGAAAACATTTTGAAAATTTTATAATATGTTAAATAGTGTAAATTGGTTATGGTGATGGGAAAATATGTTAATGTTGTATAGATTATAAAGAATATTTCCTAATGACCTTTTGTAAAATTAATTAAAAAATGAACATTTTTTAAAGCATTAGAAATATTTTTTTCAAACATTGTAAACATTCAAGGATGACATAAAATCTACTTAGTAAATAAAATTAGTAAATAGAAAGGGATTTTGTAAAACAATTTTAAAAAATATGGACATCAAAGAAAAATATATAGTACCAAAAAGATAAATAAGATCAACTATTATTTTAAACATTCTTTTCTTAACATATGTTTAAAATAATGGAAATGTTAGAATAAATCATGTAAGCTCCTTAAACATCTAGAGGATAAGACCATAGATGAAGTTTACAAAGGTTAATTTATAAGATTATTTCAATGAAAATAATAATAATGGAGGATGGGGGAGGCATTCTAGGCATTTATACCCAACAAATGTTGAAAAAAGGTAAATTAAAAAATGTTGAGGCACTGTCTATAGTGGACAATGTAGGGAAACAAATGAAAAATTGGTAGTGGGGGTGATTCCACTACATAAAATAAAAAATTAAAAAAATTATAAAAGTGGGAGGAAGAGGAACCTAATTATGAACCTATATCCCCATGATATTGGGGTCCAATTCATCAATGTCACCCACAAAGACAAGAATTAGATATTTAAATTTTTATTATTATTTTTGTTATGTGAGAAGCTTTTTCAACAATAACCCCCTCACATTTTCCAAAAAATAGGAACCCATAAAGGGGTCCCTTCACCCACCAACATGCTTAGTTACCACATTAGCTTGACTAAGCCTATACCCTTCAGGATAAGATATCTCCCAAAACCAAATTTTAGGGTTTTTTAGGTATCATGAGTGCCCAAAAATGTTAAAAAAATCTTCAATTATTAAGATTTTTTTGAATTTTTTATAATTTTTGAAAGGGTTATAAAATTATTATGTTATGAATTTAAATAGATAAATTATTTTAATTCATTTATATTTCTCTTGAGTAGATTTTATTTCAAAATAAGTTTTAAATCACATGTATATTAACAAATGACTAATCTTGGGACTCGACCGACCAATGGATTTCTTGAATTAAATTTATTTAATTAATTATTCCAATTTAATGAGAAGTATGAAAGAATTAATTTATTTGTATAGTCCAACCATCATCTTACCCACTTTATATTTATAAGGGTCCACACATTCAAAATATTTTTATTGAATGTATTTGGAGCTTCATGAGAGTATATATATTGTTTAGGATGATGTAATAATAAGACCAGGCTGCAGGGAGGTGGTATTCTAGACTATACTTGGACACATTAGACCAGGGTGATAGTATTAATATGACTTAGACAGAACTTAGGTATTTTACCCTAAGGGTCACGATTTATCCATTAAGAATAAATTGATCAACCAATACCAAATTCAAAATATCCATCATTACATTAATGCAATTTATGGATGGTTTTTTATTATTTAGTGAATATGTAGGTTTATGTAATCACAGAAAATAATAAAATAAAATAGCTAGATTAAAAAATTTATGATTTGGTGATTTTTTTATATTTACTACATTGTCATGTTGTGATTATGATCACATAGTAATTTCATATCAAGTAGAAAATTATGTCATTTTTTAGAAGTATTAATGACCCTCAAATATCTTTTAATCTGTATTACCTTCTGTCTCTTAAATTTGAACAAAATCGGGTGTATGAGGTTCGCATCAGCCCTAGTTGAGGGTGTTTCATATATTGGATAGCTCTTATGATATAGAAGTAATTACATAATTTAAGATAGAAAAAATAGGTAGCCATAGCTATATTGTATCAAATTTATAGGAAAAGAGATTAGTAAATCACATTTATATTTTCTAAAAGCTAGGAAATTATTCAATAATTAATGGATCCATGAGTAAATGTGGTTGTTCCTTAAAAAAAACCTTGAAACAATTTAGTAGCGGTGTTTCCATATCTTGGACTATGTGGATAAGTTTTATGAATCCTTTCCACTTGAATACACATCTGACTGATTATTCCAAAAATAGTAATAAGGGCTAATAGGGTTTGATGAAATAGTTAGAGGCATAAAATAATTTAATTAATCAGTAATGTATAATAGATAATCAATATGAAGTACATATATACTCAAATATCATTTGATATAAGAATGTATATAATACCAAAAGTATACTGTGATTAATTTTGGAAAAATAACATGTCCCCACCGGCATGAATTTTTAAGAGTAGTGCATGAAATTGTGAAAAGTAATATAATATATGAAATTCTATGAGTTAGATCCCCCACTAATAGTTGAGACTCCTTAGGATGTGAGGTTGTGAAAAATTCTTACAAGAGACTCATGTCAGATGATTTTTATGTTTACATGATAATGTTATCCTTAATGTCTAATGGGTTGTGTAAACAACATAAGAACATAGATGGTTTCACATGTTGTATCATTTATGGGAGGAATATGAGGATAATGGGAAGATAAAAATAGAATGTGATGATGTATATTCTGAATATATATAAATTTAAATATGGATCATGATATTTTAATACATCCAATTATTATATCTTTATCAGCCACATACTTGAGTTTTTTTATATAAAAAAAGTATAGTATATAAGAAACAAATTATTAACATTTAGGAAAGGTTATATAAGAAAATAAGAACCTAAATAAATATTAATATTTAGATCTTATGGTGAACATGTTGAAAAATAATGTGAAAAGGGCCAATATAAAGTTGGTTCAAAACAAATCTTTATTTCATACTTCAAAAGAAAATATCCATGTAATCATACATGAGGATATATTCTTCTCATATCATGAGATATGTCTATATAATAAAAAATTCATTAAATTTATGTGAAATAAATAAGAGGCTTCAACTAGATTATACTCATAATTTTATGTAATGTTTCTATTGTACTTCATGGGTATTAAATAAAATATCCCTAACAAATATGTGTATTTAAATTATATAACAAATTAATAATAGTAATGATACAATATGTAAGTTTAATTCTCTATGAGATGGAAAAGGATGATTCTTATGTCTGCAATGATAAGTACACAACTTCTAATTGTAATGTTTAGTGGTTTTAGTTGAGTTTTTTTAATTATTATGAAAAAAATTATATCACGTGTCCATTGGAAACTAGGAGAGTTTATTCCATAAAGTAATGAATGTTTTTATAGTGTTAAACACTAAAATAATTATTTATTAATGCTTGAATTATTGTAATAACTAAAAAATATAAAATGTAATACTGTGTTATACCAAGTAATGGAAAAATAATTCTTTTTTCTAGTAAAACTATGTAATTTTGAGGGATATAAAAAATGTGGTTCTTAACTATTTGGATAAAAATACATAATTATTATCAACAAATTTACCTTTTTTATATTTTTATAATGAATCATTTATAAATAAAGGTAGGTCACAAATAATTCATAATTAAATCAGATAGAAAAATGAACAATTCCATTATCAAGTGACTGATAAATTTACATCACAAGATTCCTTTACTTATTATAAGGAATATAATATCAAAGTAAAACATATAAATTGTTATAAGAAATTAGTTTCTTAAAGTCCTTATGATGAAGAATATCTTGACCATACCTTCATCAATCATCAAATTTATAGTGGATTTATTCTTAGACTCAAATTTCCTTATAAACATCACTATTATGATCTTAGTAATGAGGATATGTGATGATTTTGAAATGTAAACAATGGTATATAAAATATACCCAACTATAATTCCTAAAAACACATTTCCTTATATACACAAGGTAAATTATTTATGTAAATGGATAATCAATGTTATTATTCATATACATTGTAAATACTTACAATTTTTTGAAGACAATATTTTTGAAAAGTAGCATCATCCCATACCATATGCCAACTAAAATGAAAATTTTTATCCTAGGTGTTTTAGTATGATTTATATCCATTATATCATATGAACATGTGTTTACATTAAAATATTTCATTATTAATATAATAAACATACATCATGTAAAATAAAAAGTTTATATATTTTAGTATCTTAAAGTTTCTATAGGATATCATATAAATCCCTAGGATAAAAAAAATTTATATTCAAGTCATAGACTATGTTTTTATAAAAGTTTTCACATATTTATTTGAGATAGTGTGAGAATATTGACGTAGGATAAGTCAAGTATGAAGATAGAAAACTAGTTCGATTTGGAATAAGATCCAAAATATTTTCCCAAAAATGAATATTCTAAAGAAACATACTTCATAGGAAGAATGAAACCATAATGATAGATTTATATTCACTGTGACATGTGAAAAATTATTCATTGAGAATAATGGATCGTAAAAATAAGAAGTAAATAAAAATTATCTATGGATGACATACTTATACAAATTATGAAATATATTATATGCTCTAAAATCAAGTCTTTATTTCGATACATTCTTCAACTTATTTTAATATTTTAGTGGGTATTAAAGAGTGAAAATACATGGGTGATAAAATAATGGCACCAATAAGGCTTTACTGTCTATAAAAAGTTTTAATTACTAAATATATTAAAATTTTAGTTTTCATAACTACTTTATATAGTAATTTTATTTAGAGTTGGATTTCAGTACCACCTTTCCTGTAATGCGTCCATCAGATACAACCAAAAAAATTTGGAGACACCGTAGAATTCTAGTAACTGGTAAAAGTTATTTAAATATAGTGTTGTATTAAAGTATTAAAAAAGATTAGGGAATATTCCTTTGGAATGAATTATCTCCATGTGTCTATAGGAGGTTAGTGAGATCTCCACTATCTTCTAAAAAAATATGTTAATAACATTTGGAATATAATCACTAATTCCTAGAGTTATTTAAGACTAGAATAAAATAAACTCCCAAAATATTCACTTAAATTAGGAACCTACTTTCGAGGGAACAAGATCTACCAAGGTAGATCCAATGGTTTTCTTAGACCAAGTCATATTATATATGCAAACAGGGTATTGAAAAAAACTTTAGAACAATTTAATATATAATTTTTACCATTGTCACACAATATAAATTTCTCCAACAACACATGTTTGACACATAATAGTAGATTAAAGTAGTGAGTATAATTCCATATGTTCTAGGAATTCATATATAAAATATTTCATACTATGTATTAGAAGTAATATTGTGAACATATAGTTTATGGTTTGGTAATGTTTCTAAAATCAAGTTGAACTGCATGAGAAGCAATCTAAACTATCACATTGTACTTGAGAGTTTATAAAAGACATGTTTCCGGTACTTGGATGAGAAGGAACATTAGTTTTAAGGGGATAAATTATAGTATGAATTTGGATAAATATGACCAAATATTGTAGTCAAGATAAAATAATGAACAAGGAAATATCATCCAATCAAGTAGTATATATATAAAAAATCTGAGTGTGTTTTGTATTCTATTATAGTTAAAGGTAAAATGTAAAATATGAAATGTTTTTTTTCTAATTATTTCAATAAAAATAGAATATGAATTATTATAATAATACAATTTATGATAAGAATATTATAATGGTACTTGTGAAGATGTCATGTTCTGGAAGTGGAAGAAATGAAATATACTTGGGTATTTCATCTCCTGATAAGTCTTACACAAGGAGGTGAGGCTATAAATAAAATAGTAGCCATGCATAGGAGACATGGAAGGGTCGATGACTAAGGTTATACCTCATTATAAACATGGTCTTATCTTGTGAGATCTAAGAATGATAGTCAAATAGTTCGATCTAGTAAATATGGGAGTGGTGTAGAATTGGGCACCCTATACCCAACTTTAATAACACTTCTTGATTAAAATATCATGTATATAGAGAGTTATGTGTGATATATACTTAGAATAATAATGTTTATATTTCTATATCCACTATATATAAGGTAATTTCCCTAGGTTAATTGTTATTTCATAAGGTTATATTGTTTTATATGATATAAAAACAATATAGAGATACCATGAGATTAATTTTAAATGTATTTCCTACGGTTTAAATATATAATGATGATTGAACACAAGAAATTTTTCACCATAAAGTGTTGGGTCTCATAACCATTGAGATATAATCTCATGAAGTTAACACTTGGTGATGTCATGTGGATGAGATCAATTAGACTAACCTACCAATAGGAACACTACATTTTTTAGGTTTAATTGTTAGATCATATCTGAAAACATGAGTAATGTTTTCATGACCTTAGATTATTATTATTGTATAATATTTTATTACATACTTTAATGAAATATAAAAACCATTATATTTTTATCATGGTTAGGTATCTTTCATTGATTGCAATTTTGGTTGTATGACGTTGATTGAATAATCATGAAATAATTTTTTTCTTCTGAAATGAAGTGTTATTTTTGACCAAGTTGATCAAGATGATAGTACTTTCTCAAAATCCATGGATATGGTGGAAAAGTTAATACATAAATTAAATTAAACTAAAAATTAATTGATAATGGATGATGAAATTTTGTGTGAATACCACTTTATAATATATCAGAAGACAAAAATTTATATTACTTGACATGTGTTCTTATGAAAGGGAGTCAGTAATATGACTATTAGTTATCTTCTTAAGAGATATTATGGGTTTTCATACAAAACTTCTTTTCTATGAAAATTATTCACTACTATCGAGAAAAGTTTTTAGAAACTCACACACTTTTCATTTTCCAATGACTGGCCTATTTTAATGGAACAATGGTATATATAAAGAATGGTTGGCCAGACCATGAGGTTTGGGAGATTCCCATGTTTGAATGATTTACATGAAATAAAAAAATTCATATTATTCATGTTTAGAATAACTGGTATTGAAATAATTTATTAAAATTATTAACTTGATTTTAAGTGAATACATGGGAAAATATTAACAATTAAATATTACTTTAATATTCAGTGTTTGCTTAACATTTATGGGAATATCCACTCAGGTAAATTGATTGCTTTTATCACTCATTATATTTATTATATTAAAATTATGTGATAAAAAAATAAATGATATTTATGAAAATGTAAACCAGTCATAACATATCATTTATAGATAATTTACTTGGTAATACATATATAAGGACTGCATGGATCAATTTTTCAGAATTGTATACATCAATGTATAAGAAAGAGAATACTTTCATTTAACACATCATTCAATGTATGAATTAGATAGACTCTCTATTATCTACCACAAATCCTAGATATAAAATCTATCAATCTAAGAAACCGATCTGAGTTGTCTTTCATAGATATATGGATTCACATCGCTCTGATCTTTAGGATTCCAAAGGCGTCATAAAATATCTGCTCTAGAAACCCAACATCTACGATCATCATTCCTTTAGACTTTTAAATTCACTATAGATGATCTATAAGGATTCAAATTTTTTTCCATAGACAAACAATACCATATGATGAGCAGTTTTTGAACACAATATAAAATTGATCAAGGAAATTATTTAATTTAATTTAATTTGTTTTGATTAATTCCTTCATGTGAGATTCTTAACCATCATATATGGATACACATCACTACATATGGTATAGTTACATAAATCTAATTATATAATTACATATCCATAACCCGTATTATTATATTGCGTTCCTCATTGCCTTAAAAAAGTCTAGGAAAATTAAAATTAGTTTAAGTAAGTTTAAACCAATAAAGGAATCCATTATGGGGATAAAATATAAAATAATACTAATTTAATAAATTCCTAATGAATATTTTGACATGATATCTAAGAAAGGAAACTCAAAACATTGAAGAATCCACGTGGAAGCTAAAATGCATATTATCTTAAGAAAAAATGCCTAATTATTTGTCTTAATCAAGTGAATGTTTTTTGTTAAATAAAAAAAGATGAAGATGAAACACTATATAGAGAAAAGTAAAAATGAAATAATTTTGTTCCACAAAAATATGATCATGAGTTTAATGAGTGGTTTTAATCAAATGAAAACTCAAGTATTTCCAAAAAATTATGTGGAAGGTTAATGTAGACTATAAATATTACAATAAATTGTATGGATTTTCTACCTACTTAAGAAGATATATTGAATATAAAAAATAACTATGGGAAGCTATTTAATTACTAGAGGATGTGAAGATGAATAATCTACATAAGAAGAAGAAGAAGAATGAAAGTAATGATTCCATGTTTTATGATAAATATAAAAATGTTAAATGTAAATGTGAAAAAAGTATGATGTATACCCAAAACATTTAATATATATGGAAAAGAGTCACCAGGATGAGATAAATTACAAATCAAAGTAACACTTATTATGAATCTCATGAGTGTTCCACCTTATTAACTTACTTATTATGTAGTAATTGTGTGATTTTATTATTTTTAATTGAAGGTGAAGTACATTCGAAATAGAAGAACTGAATGAAAAAGTGGAAGATAATAAGTTGGAATGATTATTCATGTCCAGATAAAAGATTTAATTGTTTCATAATGGTGGGCCATCAATATGACAGCCTTGAATACTATCTGAAGAAGTTTTCCCCTATCTAAAATGATGGTAGTACACCTTTTAATGGGGTGAAAATATAAAGAATGATCTATTAAGTATTGTTGCAAAATTATCAAGATGTTCATGTAATCTTTATAGATGTTTAAAATGGATTTATTCTAATTAAACTACTTAACAGTTCCCTTGATTGACTGAAAGTTATTTTTTATTACTATCTAAAAGAGAGAAAGTAAAACAAAGAACAACCCTTCAAGGAGGATGAAAGTAACTAAGTCCAAGGGACATCCCCTTGCACTACAATAAAGCACTCAAGGGGGAGAAAATGCAGGCTATCATAGATCATAAGTGACTCCTCCTGTCTGCCCAAACGAGAAAGTGAATCCACCACAAAATTATATTCCCTACAACTATGATGAATAATCCTTCCATGATTGGTCTCTGCCTTGAACCTTTATATGAGATATATCAATTCCTAAGGTGTCTCATGGATTCCCTATAACGCCTTAACCATAACTTCAGAATCTGACTCCACCTCCGTCACCTGAAAACCTCTCCACCTACAAACCATCAAGCCAGAGAGAAGAGCCTGAACCTCCAAACCCAAAGAGTTTCTTGGACCATAAAAGGCACTCAAAGAAAGAAGAAAAGAGCCCTATCAGTCCCTAAGAAAACCACCGACCCTCATGACTCCCTCCATAAAGGAACTGTCCATGTTCAGCTTCAAACCATAGCTCAGAGGCTGCCACCTCACCCAACATCCTCTCCCTCTATGCTATATGCAGGGATGGTTAATAAGATTGAAAACTGTAACTGAGGAGAGCCCACCTTTGACAAGTGAGGCCAGTTCTACTATGAGAGTCTTAAGACAAAACTGGATAGAAAACAAAGATCTTTTGGATCCCATCCTAACTTGTTTTCATGCCTCCTATATGACCAAACAAATAGCAACCAGAATTATAATCCTTATAGTCGGATACATTTCTCTATTTTAAGTACTGGAGATCCAAACTGACATAATATCCTGGGGGGACCAAGACTCACCATCAAGGAATGGAGTATGAGTGAAGACTGACCAAAGATAAGAGGCCCATTGCCCCTGGAAAAAAAGGTGGGTCGTCATTTCTGACCTCGGATGATCACAACAGTAACATCGTGAAACCATGCAGACCCCATTTTTCTGTATATTTTCCTCTGTTGGTATTGCTCTGTTTTTGATACTCCACACCAAGAAGTTAATTCTTGTCTGTATCTCCTTGCACCAAGAAACCAGTCCCCATTCCTCCATAGAGCGATCTCTCTGAAGGATTCTCCTGTAGTCACAGACATTATACCTACCAGAGATTGCTTCCATAAAACAACACAAATTTGAGTCATCACTCATCGGGATGCCTTCAAACATGTTTAACTGAGTGGAATTTTGTGTTGTATGGATAAAATCATACCTTTCTCTTTCCTCCCTAAAAGAAATACGAGGAGGTGGACAACCAGAAAAAGCAAGCCTTTCACCCCCTAGTTATCCTCCCAGTAGTTTATTTTCCCCCGACCAACAACCCACCTAACGTAGCAAGATAATTTCTCCATATGTTAAAACATGCACTTGGCTAGTCTAGTCACACCCTTCATGTCATACTCACCCTGCCACCCATACCACATTCTAATAAATCACACCCAAATGGTCTCCCCAATAATGAATTCCCAGGCTAATCGAGCTTGTAATCCCATGATGGTGTCCGGAATATCGCAAAGACCAACACCTCCTTCTTCCACTAGATGGGCCATCCGCTTCCAAGATGCCCAATGTCACCACCCTTCCATTTTATCATACCATAGAAAAGTAGTAATAATACGTTGCATTTTCTCCATAGTACCTTTCGATGGTTTGATTACAGAGAAGATATACATGGGAATGGACAGAAGAACACTATTAATGAGCATAACCCATCCTCCAAATGACAATAAATTGTTCTTCCAATTGAAAATACTTCCACAAAGACGATCAAGAATCTCATTGAAATAAAGTTTCTTGATTCGACCATAAGAAATCGATACCCCAAGGTACAAAATAGGAATTTGTTTCTGCTTGCAACCTAGGATCCCCTGAATAACCTTACATATTCTTCCAGGGCATTTATCTGAAATAAACATGTGACTCTTCGAAGGGTTGATATATTGTCCACTAAGCCTTCCATATTTTGACATGATGTCTTTGAGATTTTTCAAATATCTACTACTTCCATTCATAAAAGGCAATATATCATCAGAAAACATCAAGTGTGAGATGTTCCCTTTATTCCTTCTTCATATAACGATTTCAACTTTCCCCCGTTAAGCTTCTAACCGAATTTTTGGACAATTCATCCTGAGCAAGGACAAAAATATTTGAAGATAGTGGATCACCCTGTCTAACACCTCGAACGGTTTTAAAGAAACCAAAAACACTTCCCCATAATAGAAACCGAAATCCAGGGTGAGGAATAACACCTGAAACAAATTTCGCAAAACCGTTCCTAAAAACTGAACCCCCTCATGACACGAATGATAAAACTCCATTACATTATATCATAAGTTTTATTCATGTAAACTTTGAAAATGATATTGGATCCCACTGTACATTTTTTGATGTCATGAAACAACTCAATAGTAATGCCAAACGCCCCTCGAATGCTTCGACCCTATATAAAACCATGTTGCTCTACTGAGATCACCTTGGGAATAATTCTGGAAAGTCTCCTACCAATAACTATGGCCAGAATCGTATAAGATACATTGCAGAGACAAATGGGACAGAAGTGATTAAGGAGACTAGGGTCCTTGATCTTTGGGACAAGAACCACCCTTGAAGAAGACACACCCCTAACCAAAGACCCACCACCAATAAAATCTTGTATCACATTCACAACATGTGAGCCCACGACATCCCAGGCCGCACTGAAAAACGAAGCCGAAAAACCGTCTAGGCCGGGAGCACTCTCCATCGACATACTCATCAACGCTTCCCTGATCTCATTATCCTGAGGAATATAGGAGAGACAATCATTATTAGTTTCATTCACCAGAATAGGTAGACAATTCAAGAATTCGGGACAATACAAAGCATCCCTCTCAAAAATCGGAGTATTCCCCCCAGCCAGGAGACCCTCAAAGTGCTCCAAATCCATATTCCCAACAATATTCACATCTAACATGTATGAACCATCCTCCAGTTTTAGATTGATCTTCATGCTTCTCTTCTCCTTCATACAGGCCTAAAAGAAGGAATTATTTCGATCTCATTCTCTTAACCATCTAAAACGAGACCACTGTTTTTAGAATCACTCCATCTCCAAGAGTTTTTCAGCAAGGACAAACTTCTTGTCACATAAAATAATAAATATGTTCTCATCCCATAAAGTCTGGAGGGATTCTTCCAATATTCCCACCTCGTCTTGCATGCTGGCCACCCCATTTGAAATATCTGGTTGATTGGTCAGCCATCCTCTAATATCCCATTTAAGACGTTTGAGATGATTCACCAGCCCTCCCTAGGACCATTCTCCTTCCTTCTTAATCCAAGAAACTTTTAGTAGTTTCATGAACGTAGGATCATGATTCCATTCAATGGAGTAATGAAAAGACATGATAATCATCGCTTCACGTCTGACTTCAATCAGAAGGGGAGAATGATCTAAGAGTATACGTGTAAGATGCGTGATCAAGGTTCTTGAAAAAAGATCCAAACCTTGCTTGTTTGTGAGACATCTGTCCAGCCAAATCCAAATGCAATTAGAACCTTTACGGTTGTTGCACCATGTATTTTTATATCCCATGAATACCAAATCCAACAGACCTGTGTGTGTCATGCACTCCTGAAACTCCAGTATACTATCCTCGTTAAACCTAGATCCTCCTCTTTTTTCTGAAACATCTGAAATGGTGTTGAAATCCCCTCCCACAAACCATGACAGGGAACCTGTTTGCATTGCCTCCAAGTGACTCTAAAGTTCCCTTCTTCCATTAACCATAGTACTCGCATAGAAAAACAAAAAAAGAAGTCTAGATCAACCAACATCAATCTTCATGTCAATACACTGAGGCATAATATTCATAATTTCCACTGAGATGTTTCTTTTCCATCCAATCCAAATCTGTGAATTGATAGAACCTCCATGCAAAGAATTCGGAAATCCTGTTTTCTTAGTAATCCCTGATAATTTTCATGGGTCTTTCTTCTGTTCCAAAATCACTACCAAAGACACCCTAGAATTCCTGCCTTCTGACGCTAAGTAAGCACGCTTGGCTTGAGCTCCAAGGCTGCGTGCATTCCAGATAATGAGTGAAAACATTACAAAAAGCCCTTACAGGCCTTCTGATATGGAGAAAAATATAAATGAGAAGGTGCAAAAATACCTTTCTCTTTGTCCTTAGAGTGGGTAATTGGTCCAGAAAAACCATCTTCATAGTTGCTCTGTTTTGGAGAAAGAATCACCTTCTTAAAAGAACTATCTGAATCCTCCAAGTGAGGCTTACTTATCGACGGAATATAATCCGTAAAACTTTCCCCCAAATCTCCTTAAACTAAGGAAAACAGGATTTGTCGTTGAGGAGAAAAACGAGAGGCCATCAATTATTTTTCAACACCTTTTGACATGCCATTCTTCTTCATCACTCCATCTGAGGGTAAAGTAAGGAAACTCACCAGGGACATTTGAATCATCTCCAGTGATAGTTGAGAGGAGATATAGATAGGCGAGGAAGGAATAGACAATGATCTAAACAGGATCCCCAAAGAAAAATCCCTACAAACATCCGTATCTTGTGGAGAAATGTTCCTCGCGTGACGGGAAGGGGGAATCGCCTGGACATCCGGTCTAGGTGACCAAGAAATAAGGTCCATATGCTCCGAGGCAGAAGCCGACCACATACTGACCATATTAGTTTCACTTTCCCCAACCACTGTCTCTGACATACAAAGACTGATAGAATGGTTTGAATTTGAAAAAGAACAAGGGATACCTGTAATCTCTTCTGTCTCTTTTATTTCCGAGGCGGGAAGGTTCTGACTCGAATCATCAACCTGACCTCGTTGGGAAGACTTTTCAACTTCCCACCATCTCTAGAAATCCTTCTCTAGATGACCGTGAAAACCACAACCAACGTAAAATAGCATAACCTGTTAATAGAATATTCTATGCCTCCAAGAAAAACCATCGTTAGACTCAATCAAAACCATGGAAGGCTGATTCACTACTAAATCCATCTCAACACAAATGCGGGGGTTAACATCTACCTGAAGGCACCTGGTGTTGTCATCAGCACAAATAAACTAACCAATGAAGTTTCCCACTTCCTTCAGAATCACCAGGTTATGAAAAGGTAGAGGTAATCCTGGTAAAGATAACCACACTGCATCCGAAGATGACTCCCACCTGAAGTGAAAATCCCAGGACCACCTCGCCATGGAAAAGCGCCAAGATCCACAGTTCCTGGACCCCCTCATCCATTCCTTAACAAAATCATCTCTAGAAGCAAGATGAATTCAAAAAAGAAACCCTCTAGAATTCCAAAACGGCCACCAGATGAGGCAGAACCAAAGAGTCCACAAAGTTTTAGAAACAACTCAAAGACGGTTTGTTGCGGATAAAACGAGCCACCAGAGAAATATCATGAAAAGAGGCCACCTCCCGTAGCTCCTGAGATGAAAAACTCAACACAGGAACCCCCTCCACCTACCGAGGGGTACGACTCTCTACCACAATCGGCAGGATATCAGGTAAGGCCTCAGAGATCGAGGAAGAACGACCTCCAGCACAAACCCTTGGATCTACTCCACACAGAACATCCTTGAAAGTAGCCCTCTGGAGAACCCCATCCCCAACCCTTGCCTCACCATCTTTCAAAACTAGAATGGTTGCCGTCGTTGAAGAATCACCCACGAGAACGGTTGTCTCCACTAGTAGATGAGTAAAGTCATATAATGGGGAAAAAATTATTTTTTCACATGAAATTTATGATTTATTTGTTGTGTGAAACTCAAGTTATATATTTCATGATTTTTTGACTTCCCCAAGGAAGAAAAATATAGAAATGGCATCACATACTAAATCAGTTAATAGACATAAATTATGTCTAAGTGAAGTCAATATTTTTTTTCTACACTAGGTTATACCACATAGACCTAGAAAATAATTGATAAAGTCTCATTACTATAACAACATGAGGTTTCTTCTTCCTAATTTTGAAGTTGATAAAATTAATAATTATCACAAAAAGGTGGATAATAAGTTGTGTTAAATATAATTCATTCCCTAAAGAAAAAATTATGGCATAGTATAACCTTATAGTTATCACTAGTTACCTGTTGAATATCCTAAAATTGATATCATATGATATTACCCCCAAACATATTTTACATTTATTTTCAATAATTTGGAGAATATACATTGAATTTAAGGAAATTAATTTGAAATCAAAACCAAAGGGGGGGATTGACGATCCCATGTTGATGGATGATGAGTTTGGTTGTATTTGTCTACAATATATAATATAATATCAATGTTTATGTATAGGGGAAAATAATGGCCTCTTTGATTATAGATTAATCATGTATTGAGATAAATGGAATGAATTTTAGAAATATTGAAGAAGTATGGTGATAATGCTTAAGGGATTGTTATGGATTCATTAGATGTCATTTGGAAAGACAATCCACCATGTTAAATTGTGATTTTTTTTAAATGGACTTAAAGTTAAAAGACATGTATCATTGGTGTTGATAAAATGATACATTATTTAAAATAATATGAATAAGTGGAATTAAATAAGTATTTGAAAATATTTTTTATTTTTTATGAATGAAAACATGTGTTGCTGACTTATTGAATTTCCATGCAATTATTTCAAGACCATATTGTACGTCAATGAAAATTTTTATTATTTTAATCATGAAGAGTTTAGAATAATGGTAACTAATTTGATTGGATATTACTCTAAAAATATGGTCAACCTCATGCTAGAAAAGATGAATTCTCTACCACACACGTGGGGGAATATATAACTCTGTGGGAACCAAACTGCATGGACAACCATAGGTTCTAGGTGTAATTGGTAATGCATTGTGTTCATAGAGAGAACATGAATATGAATATAATTCTCACATGGTTCACAGGTGGTAAGTTCATGGGAGAACACACAAGGATGTGGTGTGGTTCATTGAGGGTGTGTCTTTAGTGTGTCTAGGTGATGACCCTGGTGCTAGCTTCTGAAATTAGTGGAACGTTGTATATTTTTATGTGGACATCAGCCAAATAAAGGATCAATGTGGGATGGGGGTATGTGATACTATTTATATGATTAAGAAAATTTATTATAAGTTTCACCATCTAATAAATTCCATCTCTTCTATATGATTAATATCGAGATGCTAATATTTGAATGATATCCATCTTCATCCTTTATCCGATAAAGGGTTTGTTGTATATGAGCTCAAGAAAATATCTAGTGATAATGATAAGATAATGAGACTCACTCAATCAACCCAAGGTCATGATTGAAATTATTGTCTTTCATCTGTTAGATTATTCAAATAAAATGACAATGACAAGCTTTTATGGTGTTACAGTAAGAAATACAGAGAAATTAAAATAATAATAATTTATAATGACATGCGATCACATATCGCTATGAAATCACAAAAAGGAGAAAATATTCAAGAATATCCAACCTATAATCACCTTGGTTTCATGATCATGTGTCTGATTAACAATCAAATGATCAAATTAAGATGATTAAGAGAAGCCTCAACATCACATGAAGTTTTTTTAGATTTTCAAAAATTAAAATCCATACAACACAACATTATATCCTAGAATTTATGAATATTTTATTATTACTAAGATCCGAATAAGTGGAAGTGAGAAGCTTCCTATAACTATATAGGTATGGATGAGGTTTCTATGTGTAACTGAGGCATCCTGCCTTTTTATTACATAACATTTCATTACATCTTACAAACATAAGATCTTTAAAGTCTAGTGTCTTGGAAATCAGGAACATAAAACATGAGAACAACATAAAAAATTATTCTAAACCAATTTTGAGGCCTCATCATAGGTTAATACTATGTAAATTTACTACATCTCATATCTTAGAGACAGACAATAAAGGAAAGGGTCAGAAGAATGCCCAGTAAGGGTAAACAAGGGAATCAGTGTACTTGTGATATCAATAAGAACATGAATAACAACATAAAGATATAAGCAATGGAAGTATAGGCATATCATAATGAAAATAACTTTAAATATAAGTTGAATATGTGGATACAACATTTCATTTAGACATTCATGAACATATCACCAAGGTCCATCCCCAAGGTGTCATAAAAATTACCAAGGGTATTCACAAAGGTATCATGAAACTTGTCATCTCTAGAGATTAAATCTTTACCCATTGTATTGGAGATCTATCAAGGCACACCCTTAATATGTATTTACTTACATGTGATCCACATATATCATAATCAAAAATTTCATAAATAACCCATAGAGAATAAAAGGAATGGGTTTCATTTCAAAATCGTGACGTTTTAAAAGCTCTTAAAAATAAGATCATTATATCATTTATAACTCATAGAAATGGAGTGAGGGTTATATGTATGACAATTCCAGAACAAATATATCATATTTATATATTTATGAAAACCCATAGAAATGAAATAGGTCTGGGTATTCACATAAATAAACAAGGGTATTTCTTGAGAGAAAGAGATAGAAATTCTGAGATGAAATTTATGCAGCATAACAGCTATATAACATGGTTTTAGAAAACATTGAAAAGAGAGGGGAAAAGGGTCACTCACTCATAAATAATTAATAATATAGTATGGGTACTGAATAAGATCATGGTATGGATATCTAAATGACATACCACATGAAAATGAAACATGAAAGAAAAGAGAGGATATGATATCTTTTACGAGAAATTCGGCAGCCTAACGACGTCACTTAAAATTTCAGAAAACAAATTGATGAGATAAGAAAGGTTCTCTCTACAATTAGATATGAAATGGATAGTAAGGATAACATATAAGAACATACCCTCAATAAAAAGAGATGGAAACTAGAAGACACAATATAACGGAAGTCATGGCTTAAAAGAAGAGGGTGAAAGAATCCCTTACCTTGAAGAGTAACTTTGAAAGCTTGAAGGTCGAGACCTTGGGAGGCTTGAGGGAACCTTGGGAGGAATCCTTGGGAGTTAAGGAGACCAGAACTTCATTGAGGAGGATTTGGAAATGAAAAGGATGAGGGAAAGGCTTGGTATTTATTGGAGAAGTGAGGGGACAAGTCATTAATGGCCAAGGGACACCTCATCAGTGGTATTTGAAAAACCTTGGGCTTGAACATGGTATTGGCCACTTGGGACACCTCATACCTCATCTTACTATTATTAAGTCTACCAGAGAGATTACATAATTATTACATCCTCAATGATGTCATTAAACACTTGAAACTAAAAACTATATTTTCACTATTCACCGAAAATTCATTTTTTTCAGAAAAATTCCCAAAAATCACCTTTACCTAATACTAATGACCTGAACACAAAAATGAACTCTATTTTATAAAAATAAATTTCTAAATATTTTTCATTAAAAAACACTATTCACCTGAAAAAACTAATACCTGACTAATAATTTCTGAAACCGTTAATTACCTATTTTATTGAATCACATTACTTAATCAAGGTGCCTAAATTATATTAATACTTTTATTAAGTGAGATTACTATTCCATTTGGTCAAATTACTAATCCTAAGCATAAAATCACTATTCATAATTTACTATTCCCAGAAATTAAGTTGATCTTATTAGATTCTAAATTTCTTACTAAACACATTTCCAGAAGACTATTTTTTGAAAATCATTACACATCATTAATTATTTAAGGTTTACATAAATATTTTAAAATACCCCTTTTTCCAAAATTCATCAATATACATCCAATATTTATTTGAACATCTGAAAAAACACAAACTTCACCATATGAAGAAATTAAAAATTTATTTATCTCAAAGGATTACAAAAACTAGCTATGGTCTCATTACATAGCCCCTTATAACCCCAACATAGTACCTAAGTGTAAGGTGTGCTAAGGTGAGAGAATCTGAAGGCGTGTCAACCCACATTTCCCAAGTAGTGATTTCTATAAGCTTGAACTTCTCCAGAAGGAAATTCTGCTCCATCTTCACACGATGAAATTCGGTTTGGGTTTGGCCCAGAACAAAGCCCAGTGGTACTGCCTCCTTCCCAAGTTTCGTCAGATGGGATTTGATCGGCCCGAGACTACTGGATGAGTCCATCAAATCTTCTTTCTGTATTAATTAATCAAGATCACTTGTATATAGAGACAACAATCACAACATTTATTTTCCAATGGTCATATTGATCAACGGTTATATAACAGTCAAAACCCAAACAGTCTCATTTTAATTATAAGAACATCATTTATTAAATAAAATAGTTTTGTTGGGTATAAACTAAAATAACACACAAAATTAGGGAAAAAAATTCCTTCAAAATTTCAGTTCGTTACATTCTTCCCCCCTTAAGAAATTTCGTCCCTGAAATTTTAACTCATATCCTCAGAAAAGAAAAGGTGTTGGTACTTCTGCCTCATAGACTACTCTAGTTCCCATGTGGATTCTTCATATTTGTGGTTTCTCCACAACACCTTAACAAAGTGGGTAGTCTTATTGCATAGAACCTTGTATCTACGATCCAAGATCTCCACCGGCTACTCCTCATAAGAGAGGTCATGTTATAGTTGTACCACCTTTGGGTTTAGTACATGTGATGTCACGACCCGTCCCAATGGGGCCTGAGCCGCAACTCCCCAAGACCACCTCCAAAAGGCTAGGGGCTGGTGACTAGCACCGAGTAGGCATGTTACTAACATGGGAAGCATTCCCTATAAACCTATACACATGCACACACATCTCCAAGACCAAAAAGATGAAAAGTAAAAAGTGCTAAAATGGAAATGCATGCATACACTAAAAATCACAACCAACAGAGTACGACAGAAAAGTAAAGTACAACAAGTGTAAAACCCTAGGCCAAAAGTAAAATCACACCAAAAGAGAGTCTGAAACAAAGTCTAACCTGTAAGGAAAGGTACTGGGACTTCAATCTGTATCCGTAGGAACACACCTCGGCCTGTTTGAGCTCACTGAACACCGTCCGGTCCTGGTCCTCCTAGAATCCTGTCAAAGGATCTCTCGTCTGCACAAGACACGACACGTGCAGGCAAAGCCCGTGTAGGGGTGAGTATAACAATACCTAGTAGGACACCCCGAAACCACAAAGGAATGAAAAAAGGAAAATACCACAAAGGAAAGATACAATCATCTCCACACAGTATATGTCTATAGAACATATAACCAGAATATCCAGATATACTCATACATGATCAACTATCCCGATACCACCACTAGGATCCAACTCGAAGATTCTACTAAGCACGTAACACGAAGAACACACTCCTAGGTCTAAAGAGAGATATACTAAGTACTCATTCCAGGAGAACACACTCCACAAGTACTTGAGATCATGATGCTTAGATGAGGATCACAGTCAATAGCCATGGGGTGATTCCAAAAACCCAGTCTGAACTAATCTGCTAAGCAGAGGATCAGCGCCTGGGTAAAGTTGGTCATGTCGATACCAAGAACTCTACCTAGGGTTCCAGGAATGAATAGAGGATCTGGCTCCAAGTCTCATAGAGGGGATTCCAAAAAATCCATTCAGGAAGTCCTGCTAAAGGGATCATACTCCTGCATGAAGGAAATGATACCGGAAACCTTCAAAAGAAGGACCAAGGGGACGAAACCTAAGGAAACTATTCCAAGTCACATAAGAAAACTGGCCCAAGCCATGTAAAATATGTTACATGATGTTTAGTATGGTTACATGCCGTGTTCCTTGACCCCGGGTACTTCCCGTGTAAATTGCCCCTGTCATTCGTCCAAGTTGTGTAAAACTCAACTACACGGCGTGTAGTAGGATCACACACTGTATTCCTTGACACCATGTACTGCCTGTGTAAATGGCCCATGTCTTTAGGCATTTTGTATAAAAGTCAATACATGGCGTGTACTTGGATTACAAGCCGTGTCCGAACACCTAGGCTCACTCCGTGTACGCTGGCCATGTGCCCATACACGGTCTTTGTCCGTGTCGCCATGCCCGTGTATTAATACATGAGGTGTCCCGTGCCTCTGGCCGTGTCTGGCTGGGAAAGGGTATACACGTCGTGTCCTTGGTCGTGTACCCAACCCATGTCTGTGTACTCTAGGAGTACATGCCAGGTGATCCCCGATGAACAAACGCCGCGTAGCCCATACTACACACCGTGTAGTCGGGATTTTTCTAGAACGTTGTCTTCTTCCTCTGCGCATCGGCTGATCTTCTGGTTTCAGATTCTCCTATCCGTTTTCTAGAAAACCAAATTTGCTGGGTCACCTTGTCATCGTGATTTCGAATCCATGGGTTTCAGGCCTTCGATCAGCTCCGAAATCCGATTCCAGCCACCCATGTAGAAATCGTTTGATGAACAATATCTTCTGATCTGCTTCGATCCGTCTGCCGAAACCATCATCGCACCTCTACAAGATCACTGAGGTGTTGATTCTTCAATTTGGGATCATTGCGTCTCAAAACGGACACACAACGATCCGTTTTTCATCGCCCCGTGAAGAACGCGAATAATGTGCGAAAGAAAAAGAGAAGGAAAATCCAATGAAGCAATTTGAGGAACAAACCTCTGCTATTGTTCATCACGGCATTGATCCACTCTTGTTAATAGGCTTAAATAGTGCAGAAATCAACAATAATAAATCAACATGGATCAATTTCCCAAAAATCACCACAAAAGCCCATCCCGCAATTACGATTGATCTGCGGGCTAATCTATTCATAGATTAGTCCACGTTCATCGTAGGAATCAAGAATGGGAAAGAAATCACAAATAGAACAAATGCCCTACCTAGATCCACGATGCTCATTGGCAAAGATCCAGTTGCCGCTTCGTCATCGCCGGTGAAATACGTCAAGAACGTCATCGCCGCGTTGGGGGTTTTCTCTAGAGATTTCCCAAAGCCTCTTGGGGTTTTAGGGTTATGAGGTATATAACCCAGGACCCCTGCACAAGCATTTATTTAAAAAATATAAAATATAAATATTTTTCTTCATCAAAGAAACTTTAATAAAATATTTTTAATAAATATTTTATTACAGTTAGTCCAAAAACCATATTTCACCACCGGTCTGTGCCAGTTGATGTTAAGTCTCTTCTAGGGTAAACCCACTGCTATGGATGCAACGGTGCCCTCAGATTTATGATACGATCACCCTTTTAGGAGTTATTCCACTTTCTCAGGAAAGCTTCATGCACGCATAAATTAAATTATTTAATTTAATTCAAACATTTTTTCCGGGCTCACCGGGCCTCAGAACTGCATGCCGTCTTGAATCCTGATCTCGAAATAATTCTCACATAATATTAAAATAAAACATGGAAAAATATGAGACATTACATCACATCCACCTTAGGGATTTTATGTCCCTAAAAATCCAAAACAAAGGCTACTCAAAAAGATGTGGGTACTACACATGAATCTAAGCCTCCTGCTCCCACGTTCTCTCCTGGAGATTCCCATGCTTCCACCTGACATGCACCAAGGGAATAGATCGCCCATGAAAGATATTCTCCTGCCGATACTCGATCTCCACTGGGTACTCAGCAAAGGTCGCTCCATTGTTGATGTCCAGCTCGCCCCAGTCGATAACGTGTGATGAATCATGCACGTACCTCCATAGCTACGACACATGTAAGACTTTGTGTACCCGGTCCATATGAGGAGGTAGAGCCAATAAGTACACCACCTAACTCTACACAGAATCTAGAAAGGGCCAATGAACCTCGGTGATATCTTGCTGCCTCGGCCAAATCTCTACAGTCCCCGTCGAGGTGAGACCCGAAAAAACACATGTTTTCCCTCTTTTAACTCCAAGGGCCTCCGTCTCCTGTTGGTATAAGAATTATTCCAACTCTGTGCAGTCTTCATCCACTCCTGGATAACCAGCACCTTCTCCATAGTAGCTCGCACCATCTCTGGTCCCATTAGTGCTGACTCTCCTGGGTCAGTTCAGCAAAGTGGTGACCTACAAGGTCACCCGTACAGAGCCCCGAATGGTGCCATACCAATAGTGTAATGATAACTATTGTTATAAGAAAATTCCACCAGTGTTAGGTGATCCTACAAGCTATGACTGAAGTCATGTATGCAAGCCCGTAGCATATCCTCCATAACCTGGATGATCTGCTCTGTCTGACCATTAGTCTGGGGATGAAATGTTGTGCTCAAGCGTAACAGAGTCCCAAAAACTCCCTAAAATCCCTTACACAACCGGGATGTGAAACGAGGATCATTATTTGAGACAATCTTGGATGGAACTCCATGAAGTAGAAATATCTTCTACACGTAGAGGTGTCCCAAGATCTCTACTGAACTATGCTCCCGTATGGCTTGGAAGTGGGATGACTTGGTGAGTTGATCAACGATCACGCAGCTGGAATCGTGTCCTGACCGCGTTGTCATGACACATCAAATTGATTATATTTTTAAGGTTGATTTATAGTCTAGGGAATAACCTAGGTCGTCTCTCAAGGATCATTGGTAGGTTTAGAGTGTGTATTTTTAATAAAAATTACTAAGAGAGGGGGTGATTTTGAAAAGAGTCTAAAACAATGACTTAGTTGAAATAGCTTAAAAGTTGAGTGACCTAGTGGACTTTGAAAAATATGAGATAAAAGGTTCGATGTGATTTCACTACACACATATCAAGTTAATTGTTCATAGAGATTCATCTTATGTTTAGAGTAATTCTTTGGTTGGAGTTAATTTGAATCCCGATTAATTCCTAAGCTTTTATTTCAATGCTTTAAGGACCAAACCTTGATGTAACAATCGTATTGTCAAGGTCCAGTACTTATGCATTGAATAAGAGCTTCCAAATTAGATTGAAAGCTCAATAAGGTGGGTATGAAAAGGATTCTTGTGATGTTCAATTGGAACAAAACATGTCACGCACTCAAAACCTCACACCGATCGGTTAGAAATTAAGAGCATAACACTCACATGAATCAAATCAAGCATTAAAATCTGAAATAAAATAAGATACATGGAATAAAATGTTTAAATACCCAAATTACTCCAAACTAGTAGCTATTTTATGAATCAGAACTCCCTTGACATGTGTGTAGCTCCCTCACAACGAACACCCAACTTTTAGCTCGACATCGGGAGGAGGAGGAAGATTGGGTGGAACTCCTTCTTCATCCTTGATTCCCCTATGAGGATAGGGGCCTCCAGAACCTCCAAGGTGATTAGGAGACTCCTCTATGAATCCAAATTGGCAGTACTTCACTCCTTGTCCAAACTTGAAAATGAGGTTCCCTTGGCGCCCTTTTATAAGAAAATTGGCAGGTGGTTTTAGGCACACAGATTTCATCAATCTACTTATACCACACATTTAGGTCTTCAGACAGCCTTATCTCACTTTGTAGAAAACATAAAAGTTGTATCCCAACCTCTTGACTATCTCCAACGAATGGTTGGCACCATTTGGACAACTATAGCTCAAGATATTGATAAAATATAGAACACCGCATTTGACATGGTCCAAAATCGGTGTCTTGGAAAGATAAGTTCGGATGGCCCCCATAAAAGCCGAATCAGAATTGGGTTCATTAATATGAAATGTAGAATATTAAATTTTAGACAGTCCCACAAAATATCAGCCCATTTGGATGCACATATTTCTTTTACTATGCAAAACAGTGGACATATGTCCATGGATCCATTTAATTTTGGCCCATTTTTCTTCCACTTCATCAAGGGCCCTCCAAATCACCTCCACCTATATTGAAATAATAAAAACAAGTAACATTTCCCATTATAATGCTGATTAAAATTAATTAAATTATTCAAACATAAAGTGCAATTTATTATTATATTTGTAATATTCATTACAAAACTAGTTTAAAATAGCGGTGTAAGGGTGGAATAAAACAGTGAATCATGGTACGATCACACCCCCACACCTAAACATTTTCACTACTGGGAAAAGTCACATATCCAAATAAAATGATTCATATATATATATATTTAAAACATAATGAAGATTTAATATTTTATTTAAAGTAATGTGATCAATGCACGGACCACACCAAGGAGTTCTTCCCAGTGAAAATGGAAAAAGATGTCTCATAAATCATATCACAATAAAATTCAAACAGATTTATGACACCAACATGAGCAAGGAATTCAATGGTCAACCATTACACAAACTCTCCATGTGTGTGTGTGAAAACCATTCCATACTATTATTTCCACTTTCTATCAAATAAATATAGGTTATTTTAACATTATTCATCTTCAAATGAATTTTCATCGAACCTATCCTACATCCTTTGAAATAATATTTCAAGACCCACTCATTTAAGCATTCCCAGAAGTCAAAACATAAGATCCCGACCTAGATATCCCCATATTTTTCACATTTATAAAAATATCAAAGGTTGAAGATGAGTGGTTTTTGACCTTCCCAAGACACAACCAATTTTTTTTGAGGGCGTACAATAGTCGGACATTAGGTACACACGCATAGGTCAATCTGGCACAATAATGAAACAGATTAGATAAGGAATAAACGTATGGAAATATCATTTCAAGCTGAAAAATATTAACCCAACATATATTTAACTTATATTAAGTAAGAAATATTCACACTTTGTGGTTTGGTGTAAAAATGTATGGAGATATTAGTGACAGAATTTTACCAAAACTACTCACACAAGGGGAATCAACTATCTCAAATGTTCCACAGTGATACAACCATTTATATCATTGAAATAAAACCAATTCACTAAAAAATCACTCCTTGATGGTAAATTCATACACATATTCTTTTTAGCCTTCGTTATGGTATTTTTACTTTCCCCACTTTATGGTCGCCAAATCATGGAACTTCGAAATTGTTGATGGGGAGAAATGAAAATACCATAAAGAAGGACAAAAAGAGAAAACAAAAGGAGAAAACGATGAAAATTCCTTACTAACCCAGGAATGTATCCACCCCCAACACCTAGAGTATGCAGTGTCCTCACTGTAGTAAAAGCGAATGTGGTAAGGAAGGATAAAACCTGGTGGATGTCATTCATAGTTTGCTTCCTGAACTTGGAGTTCCTCCATCGGGGACTGCAGAACAGGTTCATGAAAGTGCTTCAGCCGCTGCCCATTGATAGTGAATGTTTGCTTGGTTTCTTTATTTTGAACCTGAATAACACCAAATGGAGAGACGTTAGTAACAATGTATGTTCCAAACCAGTGGGAAAGAAGCTTACCGGGATGCAATTTCAGCCTTTCATTATAGAGGAGGACCTTCTACCCAATATGGAACTGATGATGAAGGATAAGACGGTCATGGGAAGCCTTGGTTCTCTCATTATAAATCCTGGAGTTTCCATATGCATATGTTCTCATTTCCTCTAGCTCCTGAATCTGCAACTTCCTTTGATCACCTGCACCAGAATGATTAGAATTTCATTATTTGATGGCCCAGTAGGCCCGATGCTCAATCTCAACAGGGAGGAGATAACTCTTTCCAAACACAAGACGATAGGGTGACATTCCAATGGGAGTTTTGAAAGAAGTACGGTAGGCCCACAATTAATCATCAAGTCTAAGACTCCTATATTTCTTATTGGGTTGAACCGTTTTTTCAAGAATTTGTTTTACCTCTCTATTTGACACCTCAGCTTGACCATTGGTCTATGGATGATATGTAGTAGAAACTCTATGATCGACCCCATAATGACGCAAAAGTGATTTCATTGTTCGGTTGTACAAATGAGAACCCTGGTCACTGATGATGAACCTAGGTAATCCAAACCTACAAAAGATCTGTGTTATCAAAAATTCTACAACTGTTTGGGAATCATCTGTCCTTGTGGCCCGTGCTTCTAACCATTTTGATACATAATCAATAACCAAAATAATGTACAAGTAGCCAAAAGAATTGGGAAATAGCCCAATAAATTCAATGCCCCAAAAATCAAAAATGTCATGAAAGAGCAAGGGTTGTTGTGGCATTTCATTCCTTTTAGAGACATTCCCCATTCTTTGAAAATGAGGACAATATTTAAAAAATTCATGGGCAAACACAATGTAAAGAAATTATTTTTCAGTGGTGGTGTAGTTTGCTTGGGCAGGGTCCAAAGTACATGAGGCATAGGCAATGACATGTGGAGCTCGATCGACCCTTTGTGATAAGACTGCCCCTACTGCATAGTTAGAGGCGTCACACATGAGCTCAAATGGTAAATCCCACCGAGGTGGCTGGATTACCGGGGGTGATGTGAGACTCCATTTTAACTTATTAAAAGACTCTTCACATTCTTTATCAAAAAAAAATCTTTATTTTTGGAGTAAGCGGGAGAGGGGAAGTGCAATCTTACTAAAATCATGAATGAAACGACGGTAAAATCCAGCATGACCTAGGAAAGACTGCACATCACGTACATTTCTAGGGAATGGTAGGGAAGAAATGACATCCACTTTTGATTTATCTACTTGGATACCATCCTCTGAAATGACATGCCCCAAAACTATACCTTATCGCACCATGAAATGACATTTCTCATAATTTAATACAAGATTCTTTTCAATACAGTGATTTAGGACGGATCCAAGACTACTTAAACATTCATCAAAATAGGATCCATAAACAGTAAAATCATCCATGAAAATTTCCATGCAATTCTCCAGGTAATCCGAAAAAATACTAACCATACATCGTTGGAAAGTACCCGGAGCATTGCACAGGCCAAATGGCATCTTTCTATAGGCAAATGTGCCAAAGGGGCAAGTGAAGGTTGTCTTTTCCTAATCCTCGGGGGCAATATGGATCTGAAAGTATCCAGAATACCCATCAAGAAAACAGTAATGGGACATCCATTCTAGCCTCTCTAGCATTTGGTCAATGAATGGCTATAGTAAATGGTCCTTCCTAGTGTGTTTGTTTAGTTGGCGATAATCTATACAGACACACCAACTATTCTGCACATGAGTTGGAACGAATTCATTGTTTTCATTTTTAATTACCATTAGGCAAGTTTTTTTAGGAACTACTTGAACGGGACTGACCCATTGGCTGTTAGAGATGGGGTAAATGATTCAAGCAGCCAATAATTTTGTTACATCCTTTTAAACTACTTCTAAGAGGTTTGGGTTCAGTCGACGTTGTGCCTGCCTCACTGGTTTAGCCTCATCAGTTAATAAAATATGATGTGTACAAATTGATGGGCTAATACCATGAATTTCTGCAAGTGTCCATCCCAATGCTTGTTTATTCTCCCTCAAAAGTTCAAGCAGTCACAATTCATGCTCAGGAGGGAGTGAACTAGCAATGATGACGGGCAACTTGTTTCCATTCTCTAGATATGAATATTTTAAATCTTGAGGCATTTGATTTAGTTCCAATTCATGTGGATATTGGATTGATGGGAGTGTGTATGAAAGTGAGAGGTCACTAATCTCATCTAACTGATCAATGGTATCATCCTCAGATGAGGAATTAGCTTTTACAAGCGTAACAGTATCATCGATGGTCACGTGATCCTCCGTGTTTAAGAAATTATCAATTAATAAACATGCATGACACTTTTCTAGACCACTACAACAATCAACACATTATTCATTTCCAAGAAGTTCAATCAAAGAGAAAAATTTAGAAAGGGGATCAGGGGAAACAAATGAAGTGATTTTAGGGGAAGGGATTACATCAATTGTGTTTACCGAGAGAGAGGAATTTTCTTCTGAGGGGTTCTTCATGGCATCAAGGATGTTGAAATGGACTATGTCACCACCAAATTCTATAGATAATGTACCATTATGGACATTAATTATGGCTTTGGTAGTTTTCAAGAAAGGTCTCCCAAATATAATTGGGGCATGTCTATTCATCCTATCATCTTCCATTTTTAGCACATAAAAATCAGCAGGAAATATTAAATTTTGAACCCTCACAAGAACATCCTCTAACACACCAAAAGGGTGTGCCGTACTCCGATTTTCTAGCTGAACAACTATTCCTATGGGATTTAGTTCACCGATCTGTAAAGAAGAGTATATGGAGTGAGGCATCACATTAATAGAAGCACCCAAATCAAGCATATCATTGTAGAAATAATAATCCCCTATGGTGCACGGAATTGAGAATGTTCCAGGATCATTGCACTTGGTGGGAAGTGATGGTTGTATCAATGCTAAGACGTTCCTCCCCAGGCTCACCTTCTTATCACCTCTAAGTCACCTTCGGTGGGTACACATCTTCTTCAGAAACTTGGCATATCTCGTAATTTGCTTGACGACATCAACCAATGGAATGTTAACCTGCACTTTTTAGAAATTTCTCCAAGATTTCTTTATCAAGTTTAGTTTCCTTTTGTTTCCTTGGTTGGGTGGCTCCTTGGGGAAATGGAAGAGGAATTTTTGGGCTTGGTAACTCATCAATAGACACACTCTTTCCTTTTGTAGGACTTCTCTCAGGATAAGGTTCCATCTCATTTGAACCTTTTTCAGTGGTTGGGATGGTGGTTCCCTTAGGAGAGGATGACTCTAATAGAGGGTTCATTTGACTTTTAAGTTGAGTTCCACTCCTAAGGGTGATGGCACTAACATTTACCTTATCCCTAGGGTTGATAAGTGGTTGAGAGGGTAGTTTACCAGACCTATGGCTTTGGATTTCACCCACTGAGTTAGCTAGTTGGCCAAATTGGGTTTTGAGGTCTTGTATGGATGCTTGGGTGGTTTGTTGGAACTGGAGATTATTGGAAGACATTTGTTTCATCATATCTTATAGGCTAGGCTCAGGTTTTGGAGGGGGTTTTTGGAAAGGCCTTTGGGGTGGTTGAAAATTTCTGGGTGGTGGTGGCTGATGACTACTTCGCCTTGGTTGGTTCCTTGGTTGATGAGGATGGTTTGAATACCCCCTTGCCTATAGGCTTGGTTATCTTTCCACCCAGGGTTGGATGGATAGTAAGGTTCTTTCCTAATGGGTTGGTTATAGGGGCATCCTAGGAATATTGCCTCACAACTCTCAGAAGTTTCTCTCAATTGGGGGCATTGGTCAGAATAGTGGGTATCATAGGAGAATATACTATAATGTATGGGAGGAGGAGATTTGAATTTTCCTTGGGAAAGAGAAAGTTATCGTAGAAGGGTACTCACCTCTTCAAACTTTGTGTCCACCTTCTTCTAAATTTTAGTACTTTGCACCTCATGGACACCTCAAATGGGTACACTGGACCTTGAACTGAATTGTTGAGTGTTCTGTTCCATGGTCTCAATTAGGGTCCTTGCAGCGATTGGGGTTTTATCCACTAGTGCACCACCTATAGCAGCATCAATCATGTTACGATCTATTGGAATTAAACCTTCATAAAAATATTGTATTAAAAGTTGATCACTTATTTGGTGGTGTGAACAACTTGAACAAAATCTTTTAAAGAATTCCCAATATTCATGAAGGGTTTCTCTTTGAGATTGTATTATCCCACATATTTATTTCCTTATTGTTGCAGTTCGAGAGGCTGGGAAGTATTTTTCAAGAAAAAGTTGTTTCATGTCCGCCCAACCTCTAATAGGTGAATTAACATAATACAACCAATCTTTAGCTGTGTCTTCTAATGAAAATGGAAATGCACTGAGTTTTACTTGTTCTTAATCCACATTAGAAGGTTTTAATGTTGAACACACAGTATGAAATTCTTTTAAATGCTTATGTGGATCTTCTCCAGGCAGTCCATGAAATCTTGGTAATAAATGAATTAAACCATATTTTAGTTCAAAATTGGGTGCCTCACCTTTGTAATTGAATGTAAGTGGGCCGGATATCAACATCAGGTGAGGTGAGTTATTTTAGTGTTCTATTATTTTCATCCATGTTATACAAGTTATGTTCAGTTTTAACTTTGGTTTCAGAAGAAGAAGAAGGATCAAGAATAATTTTAAGATTTGATGTCTCCTCCTTCAAAGTGTTGTCTTGTGTGTCTCGGTTTCGTTGATGTAAGATCCTCTCCGGTTCGGGTTCAAAAGTTTGTAGGTCTCCCAGAGTAGAAGGCATCATACATAGAACCTACAAAATAAATAAATTAGAACACAAAAATAAATGCAAAGGTAGAAGATAAAACAAACAAATATTCACAAAAATTACAAAACATTTATCAAAAACACGCACAAAAAACCAAAGTTCTCCCCGGAAACGGTGCCAAAATTTAACCGCGTTGTCATGACACGTCAAATTGATTATATTTTTAAGGCTTATTTATAGTCTAGGGCAGACCCTAGGTTGTCTCTCAAGGAGCGTTAGTAGGTTTAGAGTGTGTATTTTTAATAAAAATTACTAAGAGAGGGGGTGGTTTTGAAAAGAGATTAAAACAATGACTTAGTTGAAATAGCTTAAAAGTTGAGTGACCTAGTGGATTTTGAAAAATATGAGATAAAAGGTTTGATGTTATTTCACTACACACATATCAAGTTCATTTTTCATTGAGATTCATCTTAGGTTTAGAGTAATTCTTTGGTTGGAGTTAATTGGAATCCCGATTAATTCCTAAGCTTTTATTTCAATGCTTTAAGGACCAAACCTTGATGTAACAATCATATTTTCAAGGTCTAGTACTTATTCATGGAATAATAGCTTCCAAATCAGATTGAAATCTCAATAAGGTTGTTATTAAAAGTATTCTTGTGATATCCAATTGGAACAACACAAGTCACACACTCAAAACCTCACACCGATTGGTTAGAAATTAAGAGCAAAACACTCACATGCATCAAATCAAGCATTCAAATCTGAAATAAAATAAGATACATGGAATTAAATGTTTAAAAACCCAAATTACTCCAAACCAGTAGCTAGTTTATGCATCAGAACTCCCTTGACATGTGTGTAGCTCCCTCACAACGAACACCCAACTTTTAGCTCGACGTCGGGAGGAGGAGGAAGCTCGGGTGGAACTCCTTCTTCATCCTTGATTCCCCTATGTGGATAGATGCCTCCAGAACCTCCAAGGAGATTATGAGACTCCTCTCGGACTCCAAATTGGCAGCACTTCACTCCTTGTCCGAACTTGCAAATGAGGTTCACTTGGTGCCCTTTTATAGGAAAATTGGAAGGTGATTTTAGGCACACATATTTCATCAATCCACTTGTACCATACGTTTAGGTCTTCGGAAAGACTTATCACACTTTGGAGAAAATAGAAACGTTTTATCCCTACCTCTTTACTGTCTCCACCGAATTTTTGGCACCATTTGGACAACGACAGCTCAAGATATTGATAAAATACAGAACACCGCATTTGACTTGGTCCAAATTCGGTGTCTTGGACAGATCAGTTCAGATTGGCCTTATAAAAGCCGAATCTGGATTGGGTTACTTAATATGAAATGTATCCAATTAAATTTTGGACAAGTATACAAAATATCATACCTTTTGGATGCACAGATTTCGTTTACTATGCAAACCAGTGGACAGATGTCCATGGATCCATGCAATTTTGGACCATTTTTTTCCACTTAATCAAGGGCCCTCCAAATCACCTCCACCTATATTGAAATAATAAAAACAAGTAACATTTCCCATTATAATGTTGATTAAAATTAATTAAGTGATTCAAACATAAAGTTAAATTTATTATTATATTTGGAATATTCATTACAAAACTAGTTTAAAACAGCGGTGTAAGGGTGGAATAAAACAGTGAATCGTGGTACGATCATGTCCCCTGGACGTACATTGTAAAACCGTCACAAATTCCATGGATATACCATCCCAATTACACTCTAGCACCTCAAGGGGCTGATTCAAACCTGTTGGCACCTGGTGGTCAGCCGTTACTTGCTGACAAGTAAGGCACCGAGAAACAAACTCTGCCACACTCTTCTTCATTCCTGGCCACCAGAACTGACGTCAGTGGTCCTGGTACATCTTCTCCATGCCTGGATGCACTGCCAAAGGATATGTATGGAACTCCCTCAGAACCTCTTCCTACAACCTCTCTGGTACTACTGTGCACTATCTAAAAAGAAAAACATGCTTCCTACCTTCTGAGTATGCATCGACATCATCACCCGTGGATACCTGAGCACGTAGGGTCTCATAGCTAGAATCCTCGAGCTATGCTTACCTAACTCTCTGTAAGAGTGTAGGGGTAACAACCATTGAATTAAGGTAATATCCCTCATCTATATCCACAAAGGATAACTATAAAGAGTCCAACTTCCTTGTCGCCTCATTCAGCAACTGCGAACTTGATTTTCTACTGAGAGCATCTGCCACAATGGTCCCCTTCCCAGGAGTATAAACGATATCAAAGTTGTAATACTGGAGGAACTCAAGCCATCACCTCTGTCCCAAATTCAGATCCTTCTGAGAAAATATATATCTGAGACTCTTGTGATCAGAGTAGATGATAAACCTCTTTCCCATCAGGCAGTGCTGCCACATCTTCAATGCGAAGACTACCGCTGCCAACTCAAGATCATGGGTCACGTAGTTCTTCTCGTGTGGCCTCAAATAACGTGAGCCATAGAAAATCACTGCTTGTCTATGCATCAGGACACAACCAAGCATGGTTCCTGATGCTTCTTAGAAAACTACGTACTCGACACCCTCCTCTGGTATTCTAAAGATCGGGGCACTCGTCAGACTCTGTCTTAATTGCTGAAAAGCCTGCTGACATCTCTCGGTCCACACGAAAGGCTGCCCCTTTCAGGTTAAAACTGTCATGGGTGCTGAAATCTTGGAGAAATCAAGAATGAATCTCCGATAGTAGCCTACCAACCCAAGGAAACTATGTACCTCCATCACGCTCCGGGGTGGCTTCCATGCCAGCACTGCCTCTACTTGGATGGGTACACTGCTACACCATCTACTGAGATAACGTGTCCCAGAAAGTGGACCTCATGTATCTAGAACTGACACTTAGAGATTTTCCCATACAACTGGTGCTCTCAGAGTGTGTCTAGAACCATCCATAGGTGCCTCGCGTGCTCCTCCTCGGACGTAGAGAACACAAGGATATCATTGATGAAGACCACCATGAACCGATCTAGATAGGGCTGAAAGATCCAGTTCATGAGTTCCATAAAAACTGCTAGGAAGTTCGTCACACTGAAGGGAATCACCAAGTAATTATAGTGACCATAACGACATCTGAAAGCCGTCTTCAGTATATCCTCATCCCGTAATATCAACTGGTGATATCCTGATCGTAGATCAACCTTTGAGAAACATCATGCCCCTCTTAACTGGTCGAAGAGGACATCAATCCTCAGTAGTGGATACCGGTTCTTCACGATCACCTGATTCAAGCACCGGTAATCCACACACAACCTCAGTCTCCCATCTACCTTTTTGGAAAACAACACTAGGGTTGCCCAGGGTGAAACACTGGGTCTCACAAAGCCCTTCCTCTGCAAGTCTTCCAACTGCACCCTAACCTCAAGAAGCTCTTCAGGATCCATCCGATATGCTGATGCTGATATCGATGTCGTCCCGAGTTGCAACTCAATGCAGAAATCTATCTCCCTACGAGGAGGTAGTCAGGGGAAATACTCCGGAAAGACGTCCTCGTACTCATCCACTACTGCTAGAAACTAGAAACTCGTAACATCTACTGCGCCAAGGGCTAGGATAGCCAAATGATGTGAAATAGGCTATACCTTCCTACATACGAGTCCATCCTGTGCTGCCTGGGTCTCCTTTTCACCGATGAAGGAGAACCTCGATCCATCACTGCGGACACACCACACCCGTTTCCTAAAATAGTCAATCTGGGCATGAATTGTGGATAGACAATCCATACCAAGAATGAAATCTTAAGGCCTTGTCGCTACCACCAAGAGGTTCTAACCAAAACTCTCACCTCCAAGGGTCAGGTCACACTGTCTGTAAAGGTGTGTGATCTATGAACCTTCTCCAGTCGGTGTTTCTAAGCGTAAGGGTCGAGTCAACGGTTCAACTAGAATCTTAAGGTCTTAAACAAGATAAGCAGCCCGAAAAGAATGACTAGAACCTGTGTCTATCAGTACGGAATCCAAAGTAGAAAAGACACAGATTGTACCTCTAATCATTCTGTGAGTACCTGGGTCATAAGCCTCTGTTGCCTGCAGCTGTCCCTGCCTCTGTCCACCAGCTCCCTGAACCTGGGGTGGACCTCCTGGGGGTGGTGGTGGTAAAAGGTCAAAACACCGACCACCTCCATCTGCTTTCCCATATCATCTACCGCGTCCGCCGCCCCACGTATCTGTCTGCTCCACACGTCGCCTCTGCCTCGGTGGTCTATCCATTGCTCCCATGTCAGTAGTATGGAAGGTTGGACAATCTTGAGCGAGATGTCCCCTGCCATCACAAGAGTAGCATCGTCTCTCTAGAGGCTGGATGGATGCGCCCTGTGAACCCTGTATGACAGATCCCCTGTCATAGGATCTCCTCTAAAAACGTCTCCCACGCCTGGGTCCCTGACGTCGGCTCCCTGCTGTCGTGGTCTCTACTCCAGCTCGCTCACTACTGAAAACTGCTGGCTATCTCTGCTCTACCAAGAATCTCTCGACCACCAAAGCCTACTCGAGCACCCCATCATAAGTAGGAATGCTCATAAGGATTATGCTAGCTCAGATATCTCTACGCAAGCCACGCTCAAAAGTCCGAGCTCTGAAGTACTGATCCCTGACCATGTCTATCGAGTACCATGAGAGGTCAGTAAACCATGATGAATAGTCAGCCACCGTCATGGTCCCCTACTAAAGCTGAAGAAGCTCTTGTATACGTACCCCTCTCAGGGTAACTGGTGAAAAATCCTCTTTGAAGAGACTCTCAAACTCCGACCATGAAAGAGTCGCCTCACCGTGGGTCTGGATATCCAAACACCACCATCACCCTATAGAGCCCTACAGAAGGCCCGCTACTAGGATCACCATCTGTTCTGCTGGTGTCCTGACCAAACAGAAGCCTCTGGCCACTGCCTTAGGCCAGTACTATGCTGCTTGAGGGTCAGGCTCGCCTCGAAACCTGAGGGGTCTCTATCTCTGAAACTCGTGGAGTGCGCTCAGCCTACGCTCCTCCTCTACTGGTGCAGCAGACACTAAACACTGTTCCACAGGTGGTGGAATAATTGGCACACCACCTGATGGTAAAACTGGGGGATCTAGTCCCTGTATCGAAGCTTCATCACTGAGGGGGTCATCCTCATGATCGAACTACTGGATCCTAGCAGGTGTGTGTCACGAAGGCATCCTGTAAAGAGGTATCTCAGTGAGTGAGTATATCTGGAGGGATGAATCAAGAGGGATATGGAAACCACAACCCATTACTATATGATGCATGTACAATTTTTTCCCTGCAACTAGTGTTCTCCTGTTTTGAGTCGAAAAGCAAGTTATCAGAGTCCTGGTGTGTGGATAAGTCGGCCGCCTGCACCAACACTAGGGTCCCTGGCTTGAAAGCTAAACTCGAAACACTTAACACTATTTTCCCAAACCAACTCACAGACTCTCTGTCCAAAGGTAGAACTGAACACCTCTGATACCACTCTGTCACGACCCGTCCCCGTGGGGCCCGTGCCACAACTCCCCAAGCCCGCCTCCAAAAGGACAGGGGCTAGTGACTAGCACCGAGTAGGCATGTTACTAACATGGGAGGAATTACCTATAAAATTGTACACAAGCACCCAAATATCCAAGCCCACAAAGCTGAAAAGTAAAAACTACTAAAACGAGAATGCATGCTTACACTAAAAATCCCAACCAACAGAGTACGATCGGAAAGTAAAGTACAACAATTGTAAAACCCTGGGCCAAAAGTACAAGCCCACCAAAAGAGAGTCTGAAACAAAGTACAACCTGTAAGGAAAGGTACTGGGACTGATATCTGTATTTATAGGAACACACCTCATCCTATCTGAGCTCAATGAACACCGTCCGATCCTGGTCCGCCTGGAATCCCGTCAAAGGCGCTCTCGTCAGCACAAGACACAACACGTGCGGGCAAAGCCCATGTGGGGGTGAGTATAACAATACCCAGTAGGACACCCCAAAACCACAAAGGAATACAAAAAAGGAAAATACCACAAAGGAAAGATATAGTCATCTCCACACAGTATATATATAGAGAAAATATAACAAGAATATCCAGATATACTCATACACGATCAACTATCGCGATACCACCACTGGGATCCAGCTTGAAGATTCCACTAAGCACATTACAAGGAGAACACACTCCTAAGTCTGAAGAGATATATATAAAGTACTTGTTCTGGGAGAACACACTCCACAAGTACTGGAGATCATGATTCTCAGATGAGGATCACAACGAATAGCCATGGGGTGATTCCAACAACTCAGTCTGAACTAATCTGCTATGCAGAGGATCAGCGCTAGGGTAATGTTGGTCATGTCGATACCAAGAACTCTACCTAGGGTTCTAGGAATGAATAGAGGATCCATCTCCAAGTCTCACAGAGGGGATTCCAACAACTCTATTTAGGAAGTCTTGCTGAAGGGATCATACTCCTGCATGTAGAAAATGATACCGGAAACCTTCAGAAGAAGGACCAAGGGGACGAACCCTTTAGAAACTAGTCCAAGTCATAGAAGAAAACTGTCTCAAGCCATGTAAAATAGGTTACATGGTGTGTAGTATAGTTACACACCACGTTCCTAGACCATGGGTATTGCCCATGTAAACGGGTCGTGTCATCTGTCCAAGTTGTATAAAACTCAACTACACGACGTGTAGTACGATCACACGCCGTGTTCCTTGACTCCGGGTACTGCCCGTGTAAATGTCCCATGTCTTTAGGCCTTTCATATAAAAGTCACTACACAACATGTACTTGGATTACACGCTGTGTCCGAAAACCTGGGCTCGCTCCGTGTATGCTGGCCATGTGCCCGTACATGGTCTCTGTCCGTGTTTCCATGCCCGTGTACCAGTACACAGGGTGTCCCGTGTATCTGGCTGTGTCTAGCTGGGAAAGGGTATACACGCCATGTCCTTGTTCGTGTAACTTTACCGTGTCCGTGTACTCTCGGAGTACATGCCAGGTGATCCCTGACGAACACATGCCGTGTAGCCCATACTACACGCCGTGTAGTTGGGATTTTTCCAGAACGCCGTCTTCTTCCTCCGCTCCTCGACCGATCTTCCGGTTTCCGATTCTGCTGTCCGTTTACTGCGAAACTCAAGAGGCTGGGTCGCCTCTTCATCATAATGCCGAATCCGTGCGTTTCAGGCCTTCGATCAGCTCCAAAATCTAATTCTGACCACCCTTGTGGAAATCATTTGAAGAACAATATCTTCAGATCTGCTTCGATCCGTCCACCGAAACCGTCGTCGCACCTCCGCAAGATCACTGCATTGTCTATTATTCAATTTGGGATCATTGTGTCATAGAAAATATGCGCAACGATCCATTGTTCATCTCCTCGCGAAGAACACACGAAAGAAAAAGGGAAGGAAAATCCAATGAAACAATTTTAGGAACGAACCTCCACCGTCATTCATCAGGGTGTTGATCCACTCTCATTAATAGGCTTAAACGAAGCAAAAATCAACAATAATAAATCAACAGGGAACAATTTCCCAAAAATCCCCACAAAAGCCCATCTCGCAATTACGATCGATCCGCGGGCTAATCTATTTGTGGATTAGTCCACGTTCGTCGTAGGAATCAAAAACAGGAAAGAAATCACAAAGAGATCAAACGCCCTACCTAGATCCATGATGCTCATTGGAGAAGATCTGGTCACCACGTCGTCATCGTCGGTGAAATCCGTCAAGAACGTCGTCGCCGCGTTGGGGGTTTTCTCCAAAGCTTTCCTAGAGCCTCCAGGGGTTTCAGGGTTATGAGGTCTATAACCCTGGACCCCTATGCAAGAATTTATTTAAAAAAGATAAAAGATAAAGATTTCTCTAAAGCAAAGAAACTTTAATAAAATATTTTTAATAAATATTTTATTACGGTTACGTCCAAAAACTAGATTTCACCAATGGTCTGCACCAGATGATGTTAGGTCTCTTATAGGGTAAACCCACTGCTCTGGATGCAACAGTGCCCTCAGATTTCAGATCCAAGAACCCTTTCAGGAGTTATTCTGCTTTCTCAGGAAAACTTCACGCGTGTGTAAATTAAATTATTTAATTTAATTCAAACATTTGTTTTGGGCTCACCGGGCCTCGGAACTGCATGCCGTCTTGAAGCATGGTCTCGAAATAATTCCCATATAATATTAAAATAAAACATGGAAAAATATGAGATATTACATGTGAAGGGTCAGGTATGTACTTCCTCAAGAGGGATACATGGAATTCATCAAGAACTTGTGCTCGATTTGGAGGAAGTGCAAGCCGATAGGCCACTGCTCCCACATGATCAAGGATTTCATAGGGGCCAATATACCTAGGGATGATCTTCCCTTTCTTCCCAAACCTCATGAATCTCTTCCAAGGTCAAATTTGAAGAAATAACTTGTCACAAAAATCAAACTCCACGTCCCTTTGATGGTTGTCGGCATATCTATTTTTCCAACTCTGAGAAACCTTAATGTATTGTTGGATGGCATGGACTTTTCATGTCATCTCTTACCCAAGATCAGGCCCAAGAAGCTTTCTCTCACCAGCTTCATCCCAACAAGTAGGAGTTCTACATTTCTTCCCATATAGAGCTTCATAGGGTGTCATTTGAATGCTCGAGTGGAAGATGTTGTTGTAAGAGAACACAACTAAAGGGATGTGTTGATCCCATCCACCTTTAAATTCCATTGAGCACGTTCTCAGCATGTCCTCAATTGTTTGAATAGTCCTTTCAGATTGTCCATCAGTTTGGGGGTGATAGGCCGTACTGAAATTCAATTCAGTGCTAAGAACTTATTGGAGACTTCTCCAGAATTTTGATGTGAACCTTGGATCACGATCAGATATGATAGAAAGTGGAACTCAATGCAGCCTTACCACTTCCTTCACGTAAATCCTGGAAAGTTGATAAAGAGAGAACTCTTCTTGGATAGAGATAAAATGGGCAGTCTTGGTGAGACGGTCCATAATAACCCATATCACATTGTTTCCTTTAGAAGTTCTCCGAAGACTTGTGACGAAGTCCATAGTGATATTGTCTCACTTCCATGCTGGTATGGGTAGTGGTTGCAATACCCCTTTAGGAAGTTGTCTCTCTGCCTTCACTTGCTAACATACTAGGCACCTTGAAGTGTAGTCAACAATCTCCCTTTTCATATTATCCCACTAATAATGATCATGAAGGTCCCTATACATTTTTGTGCTTCCAGGATGTATAGAGAAAGTAGAGCTATGAGCTTCATCCATCAGCATATTCTCTATTTCCGGAATAGATGGAACACATAGTCTTGTACGAAATCTTAGTACATCTTCTTGATCAATATTGAACTCAGGAAACATTCCATCCTTCACACCTTCAAAATTATTCTTTAACAGAGGATCTTCTTTCTGAGCTTTCTTGATATTCTCTAGTAATGACGGTTGAGAAATCATTTGGGTTAGGGTTGATGATATCCCTTTCCCTATAATTCCCATGTACATCTTTACTAGGTCATTGATCAAAGGATCTTTTTGTATCCTCATCATGGAAAGAACAAGTGGGTCTTTCCTTCTTAATGAATCAGCAACTTTGTTTGATCTTCCAGGGTGATAATGAATTGAACAATCGTAGTCTTTAAGAAGTTCCAACCATCTCCTTGGTCTCATGGTCAATTAATTTTGTGTGAAAATATATCACAAAAATGATCAAAAATGATCGCAGCCAGCTCCAGACCAAGGAGATGGTCAATTAATTTTATATACACGGACCATCTCTTTGATGGTCCGTGTATATATCACATTTCTACCCATAAAGATAGTGCCTCCATATCTTCAGAGCAAAAACGATCGCAGCCAGCTCCAGATCATGCATAGGATAATTCTGCTCATGAATCTTCAACTGTCGAGATGCATAAGCAATGACCTTGTCATTTTTCATGAGGATGCACCCAAGCCCTTTTAGAGATGCATCACTAAAAATAAGGAATCATTCTACACTTGAGGGTAGAGTTAACACGGGTGCAGTAACCAATATATTCTTCAGCTCTTGGAAACTTTCCTCACACTCCTTTTTCCAGATGAACTTGACCCCTTTTCGAGTTAACTTGGTTAATGGATTAGAAAATCATGAATTTTTTTTCACAAACCTCCTATAATATCCTGCTAATCCAAGAAAACTACTAATCTCAGTTATTGTTGTAGGTTGAGGACACTCCTCTACAAATTTTGTCTTTGCAGGGTCAACCGTGATTCTTTCATTGGTTACAATGTGCCCTAAGAAAGCGACTTGTTATAACAAGAAATCACATTTACTCAACTTTCCTAAAATCCTCTCCTTCTGTAGAGTTTGAAAAATAACCCTCAGATGATATTCATGCTCCTCGCGACTTTTGGAATATATCATAATATCATCAATAAAAAATACCACAAAGTTATCAAGGTAATCCTTAAAGACTCTATTTATCAAATCCATAAAAATATCAGGTCCATTAGTCAGTCCTAAGGGCATAACAATAAACTCATAATGCCCATATCTTGATCGAAAGGAAGTTTTTGAAATATATTCTTTCTTCACCCTCAATTAATGATAACCAGATCTAAGGTCAATCTTAGAGAAGAATTGATCCCCAAGAAGTTGTTCAAATAAGTCATAAATTCTTGGAAGAGGGTATTTTTTCTTCACTATGATCCCATACAGTTCTCTATAATCAATGCATAGCCGTATTGATATATCCTTCTTCTTTAAAAAGAGAACATGTGCTCCCCAAGGAGACACAATTGGTCGGATAAACCCCTTCTCCAAAAGATCTTGAAGTTGTTCCTTTAATTCCTCCAGCTCCACATTTTCTATCCTATACGGGGTCTTTGATATCGGATGAGATCCAGGTACGATCTTGATGGAGAAATCTACCTCTATTTCTAGGAGAGGTCTAGGTAACTCCTCTGGAAATACATAAACGTATTCCTGGATGATGAGAACATTTTATATCATCAAACTCTCATATCCTTATTATTCTTCACCGATCAACTCCAAAACAAAGGATATAGGGGGTTCTTTTAGACAAAGATGAAGTTGAGATATCTCTCCTTGGAAGATAACTATAGGTTTTACATTCAAGACTACTGATATTTCCTTGCTTCTGCAATTGATCTTAGCATTATAATTTGAGAGCCAGTCCATCCCTAGTATAATGTCAAATTCCAGCATGGGAATGACTACTAGATTTTCGATAAGATTGTGCTCACTAAAGTAAATACTAGAGTTTCTAAACACTGAAGATTCTTGGATTTTCCCACCAGGATTCTTGACAGACAAATCTACTTTTATAAATTCAAGGGTTGATTCTAAATTACTTGAAAACTTAGAGGAAATAAAGGAATGCGTAGAACCAGAATCAAACAAAGTACTTGATAGCTTTGAGAGGACAACAAGAGTTCCTGCTATCACATCATTTGGATCATCGACTTCAGCTGTTGGGATAGCAAAAGCATGACCTTGAACCATTGGACTTTGCTGAGGCTGATGGTGGTTCCCCTCCACTACCCTTGGATTTGGAATGTTATTGGAAAAGTTACCACGTTGTCCACACTTGAAGCATTGTACATCAGGTAGGGTCTGCACCATCTTCCCCTTGTCTTTTGTGTTTAGAAGTTGAGGTTTCACCTCACCATGACAATTCCTCACAATATGGCCAGCTCTGCCACATTTTTAGCACTTCCCACTCCTGATCAGGAAGTTCCTCGAATGCTTCTTCCCACATTTATTATACGTTGGAAGTTGCACTTGCTTTCCTCCACTTCCCTGATCAAAATTCCTCCCTAACCTGGGCTCCATCGATCTCTTCTTGTCATTGTATTTATGAGACCATTACATCTCACCAAACTCTATCTCAACTTTCATCGCACTCCACATGATCTCCTTGTAGCTATCATAATCTCGGTTGGCTAGATTCTTCTGCATATGAGGTCTCAGTCCACCGAATAATCTATCAACCTTACCAATTAGATCCATGACAAAGCTATAGGTATATCATGAAAGCCTTGTGAAGTTCATCTTGTAGCTTCCCATAGATTCATTCTTCTTCTGCTTCAACTCGAGAAACTCATTCTCCATTCTTGTTCTCATGGAACGAGGAAAATACATACTAAAAAATATCCCCCAGAACTATTCCCACTCCATAGCTTCAACTTACACTCTTTGCCTCATGTTTTTGATCAGTTCCCACCACTGATCAGCTTCCCCCTCTAAGCGATAGACAGCCAGGGTGACCTTCTCTTGCTCTGAACAACGTAGCACAAAGAATATATTCTCTATTGAGATGATCCATTGATCGAAAATCAATGGGTCAATCGATCCACTGAAGGTTGGTGGTTGTTTGCGCATAAAGGATTCAACAGAATGTTGTTCCCTTCATGGTGAGATCAGCCTCTCATCTTGATTCAAGTTATTACTCATAACTTGAGTCAGTTGGTTAATCATTCGCATGAATGTTTCCATTCCATATTTCATCAGAGGGCCATCAGCGCATGGTCCGTTGCGGTCACCATTTACACAGTTCCTCCTATTTCCTGCCATTTTCTAAAAGAATAAAATCTTATTGAGAAACTTGTTTCATTTATGAATATTTTAACTATAAGGGATTCTACGTCTTAAAACTTCATGGTTAAAAAATTATATTTCTCTTTAATTCTTTCATAATGATTCATAAAAAGCTTGAGATTAACAAAACATATTCCCCGGGAGTGTCATAACCAAGAGTGCAGCAAGGCCCGTTTTCATGCACCGGTTCCCATTCGAGTCTAGCTCGAAGTGGTGTTTTCGGGTTTTACCCCTATGTACATCTATACTAGAGCTGCCTCTACCTGCTTGTATCTAGACAGGGATGTATTTTTTTGAAAAATCACTCACTCAATACTCACCAAAATACCAGGAAGTTTTCCTTATATTTAAACTTTTCTATATGGTTCTTTCTAAAGTTTTCATAGCCTAATTTCCATAAATAACTAAACTATCCTTTGATACCAACTGAGGCATCCCACCTTTTTATTAGATAACATTTCATTACATTTTACAAACATAGTATCTTTAAAGTATAGTGTCTTGGAAATTAGGAACATAAAACATGAGAACAACATAAAACATTCTTCTAAACCACTTTTAAGGCTTCATCATAGGTTCATCCTATGTACATTTACTGCATCTCATATCCTAGAGACAGAAATCAAAGGAAAGGGTGAGCAGAAGGCCCAGTAAGGGTAAATAAGGGAATCAACGTACTTGTGATATCAATAAGAACTTGAATAACAACATAAAGATATGAGAAATTGAAGTATAGGAATATGATAATAAAAAGAACTAGAAACATTACTTGAATATGTGGCTACAACATTTCATTTAGACATTCATGAACATGTCACCAAGGTCCATCCCCAAGGTGTCATAAAAATTACCAAGGTTATTCACCAAGGTATCATGAAACATGTCATCTCTAGAGATTAAATCATTACCCAATGTATTAGAGCTCTATCAGGGCGTACCCTTAATATGTCTTTAATTACATGAGATCCACATAGATCATAATAAAACATTTCATAAATAACCCATATAGAAAAAAAGGAATGGGTTTCATTTCAAAATCGTGACGTTTTAAAAGATCTTAAAAATAAGATCATTATATCATTTATAACCCATGGAAAGGGAGTGAGGGTTAAATGTATGTCAATTACAGAATCAAATGTATCAACTTTATATATTTATGAACACCAATATAATTAAATAGGTCTGGGTATTCACATAAATAAACAAGGGGATTTCTTGAGAGAAAAAGAGAAATTTTGAGATGAAATTTCTGCATCATAACAGCTATATAACATGGTTTTAGAAAACATCAAAAAGAGAAGGGAAAAGGGTCACCAACTCATAAATAATTCATAATAAAGTATGGGTACTAAATAAGATCATGGTATGGATATGTGAATGATATAACACATGAAAATGAAACATGAAAGAAAAGAGAAGATGCAATTTCTTTTACGATAAATTCGGCAGCCTAATGAGGTCACTTAAAATTTCAGAAAACAAATTGATGAGAGAAGAAAGGGCCTCAAAACAATTAGATATAAAATTTACAGTAAGGATAAAATATAATAACCTACCATCAACAAAAAGAGATGTAAAATAGAAGACACAATATAAAGTAAGTCATGGCTTAAAAGAAGAGGGTGAAAGAATCCCTTACCATGAAGAGTAACTTCGAAAGCTTGAAGGTTGTGACCTTGGGAGGCTTGAAGGAACCTTGGGAGGACTCCTTAGGAGGTAAGGAGACCAGAAAATAATTTAGGAGGGTTTGGAAATGAAAAGGATGAGGGAAGGATTGGTATTTATAGGATAAGTGAGGGGACAAGTCATTAATGGCCAAAGGACACCTAATCAGTGGTATTGGAAAAACCATGGGCTTGCCCATGGTATTTTCCCATGGTATTGGCCACTTGGGACACCTCATAACTTATCTTACTACTCATAAGTTTACTAGAAAGATTACAGAATTATTACTGTAACACCCCAAGCTTCTATGGTATGCTTCTCTTTGAATAATGTGATAGCGTGTGTTGTACGCAACATCGAGTTCAAACACACCACAACCAATCAAACTAGCCATTATGAATAGTAATACCTTTTTTTTGAAATTTTATAAATTTTATCTCTCAAAATGGACTTCATTTTTGGATTCAGAATATCGAATTTATCCTAGGGTGAAATTTTGGAACTTTTCGGATAACATTTATATTTTGATGAATAGTGAAAATTACTAAATTTTAATTAAAAACAACTTTTTTAATCGAAATAATTTATATTGATAAATTATGAATTTGAGTGGTTTTAAAGTATATTTAGAATATATTTTTACCATTTAAAACAATTTTTGTAATTTTACATAATTTTACAATTAATCCGGACATAAACAAGTGCCAATATTTTGATAGTTATTATCTCTTAAAAACACGCTTTTTATTTTAACAACCAGAATTAATTTTAAAATAATTTCTGCCACTTCTGTGTTTTGAATTTGGAAAAATGGATTCCATATTTTGAATCAGGATATTCATATTGTGTAAATAGGTAAATTTTATTTTTAGACATTTTGAATAATTACTTCGGTAAATATTTTATTTACCATGGTAAAGGGTAAATCCGGTAAATAAGGGTTAAAAAATAATATTATAACAATACTAAATTACCCTAAAACGTATCCTAACATTATTGGTGGATACATTTCTGAAATGGGCATCTTTGGGTTGATTTTGGGACCCCATTTAGCCACTTGTAGGCGATAGGGACACTTTATTTTAATTAAGTTAAAATAAGTACAAAAATGACATAAACATATATCTTTTAGAAAAACAATTTTTACATAGGGTTATATATGTTTTATTTTAGACTATAAATATTAATTATAAATAAAAAACTATTTACTACATAATTATATTTTATTTATAATTTTTATACATTAAATAATGTAATTTATTTATGACACATTGATGATGAAGTAATTACCATAATAGAGACAAATTAAAATAATTGATATTATAAATACCCAAATATATATAATTGGAGACTTTTATTGAATTAAACTAATTTCCTAGGTTAATAATACATATTAATATTTATTTAATTGACGTTTTTCGAATTAATCATTCTGTTATGAGTTTCAAAAAAATCAATTATTGAATAGTGTCAAAATTGACATAAAAGTGTTTTTAAAACAAATATTATATTATTAATTGATATTAAATTCTTAAAAATCTAAGGTTTGGCCAAGAGACTTATATCATGATAGGTGTATCATTAATGAACCACTTGGGGGTCTCTTGGATGTATATAGTATGTTTATTAAACATATAATATAAAAATACAAAGAGACATTGTAAAAGTGAAACTAATTAACTTAGAGTTAATACTTAATGATAAGGTTAATATAGTAACCCAAACCTATCTAAATTCTATTAGTTGAGTGTTTTTAGACACATACCCACATTAAACTTTAAATAATAAACTTTGGAGCCATTAGAAACCGAATATGAATTTATTATAAATTAATATTTCTAGCTTTTCCAAAGGTGCCCCTCACCCCTCTTATAAAAGGGAAATCCCCCTTCCAACTAATTCACACATTCAAAGCCTTTTGGTTCCGCCAAAACCTACCAAAATACTCTCTAAACTTCCCTCACTACAACCTAGAGGCCTTAGTTCTATCATAAATCCAACCTAAAGAGCCCTTTTGATCAAATCAAAAGGAAGAACCCGAAAAAGAGGTAATGTTTTCACCACCCTTTTTCAAATTCATTTCTTCTTCCACTTCTTATTTATTTGTTATTACAATTCTAAAATAATTAATCCAGTATCTCCTATATACTGTAATATTATTATAAATATGGTACAACCATATTCAGTATTCTATCCACCCATTGAATAACATGTCACCATACGTGTGTACGTATGGCTTACCGTCTCCACGTCGTGGTGTAATTGTTATTCAATAAATTATTATTTGGATGGGTATAATAATGATGTTTAATTCATGTAAATAACAAATATAACATGATAATTATTATTTATATATAATATAACATCCAATTATATATTATTTTAATATCAAAAGAATGATATTATCGCTCGTGCGTACGTACGGACTACCGTCTCCACGAACGCGATGAGATTCATTATCCATCGTATCCATTCAAGTATAATTATCATTTAATGATTTAACAATAATGTTTAAAGGACTTTATATCATTCTGTATATGATTAAGATACAACCGATCCATGAAAAACACGGCTTACGTAACAAAACATATAAAATAAAACGAGTAAGTTAACACCCGAAACAACAATAATACTAAGATATTATTAACAAATCAATGTTAAAAGATCATATATGATATCATATTAATGTATATGATTCTTGTATAATTTAATAACAATTATTTCACCATTATACAGGAGGTTAACCTATCCTTAACCAAGGAAAAGTACAAGGTAAGGGTTTATTTCGCAATCTCTTCATTATCTGAGGTTGTTTATACGTAATAATCTACTGGGACTTCTTTATCATCCACATAAATGTTTCTTAAAAATGTATTTCAAAACATTTTTACTATTTACTATAATATGGGTTAAATTCATTTATACCCTTTCTTGACTTTTTATAAGAGGTTTATAAAATAATCTTTCCGTCGTTTTCCAAACAAGGTCCTTTTTAACCTTTTTGACAGAATTAAGGTAAGAATGTTTTTTTTAACTTATACGGTGAGTGCAGATATTTTCCGCCGTTATAAAATCGTCTAAGCTTCCCTTATAATCTTATAAGAATATTTTCAAAGAAATTTTTTTATTTTATATATATATATATGACTCTTAAATGATTTCTAAATAGAAAGAGATATTTCTCTAAAAAGAGTTTTGATTTCATCTATGTCAACATCCTTTGATGGATTTTACACTTATTTAAAGTTTATTTATTATGATACAAAACTTTTATATTATATTGAAGGTTTTTTGATATGTTTGACTGTGGATGTGTTATTTTTATACCATTCATGGTTTATGGATTAAGTATTTACATTTCGTATACTAGTTTTAATACGAATGTTTACGTTATGTTTAAACCTTTTCATATGGGAATGCATTGGACTTAATATGTGATGGGTGGAGCCCGTTATAGCTCCTCGATGCATCAGTAGGTCTCATGAGACAAACTAGTGTCTTGGCATAAGGCCTTGAAAAAATCTTATTTGTAGTCTTGGAACGAGGCCTTGACTATGTGGTTATGATAGTCTGGCATTATGCATTCCATCATTATGTAAGTGGTTATTGATATTGCATGTGATTGTTCGATTAGTAGAATATCCATGTGAATAAGTAAATGGAATTATTTCTTTTAATTTTTTCCATACTATGTTTAAGTTCAAGTTTAAAAGGCTTTTGTTTTAGTTATAAATTGCCTTAAATATTTATTCTTATTTATGAAAGTTTCTGCTATATTTTTATTCTTACTGGGCATTTGAGCTCACCCCTTTCAATGTTTTATTTTTCCCAGGATGTGAAGAAGTAATTTATGAATGAACTGCAGGGATAGTATGAGGGGATATGAGTGCAGACTATGAAGAAAATATGTTGTTGTAGTTTACATTTTTATGATGTAATGTAAGACTTATGAATATATCTAGTGTTTCTAAGGCTACTAAACAAACCGGTCTTTCAAGATTTGATATTTCTCGTGATCATGAAAATGTTATGTAATAATGCACTGAACTTGGGTAACTGGGGTCGGGGCGTTACAGTTGGTATCAGAGGAAGTTTAGTACAAACCTTGGAAGCTAGATTTAGATAAACTCTGATTAGAGCGCATAGATTTAAGATGGACTTTGAGGATTATTATAGAAGAACTTCCTAGAATTTTGGTATTGTAGAGATTTTTTGAGTTTTCCGAGCAATACATCCCTGTTTGGATACGAGAAGGTAGAGGCGGCTCTAGCACAGATGTACCTAGGGGTAAAACCTGAAAACACCTCTTTGAGCTAGACTCGAACGAGAACTGGTGCATGACAATGGGCCTTGCTGCACTCTTGGTTACTACACTCCTGGGGGATATGCTTAGGATAACTCTCATTTTCTTTAAAAATCATTATGAAAGGTTTATGAGTATATACTTCCTTAAAGAAAACATTCTTATGATTATGGATTATATCCATAAATAGTTCAATTTATGTTAAGTGTTTTATAAGTATGGGATTATGTATTTTGATTCATAAACTGATCTAGTTTATGCCATTGTTTAGAAATGGCGCCTAGTGGAAGAAATGAAATCCATATCAATGCACACACTCCATGTAGGGATTGCCCTCCTGCTCAAGATAAATATAGTGGAGCTGGTGATGCAACTGGTGCCGATCAGCTAATCACCATACTGGGACAACTCACTCAGGTTATGAATAGTAACCTTACCCGTATGGAGCACCCTGATCCATAGTGTGGAGGATCAATGTTAGATCTCTTCATAAGGAAACAACCACCAATGTTCAATGGGAATAAAAATCCCTTAGTAGCTGAGGAATGGATAAATTCCCTAGAGAAAATATTTTAGGCTTTGGGGAGTAGTGAAAGGGAAAAAGTTGTCATGGCAGTTTACCGCCTCACTGGAGATGCAGATCAATGGTGGTCGTTGATTAAAAACACAAAGGAAGATGATGAGGTATCAAATATGGAATGGAGGGATTTCAAAGATTTGTTTTTAGAAAAATATTTTCCTCGTGACCATCGAGAAGATATGGAAAGACAATTTCTGAGTCTGAGACAAAAGGAGGATGAGAATGTCAAGAAGTATGAGGCTAACTTTACAAGGTTTTCAAGGTATGCTGGAGATTATATACGTAACTCAAGAAGTAAGATTGATCGTTTCTTTGATGAGTTAATACCATTTTTCCATCGAGAATTAGTCTCACAATGCTTCTCATCGTACGAAGACATTGTCTCATGTGCTATCAAGACCGAAAAGGAATTCTCTAAGTCTTATGACTTTAAAGCAAAGAAAGAGAAGAAGAGATCTGCTGATCAATCTGGGAATGGAAATAAGGGGAATAAGGGAAAGGGTGAATATCCATCCTATGGTAAATGTGGGAAGAAACACCCCAGTAATTGCTTGAAGGGAACAGGAGTCTGTTACAAGTGTGGTGAAAAAGTCCACCAAGCTCGTGAATGAAAAGGGAAGAAGGAAGCTGCCAATGTTCAATGCTAAAATTGTAGGGAGATGGGACATTATGAAAATGAGTGTCCTAATCGTCAGGGGAACTTACCTAAGAAAAGGCCAACAGATCAAGGACAAGCTTATGCCATCACTACTGCTGAGGTAGAAGCTTCAAAAGACGTGGTGGCAGGTAATTTAATGGTTTCCTCAAGTTTAGCAAATGAATTATTTGATTCTGGATCATCGCATTGTTTCATATCTTCCCTGTTTTCTAAGAAAATTAGATATTTTCAATTTGATTTAACAAGGGAGTTGTCAGTTAAAACTCCTAAGGGAAGTATCACTACAAAAAAGATTTGTGAATCAGTCCCCATTGGAGCACATAAATGTTCTTTATCTGCTGATCTCATCGTCATAACTTTGATTGAATTTGATATAATCCTCGGTACGGATTGGCTTTCAGACTATGATGTGAATATTTATTGTAAGAATAAGGAGGTTACGATTTTTGATGATGATGATAAGGAACACCTTATCTTTAGAGCAGAATCGTCACCACCTAATTCTTATCTAGATGCACCCCCAGTAGCTCAACTAAATTCAATTATTGGGGAGGAAGAGAATGAAATGACTATGGGTGAGGAAAGGATTATTTAAATAGAGGATGTACCTATTGTAAAAGAATATGTAGATGTATTTCCAGAAGATTTACCTGGACATCCTCCAGAATGAGAGGTTGAGTTTTCCATTGATTTAATTCATGGATCAAGGCCTATATCAAAGACCCCTTATAGAATGGCCACTGTGGAATTAGTCGAACTAAAGAAATAACTAGAGAAATTGAGTAATAAGGGATTTATTGTCCCTAGTGTTTCTCCATGGGGATCCCCTGTTCTTTTTGTTAAAAAGAAAGATGGATCTATGAGGTTATGTATCGACTACATGAATATCAATTCTATAAAAAATAAAGAACAAGTATCCCCTACCTCGCATTGATGATTTATTTGACCAACTGCATGGAGCTAAATACTTTTCAAAGATTGACCTTCGATCTGGATACCATCAGTTGTGTGTAAAGAAGGTAGACATTCCAAAGACAGCATTTCAAACCAGGTACGGGCATTACAAGTTTACAGTAATGCCTTTTGGATTGACTAATTCACCCTATGTATTCATGGATCTGATGAATAGTGTTTTCAAGGAATATCTCGATGAATTTGTGGTGGTATTTATTGATGATATCTTGGTATACTCTAAAAGCTACGAAGATCATGAAAATTACTTGCGAATTATCCTGAAGACTCTGAGAAGACATGAATTATATGGGAAGTTTAGCAAGTGTGAATTATGGATTCAAGAGATTTCTTTTCTTGGCCATATTGTCTCTAAAGATGGAATATCTGTTGATCCTTCTAAGACCAAGGCAATCCAAGAATGGCCAGCACCGACGAATATAACTGAGATATGTAGTTTTATTGGTTTAGCAGGTTATTATCGACGTTTCGTCCAGAATTTTGCCCGATTGGCTAACCCATTAACGAAGCTCACATGTAAAGGGGTTAAATTTGTTTGAACAAAAGAGTGTGAAGAATGTTTTGAAGAACTGAAGAGAAGATTAGTCAATGCTCCTATATTGACTCTACCATTGGGGAATGATGAGTTCGTTATTTATAGTGATGCATCGAAGAAAGGACTTGGTTGTGTCCTTATGCAGAATGATAGGGTTATTATCTATGCATCATGGCAGTTGAAAATTCATAAACAAAACTATCCTACTCATGATCTCGAGTTAGTAGCTGTGATCTTTGCATCAAAGATATAGAGGAACTACCTCTATGGTGAAAAATGTGATATTTATACAGATCACAAGAGTTTGAAGTATATTTTCTCACAAAAAGAACTCAACATGAGGCAAAGGAGATGGCTTGAATTACTCAAGGATTATGATTGTACGATACACTACCACCCGGGGAAAGCAAACAAAGTAGTAGATGCTTTGAGAAGAAAAGACCATGGAGTTTTGAACGTGATGATAATTGAAAGGGATCCATTTTTCATGGATCTAGTGAAGATGGACATGGGAATAACCAGGGAAGGTGAAACATCAATGATTTTTCAAATGGTTTCCAAACCATCTTTACTAGAAAGGATTAAGAGTTCTCAGACCGATGATGAAGAATTTCAAAAGAAGATTAAAGATGCGAATGATGGGAGATTGAGAGACTTTGTATATGAAGATGGAATTTTGAAATTCGGGAAGAGGCTTTGTGTTCCCAATATACTTGATCTAAAAAGGGAATTGCTGGATGATGCTCATAGTTCCAATTTCTCTATACACCCTGGGAGCACCAAAATGTATAGAGATTTGAAGGAACATTTTTGGTGGGACAACATGAAGAGGGAGATTGCTGATTTTGTGTCAAGATGTATAGTTTATCAATAAGTGAAAGCTGGAAGGAAACAACCTGGAGGAATTCATGCAACCTATTCCCATACCGGAGTGGAAATGAGAAAATATTACGATGGACTTTGTCATGAGACTACCAAAGACTCCTAGAAGGAATGATACAATATGGGTTATTGTTGATCGTCTTACCAAGTCAACACATTTTCTTGCTATAACAGAATATCTACCATTGGAACGTCTAGCAAGACTATATATTAATGAAGTTGTGAGACTTCATGGAGTACCCCTATCGGTTGTTTCTGATCGTGATCCCCGTTTTACATCAAGATTCTGGAAGAGTCTTCAGAAATCCCTGGATAGTGAACTTCATTTGAGCACTGCCTACCACCCTCAGATAGACGGACAATCAGAATAAACTATTAAAACCTTAGAAGACATGTTGATATCCTGCTGACTTTACTTTCAGGGTATGTGGGATCAATATTTACCTTTGGTATAATTTTCCTATAACAATAGCTTTCATTCGAGTATTCAGATGGCACCATAGGAAGCATTATACGGAAAGAGATGTCACACACCAACCTGTTGGGATGACGTTGGTGAAAGAAAACTTGTAGGTCCAGAACCAGTGGAGGAAACGATGGAAAAGGTGAAGGTAATGTAAAATCACATCAAAGAAGCTCAAAGTAGGCAGAAGAGCTATGCCGATAATCGAAGGAAGGATTTGGAATTTCAAGTCGGTGATAATTTTTTCCTGAAGGTATCTCCATGGAAGGGAGTCATAAGTTTTGGTAAGAAAGGTAAATTGAGTCCCATGTACATCAAACCTTTAGAAATTCTAGAACGAATTGGGGTTGTAGCTTACCGATTGGCAATGCCGCCAAGTCTCTCCAAAGTTCACGATGTGTTCCACGTATCTCTATTGAGGAAATATATGCCTGACCCAATGCATGTACTCACCTATGATGAATTATAACTAGAACCCGATCTCTCTTATTGGGAAGAACCCGTCAGAATTCTTGATACGAGAGAACAAGTGCGGAGAAATCGGACAACGCGACTAGTAAAAGTTTTGTGGAGAAACCATAAAATGGAAGAGGCAACGTGGGAACCCGAGGAACTTATGATGAAGAACCACCCAAGTCTTTTCATGCGATATTATTCTAGAAATTTTTAGGACGAAATTATTTGAAGGAGGGGAGAATGTAACACCCCAAGCTTCTACAGTACACTTCTCTTTGAATAATGTTATAGCATGTGTTGTACGCAACATCAAGTTCTAACACACCACAACCAATAAAACTAGCCGTTATGAATAGTAATACCTAATTTTTTAAATTTTATTAATTTTATATCTCAAAATGGACTTCATTTTTGGATTTGGAATATCGAATTTAGCCTAAGGTGAAATTTTGGAACTATTCGGATAACATTTATATTTTGATGAATAGTGAAAATTATTAAATTTTAATTAAAAACAACTTTTTTAATCGAAATAATTTATATTGATAAATTATAAATTTGAGTGGTTTTAAAGTATATTTATATTATATTTTTACCATTTAATATAATTTTGGTCATTGTACATAATTTTACAATTAAACCGGACATAAACAAGTGCCAATCTTTTGATAGTTATTATCTCTTAAAAACACGCTTTTTGTTTTAACAAAGAGAATTAATTTTAAATTAATTTCTACCACTTATGTTTTTTGAATTTGGAAAAATAGATTCCATATTTGGAATCATGATGTTCATATTGTTTAAATAGGTACCTTTTATTTTTATACATTTTGAATAATTACTTCGGTAATTATTTTATTTACCATGGTTAAGGGTAAATCCGGTAAATAAGGGTTAAACAATAATATTATAATAATACTAAATTACCCTAAAAAGTTTCCTAACCTTATTGGTGGATACATTTCCTACCATGGGCATCTTTGGGTCTATTTTGGGACCCCATGGAGCCACTTTTAGGTGATAGAGACAATTTATTTTAATTAAGTTAAAATAAGTACAAAAATGACAAAATCTTATATCCTTTAGAAAAACAATTTTTACATAGGGTTATATATGTTGTATTTTAGACTATAAATATTCATTAGAAATATAATAATATTTCTTACATACAGGTATTTTATTTATAATTTTTATACATTAAATAATTTAATTTATTTATGACACATTGATGATGCAGTAATTACCATAATAGAAAAAAATTAAAATAATTGATATTATAAATACCCAAATAAATATAATTGGAGACTTTTATTGAATTGAACTAATTTTATAGGTTAATAAGACATATTATTATTGATTTAATTTACTATTTTAGAAGTAATCATTCTGTTATGAGTTTCACAAAAATCAATTATTGAATAGTGTTAAAATTGACATAAAAGAGTTTTTAAAACCAATATTATATTATTAATTGATATTAAATTCCTAAAAATATAAGGTTCGGCCAAGAGACTTATATTAAGATAGGTGTATCATTAATGGACCACTTGGGGGTCTCTTGTATGTATATAGTAAGTTTATTAACCATATAATATAAAAATACAAAGACACATTGTAAAAGTGAAAATAATTAACTTAGAGTTAATACTTAATGATAAGGTTAATATAGTAACCCAAACCTCTCTAAATTATATTGGTTGAGTGGTTTTGGACCCATCCTCACATTAACCTTTAAATAATCATCTTTTGAGCCATTATAAACCGAATATGAATTTATTATAAATTAATATTTCTAGCTTTTCCAAAGGTGCCCCTCACCCCTCTTGTAAAAGGGAACTCCCCCTTCTCACTAATTCACACATTCAAAGCCTTTTGGTTCGTCCAAACCCTGCCCAAATACTCTCTCAACTTACCTCAATACAACCTAGAGGCCTTATTTTGATCAGAAAGCCAACCTAAAGACCCCTTTTGATCAAATCAAAAAGAAGAACCCGAAGAAGAGGTAATGTTTTCACCACCCTTTTTCAAATTCATTTCTTCTTCCACTTCTTCTATCTTTGTTATTACCATTCTAAAATAATGAATCCAATATCTCCTATATACTGTAATATTATTATAAATATGGTACAACCATATTCAGTATTCTATCCACCCTTTGATTAACATGTCACCATACGTGCGTACGTACGGCTTACCGTCTCCACGTCGTGGTGTAATTGTTATTCAATAAATTATTATTTGGATGGGTATAATAATGATGTGTAATTCATGTAAATAATAAATATAACATGATAATGATTCTGTATATATAATATACCATCCAATTATATATTATTTTAATATCAAAAGAATGATATTGTCGCTCGTGCGTACGTACGGACTACCGTCTCCACGAACGCGATGAGATTCATTCTCCATCGTATCCATTCAAGTATAATTATCATTTGATGATTTAAAAATAATGTTTAAAGGACTTGATATCATTCTGGATATAATTAATATAAAAACTATCCATGACAAACATGGCTTACGTAACAAAACATATAAAAGAAAACGAGTAAGTTAACACCTGAAACAACGATAATACTAAGATATTATTAACAAATCAATGTTAAAAGATCATATATGATATCATATTAATGTATATGATTCTTGTATAATTTAATAAAAATTATTTCACCATTATACAGGAGGTTAAACTACCCCCAACCAAGGAAAAGTACAAGGTAAGGGTTTATTTCGCAATCTCTTCATTATCCGAGGTTGTTTATACGTAATAATCTACTGTGACTTCTTTATCATCCACATCAATGTTTCTTAAAAATGTATTTCAAAACATTTTTAATATTTACTAGAATATGGGTTAAAGTCATTTATACCCTTTTTGACTTTTTATAAGAGGTTTATAAATGAATCTTTCCGTCGTTTTCCAAACAAGGTTCTTTTTAACCTTTTTGACAGAATTAAGTTAAGAATGTTTTTTTAACTTATACGGCGGGTGCGACTATTTTCCGCCATTATAAAGTCGTCGAAGCTTCCCTTACAATCTTATAAGAATATTTTCAAAGAAAATGTTTTATTTTATAAATATGTTACTCTTAAATTATTTCGAAATAGAAAGAGATATTTCTCTAAAAAGAGTTTTGATTTCATCTATGTCAACATCCTTTGATGGATTTTACGCTTATTTGAAGTTGATTTATTATGATACAGAACTTTTATATTGTATTTAAGGTTTTGTGATATGTTTGACTGTGGATGTGTTATTTTTATACCATTCATGGTTTATGGATGAATTATTTATATTTCGTATGCTAGTTTTAATATGAATGTTTATGTTATGTTTAAACCTTTTCATATGGGAATGCATTGGACTTAATATGTGACGGGTGAAGCCCACTATAGCTCCCCGATGCATCGGTTGGTATCATGAGACAAACTAGTGTCTTGGCACAAGGCCTTGACAAAATCTTATTTATAGTCTTTGCACGAGGCCTTGGCTATGTGGTTATGATAGTCTGGCATTATGCTTTCCATCATTATAAAAGTGGTTATTGATATTGCATGTTATTGTTCGATTAGTAGAATATCCATGTGAATAAGTAAATTACATTATTTCATTTTATTTTTGCCATACTACGTTGAAGTTCAAGTTTAAAAGGCTTTTTTTAGTTATACATTGCCTTAAATGTTTATTCTTATTTATGAAAGTTTCCGATATATTGTTATTCTTACTGGGCATTTGAGCTCACCCCTTTCAATGTTTTATTTTTCCCAGGATGTGAAGAAGTAATTTATAAATGACCTACAGGGATAGTATGTGGGGATATGAGTGTGGACTATGAAGAAAATATGTTGTCGTAGTTTTCATTTTTATGATGTAATGTAAGACTTATGAATATATCTAGTGTTTCCAAGGCTACTAAACCAATCGATCTTCCAAGATTTTATCTTTATTGTGATCATGCCAATGTTATGTAATAATGCACCGACTCAGGGTAACTGGGGTTAGGGCGTTACAATTACATCCTTAATGATGTCATTAAACACCCCAAACTCATAACTGTATTTTCACTATTCACCAAAATTCATTTTTTCAAAAAAATCCCCAAAATCACCTTAACCTAATATCAATGCTCTGAATTCAAAAATGAACTCCATTATATAGAAATAATTTTCTAAATATTTTTAATTAAAAAACATTATTCAACCGAAAAAACTAATTCTTGACTAATAATTTCTGAAAGAGTTATTTACCTATTTTATTGAATCACATTACTTAATAAAGGTGCCTAAATTATATTAATACTTTTTTTAAGTGAGATTACTAATCTATTTGGTCACATTACTAATCCTAAGCATAAAATCACTATTCATAATTTACTATTCACAAAGAAATTAAGTTGATCTTATTAGATTCTAAATTTCTTACTGAACATATTTCTAGAAGGCCATTTTTTGAAAATCATTACACATCATTAATTATTTAAGGTTTACATAAATATTTTAAAATACCCCTTTTTCCAAAATTCATCAATATGCATCCTATATTTATCCGAACATCTGAAAAAATCACAAACTTCACCATGGGAAGAAATCAAAACTTTATTTATCTCAAAGGATTACACAAAGTAGCTATGGTCTCATTACATAGCCCCTTATAACCCCAGTATAGGACCTAAGTGCAAGGTGTGATAAGGTGAGAGAATCCGAGGGTGGCTCGACCAACATTGCCCGAGTAGTGATTTTTATAAGCCTGAACTTCTCCCGAAGGCGATTCCACTCCAGCTTCACACAATGAAGTTGGGCTTGGGTTTGGTCTGGAGCAAAGCCCAGTGGTGATACCTCCTTCCCAAGTTTCGTAAAATGGGATTCGATCGACCTGAGACTACTGGATGAGGCCATCGAATCTTCTTTCTAAATTAATTAACCAAGATCACTTTTATTTAGAGACAACAATCACAAAATTTAGTTTCCAATGGTCATATTGACCAATGGTCATATAATAGTTGAAACCCAATGGTCTAATTTTAATTATACTCAAATCATTAATTAAATAAAATATTTTTGTTGAGTATAAACTAAAATAACACACAAAATTAGGAAAACAAAATTCATTCAATATTTCGGGTTGTTACAGTTACTATTCGACAACTCTTTATAGAAAATCTTGAAATAGACAATCCATGATTATATTTATATCAAGAAGAGGAGAAAGATTGTTGAAATAGTATCCTGAAGAAAAAGACACCCACATTACATAGTCAAAATAAATACAATATCACAAATTTCTTAGGTTTTTCAAAGAAGAAGATGATCATGAGTGAGTTGTCGTGTGAAGGAGAGAAGACACATACCCTTATTTATACAATGTTGAAAAATGATATCACTCTTGTTCATGACACATTATGTCTACATTTTTAAATAATAAATAAAAATTAACAAGCTAAAAAGTAAGATATGTTGGTTCTTAGTTCTCATGAATGTGAATTAAGTAGTTCCCATGACCTATTCTTGTGATGTTATTATGCCAAGAGGATTGATCCATTGAGTACTTGATTGTGAAAAAAACTCATAATGTCATGTAAATAAATTTATTTTTATGTATAAGAATAAAAAATAGGTTAGGAAGAATAAAATTTAGTTAAGTTTCATATTTTATCATGTTATCATTAAGAGGATATATATTTTTCACAAAATAGTGAAGTATTTATCTATGTCAAGAATAATTTTAAAACATTAAAGAGAATTTGAGAAGCACATAAACTAATAAGTATAATTTAATGGTCATGAACTAAGAATTATTTCATTCATGAATTTATTTGAGGAATAAAACAACTTGTACAACATTGTAGAGACTATAAGTTGATCACTCCAAAGAATGTAGTGAGCTCGAGTGGAAGTAGACACTTCTATGTATTCAATATTATTTATATGAAGTGAATATAATAAATTTTGTTAATAAATTGGAAATCAATGAACTTTAGTTGAGTGACTAGGTAATTTAATTGATGCAAAGAAATCCAGTGTTGTCGGGAGAACTTGTCTAGAAGGATTCTTGAATAATACTTTTAAGAATTGGTGGTACGAGTAAAAAGATTCTACTGAAGATTTTGTGGTACCAATATAAACAATAAATATTTTCCAAAGCGGTTGATACATACCCAATACATCAGTGAAATGTTTACCACTCTTCTTATCACTATGAATTATATTGATAATAAAATAGATGAAACAACATCAAGTTGATCATGGAAAGAACTGAGTTCTCACATCAAGCTTAAAAATTGTAAAAATATATATGTGAAAATATTTCCATTATTATCTAAATTACATGTATATGGGATTTTTGAGAGTTCATATTAGATTAATTCCTCCTAATATTTCTATATGTTTGAGAGTAAGAGGGTATAATAGAAAATAATGTATAAAGTAGGTATTATTGGGGTACACTAAGTCACCCCACTCAAAGTCCATGCATGATCCATCAACAAATTAAATATTACCTAAGGGAATATTAACTATATTTAATGTTTGAACCAATATTGTAAAACACAATAATGGGAAATATGTGGACCCAACCATGTACATGAGCGTATTTGGAAATTTTTTATATTGTATTACAATATAGAAATATATCATTATTGTAAAACATTTTTCAATCCATTTCCAATGAAATAAAAAGGAATAAAATCTTTTAGTTTTTAAATTAATCATGATGTATATATAAGATACTCTAAATTATGTAAGATTCTTCGAGTAATGAAATCATAATAAATTATCATAATTTTATTATGGATTCTGGGCTAGAGGTTTAGTGGACTTAGAAAAAGTTATGGTGTTTTTTTATTTGAAAAAAAATGAGTACTATGGCTGAGTAATAAATCGGATTCCACTGAACTAAGCATGTAAGAACAATAATATATTATAGTTAGAAATAAATTTACTCAACACACTTAGATTAAGATTTTTTTCAAAGATATTTCTCAATAAGGGAATTATAAAAAGGTGATCTATTGTGAAAAAAGAGTTTTATTGAAAACTATAAAAAACTTATACAACACTTATAAAAAATATTGAGATAAAATATTGAATTATGTGTTAAAATTTTGATCTTGGAATGATTAAATTAGAGTAAGTGGGAACTAATGTTCTTACCATTGATATCATGACTATGATATTGTCCATTGCAAAATTTGGGAAAAATAACTGGAACCATAATGTTCAACCACCTCCCTCGGCTTAATGTGGTTTGCTTTCAACCCCTATCACCACATTAAGATAATGAATTATAAGGTGTTTCAAGTATTTATCATTAATTTTAATTTGGTTTATTCCTTAATGGAGAAAATGATATTGATGAAAGTCAAATTTCATATGTTAGTGGTGATAATCTATGAAACTTTGACATACAAATATTTTTTCTCATCATATTGTATCAATACATAGAAACTCTCTTTATAAAGCCCCTATCCCATGTAGATTATAGAGGGTGGTTCCTTTATTATAAGGGAACTAGATACAAGTGATCACATCCCAAATTATGGAATAGTCTAGTAGTTGTATAAAAGTGGATATATACATATAAATCTCACATTATGTTTGAAAACATAAAGTAAAACATAGTATTTTATTTTATAACACCATTTTACCTCTAGAATATCCCTAAATATTTATCATAATACACATCCCAACATCATGGGTAATGAAAACATAATAAAGGGGTGATCTTAGATGCTCAGTAAGGTAATTCATATAGAATATTCTAAATAAGACATAAATAACATGGAAGGAATAAATTATGATCAAATAATGCTATATAAATAATGGCATGTTCTTGAAACATATACGTGGATATTATATTTATTCAATTAATCAAATTTTCATAAATTAATGATTTCTTAATTATGTAATGAAAATTTTTGGAAATATAGAACATACCATCTATACATTGTTCTAAGAAATCTAAAAATACCATTAAGTCATATTGCTATGATATTAATATAAATGGATAAAGCCTCAAAAAAATACTAAATATATTTCACCTCATGAACACTAATAAATCATAGAGGGTATATTTAATTCCATTCCACACCTTTCACTTAATATTTTCATTGCATTCATTATATAAATAAACAATTTATCTTAATCGACAAGCCTTAAAAATAAACAATTATCTATATTCGAAGAAATAACATATGGGGTGTCTATAATTTTCCCATTAAAACTAATCATAAACCATACAATAAAATATTATTTATTTTATTAGTATATTATATACTTAGTAAAAAAATATAAAATAAACTATTTTGATATAGATTAACATACCTTAAAAGGATCACTAAAAAACTCTTAAGGGAAAAAATATTTTCACTTTTAAATGAATTATCTAAAAATTTCCCAAATATATATAAAAATTTTTTCTTTGAAATGAAACATGTAAATTTGAAATGGAATCTTCAAATTATTTATTGGTCAAGATGGTGCAAAATTCCATCAATACATTATAAGTTAAAAAACATTCCATTCTCACATTTAAAAAAACTCAAGAAGTACCTATTTTAAAAAATGATAAGAAGATTAATTTTAAACCATCTTAAAAAAGTAAAGTATGATTAATTGTTTTTTAATAAATCATTATAATATATTAAAATATTTTTTTAGTAATCTTATGTAAAATATGGATATGAAAGAAAAGGATTCCCGACCGAGAAGAAAAAACATGTTAGATTACCCTTAAAGAAATTATTCCAGTATCTTGAGTATGTAAAGAGAGGAAAATGAAAGGAAAAATATTAATTTCCTAAAAAAAGTATAATTATTCGTTTTTTGTTTTAATATATAAATATAAAACAACCCATGTAAATAATTAAATATAAGAAATGAGAAATAATGATGGGATTGTGAAATAAAACATTACCTCATGTCATAATTCCTTCATATGTTTTCAAAAATCCTGTATAATAAATATATATTTATCATAAATATATATTTTAATTATACTAATATGTATCATACAATATATTATTTAATTATAAACTTTTTTCACCCACTCATTAACAATTTTTTGTTAAAAATCACATTTATAGATTATAAATGTATCGTTATTCATATATGTTTTGGTTCGATAATTATGGTACTTATACTTTGATCAATGTTCCATCATCACCATAATTTAAATAGTGAATTTAATATCATATATATTCATTATATATATATACTTATTTATTCATATATAAATGATATAGATATAAAGATGAATTACACCATTCATGGAGGAAGTATACAATACCTATGAATGAACATCGTTTCCATTTTCTGATGGATGAAAATAAATAATGGTAAATAATAATTCACCTTTTTAGAATCATTATTATAAAATATATATAATATATCTTCATTAATTCTTCTTTATTACCATCCATGTAAATCATAAAGGAAAAAATAATAACATCGCTTCATGGAGGTGGCAGTCCACATGTTACCATGAGCGATGTTATAGTTTTCCAATGGATTAGAAGGTAAGAAGTTAGATATGATATTATGATTATAAATGAATAATTATTTCATAAATATAATATATAAATATTAAATCCATTATAATACCCTTCAATAAAATATGGTGAGGAAAAATTAATTATATCTCTATGTGGCGACAGTAAGTCGTATGTACGCACTAACAATACATTCACATCCAATTTGATGGAAAATATTGTTTATAATGGTGGTTTCATAATCATAATAACATTTTAAAAAAATTCGTATATTGCAGATAATATTTTATGAAAAATATAATATATTTATTGGTTGTATAAGAATAAATAAATGGAAATAGGTCCAGTAAGATGATTACCTCTTTTTCGGGGGACCTCATTTAGATCCTTTATTATAGAAACTATGGTTAGTATTTTAGGAATAAAAAATCCTCTATAACATTAATAATGATGTTTATAAGAGAAATAATGTGGTATTTGTAGATTTAGTTTTATCAATGTTGGAAAAATAATTAAGGTAAGGGGTTTCCTTTTAAAAGTGAAAGGATGGGCATTCTTAGAACCACTTAAAGTATTAAATTAACACAATTTTTTATGTTAAAATAGAAAAAAATTAATATAATTTAATTGAAAGAAGAGGATGAGTCTAAAACATATCATGAAATAAAAACTGGAAAATTTTAGGTTACTTTTACACCATTATCTATTTTTTAAACCCCATGATACCGCTTTTTATAATTACTGTGATAAATTTTTATACATTATAGGAGTGAAGAAAGAAACCATAAAAGGAAAATTATCCCATAAATGAGTAAGTGGTGAAATTATATAAAATATATTATAAAATTTTCCCAATTGAATATTTTTATTATTTTTAAATAATATAACAAAATATTATTTTCATAAAATATTATTGAAGACATTTTTACACTAATCAACTAATTTGATGTCAAACACATCAATACAAACATGGAATTAGAATAGAATATTTTAGAATATAACTAATATAAAATTTAATATATAAAATTCATGGAACTCCAAAAATAAATCACTTTATATTAATTTTAATATTTTTAAAATCATTTATTTTATTTTTCTATTAATTAGGGAAATATTGTTTCATTGTTATGTAAGCATTTAAGATAAGTAAAAAATCACTGAAAATTATAAATAAATTAATATCATTAAAATAATATCACTATTAAAAAAATAAAAATTAACATTCATTCAAAAATTACATTTATTCTAGTGTGAACACTTAAGATATTTTTGAAAGTTAAAGAGTGTCGTTTTTATTTTTCATTGATTTAAATATTTTGTATGAATTTTTTGAGGGAAACAAGTCCCTTAAATAGATAAAGTTAATGAATAAGGTGATAAGTGTTTGATTAAAATAATCCAATATGAATTATTATTATAAATGGAGACCCTAACACATAGTTTTAATCTTGGTTAATATGATTTATCACTTATAGAGGTGATAAAATCTAACGTGGTTACTATTCATAATGACAAAAATAAAAGTGTGAAATTTACCAATTTTGAACCTCCTAATTCAAAACATGAAATCCATTTTTCAATATTAAATATCTATATATATTATAAAATTATTTTAAAATATGTGTGAAAATGTGATGAAAATGCATTTTTTTTAAAAATAGACTCTTTAAGAATAAAATATGATTTATTCTTATCTCATGCCTAGAAAAAAATATTATATTAATTTTAAAATAGTTGATTTAATATATAATATATAAATTTAATTAAATTAATTCAAAATTAATTATCAATTTAATTTATAAAGAAAAAAACTCATTGCGCCCATAGAAATAGTTTTTCATAAAAATGTTTCTTTTACCTTCAAATGTTTTTATATAAATTTCTATACAATTAATAACTAATGGATTCATTTTATACTTGTAAAAACAATAAATATTTTATAATTTTTATTTCTATTTTTACCCACAAGTTTAAAATATTGTTTATAATTATCAAATTTAAATAATATTTTAATATTACACCCGAGTTTATTTAAACTTGGTGTTGCATATAACACAAGATATCAAAGAAATTAATTTTTTTAAAATAAATATTCATTGATATTTTGGGGTGTTAAACTCTACCCCCTTTAATTTCTCCTTAAATGTTCTATCTCATTGATACAAAAAACTATGGGTCCGTCTACCACATCACATCCCCTATTTTATAATTTCACCAGGAAACTTAGACCCAGTGAGTGGTCTTATTTTATGGAACCATTTATCTATGGGCCAAAATCTCTACTTGTAGTTCCTTAAAATATAAATACTTCTCACGTGTTATGATGTATAATTTTAGTATATTTGAAGCATTAGGTGTGTTATTACTCAAGACAGATACATTGAACACATCGTGTGCTTGAGTGATATTTTGTGGAAGCACAAAATGATAATCTACCATCCCAAAACAACCAGGAATTTAGAAGGTATTGATAAATCTTGGAATCATCTTCCCCTTCACACCAAATATCATTATATCTATCCATGGAGATATTTGTAATAATAAATTATCACCAACTATAAATACATTATCTCATTGAAGATTGGGAGTATAATTATTTTGACTATAATATACCATTACATGTTATTGAATATATTTTACCTTATATAAAATTTACTCAAAGATATCTGGTCCTAATTGATTTCTTTCTCTAACCTCATCCTAGCAAGTTACATTTTTACACTTTCTTCCAAATAGGGCTACAAAACGAGCCATATGAATGATCGAGTGAAGGATATTGAAATAAGATAATTCCTCTAAATTATGGTGTTGATCCCAAACTCAATTTAAATACATTGGAAATTCTCAGAACATGTCTTTTAGTGTTTGAATGATCCTCTCAGACTGACCAAATTTTGGAGGATTATAAATAACTTAGAAGTTCATCATCATGTCTATTGATTATTAAAGACATCTATAGAACCTAGAGATATTATTATGCTCCCATTTGGGTATAATAAAATGTGTAAATATATTAAATGTTACTGCTTCATTAATATATTTTCTGGTGAAATTTTAAATGTACAAATATTTTTTGATAGTAATTAAGGGTGATTAATTTGTAATGTGATCAACTAAAGCCGAAATAGCATTATATCCTTTTGATATTCTATGTTTTACGATGATAAAATACATGGTGATGTAATTAAATTTCTATTATAGTATGGGTAATGGTTGTAACAACACCTTAGACTTCAGTCTCTCAACCATAACATGTTGACATACCTGACACCAAGATACAAACTCATTAATATCTCTCTTTATGTTTTCCCATTAAAAATAATATTTAGATATCTACACACCTTCGTGATTTCTGGATAAAAAGAGAATTATATACTATGATATTTTTCAAATTACTACTTCTTCATGTATGGTATTTATGGGAAATATACTCATTTACTATACCTTTTCATTACTGCATGATCATAGCTGAAACCATGCATATTCCTCACATTATTTTTTAATTCCTCATATTCCCTCTAGGATTTCGTAATCCTCTAATGGATGGATGGTTAATAATTCATCTGAAAATGATAATATATTCCCTTTTCCTCATTATTTCAAGACAAATCTTCCAAAACTAAATAAATATTTGATCACTTTCAATCCAAATCGTGGAAAAACAAGATCAGTCTTTCCAAATTACAACATCAGCCACCTTGTTTTCCTTCCCATAGTGGTAATGTATTGAGTACTCAAATATATTCATGTAAATATATAATTCAATTTTTTTATTATAATATATGTCACACTATTCACCATATAGATAATTCCCATATATCCTCAATATAAAAAATTACTACTGCCAAATCCAAATCATGGGTTGTGTAATTTTTCTCATGAACTTTTAATTGGTGAGATATATATATGATATAAGGATTTCATTTTCCATGATAAAAAAATAAATTCCATTCATTTATTCATTACTATAGATCATAAAACCTTCTATGCTATAGGGTATTGTAAGTACAAGTATCCTAACTAACTATATCTTTAATTCTTTGAAACTCTTTTCACATTCATCATTCCATTAGAATTTAACACCCTTTTGAGTCATCTTGTTGAGTGTATTATAGAGTCAGGAGAAATATCTCAAAAAATAGGAGTAGTATCCATACAACCAAAAGAAACTATAGATATCAATTACCATGGTTGGTTTAGTCTACTATTTAATAACACCCCAATTTAAAGGATCCACCAATATACCCTTACTTGAGATTATATGAACCATGAATGAAACTTTTTGAAACTAATATTCATACTTGGTGAATTTAGAATAAAATATCTCCTTCCCCAAGGTCACCAGTACAATTTTCAAATATTCTTCCTTCTCTTAATTAGACATTGAATATGTAAGGATGTCAACTATAAAAACTACCAGGAACTAATCAAGTTCATTTCTAATGACTCTATTAATTAAATCTATGAAGATAGTAGGAGAATTGGCATATCCAAATGGAATTATTATAAATTCATATTTAATTTACATCATATGGAAGACTATATTTGGTTTATCATCCTTATTTATCATTTTTTAATGATATTCATATCAAATATAAATCTAGAAAAAATATATAATCCCTCATAATTTATCTAACAAATCATTGATACATGATAGAGGGTATATGTTCATAATTTTGATCTAGTTATGTTCCCAATAATCTATTAACATACTTACTGAACCATATTTCTTCTTAAAAATAATAATATTCTCAACCCATGGAGAATTATAAGGATGAATAAATCCCTTATCTATATTCTCCTATAGTATCCTCTTCAATTCTAGAAACTAAATCTAGGCCATTCTATATGGAATCATAGAAATTAGTGTAACAATAATTATGGGTTTTATTGAAAACCAGCTTCATAATTAAATAAAACACTAATAATTTCCACTAGAAATACATTATAATAATCCAACAAATAGGCACATTTTCCATATATATTTTCTCCCTAACCATTTGAGTTAAATATCCATCATAATATTTAGAATAACCTTTATGATAGAATTAATTTCAATTGGGAATTCAGGTTTATCCATGCCCTGTTAGATTATTGAAGGTTGATTCGAAATGTAGAATATAACATACATTCCTTGAAAATTGATACCAGATCTATACTAAGAGAGACAATAAATTCCAAAAGTTACTTTAAATTCAACTAGAAAAAGAATTAAAAAATTAAGGTAGAAAATTACCCAAACATCTATCATAGAGGAGCTATAGACATGAGATGTGGGTATCCTATAATTAGGGATTTTCACAACCAATTCAACATCAAATAATTTTGTTGATGGTTTGATACCATTATAAAATTAATTATAAATAAAAGAGTATTTAATATTAGAATCACATAAATAATTTTAAATATAGGAGTTGATGATAAGTGTACCTTTCTCCATATTTTGAGGAACTTCCACATCGGCTATAGTAATGACATAATATTTTACTTCTCCTCTAGGATTATCTTATGACATATTCCCTTGATATTTGTGTAATTAATTGGAATAGTGCTCAATGTAATTTTATTTAATGTGCATAATTTTGACAGATTCTACTTTACCCATGAATTCATGGGAATGATGACCTTTTTATATTCACTTGAATAAAAATACATTTCCTTTTATATATATAGCATATTTTTTCATTCCTCAAGAACCACATGTTGGAAAAAAAATCTTTCTATCCTTACACTTATCCATTTTTTCTCACCCTACCTCTTATTCTCTTAATTTCCTTTAATACTATAAGAATTCAAGAATTATATCTCTATCTTGACATAGAAATATTTTTTACAACTCTTATATTATGATAAGTTTTGGGGTACTAGTTCCCTTTGAAGGATTTCATTTAAACCATCGAAGAAATGTCAATATTACTCTTTGGATTAATCACATGTTCCATAACATTCCTTTATAGACATGTAAAGTTAGCTTCATATATAGAAACATTTTTTTTCATTTTGCCTTAGACACGAGAATTGTCTCTCCATATCTTCTCATTGTTCAATAGTGAAATAGATTTCCAAGAAACTTTACTCAAAATCCATCCATTCCATAATCACTATCCCATCCTCATCATTATAGTTTTGAATCAATGACCACCATATATCCACTTCCCCTAAGATTTGGTAAACATCCATTACAACCATTACCATTTTATTAGATATCATTGTGATAAATATTTTTTCTAAGAAATGTATCCATTATTCATCAAAAAATATATTTTTAGTGTAATTGAGTACTGGGTTTTTCTTAATTATGATGTCTTTTAAGATTATTACACCACATTTTGGATTAATGGGACACTCTATAAAGGGAATTTTTTGGGTTATAATCTTATTCATTTGATATAGTTAAAATGTCTTCAACTCCAACTGCAGATTCAGCTCTAGCATCACTATCTTTACCATGAGGGAAATCCATACATATATTACCTAAATTGATATAGTTTTTATTCCTTATTCTAATCACAATTTATAATAATTGTAAAATAATATATTAGATCATAATATTATAAATCAAAATATTTATTTTCAAAAATAACGAAACACTTAACATAATTTTTAAAAAACATTATTGCAAATATACAAATTATAAACATGGTTTCTTTGGGAATATTATAAATGTCTTTCATAGGGTTAACTTCCCAAATATATATTTTCTTTACTCTAGTTCTCATGGTTTTATCTAAACTTCCTCTAATACCAAATGTAAATACCCTAACCCTATTATCCCAATGACATGGTTCCTTTTTTAAATTTATACTCACTAAAAGCGATCGCATCCCAAAGGACTAGATATTTTAGTGGTCTTGGAAATATATATACCTAATTAAATATAACATTACATTTCAAAACATATAATATAACCTAGTATTTTCTTTTGCAACACAATTTTTTCCTCTAAAATATCACTATATATTATTCAAAATACACTACCTCATATCCTAGGGAATGTAAACATAAGAAATGGATGATATCTAATTCTTGGTATGGGATTGTATATAGAGGATTCAAAATAAGGCATTTATAATATATAAGGAATAAATGATGATCCAGTAAAGTCATATAAATAACAAAATGAGATGGAAATTTATCCATAAATATCGTAATTATTATAATAAAAATTGGATCAATAAATAATTTCATAATTATGGAATGTATAATGTATTACATATGATACATATCATTGAATCCTTGTTATAAGACATTAAAAAATACCATCAAGGCCTCATTCAAAGAAATCAATATTGAAGGGTATGCCTCAAATAAATAAAAAATCTTTATTTTCTCACGATACCTACTGATTCATCTAGGTTATATGTATTTTCATTCCCCTACCATCACATAATAATTATAATTTATTCATCATATTAATAAATAATAAAACATAGTAAACATTCCTTAAAAATCAAAAAATTCCCATATTAGAAGAACTTGCATACAGAATGTCAAAAAATTCCTCAGTAAAATAAATCATAAACCATCTAAAGAAATATTTTAGATTTCATAATTAGTGTATATAAATAGTAAATTATAAGATTAAATAATGTTTTTTGACATTGATGAAAATTATATTAATTTATAAATGTAAAATTTCTTGAGGAAAATAAACTTTTCACATTGAAATGACTTATATAAAAATTCCCCAAATATTAAGGAAAAACATTTCTTTGAACTAAACCTTGTAAAATTTTCATTTAATCTACCAAGCGTTGATTGTTCAATATAGTGGTAAATTACACCAATTCCGTATATGTTTAAAAAAAATTCTTTCACACTTTTCTAAAAAAGTCATAAAGCACCTCGTTTGAAAAACAATAAGAAAATTAATTTTAATATATATTTTAATAAGTAAAAAATGGGTAAAATGTATTTATGACATCATTTTAGGGTATTAAAAACATTGATTTAGACATTTCAAGGAAATATTGACATGGAAGCACAAAATTCACGATTGATTAAAAAAATAAGGTTAGTTTTCATTAGAAGAATTAATTTGAGATATTGAGTACTTAAAGAGAAGAAACTAAAATAAAAACTATTACTTTTTATAAATACCTAGATGATATAAAACAATATTGGTATTAAGGTGAAAATATCAAATAATTTCCCTGATGAACACCTAAACACAAACAATGATGAATATCGATGAGATTGTGAAATAAACCCTTACATCAGGTTTGAAATCATTTTTATGTGTTAGAAACTATTTTATAATAAATATATAACATTTAAAAATTTATTAAATAATCATACTAAAATATATAATGCTATATATTATTTACTTGTAATATTTTTTGTTAAGTATAATAACTATTCTTTTTTAAAAATTACAGTTTCTGGTGATAATTGCTTCATTCTTCATGTATGTTTTTGTTTGGTAGTTATGTTAATTATGATTTTAGAATGATTTAATATTATAAATTTTTTTATCAATGATATAAATATAATATATATTTATTATATAATAATTTAGAGTAATACATAAAATGTTATGATAAAAAATGAATTACACTATTCATAGAGACAATAGGTTATATGTATGAATGAAAACTATTTCCATTTCTTGATGGATGGAAAAGAAGAAATGTAAATAATAATTAAGATTTATAGAATATTTATTTTATCATATATATCATATATATTAATTAAATTAATTCTTATTACCATATATGTAAATTATAAATGAAAAACGAATCACATCGCTTTGTGGAGGTGGTAGTCCATACGTACGAATTAGTGATGTTATCATTTTCCAACATATTGGAATGTAAGATGGTAGATATAGTATTAAACTCTAAAATTATAATTTTTTAATAAATTTAATTTTTAAATATTAATTTCATATTAATACCCATACATATAATATGATGATAAAAAATGAATTTTGTTTCTAGGGGGAGATGGTAATATGCATGTATGCACGAGTTATAATTTTACATAATATCTGATAGAAAAGATGGTTTATAATGGTTGTTTTATAATAATAATAAAAATTTTCAATATTTTTTATTTTTATTTTATTATTTCATAAAAACACCATTGAATTATAGGAGGATTATGAACAAATAAGTTGAGATAGGTCGAGTGAGAAGATTACTTCTTCTTCAAAGACATCCACTAGATATTTTATTAAGGAACCTATTTTAGGTATTTTGGGAATAAAAAAAACTCTAGAACATATATGAGTATATTTATAAGATAAATTTCTCAGTGATTGGTTTAGCTAGGTTGCTCAATGTGGTGCAAAAAAGAGAGGGAAATTGTGTCCTTTTAGAAGTGATGGGAGGGGAATTGTTGAAATTCAAAATGTATTAAATCAATATCAATTAATTTTTATTCAAAAATGGCTCAAAATTAATATTATTAGAATATGATACGATTATTTCTATAAATATTCTCATAAAATAAAAATTTACAACTTTAGATGATTTTTCACACTTATCATGTCGTTTTAACATCCTGTTTCCAATTTTTACAAGTACAACAGAACATGTTTTTTACATTATTTGAGAAAATAAGGTAACCATAAAAGGGAAATTGGAAAATACATGAGAAATGGGTGAAAGTTTCAACTATATATTTTCCCCTAATAATATTTCATGATTTTTATTATTTTCATATAATTTTACAAAAAATATTATTTCTATAGAATATTACTAATTTTATTTTTGACAATATTCTTTTAATTTGACTTTAAACCCATCAAAACAAATATGGAACTAAAATATAATTAAATAAAATAGAACTAGTATTTTATATTAATCTATAAAATTTATTGAACAATATAAATTATTTATATTACAATACTTTCAATATTTTAAAAACCATTTATTTTTTATTTCATATTAATTGATGAAATGTCAGGTTGGTGTTTTATAAGAATTTAAGTTAATTAAATAATTTCTAAAAATTAGAAATAAATTAATATTAATAAAATAAATTCATCATTCCTAATATAATAATTATTTATCATTCAAAACTTCTTTTATTTCTATGTTAAGACATAAAAGATACTTAAAATCCAGAGGGTTACATTCTGTGTTTTTTATTGCATTAAAGATTATATAAGTTATTTACATAGAGATGTTTTCCTTAAATATGAATATTTATCACTTATAGTGATAAGGGTATAGTTATCCTTATATAATAATAATTAATATGAAAAATGATGACTTTAAAACTTATTTTTTATCTAGGATAATCTTATTTATCCTTTACCGTGGTGAAAGATTTTACCATGGTCACTATTTATAATGAGAAAAAATAAAAGGGAATTATTTTACAAATTTTAAAACACGATTCAAAAAAATTCATCCATTTTTTAATATTAAATCTCAATATTTGAAAGAAATTAATTTTAATGTTAGTTTGAAAAACATAATAAAAATCATTTTTTTGAAATATTATTTTATTAATAAAACACAATATTTCTTATCCCATTATATAAAAAAATACTAGATGAATGTTAATTTTTTTTATTGAATATATAATATATAAGTTTCATTAATTTTTTTTATAAATAGTGATAATTTTAATCTATTAAGATAATAACACATTGCATGCATAAAAATATATTTTCATAAAAAACAATATTTTACCTTCAAATTAATTTTGACATTAATTTATAATAAGTATATAACTAATGGATTAAATTTATACATTTATAAACCATAATTATTTCATAATATAGTCAGTCATATTCAAACCATCAAATTTAACTTATAGATTTTAATGGTAAAATTCAAATAATATTTTAATAGTTGATTGAAGTTTTTTTAAACTCGGTGCTACATTTAATGCAAGCTATCAAAGAATTTAAATTTATTTTAAAAGAATTATATCCTAATATTTTAAGGTATTACACTCATAAAGTGGGATATATGAAAATAATATTTGTGAAAGTTAATGGGAGATATGATCGATGATGAAAATTGAGGTTGAATGAGCAAGAATATAATAGTAGTTACAACATATATAATAAATCGTGTCATGGAATACTACATTGAAATATTATTTTATAAAATTATACATGAGAATATAAACATAGAGTGATAAATGATTTATTTTTATATATTATTATAGAATTTAAATGGATGTATAGAATTAATATTCAATATATATTTCCAACAAATAAAAAAAGGATGAATTTTGAAACCATCTTTATCTTATCTGGAAATTATTATTATGTTGTGATTTTTTTATCCATTATAGGTTCATTAAGGGGTTATATTTATAATGGTAATGGTTTATATAGGTAATCATTTGAATTATTATTTTCTTTAGTTTATTTTATAGTTCTATATTTATCTAAATATTTGGTCAGAAAAGGGATCATTTACATGATTCTTTATTTTCACTATTTTCTAATAGGAGAAAAATAAATGAGGTAATGAAAACTGAGGATATATGAGAATTTTTCTATAGGAATATAAAATTTGATTCCATAAAAATGTAAAATATGTCATTTATAATTTCACCGAAGTGTATATTGCACAAACTTTTTGAGGAGAAGGAATGATTCCCATAAATATCATGAATGCTATCATGGGTGTTTTTTTTATGAAATCATTCTATAGGTTTTTAGTTGTGCATGGTTTTTGATGACTAAGTTGATGTGTTTTTTAGGAATAGAAAGTATTTTTTGATATATTGATTTTTTCATTTAAATGGGGAAGTAATCATAATTAATAAAATATTAAAATTCATGATTTATAGAAGCTCAACCTGTTATATTTTCATAAAAATTTTACATGAAAATATTAACTTCATGAGAAATATTATGGGACAATACAATTTTCACAGTTGAGATATTACTTGAATCAGGTTTTTCTATGAACCTAGATTTTCTCAAATACGGATTGGGAAAAATGTTGGAATTTTATAATGGAAAATATTCATAGAATAGTTTATCGATAGATTTTAATATATAGTTATTAAAAGGATAATCTTTAAATTGAATCATAATATTTAGTATTTCATGATAAAAATAAATGAAAAAAATATTTTTAATATTGAATTTAACACCATGTTAAAAATTGAAGGAGAAATTTATTTGAATTAGTGAGGAATTATGGAATCCATAGTTCTGATTTAAGGGAGGTGATGCATTAATCCCCAAACCAAATTCTAAAGGAAGTGAGAATGGAATAATGTGACATTACTAAAATCTATACTCATTATACTTGTTAGTCATAGTAAATTTTGGTACACTGTTACACTACCATGTGTACTCTCTATTCACTAGATCATTTTTGTGAACCGTGTAAATGATTCTTACCCTAATATATTTTTCCCTTATTTCCATTTTTATGGAAGTGAAATAAAATATGACTTATTTATAAATTTAATATCAATATATGAAGAATATCCATTATAAATTGAATAAACATCCAAACATTGACTCAACCATACCCTCTCATGTTATCTAGGGTTCTCAATAGGAAAATATACTGAACATCATGATTAGAAGAAGGTATTATCAATATGTGTTCTTGGTAAGCTTATTTTTGGGTTTCTAATTCCATTAATACATCCATGTTCTTGTTAAATTGTACCATTTATATGTTCCATGATCTTTTTTAACTGGTGTTTGTAGAATATATTTTTGTTTATTCAGAATCATGTAATGGTCAAGAGAGTCTATTGAAGACAATGATGAATATTCTGTTAGAACATAGGTTACAAGAAGAGCTATATTTCTATTTTATTGAATATGTAATGTGATGTTATTATGTCATTTAATTTCCATACATGGTTTCATAGTAGGTATGGTAATGGTAGATTTTGTTATTTCTTTGGTGTTACTAAATAAAATATTTTATATTCAAATATTTCATGGATTTTTTAGATGATTCCAATTCTTGATTCATTAATTTTGGAAGACAGCCTCTCTATTGATAGTGTTGAATCAAAATTTCATTATATTTTATTCAAAAAGTAAGTGTAAATGTGTTAACAATGATATAATTAATTTCAAGAAATGTAAAATCATATTGATCGTTCTAGAGCCTAGTGTGCATATATCTTAGTACTTTTTTACTACTTGATATAGATTGGGTTGGGTGAAAAGTCATGGTGATAGTGGTGGTTGTTTACTAGTTTGAAGTAGTTACACTACTGAAAATCAGGCCATGAGCGACCGCCATTGGCGGTCGCTAAAGGCCTCTAGCGGCCGCTCAGCGACTGCCATTGGCGGTCGCTGTTGCCTCGTCGCTAGAGGCTTTTAGCGACCACCAATGGCGGTCGCTGAAGGCCCTCTGCCGGGCACCCTATAGCGACCGCCTATGGCGGTCTCTAGTATAATTTTTTTTTTAATTTTTTTTATTGAATTGAATATATAAATAAATATATATATATATATATATTAAAATATTCATATATATACTATTAAATACAATATTTTAAATATATATATATATATATAATATTTTAAATGTTTTAATATATATATAATATATATATAATATCAAATCATTGTGCTATAATAATTTAAAAACTTCGATTCAAGAAATAATCTCATTTCAGGTCTTTCGGAGCACGTTTGCTCCGAATGGGACCGCCGCACGCCGTTTTGGTGTTTTATGGCGCCAGAAACGCGTTTTCGGCCGCCGTGGTCAAACGGCACCTCCGAATGAGGTGCCGTCTGGCCGATCATTTCACAATTCACGCCCCGGATGTTTTCGTACGGTTTCGTGGCATTCAGAGGTCGTTCGGGTGGTTTTGACCACCCAACGCGCCATTTCAGCGCGCGCCGCGCTGCTGAAAAGGACACAATCGGACGTGCCGCGCGCACCGCACGTCCGATGGACGTGCGGCCTTCTCTTGCATCTCAGGAATAATATTTCTATCGTTCCCGTGCGGTTTCAGGTCGTTCGGAGCACGTTTTCTCCGAATGGGACCGCCGCACGCCGTTTTGGTGTTTTGTGGCGCCGGAAACGCGTTTCCGGCCACCGCGGTCACACGACACCTCCGATTGAGGTTCCGTCTGGCCTACCATTTCACAATTCACGCCCCGGATGTTTTCGTACGGTTTCGTGGCATTCGGAGGTCATTCGGGTGGTTTTGACCCCCCAACGCGCCATTTGAGCGCGCGCCGCGCTGCTGAAAATGACACAATCGGACGTGCCGCGCGCACCGCACGTCCGATGGATGTGTGGCCTCCTCCTGCATCTCAGGAATAATATTTCTATCGTTCCCGTGCGGTTTCAGGTCGTTCGGAGCACGTTTGCTCCGAATTGGACCGCCGCACGCCGTTTTGGAGTTTAATGGCGCCGGAAACGCGTTTTCAGCCGCCGCGGTCGCACAACACCTCCGAATGAGGTGTCGTCTGGCCGACCATTTCACAATTCATGCCCCGGATGTTGTTGTACGGTTTCGTGGCATTCGAAGGTCTTTCGGGTGGTTTTGACCCCCCAACGCGCCATTTCAGTGCGCGCCGCGCTGCTGAAAAGGACACAATCGGACGTGCCGCGCGCACCGCACGTCCGATGGACGTGCGGCCTCCTCCTGCATCTCAGGAATAATATTTCTATCGTTCCCGTGTGGTTTCAGGTCGTTCGGAGCACGTTTTCTCCGAATTGGACCGCCACACGCCGTTTTGGTGTTTTATGGCGCCGGAAACGCGTTTCCGGCCGCCACGGTCACACGGCACCTCTTATTGACGTGCCGTCTGGCCGACCATTTCGCAATTCACGCCCCGGATGTTGTCGTACGGTTTCGTGGCATTCAGAGTTCGTTCGGGTGGTTTTGACCCCCCAACGCGCCATTTCAGCGCGCGCCGCACTGCTGAAATGGACACAATCGGACGTGCCGCGCGCACCGCACGTCCGATGGACGTGCGGCCTCCTCCTACATCTCCGGAATAATATTTATATCGTTCCTGTGCGGTTTCAGGTCGTTCGGAGCACGTTTGCTCCGAATTGGACCGCCGCACGCCGTTTTGGTGTTTAATGGCGCCGGAAACACGTTTCCGGATGCCGCGGTCACACGACACCTCCAAATGAGGTTCCGTCTGGCCGACCATTTCAAAATTCATGCCCCAAATGTTGTCGTACGGTTTCGTGGCATTCGGAGGTTGTTCGAGTGGTTTTGACCCCCCCAACGCGCCATTTTAGTGCGCGCCGCGCTGCTGAAAAGGACACAATCGGACGTGCCGCGCGCACCGCACATCCGATGGATGTGCGGCCTCCTCCTGCATCTCAGGAATAATATTTCTATCGTTCCCGTGCGGTTTCAGGTCGTTCGGAGCACGTTTGTTCCGAATTGGACCGCCGCACACCGTTTAGGTGTTTTATGGCGCCGAAAACGCGTTTCCGGCCGCCGCGGTCACACGACACCTCCGAATGAGGTACCGTTTGGCCGACCATTTCACAATTCACGCCTTGGATGTTGTCGTACGGTTTTGTGGCATTCGGAGGTCGTTCGGGTTGTTTTGACCCCCCAACGCGCCATTTCAGCGCGCGGCGCGCTGCTGAAAATGACACAATCGGATGTGCTGCGCGCACCGCACGTCCGATGGACGTGCGGACTCCTCCTACATCTCAGGAATAATATTTCTATCGTTCTCGTGCGGTTTCAGGTCGTTCGGAGCACGTTTGCTCCGAATTGGACCGCCGCACGCCGTTTTGGTGTTTTGTGGTGCCGAAAACACGTTTCCGGCCGCCGCGGTCACACAGCACCTCCGAATGAGGTTCCGTCTGGCCGACCATTTTACAATTCACGCCCCGGATATTGTCGTACGGTTTCGTGTCATTCGGAGGTCGTTCGTGTGGTTTTGACCCCCCAACGCGCCATTTCAGCGCGCGCTGCGCTGCTGAAAAGGACACAATCGGACGTGCCGCGCGCACCGCACGTCCTATGGATGTGCGGCCTCCTCCTGCATCTCAGGAATAATATTTATATCATTCCCGTGCGGTTTCAGGTCGTTCGGAGCACGTTTGCTCCGAATTGGACCGCCGCACGCCGTTTTGGTGTTTAATGGCGCCGGAAACGCGTTTCCGGCCGCCGCGGTCACATGGCACCTCCGATTGAGGTTCCGTCTGGCCGACCATTTCACAATTCACGCCTCGGATGTTGTCGTACGGTTTCGTGGCATTCAGAGGTCGTTCGGGTGGTTTTGACCCCCCAACGCGCCATTTCAGCGCGCGTCGCGCTGCGGAAAAGGACACAACCGGACGTGCCGCGCACCGCACGTCCGATGGACGTGAGGTCTCTTCGTGCATCTCAGGAATAATATTTCTATCGTTCCCCTGCGGTTTTAGGTCGTTCGGAGCACGTCTGCTCCGAATTGGACCGCCGCACGCCGTTTTGGTGTTTTAGGGCGCCGGAAACGCGTTTCCGGCCGCCGTGGTCACACGGCACCTCCGATTGAGGTGCCCTCTGGCCGACCATTTCACAATTCACGCCCCGGATGTTTTCGTACGGTTTCGTGGCATTCGGAGGTCGTTCGGGTGGTTTTGACCCCCCAACGCGCCATTTCAGAATGCGCCGCGCTGCTGAAAAGGACACAATCGGACGTGCCGCGCGCACCGCACGTCCGATGGACGTGCGGCCTCCTCCTGCATCTCAGGAATAATATTTCTATCGTTCCCGTGCGGTTTCAGGTCGTTCTGAGCACGTTTGCTCCGAATGGGACCGCCGCACGCCGTTTTGGTGTTTAATGGCGCCGGAAACGCGTTTCCGGCCGCCGCGGTCACACGGCACCTCCGATTGAGGTTCTGTCTGGCCGACCATTTCTCAATTCACGCCTCGGATGTTTTCGTACGGTTTCATGGCATTCGGAGGTCGTTCGGGTGGTTTTGACACCCCAACGCGCCATTTCAGCGCGCGCCGCGCTGCTGAAAAGGACACAATCGGACGTGCCGCGTGCACCGCACGTCTGATGGACGTGCGGCCTCCTCCTGCATCTCAGGAATAATATTTCTATCGTTCCCGTGCGGTTTCAGGTCGTTCGGAGCACGTTTTCTCCAAATGGGACCACCGCACGCCGTTTTGGTGTTTAATGGCGCCGGAAACGTGTTTCCGGCCGCCGCGGTCAAACGACACCTCCGAATGATGTTCCGTCTGGCCGACCATTTCACAATTCACGCCCCGGATGTTTTCGTACGGTTTCGTGGCATTCAGAGGTCGTTCGGGTGGTTTTGACCCCCCAACGTGCTCTTTCAGCGCGTGCCGCGCTGCTGAAAAGGACACAATCGGACGTGTCACGCGCACCGCACGTCCGATGGACCTGCGGCCTCCCCTTGCATCTCAGGAATAATATTTCTATCGGTCCCGTGCGGTTTCAGGTCGTTCGGAGCAGGTTTGCTCCGAATTGGACCGCCGCACGCCGTTTTGGTGTTTTATGGCGCCGGAAACGCGTTTCCGGCCGCCGCGGTCACACGGAACCTCCGATTGAGGTGCCGTCTGGCCGACCATTTCACAATTCATTCCCCGGATGTTGTCGTATGGTTTCGTGGCATTCAGAGGTCGTTCGGGTGTTTTTGAGCCCCCAACACGCCATTTCAGCGCGCGCCGCGCTGCTGAAAAGGACACAATCGGATGTGCCGCGCGCACCGCACGTCCGATGGACGTGCGGCCTCCTCCTGCATCTCAGGAATAATATTTCTATCGTTCCCGTGCGGTTTCAGGTCGTTCGGAGCACGTTTGATCCTAATTGGACCGCCGCATGCCGTTTTGGTGTTTTATGGCACCGGAACCGCATTTCCGGCCGCCGCGGTCACACGGCACCTCCGATTGAGGTTCCGTCTAGCTGAATATTTCACAATTCACGCCCCGGATGTTGTCGTACGGTTTCGTGGCATTCGGAGGTCGTTCGGGTGGTTTTGACCCCCCAACGCGCCATTTCAGCGCGCGCCGCGCTGCTGAAAAGAACACAATCGGACGTGCCGCGCGCACCGCACGTCCGATGGACGTGCGACCTCCTCTTGCATCTCAGGAATAATACTTCTATCGTTCCCGTGCAGTTTCAGGTCGTTCGGAGCACGTTTTCTCCGAATTGGACCATCGCACGCCGTTTTGGTGTTTAATGGCGCCAGAAACGCGTTTCCGGCCGCCGCGGTCAAACGGCACCTCCGAATGAGGTGCCGTCTGGCCAACCATTTCACAATTCACGCCCCGGATGTTGTACGGGGGTGCGGGGGGTTGTACGGGGGTACGGGGGGGGGGGGGGGGCTGTACGGGGGTGCGGGGGGCTGTACGGGGGTGCAGGGGGTTGTACGGGGGGGGGGGGGGGTGGCAGTACGGGGGTGCGGGGGGTAGTACGGGGGTGCGGGGGGTTGTACGGGGGTGCGGGGGGGCTGTACGGGGGTGCGGGGGGGGGGGGGGGGGGGGCAGTACGGGGGTTCGGGGGTGCGGGGGGGGGGGGGGGGGGGGGCTGTACGGGGGTGCAGGGGGGCAGTACGGGGGTGCGGGGGGCTGTACGGGGGTGTGGGGGGGCTGTACGGGGGTGCGGGTGGGAAGTACGGGGGTGAGGGGGTGCGGGGGGGGGGGGGGGGGGGTGTACAGGGATGCGGGGGGGCTGTACGGGGGTGCGGGGGGGGGGGGGGGGGGGCAGTACGGGGGTGCGGGGGGTGCGGGGGGGGGGGGGGGCTGTACGGGGGTGCGGGGGGGGGGGGGGGGGGGGGGCTGTACGGGGGTGCAGGGGGGCTGTACGGGGGTGCGGGGGGGGGGGGGGGGGGGCTGTACGGGGGTGCAGGGGGCTGTACGGGGGTACGGGGGGGGGGGGGGGGGGCAGTACGGGGGTGCGGGGGGATGTACGGGGGTGCGGGGGGGCTGTACGGGGGTGCGGGAGGTTGTGCGGGGGTGCGGGGGGGCTGTGCGGGGGTGCGGGGGGCAGTACGGGGGTGCGGGGGGGGCAGTACGGGGGTGCGGGGGGCTGTACGGGGGTGCGGGGGGCAATACGAGGGTGTGGGGTTGCGGGGGGGGGGGGGGGGGTTGGGGGGCTGTACGGTGGTTCGGGGGGGCTGTACGGGGGTGCAGGGGGGCTATACGGGGGTGCGTGGGGGCAGTACGGGGGTGCGGGGGGCTGTACGGGGGTGCGGGGGGGCTGTACGGGGGTGCGGGGGGGGGGGGGGGGGGGGGCTGTTGGAATTAGTTCGACTTTTTCAAATGTAGAATCATTCAAGATTATCTGATCAAAAACTCAATATGTGTATAAAATATTTAAAAGACCACCATGGACGGTAATAATGCATTACTTAAATGAATAAATACAGTACATCAATGTCAACCCTACCAGTAAAAACAAAAAACATATCTCGTGAATATATGGTGCGTCACGCGTTGTCATCACTGCTACCTCCTTCTGGTGGGCCAGGTGCCTACAACAAATAAACATTATAAATATTTTAATAACAAAAACAATTTAAATTAAATAAATAAATACAGTATATACCTGCGTCGTATGATCCCCTGTACCATCAGCTCGACGCACATATTCCCGCAGTTCTCTAACCTCAGCTGTCAATTGCACATTTGTCTCCTCGGAAGCGCGCAGCCGTGCCTCAAAATCTGACTTCTGCTGTGTCATATGAGCAACAGCTAGACCGACAACCGCAGCGCGTGACACTACAGAACGAGGAATCCCTGCTCCATAGGTCAAACTATAGCCATGCCCGTCCCGACCAATAATGCGATGAAAGATCTCATCCCGTCGCATGGGAAGCTGTCGCTGGTCCTCTGGCAGATGCTCTAACTCAGCTTCAAATTGAGCCTGTGAAATATTTAAATATATATAAATATATATATGTTAATATATAGATTTATGTAATTATTGGTAAGTACAGACACTTACTATCAATGCTGCAACCTCTGGATCATTGCGATCACGAGTCCTTATCCACACCGACATTTTATCAGTTGCTGCACCTTGCCCTCGCAACTGTATATTAAAAGAATATAAACACAAAACCATATTAATTAATAAATTAAAAAATGAATAATATATACCTCATGTCGGATCTGAGACACGTGATGAGTCCCGAGCCTGTGAGCTGGTCCCTGCAACACTCGATTCTCCGAATGGCGTGTTGACACCTCCTACATTCAATTCATTCAAATTTCAAACAAATCACATATTCTTGAAAATATATATACAGCAAAATAATTAATATACAAACCGTAACACCCTCAGTAGACCAATATGCAACCAAGTCACGCCACTGAGCCGGGAGGACACCTCTCGAGACTTTTTCCAAAATGTCAAGGGCACCCACATTTGGTACCCAGTGGTCCCTCTTCACTTTGCCTTTATAATCTTTCTACATCTTACGGCATTTTCTCATACACACGGGCCGAAACTCTTCAGGGCATACTTTCAAATTTTTCTATAAAGAAAATAATCAAACATATTAGTATTATTTATAAATAGAAAATAAAGTAAAATTATTTTCTTACCTGAACCTCCCTCCATAGACGATCTAATGTATCCTGAGGGATAGAAGCCCAATCACGCGTGGTCAATGGAAATCGATGTGGGTCACGTATGATATGACCCAGCTGACGAATAAATGCCGGGACATTCGGTCCCACGGGATGAAATACCTCATCAAATGAAACATCTATCGTCGTGTCGGAATTCCATGATAATATGCCACGACCAGGGCCTCTCCTGCGAGAGGAAGAAGCAGCCGAGTCTGATCATGTTGAAAACAATTTTATATATAAATTGAAAAATGTTATATATATATATATATGTCAATTACATAAAAAATATAGACAATGAAATTCAAACATACCTCAACCCTGAGACGTAGATGCCTCAGATGGATGATGTGGATCTTCTGCCTCTTCCCCTGACATGTCTGCAGTCATAGAAAATATCAGTAATGAGTCCAAAGTGTTTAAAAGATAAGTTGGATTGTTCTTAATAAATCAAACTTGTACAACTGTTAATCAAACAAAAAATGGATTGGATAATTAGTTGTGAATGAATTTTAAAAAATCAGAAAGTTAATCAACCTAAATATTTATGACTGAATTAACTTAAAAAAGTGAGGATTAAAACTTATAAGGATTTATAAAATGATTAGATAATTTATGATATCCTAGGACATTCTACTGAATAGTGGGAAAACAATTATACCTTTCATTAAGCATGCAAATCGACCGTTTCTCCTTCAACAGCCGCTCTGACCCAATAAATATCTTCTTCATGTTGAACTACGGTATGTTGATCAAGTTGTTGGTAAACAAACGGAACAGTCTCAGGTTCATCTTCTTCAAATAAAAACACTCCTCGCTGAGACATTTTGACAACAACTTGCCAACTTGGATCCGAAGGCAAAGTAACGAAGAATACTTGTTCCGCTTGTGATGTCAAAATGAAAGGTTCATTCTCAACTCGTTCATTATTTCTGTATAACATATAGTTAAAATTCACCAATGAAAACTGATATTGATCGACTTTATATCCACACACTGGATCAACCCAATCACACTTTAACAATATGTACTTCAAACCGTGTGTGTATACAACTTCAATGATGTCTATCAATTGACCATAGTAATAACTAGAATCGACAAAGGGACAACCGATGCCACTGTTTTGTGTTGCTCGTTTGTCGTCAACATCTTTAATGCGAAATCGAAAACCATTAGCATCAATAGCTTTATAACGACGAGCCGTTATAGATGGACCCTCAGCCAGTTGGATAAATACTTCAGGTAGCGTGGGGTCCCCTAACTCCCTCAGCTTACGAACCTACATAATTTATAAAAATCAATACTGATATATGCAGAAAGAATTAGTTTAATACTTCACTCATAATGAAAATCAATTTATACAAACATAATCCTTGAACCAATCATGAAATGCCGCATAATGAGATTGTGGAATTTGCAACTCAGTCGCACGATGCATCTCTTCTTTTATCTCATTAATGTGTTTCCTACAAATGATTACGCGATGTTTAAAAGATCAACTTATGCAAACAAAACATGTAAAAGTTATACAAGCACATTGATAAGATACTTACTGCATTAATGGTGCAACTGATGGAGTATTGAACAAGATATATCGATGTGCTTGTATCCACTTGATGTTGTCCATATCAAATGTGGTTCCTTCTCCAACTGGACCATCATGAATCCGAGAGGGCTTATCTAATTTTGTTTCAACATCCGTAAGATATTCTGCACAAAAGGTAGTACACTCATCCATCAAATAACCATTGGCTATTGATGCCTCTGGATGAGCTCTGTTGTGTACAAATCTTTTCAATGTACTCAAATACCGTTCAATAGGATACATCCACCTAAATTGTACTGGACCAGCAGCCATTACTTCATCAGTTAGGTGCACTGTCAAGTGGACCATAACATCGAAAAATGAGGGGGGGAAAAGTTTCTCAAAGTGACAAAGCGTAAGTAAAATTCGGTCCTGCAAACTTTTTAAATCACTCATTCGTTGATTTCTTAAACAAAGCTGTCTAAAAAAATTACTCATCTCAATCAAGGGATGAATAACATTGGGGGATAAACAATCACAAATTGCGATTGGAATCAACTGCTGAAGTAATATGTGATTGTCATGACTTTTCAACCCTTGCAATGTCTTGCTCGTCAGATTAACACACTTTGAAATATTAGAAGAGTAACCATCAGGAACCATGACCATCTTAAAAATGGAAAGAAATGTCTCTTTCTCTTCTGTAGTCATCGAATACTGTGCAGCAGGCATATATGCCTTGTTTCCCTCAGCTAACTATAAATGCAACTGTTTCCTTAAACCCATTTCTTCCAAATCACGGCGTGCATTAACATGATCCTTCGACTTTCCACTGACACCTAAAATGGTCCACAATATGTTATCACAAACATTTTTTTTCAATGTGCATGACATCCAAATTATGCCTCAACATGTTAGTTTTCTAATACGGAAGACTATAAAAAATACTTTTCTTTTTCCAATTGTGACTGCGCTGCCTACCCGCAGCACGAATATTACGTACTGGAGGAGCCACCAAATCCTGAATTTCATATACCGTGCGGATATTTTCTTTCTCAATCTGCGATAACATTTCGACTCCTGTCATGATCTTTGGTGCTGGGCTGAACTCTCTAGAACCATCAAATTCCACTCTGTCCTTTCTGAACCTGTGCTGGGGAGGGAGAAAACGCCTGTGACCCATGTATGCCCATTTTTTGGAATGTTTAAGCCATACAGATTTTTTACTTTTATTGCAACAAGGGCAAGCAAATTCCCCTTTCGTACTCCAGCCTAATAAATCTGCATAAGCTGGGAAGTCATTGATTGTCCACAATAAAGCAGCATGCATTTTGAACATTTCATTCGTTTCACAGTCATAAGTCATCACACCATCGCCCCAAAATTCATTCAACTCATCAATCAATGGCTGAAGGTAAACATCAATCTTATCCCCCGGACTTTTAGGTCCATCAATAAGAGTGGAAAGTAATATAAATTGTTTCTTCATACAAAGCCACAGAGGAAGATTATATGGAACCAACACCACGGGCCATGTGCTATGAGTTGCACCAACCATAGACTTGAATGGATTGAAACCATCTGCTGCCAATCCCAATCGGACATTATGAACATCTTTAGCAAAGTCGGGATGTCTCTTATCAAAATCCTTCCATGCATGAGAGTCTGTCGGGTGGGTTAACATGTCACTTTCATGAACTCTTTCTGCATGCCATCTCATTAAATTAGAAACTTTAGATGACATAAAAAATCTTTTCAACCTCGGTTTAAGGGGAAAGTAATGCATTTGCTTTACGGCAATCGGTTTCCCCTGTATCGCAATCTGACTTTGATGAGTCTTATTTCCCCTGTTCTCTTTCCACCTGGAAGGGCCACAAATCGTACAAATATCCAAATGAGCAGTTTCATTTCTAAACAACATACAGTTGTTTGCACATGCATCTATAGTCTCATATGTATAACCTAAGTTCTCTGTCAACTTATGAGCATAGTAATACGACTCAGGAATCTTAGCGTCGATAGGAAGAACTTTTTTCAATAAAACCAAAAGCATGTCAAATGATGTGTCTGACCAATTATTCAAAGTCTTCAAATGCAACAACTCCACGATAAACGACAGTTTATTGTAAGACGTACATCCAGGATGTAATTCTGTTTTCGCATCATCAAGTACTTCATAAAACCTCCTCGAATCACGATCTGCACCAGAGCGAAGATTTATCTCACCGGTCTCAAGATTCTGGATGTCAATGCCTTCAGGATCAAACCCACGTACCATTTCAGTAAGCATTTCATGCATTGGATCAGTCATCCTTGCATCAACATCCATCTGAGCTGCATCTGTATTTTGAAAACGAACATATTCTTATCCATGACAAGTCCAACTCTTATAATTTTTCAGAAATCCATTAAAGAAAAGGTGTTCCCTCATAGTATCTCATGTGAATTGATATCTGTTAGCACATTTTCTACATGGACAACTAATATAGTCACTTTCAAATCCTCTCGTGAAGTCAATAAACTGCATAATGCCATTGAAATATTCTCTAGACGTTCGATTTGGAAGATCAATCCAACTCTTATCCATAATAAGATCTGTATAACAAACATTTACACAATACTTATTACATTTACATTTTTCAAATCAACTATATTCAAAATAAATATTAACCATTTGTTTATGAACCATTGATAAAATAATAATGTAACTGAAAGCTCATGTTACCTGATTGAGCTAGAAACCTGAAAGGGAGGGGAGCCGAAGGCAGTGCTGTGAGGGAGAGGAGGCAGTGAAGGGGAGCCGGAGCCAAAGGCGGTGCGGCAAGGGAGGGGACGGGCGGCAGCGGCGGCGGAGAGCTGGAGGAGAGGAGGCGGTGAGGGGATGGGGGACGGGCAGCGAGGGGGGGGGGGTGTCCGGGGTCGGGGGGGGGGGGGGGGGCTGTCCGAGGTGCGGGGAGGGGTGTCCGGGGTGTCGGGGGCCTGTCAGGGGTGCGGGCAGGGGTGTTCGGGGTGCGGGGGTGTCCGGGGTGGGGGGGGGGGGCTGTCTGGGGTGCAGGGGGGGGCCGTCGGGGGATGCGGGGTGGGGTGTCCGGGGTGCGGGGGGCCTGTCCGGGGTGCGGGGGGGCTGTCCGTGTTCGGAGGGGGGCTGTCCGAGTGCGGGGGGGGGGGGGGGGGGGAGGGGGGGCTGTCCGGGATGCGGGGGGGGGGGCTGTCCGGGTTCGGAGGGGGGTGTCCGAGTGCAGGGGGGGGGGGCAGTCCGGGGTGCGGGGGGCGGTCCGGAGTGCGCGGGGGGGGGGGGGGGGGGGGGCTATCCGGGGTGCGGGGAGGCGTCCGGGGTGCGGGGGGCGGTCCGGAGTGCGTGGCGGGGGCTGTACGGGGTGCGGGTGCCGTCCGGGGTGGGGGGGGGGGAGGAGAAGCCGGAGGGCGGCGGCCGGAGGCCCGAGGGCGGAGGGCGGCGGCCGGAGGACGGGCGGCGGGGGAGGGCGGGCGGCGGGGGAGGCCGGGCGGCGTGGGAGGCCGGGCGGAGGGGGAGGCCGGGCGGCGGGGGAGGCCCGGCGGCGGGGGAGGCCGGGCGGCGGGGGGAGGGGAGGGCGGTGAGGGAGGGCGGCGAGGGAGGGAGGGGGTTAGGGCGGCGATCGGGGGGGATCGGGGTCGAGGGAGCGCGGGGGGGGGGGGGGGGGGGGGGGGGGCGCAGAAGCCCCCCGTTTTTTTTATGTAGGTTAGCGACCGCCGATGGAAGTCGCCCGAGTCTGGGGGGCTTCAATGCCCCCTTTTCTAGTAGTGTTATAATTACTTTTTATGAATTTCAAATATCAACCTAAATAAATTGTTACACTAATAAACAATTTGTCCCTTACATGGCCTGAATGGTGTTCCCGATCCTCACGGGTTAGTGACTAGAAGCTAGAATAAGACTTTTTTAAATAGGAAATTAATTTTAAAAAAATAGTGGGAGGAAAAAGATTAGTTTCTGGTATGAACAAAAATTCAAAAAAAGAGGGGTGTTAGAATAAATAGGTAAAAAATCCCAAGAAGTACTTCATCAATTACTTGTTAGAAATATAAACATCCTAAATGGAACAACAACATCAATATGACAAAAGTATTAGAAACCCTGGGTAACAAGTGGAAAAAATTTCAAATATCACCATCACCACTCCACAGTCGAAAGGATCAAGAACAACCACCACCTTATACTATAGGATTAAATTTACTTGCACCTATCATAATATATTCTAAAAACCCATAAGGGGAAGGTAGGTTATGATATATAAAGTCCTAAGTAATCTCACCATGTGTTCAATAATCGACACCATAAAAAAAATTAATATTTATTCTATCAATTTCAATAAGAAAATGTAAGACATGGAATTTAAATTTTCATGTTTAAAAAAAATTAATTTCAAATAAATAAAATATATAATTTTTTTTTCAAATATGATTACATGAAAATTTTAGATAAAATAGTGTATATAAATAAGTTGGAATTAATAATAGAGTTCCATAAATCAATGACTTGTATAACAAATCAAACAACATCACCTCCACTTAAGGGAAATGAAAATCCTATCCCAAATTAGGGAAAATTTCATCCACACACACTTAGGAAAAAATTACATCCACTCCCACTGAAGGTAAAACTACATCTACTTCCATTTAAGAGAAAATTTCCTAAAAAAGTTGGGAGTCAATCATTTTAAAATGATTTAAAATACAATTTGATTATTTCAATTCTAAAAATTCCATCTTATGTTTGAACCAAATCATCCATTCGCATCATTTTTTTCCATTTAAAAAAATCTCAATTAAATTCATTTTCTCAAGATCAACATTAAACCATTCCCATAAAAATGATTTCCAAAAAGTGAAATATTTTTCAAAAATTCACCCCAAAATAAGAATTCTGTTGAAATTGGGGTTTTTATCAATTTTAATACCCCTTTAAAATAATCCATAAAATCATCACAATTAATTTTTTTAATTAAATTAATAACATAATTCATTTTTTTTCAATCAATTAAAGGTTTAAAATGTATAGACAAGAATTATGTAACCACCAAAATTGAATCAAATTTCAAGAATCGACACCCACAAAAGGATATTCCAAAAAGAAATAAGGAATCTGAAATGAATAAATCAAACCTATAATTAAAATAAAATAATTAAGAGTTCATATCCATCCAATACATTATTATATATAAAAATCTAAAGATTAGTGAAGGATATGTCAGAAGAAACCATTATATATGAGACCAAATTACTAGAGAGGGATTTGAACATCCATGGGCACATTAATTCCCGAAAGGATGAGGTTGTAGGATCCAAAATAACCTACATGATGTATTATCAACCCTATAAATTGTATTAGGGTTGAATTAGGTATCTAGACACTTGAACAATATGGTTTGTCATTTTATAATTTACTTTTGAATTAAGTACAAGTTGGGAATATGGTTATCTAGAGTGGGACACACGGTAATGGGAAACCATGTGCTAACCATGCACCCCTACTATTTGGGAAACATGTTTTACCATAATTGGATACATAGTTTGGGAAACCACGCACTAACCATTAATTCACCACTATCCATGGGATGTATGGTTCTCTCAAACAATGTGCCAACCCTAAACAACCCAAAATGTCTACAAACTTTTCCAACTTCTCTAAAGATGGGCGCAATACAAGACCTGACATAAAGGACATCAAAAAAGGGTCATGTAATACAATAAATAATGTAAAGAAATGTTACAACCTCTCGAACATAAAAACATTATATCCTCAGAAGGTCATTAAAGAAGATTCCATATCGAAGAGATAAGGTCAATTACCTCTTATAAGTGCCTCAAACTCCCAAGTCTCATGATAATGAGAACCATGATTCCATACCATACATAGAAAAGGTATAATACTCCTATAATGTACCTTTTTATCAAAATCAAAAATCCTGATTGTATGCTCAGTCATGGATAAATTTGGCTCAACATCAAGATCCTCGAAACTAAAGTCATGAGATGGTTCAGAGAGATACTTTTGAGTCTTTGATACATGGAATACATTATGTATCAATGTAAACTATGATATAATTAGTAAATGGTAATCCAACATCTCCACCTACTCAAAAACATCAAAAGTTCCCACAAAATGTGGAGTAATCTTCTCTTGACTCCTAATATATTAGTGACCCAACCAAGATGAAACACTCAAGGGCACGTAGTCACGAAAACAATACTCCAACGGTCTATGTTTGCAATAAAAATTAGATATATACTACCTATGTTTCATTAATATTATCTAATAGATCAATTTAATCTTTTTTTCTACCTATTTTAGTGAACTTGGTCTAAAAATATAAGCTTCACCGATCTCTGACCAGTATAACAAATATTTAAATTGGTGTCCATACAAAACCTCAAAGTGAGCCATTCAAATTTCATACTGGTGACTATTTTCAGAAGAAAACTCAAACAGTTTTATGTTTATATCCCAAGATACACCAAATTAAATGATTCAATCATTGAGAATGAAATAAAAAATCTATATGATGTTCTATTTGGACATCCCTCTATAGATTATATGTTATGATCAATCACACTTGAGATCCCATGGACTCCTCAAGGACTCTCTAAAACTGAGAATTGAACTGGTGGTCTCTATCAGTGACTATATCATAGGGGACTCCATGAATAAAAATAATATCATTCATTTTTAGATTTTACAACACCTCAACATTGGTTATATCCCAAATGTGTAATAGGTTAACCAATTTGAACATTAAATCGAGTATATTTAATATTTCACTGTTTTTTCAAGGGGTACAGATAAAGACAACCATAATGTTCATAGAGTTCTCATCCCACTTCTATGTCGGAGCTCAAAGGGGATAGATTAATCCTATAGGTTTTTAGTGCTTATCCTTGATCTCTTAGAAATTATAACAATGTGAAACAATTTTTGCAATGTCCCATCACATACATATCCACCATAATCATCTCCGTATGTCTTTTAACATCATTGTGATATCTGGGTGCATATCCCACTTGGAACTATGGAAATCCCCCATCAAATCCTTCTCCTGAAAAAAGGAACAATGAAAAAATTCTGAAAACATAGAATACCCTCCATGGAGAATAACCACTCAATAATGGTATCCTCACCATAAATAGACTTCTTAATGATATAGAATTCATCATTATTCTATTTATCCTGAAGAATCATCTCTTTAAGAGAGTATGTCAATAGAAAACTGGTCAAAAAATCCTTAAAATCGTTCTATGAGACTCATAAATTTATTTTCCCAAATAGATTTATAAAATTCCACTCTATTGACGATTCTTTAATGGCCTAGGTCAGATGATTCCTTCCCAAATAATCAATGATGAAATTTCCCATACCCTAGGTATAAGTAATGTAAAAATTAAATGACAAAAATTACTCAACCCAATGCTTCCGGTAGAGAATCAAACATTTATGAGAGAAGATATAACTTAGGCACTTGTGGTCAGAATTCATGGTAAACCTTTCTCCACAAAATTTATTCAGTCAAAAATTCAGTGCATGCATCTGGAATAAACGTTGAAAGTCATGGTTGTATAATTATTCTTATGTGGCCTAAGATTTGGATTACCATATGCTACTCTGTGATGATATTTCCAAAGAACATGGATAAACCTGAACCTGTTGTGTCATTAAATTCTACAAAGCCCTGACTAACCTATGGAAGAGTCAATACTGGTTAATAATCCAAAAATAATTTAAAAAAAACATGATAAATCTTAAATTTATCATTTCAAATGAACTTAACTCTATTTTTAGTGAGAGTGGTCATCATACATTCCAACTTTTAGAAATAGTTTACAAATCAAGGATAATATACCACTAATGTCAAGAAGTTCTGTATCTCAAAAACATTTCATCATTGGTCTAATGTAAAAAAAGATTCCACCATATTAGGATAAACTAAATACCATGCTCTAAGACCATGTATACCAAAAACATCACTTCCCATATCCAAAAATCACATTTTGATAACTTTTCATAATGTTGGTGATTTCTTAATATTTCTAAAACTACTCTAAAAAGACACAAATGATCCTCCTTGAACTGAGAGTAATCCATGATTTTATCCACAAAAAACACCTTGAACATATCGAGAAAATCAAAGAATACCCTATTCATCAAATCAAAAAAGAACATAGTAATATTCTTTAGTCTTAATGGCATGAATAGATACTCATAATGCCAATACCTACTCTGGAAGACAGTTTTCTGACAGTCAGACTCTTCTACTCTTGACTGGTGATAACTAGATAGAAGATCAATCTTCAAGAACCACTTATCTCATTCCAATAAGCCATCAGATCATAAATACCTGGAAACAAATACATTTTATTTACCATAAATTGGATGAGTTTTCATTAATCAATACATAGGTGAGGTGTTCCATTAGATTTGTTAAAATAGAAAATAAGCCCCATACATGGTGACAAACTTGGGCTTATAAATCCTTTCTCTAATAGGTCATCCATATGAGTATTCAAATATTTTATTTCTGCTATTTCCTTGAAGTAATAAGGAATAAACAATAGTCGAGTGACAAGTAAAAATCTATAGAAAACGATACCAATCTTATCAGTGTCATACCAGATAAATTAGAAGGAAATAGGTTAGGAAACCCGATGACAACTGGAGGTAGGTCATCACTCAAATATTCTCACTTAGTGTAAAAAAATAAAACACATATATTACACTTCTGAAAAATAAGGTTTGACCCCACTCATTCTGAAGTCCCATTATACCTAAAATACATGGACCACTCTATCAGGCTTGGTAATGGAGACCCACTGAACATAACATTCAATATGGTCCTCATGAGGGGTCATCCATTCTATCCTAAAAATGAAATTGGGATATTTCATACCAAGGACTAAAAAAATATAGGTAATCTCAATCTATAATAAAGATAACACAAGTAGTAAACTGAAGACCCTACTCTCTCTTGGTTTCAGAGGGTGTAGAAATATCCACCACATAAGAAAAGTCATTCATAGGAAGGGTTATAAAATCAACAACATAGGTCGATATGAATGAGTGAGATGAACCATTATCAAATAAATAAATCACTAAGGATGATGATATAGTGAGGGTACCTATCAAAGTCATTAGACTCTTGTCAACTTCATTTGGATAATCTTACATTGTTGATGAGGCTTCATTTTAGATACATGTGGCTAGAACCCATTTATACATGAAGCATATCATTTCACCATAGTACATTTTGGTGTAGATCATCCCATGAGACTATGAGGATAACAAAATAAATGTCCAAATATCTATATATTTCCTGATAGACCATAAGAACTGTAGATATTGGAACCTCAATACAAAAATGTCTAAAATTTCCAACTATTTTACACTAGAATCGAGTGAAACGGCCTCTATCAGACACTATAGGAGTTTTGAAATACCCTGCTGTAGAGATCACCTAAGTGACTCTCTATGATTCCTATTTCCATTAATGGAACTCAAAAAATATCTACCAAGAGAAAAAGGAACTCCCATAAACCCTGACTTACCAGCCAAGTCATGTTCAACCATTAATTCCCTATCCAACACATCAGCATATGAAGTGGGATTCAACAAGAAGACTTGAAAAATGATTTTGGGTTGGAGACCCATATCAAACCATCTAGTATTCATATTTTCATTAAATACAATCTCATGTGAAAACAACCCAAGCTCATCAAAGTAGTTTGAAAACTACATCATGGAATTTCCTTCCTATTGGAGTTTGAAAATCACCATAGCCTTAGCCTGCTCAACAGACTCTGGATAGAACTAATCAGTGAAGAGAACCCTAATGTACATACACTCTCAAACTTCATGCTTCTTTACAGTATCCATAAAATCACACCATCTACTACTTGGTCCCTCTATCTAGAATTTGTAACATTTCACCTTAGTTGAATATGGAATTTACCAAAAATCATTCAAAGGATATATGTTTATAAAAAAAATACCCATAATATAAAAGATCATTATATCTTCAGAACACTGGTGGAATTTGGTGAAGGGAATCTTGAGAACGATTATGACATTCATCCCTAAAACATTCCAAAATTAGATCATAAATTGGAACATGTGTTGTTGCTTATCCCATAGCTTGGACATCATGCACAATAATCTCAACAATATTCTAGTCCATTGGAGCATCCTCTCGCTTTGTTTCACTAGAAAATTCCTCCTAGGTCCTATTAAAATGCCTTTTAAAATGTATAATTATACACAAAATCAAAAAAAAAACATTGAACAATGTATAAAGGATACACATATAAAAACTCTAGGATGAGCAATGAAAATATTAGTCCCATTAGAATAGATTTGAATATTTAGATTTCAACACACCAAAATCAAAACCTATGAAAATTCTAGAAATTGATCAAACTATTCCTCAATACACAATTCCCAAAAACACCCATGGTGACATAAGGATCGTTTCATAAGGAGATGGTCAAGAACTTGCTCCTAAATACCTCTTACGTGCCAAAAAAATATCCCAAAATCCATACTAACAATATGTAAAATTTCTTAACTATACTTTGCAACAACATTGTCATGAAAAAACCCTGATACATTGGTATCCTAATACTCGAGACAACTCTAACATGGCCTAAATGGAATTCTAGATACCCATGGTTTGATGACTAGAAACTGGCATAATACAAGAACAAAGTATCAATGAATTTTCCAAAAATAGTGGAAGATGGAAGATTACAAGTCTTTATTCTCAACAATACCAAGTGGAAAATTACTAGAAAATACAAGTAAAACTAAACCTAAATAACTACATCATCAATTATACATAAAAAAGATAAACATCCCATAGGAAACTACGACATCAACCAGAAAAATGTACCAATAATCATGTGTAATAAGTGGAAAACAGCTCCACCGGTCACCATCACCACTCAATGGTTCAATGGACAAAGAACATCCAAAACCTCATTGTGGAAATTTAACTTTTAATAGACCTAGAATAATAAAATCTAAAAAAACCCAAAGGAAATTTTAGGGTGTAATATATAAAGACCAGTAGGGTGTCATCAATTTTTTCATAATAAAAAAATAATTTTTTTTCTTTTATTTTATAAAATTCAATAAAATAATGTAAGACATGAAATTTTATTTTTAATATTTAAAACCAAAACATGATATCATTTAAAATAAATGGAATATATAACAAACACTATTCAGAATAGTTTAATTTAAAATATAATATAAAACTATTTGGATAAATCTACTTACATGAATAAAATAGTTCCATAAATCAATTACATACATAATAAATCAATCAACTACACCCCCACTTAATTAAAAAATATATCATCTCCCACTTAATAGAAAATGAAATCCACATCCACTTAAGGGAGAGTTTCATGGATTCCTACTTAATGGAAAACAACATCCACTCCCACTTAAAATAAAATTAAATCAAACCAATTAGAAATAAAAAATAAAAAAAAATTCACCAATTACAATTAACATGTGTTATATTTTTAGAACCAAATAATCAGTTTTCATCAGTTCATTCAATTTCAAAACCAATTTATATTTAATTATTTCTCTCAATATAAAAATTAAATCATTCCCATAAAAAATATTTGAAAAATGATCTATACTTTTCACAAATTCACCCAATAATTGCAATTAAATTGAAATTGGGGTTTTAATCAGTTACCATAAATATTTAAAATAAATAATAAAAGAATAAAAATTCTATTCTTATTAATATATTAAATAGGATGATAGGGGGAATGATATTTAAGAATATAATGACATTTAAAAATTTGATCATACCCTAACACAATAACTCTATTCATCCACTTATGTTTGATATTTATTTTAAATTTTCTTCTTTTTTTACTCAAACAATTTCCAAAACAACCCATACTTATTTCTTAGATTTTTGTTACAAATGTGATTGTTGTGTGATCCCCGCTGGAGAAAACATAGGATGACCACATTATAAAATTTTAACATAAGAAATATTTTTTTCCACACCCCACAATAGGGATGTGTCAATGATCAAATCATTCTAATCATTGGGTGTTATTATAGAGGCTTTTTTGATTAATGATGTATTTCATCAAAATATGGTTTATTCATTTAGATAATTATTGTAACATGTGATAGAATTTATGGTTTTTAATGTATATAGATATGAGGAATATATTATTTATAATCTTATGGATTATGTAATCCATTATATATTGATTTTCATGCTTTAAGCATGAAAAATTCATCTTCAATACTCATTTTTTACAGAAAAAGATGATTTTGTGGTAGAAATTGACTAAAGGATGAGTTAATATTCATCAAGTAAGTATATTTACCTATTTTATTAATCTAAGTGGTAATTAAATTACTCAAATATATAAAAATATTCTTGAAAAAAAATATTTTATCCTATTCCCTTCATTTATGATGAATCTGTAGTCTTTTTCACAGCTTACTGGTTCATGGTTTTGTGGTCGTTAACTTTCTCATGATCAGTAATATTATTGTGATTAATGATCTCTATCACTCTTTATCATTACTTATAAATTAAAATTTTCTTCCATGTCTATATTTTCAATTCCCTCAAATGTTTTCTTACATGGAAACCAAGTTACGTGTTATTCCAAAAGACCTTCATACTTCCCTTTACCTCTTATCAAGAGGAAGAATTATTAACAGTCTTTATGATGTGATATGTCAGAAAATATATTTTTAGAATAGAAATATATATTTTCTATTTTATGTTCAAATTTAGAGGATTAAATTTATTAATGGGGCAATGTAACACCCTGGTATTTTTAAAAAGGAAAAACTATGTCTGATAGCATATAAAACATGAAACATTGAGCCTAAAAAATAGTGAAAAATTATTATTTAAATGTGATCACTAAACCAAGAAATTAAATTGGTGGTTATGAGTAGGATTAACTATATTATAATATATATATATAAATATCCTAATCAATATAAATTTATTTGTGAGTTTTTAGAAAATAAGCACTTAATTTTTAATGATTATATTTTATTCTTAAAAAAATATGTTTTCTTCTAAATAATATATATTATTTTTTTGTTGAGAAATTTATATTACTAAATTATATAATTAATTGAAAATATCATTTCTAAAATGGGATTCATTCCTGATATAATCATATCCATATTTTCTTAAGGTGAACCTATTAGGTTTTTTCTGAAATTATTTATTTTTAATGAATCATGAAAATTACCCATTTTTCAAAGAATTTCATTTATTTTCAGTTACATAGAGTAATATAAAATCATCATTTTAATTTTAATTTATCATTAAATTTTGATATGATACATTTTATTTAAAATTATTTTGTTAACTTTTTTTGAATAAGTAGTTTTTTATGATGCTAAAAACACACTTTTCTGAAAATTATTTTCAAGTGTATAAAGCTTATCCATTTTAATTAATTAAAATATTACCTAATAAAGGAATAAAAAAATATAATATTTTTAATATATCAATTTTTATGATTATAAATCCATATAATGACTATTTTAAATCATATAGTTAATACAACATCGTATATTTCTTAAAAATGCATTTTTCAGAAAATCCGTTTTTTATCGTGTTTTCTTATTTAATTATATATTAAATTATAAAATTATGTATTTTAAATAATGGAAAATGTTTTATTTAATTTTAATTACTTGTTAAAAATTATTAAAATATTTACAATTCATTTTTGGTCATTTTTCATAACAATTTTAGTAAATATTTGTTACCAAGGTAAAGGTAAAGTGGATTAATTAAGGGTAAAAATAATTTAATAAAGACTAAAAAGTAATCCAAAAAAATCATTACATTTATTGTATAAGTGTATTTTATCCATAAACATATTAATTTTTAAAATGTTACCTTTTTCCATATTGAAATGATTACGAACTTTATAAAACTTTGTGTAAAAAAGGACAAGATGTTAGTCTATTAATTAGAAAAATATCTTATCTGATCACATATGAAAACAAGAACGATGTGAATGAATAATTAATTTTATTTTAATAAAAATAGAATTATTTAAATTATGTTAATTTATTTATAATTTATAGTTATTATATAATTACCTTAAGATCATATGCAACACTGACACAGTATTTGTTTAATTAGTAGAAATATAAATCAAATGATTTTAAAACAATTAAAAGAAATTTAAACTGAATTTAGTATTGATTTAAATAAATTTTAATATTAACATAATATTTTATGGAATTTTAAAGTAATATATGAGAATCCCCTGATTTTTATGACATTTTTAAAGTCAAATCAAATGAATGGTGTCAAAATTGACATTAATGATATTTTATAATAAATACTGTTTTAATAGATGATTTTAAATTCCAAAAAATATTTTATTTGGAAAAGTTAGTAATAAATGTATTATAATATTAACCATGTTCAATTAATGTTATTTTTACCTATTATTTTATTTTTATTGGCCCTTAAATGGTGAAAAAAGTATTACCACAGTAATTGTCAAAAAGGGTTAAAAAATGGGTTAAAACAAAAGGATAAGGGATAAAAGATCACTTAAACTCATAAAATTTTTATTATATGATATGATTTAAACACTAAAGAATATTTTACTATAATAAGATCATTTTTGATTAATTTAAATAATAAAATTAATTAATTATAATTTAATACATTAAAAAATTCTATGGTTGCCTCTCTTGTCTATTATAAAGGAGAAACTCCTCTCCTCTTTAATTCACACTAAAAAACACTTTTTGTAATCCAATACCAACCCAAATACCTTATATAAATCACTAAACATGTTATATAGTAATTATTGTTTACCATAAAAACAATTTAGGATTTATTTTGGTGTAAACGATAAGAGTTTGTCTGAAAAAGAGGCAACGTTATTAACCAAGTGTTTTTATTTTTTTTAATTATAAATCAATAAAATATTATTAAACCATGATAAAATAATAAAAAATTTATTTAAAATATATTTATATTTTATAAAATTAATTCAAAAACATATATCTGTCTCCCCATATATCAAATGGGAAACTAAACCATCATTTTTGTGTACGGATTACTACTACCCCACGAACCGATGTAATTTTTTTCATCACAACATCTAATATATATTTTTAATGATAGATTTAATGTATACATATGAGATTCATAAAATATTTATAATTTTTAGAATATAATATATCACTTACTTTCTTACCATTCCATTTAGTAAAAAATGATAACGACATTCATCTGTACAGGTGGAAAACCACCTCCTTGAAGTTATGTGATTCAATTATCTTCATCACATCACATGGATCATATATATAAGTATATTTAAATAAATAATATGGTATTTTTTATTTTATGAAGATATTTTATGGATTAACTCATACTTATCTTATTTCCATAGTTATCATTCTAAAATTGAATATTTACCCATGAGTACGTACGACCTACCGTCTCAATGATTGTAATATAGTTCATATTTCTTAACCGTCATTAATAATTTTATTTACAAGTAAAATTTATTTAAAAAATTATAGTTATGTAATGATTAATATTATATATATTATGTAATAATTCACTCTTCGACTATAATCAATCTATTGAATTCATTTTTAACATATGAGCTAAATATATCAAAACATCTAACATAACCTTAAATTACTAAACAATTTAATATAAAATGGTAATGAATACAATATAATGAATAATAAAAATTAAAATTATTATTAAAAAACTAAAAAATAACATGTGTTTACTATTAAAGAAGAAAAATACCGTACACCATGAGTTGGACTAAGTTTAAGGGACATTCTTTTAAAAGTCATCTTTTAAAGATTACCTTCTAACAGATTTACATACATGTCTAAATTATTTAAATATTTATTATTAATGAATTTATAAGGAAATAGTGAATTATAAAACAAATTTTATGTCTATGTTGACTTTATTTTAATGGTTTTCAAAAGGATTCATTTTACACAATGTTTTGAATTTCTTTAAAAAATAAAAAAGAAATGCTTTATTTTAATGTATAAGATGAAAAAAAATTCCCATCAACATAACAATTAATTTTTTGAGTTAAATTATAGGATTTAATGATTTTTATAAATAAAAAAACTCATTTAATTCCTTATGGGTACTTTACTTTTAAAAATATGTTTTGAAAAGAAAGGTTATTTCCATATCCTATTTTTTTTTCATATGGGTTCAAAAACGTTTTTTCAAGTGGGTTATGATGATAATTTGAAGAAATAAAATATTTTATTAAGGTTATGGTACTTGATAATTATATATATTAAATGGGTTAGATTTATACAACTTATACTCTGATTTGAGCCCCATTATGTCTCATGATTAATGAGTGAGCTCGATACAACTTATATGATGGGTGAGGCTGGTATAGTGTATAATATAGGTGGAACTAGATAGCTCTCCAATGCATTGGGTATTGTCTCTTGTCTTAAAAGGAAATAAAGAACAATTTACCAAGGAGTTTTATTCTTTGTATTTAATAAGGAACTAGTTATTCTTGACATAAGTTATGAATATAATTACTCTAAGTCTCCAAAAATGGGTTTTTATCTACATGATATATTTTCTAAATGTTTTTTGAGAAAAAAGTGTCTATATTTTTCATATAGAGATGGTTTATTTCATTATCTAAACTAATATTAAGTTAAAGGTAATCATTCCATGGGTTTTATATTTTTCACTAATATAGTATTTTGTTTCTTTTAATGTAATTTACTAAGATCTTTTATGATCATACATTTTCTTAAAATATATTTCACCATGTTTAAGGATGCCTAATGAGAAGGAAAATGTAAATTTGAAATTGATTAATATATTTCATAAAAATGAAGTGTTATTATTTTTGAAAGATTTATGTTCCATAAAAAATTGATACTGATAAAAAAATTCACATTGTAGGATATGGTTTCTTATGTCTGAAAACTGACATAATTCTCTAGAACTCTAAACCTAAAAGGACCTTTATTATGTACAAAATTGAATTATATTATAAATAAACTAGAATATGTAATATTTAAGTTAGAGTACATATATTTTTATTATAACATTCATGAACCAATCTAGTTAAACCACTAAAAAAGAACATTATATAGCCTTGGAATGGCTCGAACAGTGTTCTCAATCCTCAAAGGCTAGATAATAGTGTATGAGAGTTGATAAAACGAAAATTGAATTATTTTTCCATAAACAATAATTATACCAATAAAATTAAGAAGTTAAAAGTACCAAAAATGTTATATACATAACCCATGATTAAAAAAAATCCAATAAATCATATAAATTTATGATGATCTCACCACCAAGATATACACATAATAGGTGGATAACATACTCCTCCTATCCACACTAACTCTCATGGTTCCACTATCAAGGACACCTTCCACCTCCTAGTGGTGTTTTATCCTTTTATAGACCTAGAAAAAAGTCTATATATGATGAAGGATATATATAGGGAGTGGGGAACAGTAGGCTTTTAGGATCTCACTATGACATCCCACAACCATTTCATATAAAATATATAAATATTCTTCATTTTAAATAAAACAAGGATGGGTAGTTATTTTAAATATATATATATTAAAAAGATTTTTCAAATCATTTCAACATTAATTATCAAATAAGAATAAATAATAATTTCCTTCAAAAAGGGATTGAAAAAGAATATTTCTCCAAATTGGAATGAATATATTATTTCATAGACACTAGAATGTATAATTCATTCTCAATTCTTGAACCACAGTTATAAGCCTTTGAATGGTTTGATCAATGATCAAGAATCCTTAAATACTTGGTGAAACATGGATAATGGGGTGCTCAAAATACTAGATCCCATGCCATGGGGGAATACGAGTCAAACACAATGATTGAAATACCTTCTTAAGAAAATTTTTAGTCAGAATTAAAATCATCATCATTAATCCATTATTATGTAGAGATAATGCATTCCTAGAATTTTTTTCTAAAACAAACCACCTAACCAATAACACATGTTCATAAAAAAAATCAATCAATAGAAATGTATTTAATCTTAAATCAGTTTCATCAATCAGGATTCAAGATGCCCAAAATCACATTTTAAACAATCCCTTTCATTTTAAAAAATAAACAACAATTTTTTTTCATCAAAATCCATACATTTAAAAAAAATTAAATTAATTTAAAATACATTAACCATTTCATTCCTCCATTTATCAAGAATCATCATCAAATGAATTCTTTAAATAAATCATTTAAATTAAGAATAATTTTTCAAGATTCAACCCTTTTTTGAAAATACATTTCAAAAGAGGTTTCATTACAAACCATTCCATTTGAAAAAAAAATATCAAAAAACTCAATTAATTCTTTTCAAAATAAATTAATAACCCATTTCAATTAAAATAAGAAAAAAAGTTTCTATCCATGTTGACTTCATTAAGAATTCACCAAACACAATTCACAGTATCATCTATAACCAAAAAATGGGTCTCTATTCGGAGATATGAATGGTCAAAAACAACCAAGAGTGGTTCTTAGAAAAATATTACAAAACTCATGACCCAGATACAACAAAAACCAAAGGGATTAAAACCCTTGAAATAGTGAAACAGGTAAAGTATAATTAAAAATCAAACCAAGACTACATATATCAAAATATGTTCAACGCTTCTTGTAACCTTTCGATCCATGAAGATCCATAGCTGGAAGGGCCAGAATCCTAAAAAGGGAGCCTTTAAATTTTTAGGTATCAGATGGATGTCAATTAAGAAAATTGTATACTTTTAATAGGGATTTCAAGAAACAAATTATAATACTTTCTAAATCAAGTTCACCTAGATTAGTTTTTTTGACTAACCATATGCTCTCATCAGCTAGCCAGTGTTTCTAGTAAGAATTATTAAACCTACGAAAACTCAACCTACCGAATGGTGGGATTCCACTAACTGGATAGTGGAATTTTTATAAAAACTAAATGCATGTTTCATTCCACTGACTGACTAGTGGGTCTTACTGGATAACTAGTGGACTACCTAGAGTGTTTCTCAAGTACATACGTATTTTCACCCAAAATCCAAACACTCCAAAATCTCCCAAACTCTCAAAAAAAAAATCTAAAACCAAACCATAGACCATCAAAAGGATATTAAAAAATAGAAATAACCAATAAACATAAACCAAGGATTTTTCAGTAGAAAAAGGGTTGGAACATGACAATAATTATATGATAAAACATGAGTATAGTGACACTCGTCTTTAAAAGGGTCATGGAATAATAAGAGTTATCTATAAAACATGATAGAATTATATTACATATCAAATGAACAAAAATCTATAATAGAATGAGTGTAAAATCATGAGAAAATAACCATGATCAGTGGGGTATAATTATAATCATATGGATTAGATACGTAAAATTCCATTAAGAAATAGATTAATAAAAAAAGGTAGAATAAACATATGAATATGGTATTATCATATTGTGAGAACATGCATGAAGGACCAACCTTCATGTTATGAGTGTAATCCACGAAGTATCACCCTTTAATTTTTTAGAATATTTAATAAATCTCACACTACATTATCTTATGAGTTGTAAATAACTAATCAAAAAATAAGAGGGTGATGTTATACCCCACCCATCATCATCCATACAAATTTTTTCCACATAAAATAAATCATCATAAATCATAAGGAACCCTTGAAAATAAAATGGTTTTTATATCACTTTAAAATGTAATTTTATAAGGAAACCATTTATAATTACATTAATAATTCAATTAATATTATGGAATATAAATGGATATCCAATGATAATAAATAACACTATTGGTAAGTACTATTTAATAATGTGTTGGGTATTTATACCATACCAATATAGGGTATATAGTTTAATAAATAATTTCCCTATTCAATTGATGTATGAAATCTTTCAATAAATGAATTGGAAAAAAAGGTATTCAAGAACAATATACATTAGATGAAAAGTTATTTGTATTCACATGGATGTTCGGCAATACAAAGGTGGTGGTGGATTAATACATTGATAGAAAAAAAATTTCATAATCCACCCATAGGAAGAATTATAATGGTATCAATTGATCAATATTCATGATGAAGAATATCATATGAAAAAAATACACCATGATTCATGAAATTTTTTTTATGAGTATTTGAAAAAATAAATTTAGATATAGACAATGGCCTTGATCATTTAAAGATAATTGTTTAAAAATGATTTTTAAAACATGTGGTATTAAAATTTTATTAAAAAAATAAATTGTATAGAAGAAGATTCATAGAAAATTTCAAAATTGGGGAATAATTTTCTCACATTAAAAACTATAAAAAAAGAATCATTCCATAATTTGATAAAAAATACCCACACCAAATAGGATAAAAAATATAAGTTTCTTCATTGAAAAAAAATGTTGTCAAAAATGAACCTAATAAATTATTGTGGTAAATATATGTACATTCCCTAATTAATCAAATAAATACTAAAATGTAAAAGGAAGTTTCCATTCTAAAAATTGGAGAAGGGTTTGGTTTTAATTACATTAAATACAACAGGTAAACTATGTTTTAAGGGGAAAAAATAATTCTGGAGCATGTAAATCCACATTAATTACATGATTATGGTAAAATAAATTTATTAGTAATTAATCACTCCATATCAATGATATCCGAGTGAAAAATAAGAATCATGTCCCATGAAATCAAATTTGAGACAAAGAATCACTTACATTAATTTATGACTCCCACTAAAGCACTTGATTCTATTATTCCACAAAAAAATATTAATCACCAATTTTGTAAACTTATTTATCTATATAATTTTTCAAAATACATATACAATTATTCATTTTTTATATATTCATTACTCATTATCTATTTTTAAAATCAGGTGGGAGTAATCATGATAGTTTTGTGCTAGTTTCATAACATCATTGTGGTTCATCTTTCTTATCCCAAAGTTCATAATTACCAAAACATAAAATATACTATAATTATTTAATTATAATTTTTTATAATTTTTTAATTTAAGTATATGGGTTTTTTGGGTTTTCACCATAAATATGAAATTTATGATTAACATGTTAGAGTTATTTTTATCGAAAGAATATTGGTATCTTAATTAATGATTTTAATATTATTGTTACCATTTAAGAACAAAAATGAAATAATTACTTGCATATTTATATCATATATTGTTAGTAATTAAGTTCTAATTTCCATCCATGATATTAATTTATAGCATTATTTATATCGGTGGTTAGAGAGACCCTAACATGAATTTATCATAATTAATTAATGAGTATGGTAATGAAACTAGTTTCCTTCATAATGTCATTAATATTGAGGAATACTTATATATTATAAATATTGTTTTTCAAAATGTATTTCAATATTGTTTATTTAATATTATTGAAACTATGTGAAAAATGATATACATTACTTTATGGGGGGTGTAGTTTTAAAAAATGCATGAATTATGTTTTCGATTTTCTAATTGGAAAAGTGGAAAAGAGGTAATAATTATTCCAAAAATTTAAAACAATTTGTGGTTTATAAATATTTTAATCATAATATAATATTGAGAAAAATATATTTGAATGGGAATTCTATAAAAGAAAAAATGTTAGGTAAAAGTTAGTTCTTAGGTTGTAGATATTGAGCATCCCATGTAGTATTTATTAGAAATAAGAGGGCACATGATAAAATATTATAACTAGATTTTAAAGGAAGTGGAAAATCATTATATGGGAATTATAAATGGAATTTTTTCATGAGGAAAACAAAATATAGATATTCCTTGAATGGTTGGTGATATTAACCATTTATAAGTAGTTAGAATGGAATCCTTGTAAATATTTGTTCTTAATATAAAGAGATAACATTTTCATCATCACAATAAGAATAAAAAATGTAAAATAATGGATTTGGGATATGATTTGTTTGATTAAAACCTAAAACACATTATTAAATACGTTTTTTTAAATCATGTTATGCATTTTATCCTGGTTTTCAACCCATCTTACCATTTATATTTTTCCAGTGGAAACAAATTTCTAATAGTGTAATTAGTTATTATGTATAAAAATAAAATTGAATGTTTACAAAATATGGACCCTATAATTAATAACCCCATATTATTATATTCACTTTCTAAAATTGGTAATAATTAATTTTTATATAAAAAATATATTTAAACCACTTTTTGGTAATAATGCAACTTATGTTCTAAAATAGTAAACATATGTTTGTAAACTAATATCATCATTTTTAAACATAAAAAATATCACATATAATAAAAAAACCACAAAATAGTTTCATAAATTTTTAAGTCATAATTATATATGGATAATGTCATAAAATTCATGGTTTATATAAAAACAATAATTTTACCTATTAACATAAAATTGATACTTTTTAGAAAATTTGAATTCTTAACTAATAAAATATTTAAATGTTGAATCCAATAATGAAGTTATTTTTTAAAATTATAATTATAATAATTATAAATTTATTATTTAAATGTTAATAAAATACAAGGTAGAAAAATGATCTTATATAAAAATGGTGTATAAAAAAATAATTATTCTTTAACCTATATTTTATGAATTTATAATTGATTAAAATATTTTTATTTACTCAAGGTTTTATTATTATTTTTTCCTTAATAATATTCATCTAATATGTCACATATCATTTCAATTTACTGTTTCATGTGAAACAAGATATCAAACATTGTATTGATTCAGAGAAAAAATATATTCCAAAAATCTTGGGGTGTTAAACGGAATATATGAAAATAAATTTACATGTGAATAATGAACCAAGAAGAATAAATAATTTTCTGTTATAAAATTAATAAATGGGAAATTAATGTTATATACAAAATTCAGTAGTAAGTACATAAGAGTCATGTTTTAGCGGCAATGCATAATACATATGTAGTCCTAGGGTGATAAGTAAATAAAACACATGGGAAGAGTAGAGAAATACATAAATTTAAAAATTTATATCCATATCCCAAGAGGTGTATTTTTTAACCTTTAATGTCCATGTATACATTAATGTAATCACAATTATATGTGATAATCATTACCGATCATATAATATTCCTTAATTGATAAAATATCATGATATAGACTATGATCTCATATTAATAAGTGTAATTGGAGGGTGGACTATGACAAATTGTTATTATTTAAACCTCTATTTATACTTTTGGGTTACTAGAGTATAATGGGAATGAAATTTAAAATAGTTATTAAGATATGTTTTGATACATAAAACAAACTTATTACACCCTAGTGATCATTAAATGACATCACATTACCGTGAAGAAACAAGGATAATATATTAATTAAATTCTTATTGTTTAAAGATAATTTTTATATTAACATCATATGTATTACATAAAAATAGTGAAATTTAATAGTAAATTACTTCCCCACATTCATAACTACGTTTAACAACAATTTTTTTATGGATTGAAAAATTTTAGGTTAAAAACACCTCGTCTAGAAAAATCATGAAGGGATCCTCCATTATTTCTGCATGGAATCTATCAAACTATAGATGAAGATAAATATTATGGTAGGAAAACTAAAACATAATGAATTTTAAATATTAATCATTCCTAAATAAAATATAAATATCAATTGAACAATGTGGAAGTTTATATAGGGAGAGGAGAACTCAATATTGAATTAAAGGGTGAGGAATAAAAAGGTTTAATGATGGTATAAATATCCCCCCCTCTTTTAATTGATTATATAAAATTCCCTCTATCCTTCAATATATTTAATTAGGGTTTCTATAATTTTTATTTTTAATGTAAATCTAGTGTTTTATTTTTCATATTCTATATTTTTCATGTTTTCTTTGATTATTTCATGATTTTAAACCTTTTTGACATTCATATAATCTCATGATTCACGATGGTGAAATAATAACCCATTTTGGGTTGTATAAAGGGGAATCCAATTTCTATTCATGAATTTTTGTGTTTAATTTAAATTCTATATCTCTAATTATGGTGTAATATTTATGGTAGATGGTGTGGGCATTGATCATCATCCTATTTCCCATCAGTAGTGCAATATTATTTTTCTGTATGAATTTCAATGTCTACAAAAAATTGATTCAATCACTACAAAAGACATCAAAAACTATATATTTCACCAAAACATGGGAATAAAATAAAAAAACCTAAAGAGATTCAAATAATAATCACTAGGTCATTCTCACTGAAAAAAAAACTCAAGGAGTGACAATTTATGATGTAAATTTTGAAGATAGTAATAATTATGCGGTCCACCACATTATAATCACAGAAGTAGAAAGGGAATAATTGTGATAAAGAATAATAAGTGGATTTTACTTTTATATATCCATCATAATATATCATATATATTGTGTAAGTTTAGTAGAGAAATTCACTCCCAAAAATTTAAAATATTTCTTGATGTAGTCTATAGAAAAATGGATATAAACGAAGAAGTTAATAAGAGATGACTTGAAAATTTGCTTAGGGATTTTTATTTCTAGTGATATTAATTTGATAACTAACCCTATTAGATTTGAAATTATTAATTAAAAACTATTTAATTATACATTAAATGTAATGGAAGAAAATTAAGTAATATGGTTTAATAATAAGTTGATGTTTATATTACCCTCTCCAATAGAAATCAATTAATAGGTATTCATTCAAGGGTAGGATCAATGACAGAGCTACCCATGAGAGTGGAATTTTAATTTAAATCTTATAATTTTAATTTTTCATTATAAAAATGTAATTTAAAACTCTGTATAATTAATTTTTTATCTTTAATGAACTAATCAATATCCAAAAATATGAATTAAAAAAACTATTTCATCATTTAAGAGACTGTATTATTTGAACATGAAAATTATGATATACTAGTTTTTTTCATGATTAAATATACTCTCTTGATACTATAAAAGTGATAGAGTCCTATCTGAAAAAAACATTTTTAAATTATATTTAACAAGTATTTTTACTAATAGAACTCTAAATAAATTTTCAACAAAAACCTTCCAACAATCCAGGAAAAGTTAGACAAACCAAAACCTAGAGGTAGATTTACGACATAGTGAATAAGTTTTGGGAAATGTTGAGAAAAAACATCATCATTGATATCCTTGTTAATATATATTGTATGATGATAAAACATGTAATAGGTAGAATTATTTATTTTTATTATCACCCCTACATTCCTTCAGTCCTTATATCATTTATTTTGTGGTAATAGTTTACATTTCACTTATGGATACCCATTATCCTTTTCCACACATGGGATTTTATAGAAAAATATATGGTTATTTATAAGAATGAATCCAAACCCTAAATTTATTATTGGGTGAAGAATGAATCAAACTTATAAGGAAATTAATTTCACTATCAACTGAATTAGGGTTAAAACACACCAATCTTCCATTTTTTTCATTTTTTCAATGATTATTTTCAATAATTTTTTTATATGATTTAATTTTCCTAGAATGGTATTCATAGAGGGTAGAATCTTTTTATGTAATAATAATTTAATAAATCTTTAACATCCAAATTTATCAAATGTTATATTAATCATTTACATTTTTTAATCAATGCTATACTATATGAATTTTGTCAATCATTAATAGAATGTGTAAAAAACATTTAGAGGGAGCCCAATCTTTTATAATATAATAAAAATCTATATGAATTATATTTAGGAACTTTGGTTGGGGTTCAATTTTATAATTCTGTTTATATTATCAATATTAATTCTTTGTTTATTTCTATGTTAAGAAAATATAGAATTAAACGTTTTGACCTATTAAAAAATATGTTTTATTTTTTAAGAATTCACTCATTTTAATGTCACTGAATTCAAATTATTTTTGAGTGAGTTTTTTCACATTTCCATGAATATAAACTTGATTAAGAAAGATCTAAATGATTTACTATATCATGAATTGATATTCCAATATTTTGATAACCAAACCGAGTGAAATTTTAAACTAATTCTATACATAAGACTTTATTGTTCCTTTAAAGAGACACTCTAATCATATATTGAAAGTAGAACTATCCTGAATTATTATTTGAATATTTAGAATTCATGTTTTCTATAAATGAAATTATTTATCATATATTTTATAGGGACATTTTGAAGTTCACATATATAGACACCATATCATTTAAAAACCTTATAATCCATATAAAACATGAATTACCTATTATGTAAGCTACATTCGATGATAAATTTAACATTATCTAACCATATATTTTTCAATAAATGTTATATTTTCTAGTAAATTATGAGGGGAGATATTTTTTTGGATATTTTAGTTCATTTATTTTTTTGAGTTGAGTTAAAGGGTGTTTATAATATGATTTCTTTTATTGATTTCTTAAATTAATTTCATAATTATAAAACACGAATCAATCTATTTCAAAATGAAAAAATTGTATACACAATTAAAATTTAATGAATAATATAAGAATAACATAAAAAATACATCTCATTACAATATATAAAATATGATTTGTTATTTATTCTAGTAGTTTTCTTAGTCAAGACCCACAAAAAATACAAGGAAAAAGATAAAAGTAAGACAATATTGATAAATTTTATTGTCGGTTTAGTTAATTATCGTTATATTTTTAACAATAATTTATATCCATCTTTCATTGAACATAAGAGCCTAAAAACTACTCTTTATCTGGAAAATATTTAAATTCATTTACCAACTTAAAAATCTATATACCCAGTAACTAATGATATGACATTAAATTGTAATATAGAACTGAATCTACATATCCTTTTATATACAAAAATATTATCTTTACTTCTTTCATGCATATTTCTTTAGAATTATTCTCATATATATAAATATGAAAATTAGAAAACAACATGTTTTTTATTTTTATAGATAATGATAATAGTATCCAAATGATCTTCCTATATTCTCGTATGTTGATCATATTTATATTATCATTCTTTAAGAATAATAAATTAGTAGAAACATATGTTTTCATTTCCTTGGAATCATTCATTACCAATATATCCAGAACCACATTGTAATGTTTTAATTAATATATGAATGTAAAATCCCTTCCTTATATAACATGTGATAAAAAGAAAATAGTCAATTATTTAATCATCTATTTTTCAAAAAAACACCTTTTTAATTCTATATAACTTCTTTTATTATAATTAATTTTATTTAATTATGATTATGTCATTATTATTTATGACCACCAAAATCATTTTATCATATTTATATTTTAATATAGTTATAATGAAAAAATATTACATTTTAAAAAAATATACTTCAATAAATATTTATAATGTTTAGAATACAGTTTTCTAAGTGTGTTTTTAGACCATAAAGTTATATATTCCTCAAAGAATCATTGTTCTCATCTTCCAGAATATGAAAACTATCTGATGTGTATAAGTACATCTGTATTTCAGGAAATTAATTTAAGAATTTTAATTTGAAATATATTTAGAAAACATATAACCACCATTTTACTAATTTGTAAAATAATAATAAAATTTTAACTAATAAATCAATGGTTTAATGTTAAATCTACATTGACACCATTAATCTAGGAATATATCTTCTATATAAGTCATATAATATTTGGAATCACCTTTTTCATTTGGATTGTTATGTAAAATAGATTTGGTCCTAATGAAATGAATACAAGTTTTCCTATAAATATACTCCCATATTTTATTATTCTAGTTTTGTTCAAGTTATACATGGATATTTTAGATCAAATTTTCATCTTTATGATCCCCATTGAAACAAATTTCATATATATTTATTATAGAGAATTTTTCTACAGAGACAACATTTTTTTTGTATGGTTTTTTCTCAGGGATCAATGATATTTACTAGATATATTTCCATACATATCCATAACTTCTATTTGGATCCTGACTAAACATGACCTTTAACATCATTAGTGTCTTCTTAAAAAATTAGCATTATAATGTTTTCACCAAAAGATATACTCAAACACTCATCAAATTACTCCATAATTTGATCAGTTTTTTCAGAAAATTATAACCCTTTTACACTGAATTGAGTGTTATTATCAAAAGTCATTAAAAAATCTTCTATTTACCTTTCTTTGTCTTTTTTGAGTTTCAAATAGAAACTCATTGATCTCTACAAAACTAAAACATTAAATGTTTATTTTTATTGAGAATAAATCACTTAATTTTAATGATCATGAATATTTTTAATGTCATATTCATCCACTAAAACATCTCAGGTAGATTATTATCTTCTCTTTTAAACAAGAATTATTTATTAGAAATATAAATTGACGCCCATAATTCATCCTCAAAAAAATTATCATAAAGTACATATCAATAAGTATCATTCAAGAGATGTTTTTTATAATATATTTCCTCTACACACATATAATATTTCATTTATGAGTTATCAATTATGATACCTAATTCCCATATTATATCTTTTTGAGGTAATCCTACACCTAAGAAGTTTTAAATAATATACCTTTTTTGATTTTTAATGGAAGAATATTCTTCCAAAACATATTTGATACATTTCTCCAAAAATGAGTAATTTAAATAGTCATCTAGGTTTTTCGATTGATAGTTATAAACAAGAAAATAATTTTATAATCATAAATTAATATTACAATGTTTCTCATATGAAAAATAACTCTTAGTGATAGAATACATAAAACACAATCATTAACCAATCCTAGAAACATTTCTTTTTAACTTCATTTCTATTGGATTTCATATTAATTGAATAATGTAACCATTTTGGTCAGAATCATTTGTTTATGTACAATCACATATTATTATATAAATATCATGAAATAATTCACTATTCATAATTTATTATATTTAATGATATCCTTAGGGAATAAAAATTCTATGTGAAAATCTATTTTCTTCATCATTGGGAAGAAATATTAAATTTCCATTTGTGTGATTCAATTTTTGTAAAATTATATCATCCTTCCCATTAATGATATAAATCTTTTTTATATAATTTTAAAATATTAATGTGTAACATAGTTGACATACAACTATTATGTTGTGACTATGACTTTAAGAAAACAATAAATCTATACATCTAAAGTATTTTCCCAAAATTCTCACTTTCCAAAAATAATATTTGTTAAACCATATCTATTTCTATATATTTTATAATTTTATTTTTCCCATAATGTTTCCAATGAATAATTATTCATTACATGATAAAAGGTAAGAACATCCACCCTTAATAATTAATACCTAAGCCCGATCTGAGGATCTTATTGAAGTTCCCACAACCGATACATCCCTAGTTATTTTTTCCATGTTTTGAACTTTACACTAGGTGATGATCAATACATTTTATCCTTGTATAAATATTATTTACCAAATTTATATTATAATGATATGAATTGGTTTTTCATTTTCATCCCACATTATGAGTTATGAAACTAATATTTATAACCTCATTAGGTCTTGATAAACACATTCATCTGTATCTTTTGTGATCAATACCTTATCATATGAACATATCGACCGTACTACAAATAGTTTTCATTTAAGGCATACTTGAAAGGTTATGTTCTATATGGATGAATTTGTTACACACATTATTTCTTATTCCATTTGGATAAATAACACATAAATTTATTATGTATCATCACTCCACAAAAATTACCCCAATTTTTTTGACTATTCTTGTATATTATAAATTTTTCTACATTTCAACTTGCTTGTTTTGACTATTTTTTTCTGAGTCTCATGAAAATCACCATAAATTATTATAGTAGGTCCTTTTGAATTTCTAGGAGAAAACATGACCTTATTCTTTTGATATAACCCTATATCACCTTTTCATTATGACATGTCACATGTTTCTATGAAAAATACTATAAATTTCACAATGGGATTCAATTATTTAACATCAACTATTTTAAATCTTATATGATATGATTTCATGGTAATATTCTAGTAGTCAAGGATTTACCCTAATCATTGATTTTCTATAATATGTTATTGACTTCGCCATAAATACCATTGATATGTTTTAATTTATCTTTTATAATAGTATTCAAATGCCCAAAACCATTGTTATAACTTTATGATGTTGATATTATAATCTTTGAAAAACTCTAATATTTTTTGATTTTCATAAATAATGATTTTCATTTAAGTATATAACTCCTTTTTATTATCCTATTTCTAGAATATATTGAGTTTCTTATGTTGTACCACACCATTGGAATTATCTGTTTCTAATATTTAATAATCTATCTCATCATGTGCATCATTTAACTCTTAATCATGATAAAATATTCCCACTACCTACAATTGATCTTCATCATTATCTTACCTTTATAATAACATGTCTGTAATAGACACAAGAACATCTTCATTGAGATTGGTTAAGATCTAAATTAATTATAATTTTTTTCTTCATATTCATTATAATACGGTGATAGTAGACTCTTCTAATTTAAAACTATTTCCTTATTACTCATCAAAAAACAAAATTGTTATCAAAATTTATTCAAAGGAAAATTATAGAAATCATCATAATATATAAACATCTTAAAATTCATTGTAGTTGGTGATTGACCATTCAGAACTGAAAGAACGTAACAAGAGTGTTCCATTTCAAAATTTCATTTACCATTTTCATAACATTGGAATGTAATGGCATATCATCACAATTTACCCCAACATCATTATTATTTTTTATCATTTCAAAAACCACCAGTTTTTTTGAATATTATCCAACATAATCTAACTTGGATCATTAAAGTTAATCACATAGTTTTTGAACTGATCCATTATGGAAATATTATTTTGATATACTTCATGATCAGTTCATGGATGATGGCTTATACAAGTCCATTAATATCATCCATAATTATATTTAGCTAATTAAATAGTTTATCTACTAAATCATGTTAGTTAATCCACATGTCCTTTTAATTATTCTATAGAACCAATAATTTTTCTCCACAAACCATTGAACCTCCTTTAGATATGTTATTAAAACATTATTATATAGTTTGTTATGATTAACATAAAATCTCCCTTGTGTAGAATCTATTGGACTATTCTCCTTGAAATCATTATTTTCCCAAATATCAATATCCAAGTCCTGTTTTTCTTCTTCTAATAAAGCTATAGTATCTACTATTATTTAAATTACATAAATAATATCTCATTAAGAATCCAATCATAAGGATATGGAGTTTTTTTATTATGATTCATAAAATAATAAAATTCATTCCCATTGTATTTCAAAATATTATCATCATTTAATAATTTTGTTACATCCAAATTGTGAATAATTCAACTGAATTAAACTATTGGATATGATAAAATATTTTGGACCCGTAATAAGTTAATAACTTCAGGGATGGGAGAATTTGGGTATGACTTATTAAAATAATCACTAATTAGATCATTCTTCAATATTAAGAGTTACACTCTTCAATAATTATCTTCCTATAAATGAATAATTAAAATGTAATCATGAAATATGTAGAAGAAGTATTATTATTTTCACTTCTATTGAGTAATGTCCAAGTAGAAAAACAATTATATTCCAATATAAAAAATAAAATAGTAATTGAATATTTATGTTGTTCATATAAAACTCATTATCCTCTAGTTTAAAAAGTTTTCATAGGTTATGAACACGATTCCCACTCAAATAAATTTTTATCACTATTAATTTATAATATTCCTCAAATCAAATTAATCAAATTCATGTACACAACATAGGTATTTCGTAATGAAATTATTTAAACTATTTTTTTAATTCCAATCGACCATATAAATTCAGGGTAACTTGTTTATGGTTTGAATAAATACCATTTATCTACTAATGATTTTCACTTAATACACATTATAATAATTTATTGTTTATTTAAATTGATTTTCTCAATTAAATATGGGTTATGTATAAATTTATCATGAAATAAATTTACATATTCCTTATGCAAAATTAGAGTAATTTCATCTATAATATTACTCTATCCCTTCTCTTTATTTAATTGATAATATTATTTCTTTATTTATTAGCGAAAACATATATGGAAATCATGTATCAGGAATCCAAAAATGAGTCCTTATAATAAATAAACATTATTTTATTTTTCTTAATAAATTTATATAAACTCATCTCCATCTTCATCCACCTACATTATTCAATAATTATTCATTTACTCCAAATTTTGATGAATTTTTTTTAAAATTATTTAAAAGTATCAAGTGATTTTACTTTTGGAATACATCTTTATTAACACTAAATCATATTAATTTCGACATGATTTTTCTCCAATTATGACAAAAAATATCAGATAAGTTAACAGAAGAGCTTTAAAATAATTTATATAAATATATTATAAAATTGGGAATGGAAACTAATATATTTTATAATAATAATACCAGTAATCAAGGGAACAAAAAAAATTCCAGGTGAGAATATCATAATTTTATTACAAATGAATTATATAAAATGATTAAATTATGTTGACATACGAATGATAGAAAAATGGAAATAAAAAGACAAACAATGTGGATTCCTGACACAATAAATGTCATACAGACATCCTCAAAAACCCAATAAATCAATATTATTGTCTTCATTAGACTTGAGGTGACATCAAGTATTCACCACCACTATGGATCCAGTAGTATATATATAGGGAACATTTTAAAAAGTATGACAATCCTTTCTTATAATAAGGTTATTAAAGAGAACTACAAAACAAATTTTTATGTACGATATAAGTAAATTCCATGTAGTATACCACTATGATATGATTCTATGAAATTAATTTTGATAAAGACATTTTACTATTTATTTTATATAAAAATACGTATTATATAAATATTATATTTTTTGAATTAAAATAAAAGATGTGATTAAAAAATTCATTATTTTTTATTGATATTCAATGATTTATTTTGTTAGATTAAGTTATTTTTAATAGTATGAGATCGAAAAATAATGACCCATACTTTTTGTACATTGATATCAAATATTTCTAGATGAATATACAATACATTTCACAAATACATGCTCAATGACCTTAATTGTTTTTTGTATTTAGAGACTAGATAAAAAATCTACTTATTTTATGAAAGATATTAAACATTTCCCATAAATATCTTCTTATATATTACTATTAATATTAATAACCTATATAAACTATTATTCATAACCAAGGGAAGGAAACATAATAATGTAAGTGTTAATATTTTATGTAAGGGTAAACATGTGAGATACCAATGGATGATCATACGAATGAATAAGATAAGCATACGAGAATGAAATAATGATAATAAATTAGAAAATCTATACGCAATCTATCAGGGATCCTAAACATGATTCCTGACATAAAATATCATCATTTTAAAATACCTAAATCTTAAGAGTGATAATCCATAATAAATCAATCAAGAACCATAAATTTAGGCCATATAAGTATCATGGTACTATCATAGTTACCGAAATGATTTCATATTTCATGGTAAACTATTGAGACCATAAAATCACAGTGGAATAGACATTAAAACTTTTTACCAGATCATATCAGGTCAAGAAATCATTACCCATTTCTCATATTGAATTAATCACATAAACTTGATTCCTATAGAAGATCATGAACATTTACTAATTTCCATTACTAGATTAATCACATCGAAATATTTCCAATATTAATCTCATTTTATATAAAAATTTCCCAATTAATTTTTGGGATATATAATTTATGGTACACCCATGAAATAATAACAATTATGAATATGTTTTCTATAAAATAATTAAATATCCATTATATCATCATATTATCATATCATAACCCATGAAAATAAAAGAGGCTTCATAAACATTTATTAATTTCATCATAACAAAAACTATAGAAAATAAATGGGTTTTAAAAGCATCTAATAATAATAATAATTATAAACCATATAGAGAAATTATAAGTATTTTATCATTAGATTATATCCCTAGTCAAATATAATTAACATTAAAGGATTATATAATAGATTAAAATTACTTAGAAATAATCACTAAAATATTTTCAAATGAAAAGACCCTTTTTATTTTGAAATCACTTAACAAAATGTAAACTTTTTTCTAATACTAAGTATTTTTATTTTTGGAAATAACCTTGTAAACATATAAAGTATTATTCAATGTATTTATTTTTTATTATTACTAGAAATTTTATTCCTTTTTCTTTTGTTAAAATAAAAAATTCATTTCAAAATTTTGTAAAAATTCAAAAAGTAACTCATTTAGATAATGACTAAATGATTCATTTTAAAAATGTTTCTAAAATTAAATCATGGGTAAAAAAATTAAATAATCTTAGTATAATATTTATAAGGTTATTTATTTTTTTAGATAGCATGGTCATGGAAGAAAGGTGATTTTTGACCAAAGTGAGAAATTAAGATGGTTTTATTCAAAAGCATTATTTTTAACTCTTGATATATATAATTGAGTAAAATAAAATAAAAACCTTATATTTTTTTTAAAAAAACTAGGGGATATCGAAAATTAAACGTATTTATTATATAAATATCATATAATTTCTTTATGGAAAATTGAAGCATAAATAATCCAGATTAGAATTGGATTCGAACAGAAATTATTTACCACTTTAGTAACTTTTGAATCATATAACCCAAGAAGGAATCATCCAAAATGAAACAATTATATAATGAATACTATTATACTCATTATATAAAATGTTTTGGGGTATTATATAGACCACAAATAAACTTGTGGTGAATATGGCATGTGTCTCTTGGAAATAATAGCAATACTTTAGGTCCCTTACCTTAAGTGTCGTCATTACTTATATACATTCCATCCTCATGTAAAATAAATATATAATTAGTATAAATTTATTATATAATAATGATATATATATCATACCCTTTATTAATTACTTATGACATATTATCACTCATTTAATGACAATTTGTTATTAATTAACAATTTTGGGTTATAATGGATTTCTTTCCAATGCATGTTTTGGTTTGGAAGTATCAACCTTCATAATTTGATCAAGGTTACATAGGATAAATAATGTTAATAATGATATAAATATAATATATTTTTATTATAAATATATTACTATATTTATTCATAAATTCTAGAGATATAAAAATAAAATACATCTTTCATGGAGACGGATGGCTAAACGAAACATGAATGCTTTTCCATTTTTTGGATGAATGGAACAAAATAAAAGTAAATAATAATTAAAATTAAAAAAATAATTTTTATATAATATACATCTTATATATTTATTAAATACATCCTCATTATCATCCCTATAAAAATATGATGAAAAATGAATCGCATCGCTTCGAGAAGGTGGTAGTATGCACATACACAAGAGTGATGTTATCATTTATAATGGATGTAAAGTTAAGAAGGTATATAAGATTATATAATTAAATAATTATAAATAATTCCATAATACAGTAAATATAAATTAAATCCATCATTATATCCATAAATTAAATATGGTGATGAAAAATGAATTACATGACTACATGGAGATGGTAAGCCTTACTTATAGACAAGCGTGGCTTTCATTTTCTATGGGATATAAGGGAGGTGGAAAAAGTTTGTCCCATAATAATAATAAAAATTAATTATATATAAGATATATATATGTATTTATTTTATAATTAATACCACATATTTATAGGAGGTAAAATAGGAAATGAAATTGAAAACACATGGTTAAAAGTTAATCCTCTTCATTGAGAAACCCTCTTTGGGTTACATCACAAGCCTTGAGAAGATAGTATTTTGGAGAAAACAAAAGATCTAGTATATCCTAAAGAAATATAGTATGATATTACTATAATTACCCATACATTTATAAATTAAATTCCCTTCTTAATAAATAAATACATTACTAGGTAATGTAGTTAAAGAAAAAACATGCACTGGTTTGGTAATCTTATAAAATTATAAATTATATCCAATTGGATTTAAAATACCATTAAGCATAATAAATATTTATATTATAAATAATGTATAGTGTCCATTAGGATTATTATACAGTAAGGGTTATGATAAAATCTAGTTGAAACACGTGAATAATGAGATTGTGTTGACTAGTTGGACCATACCCTATGAATCCCATTTATCAAAGATTTCGAGGAGATTCCATCACTAGGATATTCCCATGACCATTCCAATGACCAGATTTAATAAAAATTGAATTAGTGAATCTTTTTATGGGATATGTTTAAAATTATCAAGATCAAGGGCCAATCTATTTTCATCTAACTACCCCAATGATTTTTCACACTCACACAACCTACCCCTAGGGTGTACTCTAGTGTAATAAGATATTATATATCTAGAACCTAAAAATTCAAATCCTTTTATTTTTGTTTTTTTAAAATATTTTAATTATCCATTTTATTTTTACCTTATAAATGACTAACACAATATATATAAATTATATTTTGATGAAAATAAATCAAATTTGTTTTTTTAATATATGTATATATATATAGTTTATAATCAGACGCACTTTTTTGAATAAATTATCAAATTTTGAAAAGAAAATGTTTTTTTAATTAAATATTATTATTAAGTAATATTTTTTTTGTAATAATAAATGTTAATATAATTTAATGAGCTCCAATATAATCGTTATTAGGGACAGAAAGCTACAATCATTGTAAAAGCTATAATTGTTCAATAAATAAGGATTTTTTATTTGAAACTATAAAATATATAATTCATATAATTATTTTAATTGAATAAATATTATTTTCAAAATCATTAAATTGAATTTATCTAAAGGTGAATTTTTAATAATTTTCCTAGAATTTTTATTTTTTCATAAAAATCAAATATAATTCAAATATAGAGTATGTATTATAACATTATAAAATCCCAAAAGTGATTTAAAAATCATTAAAGATTATCCATGTCCAAAATTATGTTTTAGAATTAAAATAATTATTTTATTTTAGTTGATTAATTTCATAAACCATTTATTAATCATCAAAAACATATATTATATTTCAATGTTTTAAAATTGATTCTTTATGAACATGAATCACTTCCACATCTCCAAGGGTATTATTTTAATGATTTCTGTTTGTAGAAATATAAAATATTTGGAAATACTCTTATTTGGAAGAAAACATGGGAAAACAATTGAAAGGTTTTGGGTTTTTATTATTTTTTCATATATAGTTCAGAACCTAAGCTTATCAATTAATAAAGAATTCGCTTCACTTTTTTCTATATAAACCCACCCAACATCCCATTCCACTTCAATTAAAACCATTTGAGATGAAGTTTCTCTAAATTGCCTACAAATGATACCTCCCAATGTATTCTCATTATCATAACAAGTTCCTCCAAAGATTTTAATAATTCCCTCTCAATGTAAGGGATTCTGTCCCCCTCTTTGTTCAATAACTTTCTCTGTATTATTCATTTTTTACTTCCAAATATTCATTTTGGAATATTTTTTTATACATCTCTTTTAATTTCCTTGTGATAAAAATTTTATGAGATACTGCCTTTCACACTCATTAAGAACTCCCATGAATCATTATGTTCACGAGTTCTTCTATAGAATCATTCTTTAATTACCCATGCCAAATTTTGTATAGTGAATACCCATAACCATTTACACTCAAAGTTTTTCTGCTAGATGTTACTGTACTTTATTTATTGGGGACTTCCATTCATGTAAAAATAATATTTAATAATGGTCTTAGTAGTGATGAATGCTTTTCTTATGTTGTATGATCTATGTAGAACAAATACATGTACATGATATAAATGTGATGGGTCAGACAAGAATTACATATCCTTCCAATGGATTTGGTAATTTTATTTTCTGATTAGAAACAATGTATAGTGGACTAGAGGTTATCCTGAGAGCAATATTTTATGAAATTTTGATAGTTATCCTTAACATATTTTTATGATAACATTTTTTATTTTTTCAAAACTTTTTTATATTTCCTTGATGTTATCATCTTATACTATGTTTCAAAATTCATAATTATGATTCTCACCTTTCTTTGTCATTTTGTTATGCCCAATGGATATAATTTAGTAATTTAACATATTATATTAATTTCTTAATCACTTACTAGTATTTATAGCTCAACCTTTTTATGAATGTATCCAAGTTATTACATGTATAATTAAAAGGTTAATAGACTCTAAGGGAATATTATAGAGTTTTTAAATAATATCATTATCTCTATTCTTTATTGCATTATATATCAAATTTCAAAAATATATTATTCATCAAGGCGTTATAGGATTATATTAATTGTTTATTAAAGTTATAAATCATGAAATAAAGTGTTTAGAAGACATCAGTTTTCATATTTGGAATCAGGAAAAGTCATGTTAATTTTGGGGATTAGGATAATAAATTCCTTGTGAAATACTTAAGGATAAAACAAAACATGTGAAAACGTCCCAAAATTTTCATAGTGTATTGAGTAATTGGTTTCTATGAAATAAAATTTCATTCTGAATACTACAAGTGGATGTGGCTGAGGCATAGTTGTACTAAGTGTTAATAAACCCAACAGGGGATCATTGTGCATTTACTCAATCATTACCTCATGCATGAAAAAGTTTCCTTGTTTTACACCTAGATTAACCCTCATGGGTGATATACTTTGGTAAATTCACATGTTCTTTACAAATCATTATGAGGAAAAAAATGTAGATATTATTTTATGTTACTAAATAGACCATGGGAAGCTCTGATTGAAATCTATAAATTCATAGCTTAAGGAATATATCTCATTTATGAGTTTTCTGCTAAATGTTAACAATTTTTCTTTTATTTGTTTAATAGTTTACAAAAATTTACATACCTAATTTCACCTTTTTTAGCCAATGGTTAGAAATATGAGGACCCGAGTCAATAGACAATCTTAGGTGCAATAAGATGACTTCAAAATGAGAGGTTTAACCCAATGAGAAAAGGTCTCAATAAAACCATGATAATACTATCTCAATTTACTTAGTTTTTTATCAGAAACATGAATTTGGATGTACACCCACATCCCCCTAATAGATCATATTAAAATTGATGCATTTATATAACAAAGGTCTTTTAATTTTATTGGATACTTCAACACATTAATTATAGGACATTGGATCAAGTCCATTGAAAAGATATTCGATATAATACAATTTTCTACAAAAGAGAAGGTTTTGATGACTATTTATCGTATTAATTGAGAAGATATGTAATGTTGGACGTTGATAAAAAATATAAATCTTGAGGAATAGATTAAAGTTATAGAGTGGAAATAATTCCATAGTTTTTTATTAATAATTTCCTCAAACTCTATAAAGTAATTTTCTTGGCCTAAAAGAAAATAATAATGAATCGATCAGTGTTTATAAGGTGAACTTCACAAGACTTGAAAGACACACCTATCAATTGGTAATTGACCCAAAAAATAAATTTGACATCTTATTTTTTGGATAAAGCTGAGTCAATGAAAATATTTGGAAATTCCAAAATTTTCTTGCTATGAATAAATTTTATGATGTACTCATGAAGTTGAAATAGAGATAACCAAATGTAAATGATTCCAATGGTTTAGAGATAGTAAGTAGGGAATGTGGTTTAATTATGATGGAGTGATGGAGAAATCTAATGGGGGTATGAAATAGAACATCCCAATTGTCAAAGTTTTGGGTAAAAGAGTCTTAGAAATGGCCTAAAGTGGAATAGATAATTCTATAGGAGTAGGAATGAAGGAAAAATCGCTAGATAATGATGATGGGAGAAACCCACTAATGTGATGGTTGAAAGGAATAATCTAGTCAACCCTAATCAAATTTTCTAATGTTTTAGCAGCAAGGAACTAGCATCCTATTTGAACAAATAAACTAAATGAAGGGTTTCTAATGAGAATAGAATCCAACAACCTACAAGGCCTAGTGATAAAGGGGGTTATTATTTAATGATAACTAATGATGTGGATTCTGACCATGATGTAGTGACATGTATACTAGTAATTTAGTCTAGGATTGAGAACATACTAATATATTTAGGGTATATTCATTATTTCATATAAAATAAGTTTAGTAGAACTATTCATACACCAACTAACAACATAGAGGTGGATCTATCAATGAAAAAGAAAAATGGATAAATTATTTCATCCCAAGAATATAGATTATCCCCAATAAATATTTTTTTTATGAATATAAAAGAGAACCATGTGATAATAACTATAGAGAAATAATATTTTATCTTTAGTATGGATTGGATTTACTTATTTAAAGGAACAATAAATTTACAAGAGAAGGAAATCACCCTCTATATCATAAATCACCCTATGATTCAATACAATTGTATGGAGGAAGATGAATCTCATATGGAATCATCCCCTAAAGCATGGGTATTATTTTCATATGAGGAAACATATCTATCTCCAATAATTGGAACTAAGGAAAAGAGAATCTTTTATCACATGACCATGGTGAAGGAATACATTGATTTGTTTCTTAGTGACTTTCTTGGTTTCCCTCTTAGTTGAGAGGTTTTTCTCTCTAGAGAACTTATACTCATATATTTTCTAATATAAAATACTCCATATATAATGGCCATTTAATAAACATATGGAGATGAATAAAAGATTACTAAAGAATCAGGATAATGGTTTTATACATAAAATTTCTTCATCTTGGGGTACACCTATCCTTTTCATTAAGATTAAGGATAAGATAATGCCCCTTTGCATTGATTATTGTGATCTGAACAATATTGTGATAAATAAAAAGTGCCCTTATTAAATGGATTGATGAATTATTCCATCAGATATGTGGAGCCCAATAATTATACATGGTGGATCTTCAGTTAGGATATTTATGTAATGGTGAAGGAGGATACCCCTTTACTACTTTTCATACAACGTATAGAAATCACGAGTTCACAGTGATTGAATTTTGACTTAGTAATGATCATTTTATCCTCTCATACTTTATGAGTAGAGTAAAAAGGGATTTACTCAAAAAATGGGTAGTATTTATAATTTACATTCTTGTCTACTAAAAAATACCAGAGGAACATGAATATAATTTTAATGTTTTACTAAAAATATTTTGAAAGTAAAATTTATACTCTAAGTATAGTAAATACTAGTTTTCGATGGATAAAGTAACATTCCTTGGGCATGTTGTCACCTATAAAGGGGTATATATAGATCCTTTAGAAAATATAGCAATTCAAGGATGACCCATACCAACATCTATAAAAAATAGACTTGTTTTAACTAATTAATATCATCAGTTTTTTTAGAAAATTCTCATGATTTTCAATCCAACTGACCAAGATAAATTAAAAGGGGGCGAAGATTGTCTAGACTAAAAAATGTGAGGGGAGATTTATAATGTTAAATACGATGCTAATCAATACAATCAGGCCAATGTTACCCACCATTGGGGAAGAATTTTTTATTTACATTGATTCATTACAAAAAGGTATTGGGTTGATTTCTTCGGTGAGATGTTATAGTGATAGCCAATGAACCTATCCAATTAAATATCCATGAGAAAAACTAAACAAAACATGATCTATAATTATATAAAAATATTTTCACATTGAATATCTTTTTAAATTATCTCTACAATGATAAATTTTACATATATACATATCATAAAACCCTCAAATATATATTGACCCAAAAATATCTGAATATACACACAAAAAGGTAGTTAAATTCAAAAAGTGATTATGATTGTTTGATTTTTTACAGTCTGGGGAAATTTAACAAAGTGGTCGACACTCTAAAGAGAAATCAACCCATATCCCAATCAATCATAATGATTGAAAGGGATCTAATTTTATTGAACATAAAAAGGATGTGCATGAGAATAATAAAAGGTTATTCACCTGAACTTACTAAAAAAACTTTTCAACCACAAATTTTTGGGAGGATCAGTGAGTAAACATCAATATGGTGACATGATACATAAAACGATGAATGATTATTATGTAGTTCATAAATGGTAATGATGGAGTTATAAGGTTTGGAATCCAAATATGTTTCCCATTAGATCTAAATATGATGAGGGAACATCTTGGTGATGCATATATCTCATCTTTATTTATTTATCCAAGAAGAGATAATATGTATAGATATCTAAAGAAACAATTATTTTGAGATAAAATTAAAAGGCAGAATTTAGAATTTATTTCACAATGCTTGGTTTGTGAATATTCAATGATAAATGATAGATGTGTATGGGAATGATGAAATTGTATCCCATACTAGTATAGAAATGAGAAAACATATTCGTGGATTTCATCATAAGAATCCCTAAGAAATATAAAGGTAGTAAATCCATCTAGGAGGTAGTCGATCAAGTTTAAAAGTCTGCACATTTCATTTATATCAAGGATGATTTCTCTCTTGACTAATTCTTTATGATATAACAAAGAGAAGTGGTAAGACTACATGTATTTCCACTATCCATTATCTCATATTAAGATATGAGGTTTACCTTAGGGTTTTAGAGAATCCATGAACAATGTTTGATATAGAGTTGAGGTTTATTATGGATTATCACCCTTATATAGATATTCATTCTGAGAGAATCATTCAAACTCTAGAGGATATACTAAGATCTTATTCAATAGATTTCATGGATGTTGGTATTAACATCCTCCCCTGGTGTATTTCTCAGAATATGTTTTTTCCAATCCAAAATTCAAATGAATTATTATATGGCTCTATATGGGAAGAGTTTTTAGATTTTTACATGTAGGTATAAAGTTAGAGAGATGAAACTAATGAGAACAAATCATATCTAAGAGGTGAAAAATATAGTTTAAACCATCCAACATCATATTAAGGCCTTGAAAATTAGAAATAAAATCTATTAATATAATCAATGAAGATTCTTGATGTTTGAGATCAGAGATAAAGGGTTTCTTCATATATCACCATGAAAGAAATTCAAGAGGTTTGGGGAAAACGTAAATCTTATTCATGGATACATAGGCCCCTTTGAGACCAATGATATCATTATAGCTATAACCTATCAAATAGAACTCCCACTTAACTTATCTCATGTAAATGATGTGTCCCATATTTCCCTCTTGAGAAGTAAATATAAGAATACTTGAATTTATAAAATCTAGAGGTGTTACCTTTTTATATTGATCATTTATATGGGGAGAAACTAGTAGAAATTTTAGAATATATAGAAATATTTCTACGAAACAAGACAAATCACCTAGTGAAAGTGTTTTTGGCAAACCACATGTTTTAGGAAGTAAATTAGGAACCATAAAAGGTGATAAAAGACACTAATCTATTTTATTATACAAAATGAAAATTTGGGGGTCATATTTTTTATGGGGGAAGGATGTAATTACCTGAATTTTTTTAAATTTAATTCCATTATAAATGAGTAAATTATATTGCAAGTAATGAAATTATAAAAAACATACTTACTTTTTTTGTTACATTATACCATTTTAAGTTATATCTTGTTACATTAAAACCAAAATTACACATCATAAACATTGATAATATTGTAGATGTATAATTATTGTTATGATTAATATATATTATGGGTTATGATAAACTCAAATTGACATAGAATAAAGAAGTGATGAACTTAAAGAGTAGGATCATACCCTATGACGCCCATTTATCAATGCTCCTGAGGGATATATAATCACTGTACTTTTTGATTGACCAATCCCAATAATAGATTATACAACTAAAGCATGAGTGAAACTATTTATAAGATAATTCCAATGTTATCAAGATCATGGCCTAATCCATGTTCTTTGAACCACCCTAATTGGGTTTCCCAATCACAGACCTTACCCATAGGGTTTATGCTGGTGTAATAAGGAATTTTGTATCTAGACCATAATAGTATTATTTTTTAAATTTATTATTAATAAAATGCTGATTATATTTATATGTTTTTTATTAACATATCAATTATTAATTATTTTGATAAAAATTTAAATTTTATACGAAAAAAATGTTGTATTTTTTTCAAAATATATATAGTTTAAATTTGAAACTATTTTTTGGATAAATATAATAATTTTTTAAAATAAATGTTATTTTAGTAAAATATCCTTATTAAATAATATTTATTTTAATTTAAATGCTAATACAATTTAATGATGTTCAATATATTCTTTATATGGTGAAAAAATTGTTATCATTATAAAAACGAGTGTTTTCCAACAATAGGGGGGTTTGATTTAGATGCACATATTCTCATATTTAGATAATTATTTTCGATAAAATAAATATTGTTACTGAAATTAGCACATGTAAATTATCCAATAGTGAATTTTCTATAATTTTCTAAGCCTGTAGAATGTATTGGTAAAAATTAAATATGTTAAAAATATACATTATGTATTATGACTTTGAAAAATAATTTATGTGGTGTATTAAATAATATAAATAGAATCCCAAACCAAGATTATGTTTCCCTTTTAAATAAATTTTTTGTGTTATTTTATTTATTTTATAAACCCTTAATGTATACTAAAAAACCTATATTATATTTTAAGGTTTCTAAATTATTTTTTATGATCATTAATATCTTCCACAAAACTAAGGGTATTATTTTTATTGTTTACTCTATTATCCATAGAAAAAATTTAAAAAACTATGCAGATTGGTATAAACCATGGGAAACCCCAGGGGAAGTTTTTTGGTTTTGAATATTTTATTTTATAGAGTCATAAACTTATGTTTAGAATTAAAAAAATATGTACCCTATCTTTTCTTATAAAATTCGACCCATCCTCCCATTACACTTCACTAAAATCCTTTTTAACCTGAGTTTACTATAACTTTCCCACTCCATATCCAACCTACTTTGTTCCCAATCTCTTAATTATATCCTCCCCAGATTTTAGAAGTCCCCTCTTAAGGTAAGGGATTGTCTCCTCCTCTTTATTCATAAAAATTATTTGTATTATGACCTTTTATATCTAATTTATCATGATAAACTATGTTTTTACACATCCATATTACTGTAGTCATGATTTCCTTTTAATGAGATACCACCTTTCACTTAAATGAAACTCTCACATGAATCATTATGTGCACCCCTTATGCTGCTAAAATTATCCTACAGTTTTGAAGGCTAAAACATTGTTTAGTGCATACCCATATCCATTTCCACTCAAAGGTTTTCCCATAAATTTACCTTCCCTTCATTGATTAGGTAATTCAAATGTAATTACCATACAATCCTTTATCATGGGGTCAATAGTGTTGAAATATGTTGTTATGTTGTATGATCAATGTGGTACACCAATTCGTGTACATCCTGTAAATATAACCGGTGGGCCAATAATTATATATATCCCTCAATTGGATTGAGTAATGTTTATCTCTCATGAGATTCCATGTATGGTGAATGGGATGTTATCTAAAGAACAATAAGTTATTTTTTCTTATAATTTAGCTACAACTTATTTTTATGATGTCATGTTTCATATTGATTAAAAATTATTTTGTTTCCTTTATGTTATCATGTTATACCGTGATTCAATGTTCGATATTATTGTTTACACCTTTTTATGTCACCATATTATGTACTTCACTTGTGTGAACTTATTTAATTTATGATATGATATTATTACCTCCTTATAAGGCTTTATAGATCACCCCTTTCTTATGTATGTTCCCATGTTATTCAGTATAGTATTAAAAGTTCAATGGCTTTTAATAGGTTGCTGCAGATTTCCTGAATAATATCATTGAATACCTCTATCATATTATTGTGTCAGGTATCTTATTTACCAAATAAACTAGGTCTCACAATCTTCTAGTATTGTATTAAGTGTTTCCTTGTGTCATAAATCACGAACTAATGTCTTTAAATGATATGGGTTGTCATAATTAGAGAATGTATTTTCTGAGATAGATGACTCCAAGTGATACAGATAAATGAGAGAATATGTGTCATCCATTTAAATAGGGAAATGAAATAGTAGAAAATTTTAAATATATTAAAATATAATTATGTTAGGGAACTAAGAGATCATATCATGACTTCTTCTAGGGGAAAATGATGATTTCTTAATCATTCATAGCTTTTTCTTCATATTATCATGCTTTTTTTCTAAGATTCATATAGTGGATTTCCAAGCATGCATGGACTAAGTTTTTTTTAGGATTCCCTCTTGTGGGTATTTATCTCGAAATGTATCATGATTTTTCCATTTTATGAGTGCTCAATATATCCTGAAGCATTAAAAGTTCATTCTTAATGAGTAGATGCTCAACTTCTACATAGGATACCATCTTTGGGAAATCAACCCAGTGATCATTATAACTCATTCATTTGGACTTTTTATTCCCTTGAAAGCTATACCAATTTTGTGATGTAGTTTAAGGCCTTCCATCTTGAAACCTCTACTAATTTTAGTTTGGATCTCCTTGTTCAGAATTTCTAAAATTGGTAACACACCATTTGGGAAGTAATATTCTCCATTAATTTTAGTGTCATGTGATAAATAAATCTTATGTGAAGTTCAAAGTCATGGTTTGAATACATATTCTATGTTGTTTAACATCATGTTGTAAGGACATCTATGTCAAGTTTAACATCAAGTGGTATGGTCATATTCCGTGTAGTTTAACATCATGTGGTAAGGATGTAAATTTGATATACATTTTAAAGTATTTCCTCTTTGACATTAAATATTTTGGAGTGTAATGTATTTTTTCCATTACCTAATTTAGGAATATAGAATGGGGAATAGCTTTTGGTGATTACCCAAATCACCCTAAGGTGTTGAGTTCTACAATGTTGTTTTTGAGCTTCATGCGAATAATACTTCCATTACTGCAAGTTAGAGATGCCTATTTTTGGTATTTCAAATTCCTTATGGATTTCTAACATGGTAAAATGGAGTTATCCACACTCTTTTCCAAGGATCATAAAAGATTTTAGTGATAGTATTGGTGAAAGTAAAATATTTGGGAAAACAAATCCATCAGGATAGTTGAATTATAGGTTGATTAAGTAATAACCCAATAGTTTTAATCGATGAATATGGAACAATGAATACATATCGAGGATAAACCATAACACCCTAAGGTGTGGGGTTCTTCTATTGTGTTACCAAGGCTCACAAGGATCATAGTTTATTTCCTACAAGGATAATATTCCTCTAGTTGGTAGGTTTAAGACCCTATGTGTGAGACCATAGGTATTATATTCATTATCAAGTAAATGGGATCCCAAATATTTTATGAGGTCCATGAGTGATTTTTGAAGGCCTAAATTTTTGGATGATGAAGTTTCATATAAAGATAATAACTATCCTAGAAGGGTTCTATCACCCCTATGATGTTTAGCCGTTAAATGGGAAGCTCGGTCCTAATGCCCATTAGTTTCGAGTCAGGGGGTGTGGTTCATCAAAATGTTCACCAATAGAGTTTCATAGTACTCTTTTGAGAAGTGGTTCAAAACATGGTGATGTAATAATGAGGATTTCAAATATTCATTGTATATTTTGCTTATGGGATTGTAAATCAAGGTTCAAATTGTTCATTTTTCAAGGATGATATGGGAAGAACATGTCAGGGATGACCTAAAACAGCCTAAGGTGATGCGTTCCACCATGGTGATGTCACGACTCGCAAGGTTCATAAAGCCTTTTTTCAATATAATGATACATTTTTTTGATGGTTGAAATCTCATATGTAGTATCCTATGGTAGACATTCATTTTCAAACAAAGGAACTCTTGATTCCCAGTATCCTTTTCGAATGTCCATGGACGTTTTTTGGTGACCTGAGGTGCTCAAATAATGTAGTTTGATTTATGGAATATGTAATATGAAATAAGGATTTGAGTACCCTAAAATTATTCTTACCATATAGTGAACATGTTATCACAATGATGATATGTGAATAATCATTGATCTATAATTTTACTAGATGAGAGGCTCTAGTGATCATGAATATTATTTTACTATGGCCACAAAGTGGGCCCAATGGGATTTATACCTCATAATTTTACACTATAATTTTTTCCTAATATCGGGAGATGGAGTGTTTAGAGAGTGGAGACTGGAAGTTTACTAAGGACACCCTTTTAATTTTTATCCTTAAATGTTTTGTGCCTCTTTCACAAGAAATTTAAAGTTTTTGGTTTGGACCATAAAATGATAATGATGAAGGCCATGCAACTTTGACCAAAGTAGACATGGTATACGGTTCTAAATCACATGGACCTAGTATGAGAAGAATATTATAAAATAGACTATTTTTGAAACCAAAGTTTGATAGTACTCCAGTATCCATCTAAGGTGGAGAATAAAATGTTTTAAATCATGGCTCAAGGTTTTAAAGACATGTGTAATGTTAAGATACAATCATGTCAGGAATTTCCCAGAACACCCTAAGGTGATGTGTTCTACCATAGTGATTTCAAGCTCACAAGGATTAGAAATATCTTCCTACTTAGCCAATTTATCTTTGGTTGGTAGGTAAAATCCAAAATGCATTGAAAACAAGGTCCAATAGAGTGATCTATTCTCTTTTCCATGTTTTTAAGGTTTACAGCAATCCAAAGTTCTCAAAAAATGATTTCTGATTTTATGGGTTGAGGGACTTAAATGATGATGGAATTACCCCACACTCTGGTTGACCAGGTTCATGTTCTTATGGTCCTTTTGAAAGTAATGATGATGAATTATGACATATAAATTTTAAAGTCATGTTGTTGGAAATATATTTAATGCAATATATCATCTTAGGATAAGGAAGTTATCCTTGTAGATTGAATTCTCGTGGTGAGGATTTTTTCATTTCATTAAATTTAATGTCATATAGTAAGGATGCAGTACCCTATATCAGATATGTCTTAGTTTAATCAGTCAATGAAGTTTTTAAGGTTCCTTAAGTTCGCATGTTCCATACTCGATGTGAGAAAGGCAACTGACCAGTAAGGTAAGTTATGTGAGAGTGACTCTCAAATGGTTCACTACTTAGGTTTAAACCATATGTGGTTAGGTGTGTATTGTTATTATTGTATATGTCACGGATAAACCCAAGATAAGATATATGGGAGTTATTATATATTTTATAATGATAGTAATTAAGATATAAGTAGTTCTTGTATGAATGTTCCATGTGCATATCTGACCCATACATGGGGAGGGGGACAATGTTTTCTACAACTAGACCCATGACTGGATATATGAGTGCCATTGAATATCATTTTTGGATAAGAATCAATACACACACAGTTCTTGTATGGGAAAAACTCCACATTGGTCTTACCCATACACAGAGGGGGTCATTGTTACAATTATTTACTGTAACTATAATACATATTATAGATCCATACATCACAATGTATCATGCGTTAAGAGTAATCAAACCACATGTGGTTATTTAATAGGAAACTCTCTATGCATTTTAGACCCATATGAATAGGGGGTATTGTTCCCATTGATTGGTGTAGCTAGAAACTATATTTTAGATTCGAACATCACCACATATCCTAGGATAAGAAGAATCATGACACATATAGTTCTTGAATTAGAAAATATCTATGTAGTTCTAAACCATATGAATAGGGGGCATAGTTCCCATTTATTGTTGTAACTGGACTCGAGATTGGAGATCTAGGAATCAATACATATCATGTGATAATATGAATCAGTCCACATATAGTTCTTGAACGAGAAACTATCAATGTAGGTATGACCCATACACAAAGGGATACATATTTATAATTGATTGTAGTAGATTATCCCAGGATTAAAGATTTATATATCACTATATATCCATTGATAACAGGAATCAGTCCAAATGCAGTTCTTGAATGGGAAACTCTCTATGTTGGTCTGACCCATACATACAGTGTGGCATTTTACCAATTGCTTATTATAGCTAGACCCAGGATTGGAGATCTAGTATTCACTATGTGTCTTGTGATAACATGAATCTATCCACATATAGTTGTTGATATTCCATGTAGTTTAACATCATATGGGAAGTACGTAGATTCCCTAATGTGAAAAATAAATATATCAACTAGTCCCAAGTATAGAGATCTAGGTATCACTATATATCATGAAATAACTTGAATCAAGCCACATGAAGTTCTCAAATGGAGGTTTTGTGGGAGACCGACAGCATGGATAGTGGTTCTCTCATGAAAGATACATGGTTAAGTATAGTTTTATGTCATTTAAGAGACATCAACCATGATGTTTACTATCACGTGGAAAGGACTCATGGTGTACCTTTTAATGTATTGAATCTAGGACTATTTTGAACTTATCTTGAGATGATATGTTTTGATATTATAGGGAAATGCTTACCAAAATTCCTAATCCCATGTGAGTGATTCTTGGTGTGAGAAAAATTGAATTGAAAACTTTTCTCTCACCACATAGAAGAAATTAAAAGAAATGACATGGGAATTTTTTATCATGTAGTGGCTAGGACAAGATACATGGTTCAACAATCCCTATGTATCTCAGTGGAATGATAATAAATCCATATTTAGTTCTATAAAACCATTTATTTTAACATTATTTGGTAGTGACATCATCCAAAAAAAATCACATCGTGAAATATGGACTCCAACCATGTAGTTTAACGTCATGTTGTAAGGAAGAAGGTGACTTGACAGCAAGATATGTCATATATGGACCCAAGAATGAATATCAGGAAATATCTACTTGTCATATGATGATAGGAATCAAGAAACATGTATTTATTGAAAACACATTTAGTTTAACATCATGTTGTATGGATGTCGGCCATGCAGTTTAACACTATGTAGTAAGGAAGAAGGTTATCTAACATGAAAAAGAAGGCTTGAAAATTGTTGCAGAATCAAATGTCTTATGGTTGGGATAAATATATTATTGTCGAACCTATGAACTTAGATCTAGGCATAACAACGTATTCTATGATGGCAGGAATCAATCCACATATAGTTCTTGCATAGGGGATTCCATATATTTATCAAACTTTCACATAAGGATAGGGTAACTTTGTTTATCTTTTTCATATATATATATATATATATATATAATGTGAAGTTAACCATTGGTGATGAAATTATTCATGTGTAGTTTAACATAATATAGTGGGGATGTCTTAGGTTCCATTTATCTTTTTTGTTGTCAATACTTCCTCCTTATATTTTAACTTCATGTGGTAAGGATGTCTTGCGTACAAGTTAACTTCTTGTAGTCATGATGTCTTAGAAACAGTTTAACATCATGTGGTTAAGAAGTATTTAAAACATTTCAAAGTGATATGTTTAGGATGCCTTCTGTACTATTTAATTTCAAGTGGCTAGGATGCCTTTGTTATAATTTGGTGTCATGTGTTCAAGATATGGGATGATTTTTAGTTTAATGTCTTTCTTCCATTAACTCTTTTTTATAGTTTAATGTCATGTGGGTAGGCAATATTGTATAGTATAACATCATGTGACTTGAATAGAAATAATGTATTATGGAAGCTATGAAAATTATTTCTTAAGAAACCTCAAATTGGTGGGGGTGTTACGACTTCCTCATCCATTGTGTCCAATGAGTAAGATCCATTGGAATAGATCTTATATATTATGTAAGGCTGCTCCCATTCAGGTTCAAACATTGGTGGATTTTTTCTTGGTATCATTCAGGTTTTGAGATCCATTACCATTTCTCCTTGAATGAATGAATAAAGGTAAAAATTTTCATTAAAGGGTCATGCGATAAGATTATAATATACATAGAGGTTTTCCAGTGTACGAAACCATTTCTCTTTGATCCATTACTAATAATCCAATCACATTAGTTAATTTTCATTATATAAGAGTTTTCCTAATATGGTAATTCAAAGGGGGGGGACTAGGATTATATGGGAAACACTTCCTCTGTTATGTACACTGATGAATGTGAAATTTCTTTTTTAGAAGTGTGTGTGGTGGTATGGTAGGCCGATAAAGTGTGGATGACCCTATCTGACTATGAATTATTTTCTTTATTCACCATCCATTGGAGTATATTTGATATAAAATTATTTAAGTGATCTATTTTTTCATTATCTATAATACAATAGTATAATGAATACTTGGACTCGATTTTTTACTCTTGGTACAGTTTCTTCAACTCATTAGATTATAATCTGGAACCTTTATATATTAATATCTTGTGAAGGACTCTAGATCTGGTGATGATATTTGAATTTATCAAGTTAATGATATTCTTAATCTGTAATTCTTTGAGGGGTATTATCTTATTCCTTTTATAAATGAATTTAGTATCATTAAGGATTTATTTGAACTGATTATTTATCATTGGGGGACATGGCCCCCCAAAAACCATTTTCCATATAGAAAATTGTTAGGAATATTTAGTTGTATGTTGCAATTCTAGGGTATAATGGATGAATTTCTCATGAATCTATGTAATATGAAATTTCCTGGTGAATTCCACTCAATCAAGTATAATTGTTTTCTCATAGTAACATAGGGTTCTAATTTTGTGGGAGATCATGATCCTAGACTAGTTGAAAGAGCTTATATGGAATTATTTTATGAGTGCGGGAATCCCTCATTCTCTAATGCCTCTGAGGGAGGTTTCCATCGAATCCTTTCTTATAGATGGATTTCTTTTTGATTTAGCCCATCCCAAATGGTGAATTTCACTACTTAGCTCTGAATCTATTCCCTTTTGGCTAGTCTTTTGAGAGGATCCCATTTTTGATATAATTAGTTATGGGATCCATCCTTCTTAGGGTGGATATTGGTTTATCATGGTCTATGGATGTATTGATATGATTGATTTCTTCCATGTCATAGATGATGATCAATGAAACTATACTTCTGGGAATGATGTTAAATGTCACCTACTCTTGACTAAGGTTAGCTAAAACTATAGTTGTATTAGCCAATGTATTGGCATAATATTTCTATGATCAGGGAACAAGATACAGTATTGGTTCCAAAGAGAACATTGTCATCAATCCTATGAAATATCTAGTGAAAGGGGACAATCATTCATTTTTTATGGAATATTTTCCATTGATATACTATATATCAACCTCTAAATACACTTTTATGTTTATTTAGGCTATTTTAACTTAGAAGGATAGTTACAAGATAAATATGAGGGCATGGTATTTATCCTCATTGATCATGCAGTCACTGGATAGTGAGAAATAGTAGGGAAAAAAATTTGTCTAGAGAAATAATAAAATACCTAATCCAATCCACTTTAGCTTTATATTTTATAGCCTTTTCCTGGTTGGATTATAGGAGTCCCTATAAAAACACCTCCCATGTTCAGGGTGTTTCATGTGCATACAGTATATCTTCCTATGGAAGTTCGATGTCCCTTAGTGTGCTCTATGGGGAAGGATGTGATGCAATGAGATCAGCCAGGGTCTTCCCCTTCACTATAATTTGTAACAAGAATTATATTTCATACTGTTGTAGAACAAATTCCCATCGGGAAAAACACCTAGTTAGTGTCGGATGACTAAGGATGTACTTGGGTAGATTGATATGGGATAATAAGTGGTCTTCATGGTCCTACACATAATTCCTTGCCTTTTACACTATAATTATGAGCATGAGGTAGTTATTCTTGACATAAGAATATCAATAGTTAGTTCTTAGTATCATTGGGATAAAGTAATAGAGATTTTTATCATTCCCCACATCATTTTTATATGTGAGGATAACACCAAGAGATCATTCCATAGAAGCCACATATAAGATGAGTGGCCTTCCTTCTACAGATGGAATCATGACTATTGGGTATAGTAGGTAGTTCTTGAGTATCTCAATGGATTCTTGGAAATCATCATCCCATCAGTAGGAAAATCCCATCATTACTAACTTGGTGAAGGGGGGAGATTTTCTATATAGGTCAACTATAAAACATCTAATGCATGAAAGGTTCCCATGGATCCCCTTAGTAAATTAAGATTTTGAGGGGACGACATTGATATAATTTCACTAGTGTTATTGGGGTCTGCCTCAATGATGTTGTGGAATACTATAAACACATGGAATTTACTATACATTATATAAAGAGAGTATTTTGAGATATTCATCTTTAGACTAAACTTCTAAAAATTGTTGAATTCTGTATGAAGTTCTGCGGAGTGATCACATCACTTCCACGATTAGACTATCAAGTCATCAATATAACATTCCACTATTCTTTCCAAGAAAGGAATAATGATATGATTCATGGAGAATTGATAAGTACTGTCGGTGTTCTTTAATAAAAAGGTAATGACTATAGAGAAAAGATCCTATGGGGTGCTCTGTAGGTGGTGGCTTCTTCATCTTCAGGGTCCATCTTTACATGATTGAACCATTAATACCCATCCATGATGAAAAGATCTTTGAAGCTAGTTGATTAATCAATCAATATTTTTATGATCAAAAATTTTAAATTTACCTTTGGTAAATGTCTATTAAGGTCTTTGAAATTGATGAAGACTTTAATATTTCCATTCATTTTCTTGATTAAGATGATGTTGGAAAGCCATATGACATGTTTCACTTATTGGAAAAAGTTTCCTTTGATCAATTTTTCCATAACAAAATATACATTAGTAGTATGAAATGGGTTCATCCTCCTAGTATCCTGCTTGAAACCTCAATGATAACCAAGTAAACCAAGATGGTGTGTAGCCACATTGGGGTTCTGCTTGAGAATTTCTATATAATTACAAGTTAAAATTTATTTATTATTCCTTATAATTGAAATATACATCTCATTATCCTCAAGAGGCATAGAAGAACTAATAAATTAAGGTAGAGGGACTTATTCCATTCCCAAATTTACCATCCAGATTCCATCAATGGTGGTGGAGATGCCTTCCTCAAATACAGGAGGAGTGTTCCAATGGTAATCATCTTCTTCTTAAACCTATGAGTCTATAGAGTCATTTTCACATGAGGTAGTTGTTCTGAGGGAATATATATCACTATCATGATGAGAGAGTCCATGTAAAGTGACATTATCATCCCATACATCCATATCCATTGTAGATATATTTCATATATTATTTTATTTTACACTATCTCTAGGTATGGGAGGAGACTAGAAATCTAGGATTAAGCCTACTACCTAAATCAGGTTTATGGTTATATTATAATCTATATAGATCGTAATCCATGGATTTGGGGGGGGGGGGTCCCAATCCATTGAGGGATAAAACCAACATATTATCATCCACCATTGGTTTGTTTCAGTCCATTTTATAGAAACCTGCCTCATCACTTTTGTATTTGAAAGACTCGAAGGAGGAACTATCACTATGTAGTATTAATACCTTTCCATAGATGTGGTATTTCAAGCCTTCATGAAATTTTGAAGGTACCTCCAAGTGTATCTAAATCTAAGGCCTTCTAGGTTGGCTGTTATATATAGTGTCCTATTAGATAGCAATGAACTTTCTATTATATGTGAGACCCCCAAACAAATACACAAGATCGATCTTCTTGAGAATTATTTTCTCAATATTACCCTACCATTGAATGGATATCATTGTGGGTGATAAATACCCTTTTCTAAATCTCAAATGTTGAATAGTGATAATTAAGATGAGGATTATTCTAGAACAATTTTTATTAAGAGCCCTCGAAGGATGAAATTGTTCAGTTTCCTTAAAACATATAGGGGTCTAATATGTCCATGAATGAACTCCTAATTATGTTGCTCCATTAATGATATGGGAACATGGAAATTTCATTTTACAGTCTCCCCTCAATAAACCTTTTCTCTAAAGACTTATATATAAAATTATTATGGGATATAGAGGGATTAGATGATTGCATATTTGAGCTATTTTGAATAATGGAGGGATTACATAAGGTGTGGAGTTAGAGGAGGAGACTAAGGCTCTTGAGGATAAGCAAACACCTAGGAAGAAAAAGGGGAAAGGGCGCAAGGACTACTACAATTTTCCAAAATATATGGAAACAAGATCAGGTAAAAAATACAAATCACATTAGAATTATATGTCTTCAGCCCTCATGGTTTTTTTGTAAAAGAAGCCTCAAGTTTCAGACCAGGAAAATAGAAACAAGGATAAATTCACTAGAATGACAAATAATTCTAAAGAACCTATCCTCCATTAGAAGGAGGAGATAGTGGATGAATTTCATTATGTCAACATACCACAGGAGAAGGTAGAGATGATGGGGAGACCTATTCAAGTGGTGGTCGACAGTAAGCAGGCGAATTGGATCGAAAAACAAGATATGATCCTGATTAGTGGCTTCAATGATTGGAAAATCAGCAAAGAAGAATATGTTTGAACCTGGGATAAAATGGCATGTCATCTTGAAGATGTTATTGGAAACAACCCTGCAGCGAAGGGATGGCTTATGAACTAGAATCTTTATAGATAGAAAAGCAGTAATAGGCTAAGGCTATGCTTTGATGGATTTTCTTTCTCCTATGAGGCTTCACCTTTGTATTAACTGGGACTGGTTTCTCACTTTTCCTAAAAATTGATTTTATAATAAAAAGTTAATTTTTAGTCATTTGAATAATGGAGGGAATCTAGAATTGAGAGTTTTGATGGGAGAAATTCCAACTATTTCAGAATGTCATATTTTTTATCCAATGTTTGGAACTTATAAAGGGGAGTTTTATCATTTTTATGTAGTCTGGGAGATGAAGAATTTGATGTAGATGGACCTGTTTTTTTATTCTTGATGTCAAGGGAGCATCTTCTGCCAGTGGATCAAGTTGTTTCGGCCTTCCCATTATCTAGGATAATCAGACAATTGCACCCCTGCAAGAGGGTCATGTAAGAATACTGGGCATATATGACCTTTGGGCTGTTCTAAAACACCTCCATGTATATATTTAGATTTCTGGAGTTCTTTACCATGGTCCTCAGATTCATATATGTCCTATGATGGTATTTGACCGAGATATTGGTTCTAAACACATGTGTTTTGTCCCATGTATCCTTGGTTCCTACACCTTCAACCTCTAGATCCTCAATCAGGTATGGGGAAATCATACATTTATGAGTATTCATCATCAAATAATGGGTTGTTCGTGTGTATTATGTTAATAGAACCAAATATGATATCATTATCTAATGAGGGTTCATTTTGTTGTGTGTTAGCCCAACTAAGTTAAATACCCTACGAGGGGGGATCAGGGTAAGGTTGATTAAAATAATTTCCCCTTTATATATTTTTTTTGTTTTTAAGAAAAATGTTGTTATCTATCTTTCCTAATGTATTGTATGAATAGAAATGAATTCATCTATGATATAATGCTATTTTAACTGGTTTACCCCCACAGGGATATGTTCAACGAGCATAGATCGACAATGTGCCGATATACCAAATCCACTAAAATTGGACTACTATTGACAAAGTTTGGAGCAGACTCATTAGTCCTCTTGGTTTATAAACAATCAGAATTTGAAATCTTACTTATCTATCAACTAAAGTGTTCTTAGTAATTATTAATAAGATCCCCCTTTTATTACTTGATTTAGAAGCTTTTACACCTCATTTAGTGTATCGTTATGTTCCACCTTCATCCACATGATGAATAACACTTTACCACAGATTTACTAGGAAAATTAAATCTCCTTCACAACCCTATGATGTCTTGAATTCAATATTAACAATTTTCACACAACATATATGTTTAGGTTTAGAATTACAAACTTCTCAAACTACCACAAAACGAAATCTCGCACAAATATTTTATTCTTTTTGTGTAATACTCATTACACACAACTACCTTTTCATGAAACAATTACACAATTCAGAGCCCAGATTTTCTCTAAGGGTTGAGGTACAAAATTAAGGGTGTAGCCTCTTATTTATAGAAATTTTTGACCCTACATGAATGTTTCTCAACCACCAACCACCTTGAGTCCAAAATTTCACCTATGTTAGGAAAACCAAATCTGATGTCACATTGGGCACACACACAATATTTATCTCAATTTTGTAGTTGTGTGAACCTTTTCCTTTATCTTGGACCTTTATCAACATTCCATGTCAACAATATATCCATAATTCCATAACTAATGTTGGATACCTTATTTTTCAAAAAACACAATAAACCTAAAAACATTGTAATGTAGCCTTTATGGATGTTTCCAAAGCAATTTCCCCCTTTGATTTTGTTGACAACTCATCATTTTTGGATACCATATCAATGCTTCATACATATTCTGCCAAAACCGTCTTCTTTTGATTCATATAGATATCATCTATTTACTCAACACACATTATAAGACCACATGATTCATACTCGATGTGAGAAACAAGAGTAGTATGAAAAGACAACCACTGAAACACTTCATTCCTAAAACCACTCAACTGTTTTCATCACAAACTCCATCTATCATGATATATATACTTTGATTGATTTCCTTTAGAATAATCATATATAAAAGTACCTCTATAAAATTAATTAGGTTATGGTGATCTATAATTATTAAATATGTCCAAGATAAGGTTTGATAGACATGACTATATGTTTTTTCTTCACAACATAGAATTCTCATCGTGTTATAGAATCATTGCATGGTTTTTCAAAAACATGCAATATTCAAAAATGCTAAAAATATGCCTAGGTATCAACTCCCCCTATCAATGTCTACCATATCTAGATTAAGACATTTTATTTCCTTAAATAGTCACAATTACACCCTATTTGTCAATGAATCCAATTGTCACCGCCTTTTTGTCTACAACGGGGTAAAGAGCACATATCGAGACATTAGGAAAAAATACACCATACCTCAGAAAGAGGGGGTCCCACATTCACATTTTTTAGTCCATGTATTTGACTAAACTCCAAGAACTAGTGGATTTCATTAAAATTATTCTTTGGTAATGCCTTTATCAGAATGTCTGAAACATGTAGTTATGTATGCACATACTATAATTTCAAAATCCCTCTCTCTAACTTGTCCTTGATAAAATGATATTTTATTTCAATGTGCTTTGTCCTTGAATGAAAGAATGGATTTTTTATAATATTTATAACACATGAATAATCTTAATTTATTTTTATTGGAAACTTCACATAAACCCCCATATCATCAAGCTGTTGATTCATCCATAAAAATAGTGTGCATGCTTGAGTAGTTTCAATATATTCAGTTTCTATGGTGATCAATGAAATAAAATATTCTTTATTTATTAGCTTAGAAATACACAATAAACCAAGATATAATGCACCATATAATAATGATTTTCTATAATAATGTGATCTAGCCCAATCTGCATCTGTATATCCCAACCACTCTTGATGAAGTTTTTCATTGTACAGTTAACTGAAATCCACTATTCCCTTGATAAACCGAAGTATTATTTTCATTACTAGAATATAGATTTCCTTGTGATTTCCTTGATACTGTGCTTCATGGTATATAGAAAAAATAATATTAAGTATTATCACTATCATGTAATATATACTTCTAATGGTTTTCTTATATTCTATTACAATAACTATATTACCTTCATCATCCCATGGAAATTTCATCTGAGTAGCTACCAGATTTGTCATATACTTAGAAATTTACATTTCACATCATCTAAAAAACTCCATTGAATATTTGTATTGAGAAATAAATGTTCCATTTGTTCCTTTCATCACTTGTAAACTAAGAAAAAAGGCATGTTCACCAATCATAGAAATTTCAAACTCAATTTTGAAGAACTAAAAAAACTGCTTTGATTGTGCTTCATCTGATCCACCAAATATTATTTCATTTAAATACACCAACATCATTATCCTTTTATTACTTTCATTATTAGAATACATATTGTAATAAACTACAACATGTTGAAAATGAGATTTTTTCAAGAACTGAATGAGCTATTAATACCATGCTATCAGTTGATGTTTTAACCCATAAAGTGTCTTCGTCGACCGATAAAAATTGTTCTATTCATTATGAATAAAAACACCATCTGGATCCTTGATATAAACATCTCCTTCTAGAACCCCATTAAAAACATGTTTCCTTGATGTACATCTAGAAAAATTGTAAATTTCCTTTCACAACTATGGCCAAGAATAATCTTATTTTTTTTGGCATTGAAATAATTGAAAATGCTTCATCAATATTGATACCCCTTATATGGGAGTACCATTTTCACAATTTAATGATATATTTCAAATCAAAACACTATTTTCATTCATATTTTTTCAAATGACCCATTTAGTTCAGATGACCTTATTATTCCTTTTTCATGAAACAATATCCCATGTAGGATTATTATCAATTTTTTATAGATCCTCACTAATAGCTTGAACCTAGATCTCCTAAACAGATACTTCCTTAAAACATTCAGCATCTACGTCAGATAAGAAATATTTCTGTTGTAAGGACTTCATTATCCTTCTTTTAACTAGTGATTCCTGAACCCCAATGATTTTTTCCCTTCAATTTTAGCATAACTCTTTGGATTCATTGAAGATACAAATTTTAATTCCCTTTTCAAATCATTGTAATCTTCTTATGAATATTTATTTTCCACTCCCACTATATTTCTTACCTCCTCATCACTTTCACCAGGTAACTTTTCACTACTATATTGAAGATATTGTTCATTTTCCACAACAATGACATCAATGATTTAAAATAATCTTCCCAGCCTCTTATTAAATAATTTATATGATTTTATTTTTACTACGTATAAAAACAATAACCCTTCATCTCTATGTGACTCAAATTTCATGTGTTTTTCTTCATTGAGAATAAAACACTTACAACCAAAGATTAGAAATTATTTCAATGTTTGCTTCTTTCTGTACCACATCTCATATGAATTTTTCTCTTCTTTTGGAAAAAAATGTCCCTATTAAATATGTAAAATGATGTTAGGACTACTTCCTTCCATAATTTCACTATTAGATCTTTTTCAGTAAGCATTATTTTGGCCATGTTGTTTATAATTTGGTTTATCCTCTCAACCACTCCATTTTGTTGAGGTGTTATCACAATTGAAACTTGATTCCCTATCCCATATTTCTTGATATAATCCTACTTTATTCTATTTTAAAATTTTTGTAAAATTATCAGTATGAAGCATAAATTTTTTATATCCAAACATCCTTTATAATTCCATCAGATATTTTTTTAATATAACTGAACTCATCGATTTTGTGGGAAATGAAAAATACCCATAACATCTGGCTGAATGATTCAATGAAAATAATATAAAACCACTTACCATTAGTAGATATTGGTTATACAGGTCTACATACATATTCATGCACTAATTAAAGAATTCTTGGTGACTTTTTTTTATTTTGACATGTACTCATTTTAGATGATATTCCCTTGTTAACAAGCATTTCATGTATGAGTATGATCACATGATATCATAGGTATGTCTTAATATGTATCAAATTTGACCATATATTCCATGGATTGTTGGCACAGATGGACAAGACATGTAATCCACAAACTGTTTTCCTCCTCTCTATATAAAATGAACATATCTTCTTCTCTACTTATATTTCAGAGATTCCCCTTTGTTTTTTCCCAGTAGAACAACTATAACATGACTTTCTTTGATGATAAAAAACTTCTTAGTAAATTTTATAAAATTCCACTAGTCACATAGTTGACTGACAATAATCATGTAGTGGATGAGGCCTTTAATTACTAATACATCATAATTACTCATTTATTTTCCCCCAAACATGGATTTTCTCGATCCGATTATCTTCAGGCCTTCATCATTTCCAAATTTGACCACACCTTTCTTGTCATATTTTATTATTATAAAAAAATCTTTATGTCCTGTCATAAGGGAAGTGCATCCACTATTAAGGATCCATATTCCAAAATTATCTAATGTTCTACAGAAAATTTCTACAACCAATTCCTTATTAACTATTTTCATTCTGACTCATGTTTTTGACATCATACTTAATATAGATTGACAATATTGGTCATTCTCAGAGTATGATAGAACATCTTATTTTTGTAGAGATACAAATAAATTTTTCATCTCTATATAACATTGTTATTCATGGAGTTTACCCTTGAGACCAAATTTTTTCTTCTTTGGAATATTCTTCTACAGAGTTGATGTACAATATATAGACATGTGTCTAAATACTACGCACCAAAAACAATGTTCCTTGAATAATATCGTAATGTATTTACCTTTGTTTGGATGCCTATATTTCCATTTTTACCTTAAAAATATCTTTCTTATGGAACACATATTTTTTGAGTGTCCCATCATTCCACAATAATAACACCTGATATGGAGTGCATTCCTGTGTGCTACTTCTATGCCATTGGTTTTCCATTAGGTTCCCTAAATGTTTTTATTATGATTCATAAAAAAATCATTCTTCAATATTAGAGTAGTTTCTTGATGTATGACTTCAACCATTACTTCTTTCTATTATTGATCAATCCCCACACCAACCTTATTATTTGGATTTGAATGTTTCTTCTATTCTACTAGACCTATATGCTGCAAATTTATCTATTCTATGTCTTGAATCATATTTGTTTGCAATGTCATACTAATAGTCAAGATTGTTTCTTGATCCTGAACACTTTTACACTAGTTTACGATTCCCACTTCAAGTCCATCGATATTTTTGATTTGTTATTTTCCGTTGTCAGTAAAACAACTGATTTCTCTTTTATGTTCTTTGATTTTGATCTTGTACTCAATAGTCTTCTCTGAACTCTCTAGAATTGAAGAGTTTATCTTTTCAATTACTCTATCCATCTTATACTTCTCTTTTTCCTACTATTATATACAAATTTTTACATATGAACCACTTTTTTGGTTTTATTCATTTTTGTTCTCCAAAAATCTACCTCTTCAAGAGATTCTTCTAATTTATCATGCATGTAAACTCTTCCTTCAACCTCTTCTTCATCAGTGTTTCTTTATTCTTATTTTGGGAGTTACTTAGAACTTCTAACATAGAAATTTATCTACTATATTTGTAGTTATGCACCTCTTCAACCTCATATTCATTTGATCTGTCACTTCATTTTGAAATAAGAATCTTCTTTTTAAAGAATTTTCTCTTAAAATTCTACTTTTCTTTCACATATTCTAAAGAATTTTTCATGGGAATTTCAACTTCTTATTCTTCATCATCTTGAAACATTCTAGGGAACCTTGTTGCAATATCTCTAACCATTCCACATATATAGCATATAACTTCAAGTTTCCCATTGATATTTACTCTTACTCATAGAATATTTGTGGAAAGGAATGACATTACCTCATCTGTCTATTCTTCTTCGTGTCCATCTTCAATGGCGACCTTTATCATGGAGTTGAATTCCACCTATTTGGAATTCCATTTTTTCACAGACTCAATGTCCTAATTTTTCATATCATATGTGATAAAAGTACTATGAAATCTCCCCAATGTTAGCTCCTATAGATCGTTATCCTCTAAACCAGAAACATTTGGATTGAACTAAAATGGAAGTATTCTCAATATGTATTAACCAATATTTACATCTTCAGTAATTTCATAGACACTACATAAGTATTCTACAACAATATTAACCACATAAAATAATTCATCAACATACTCATTTGGGTGAATTCTGAGATTTTAATACTTTTTCCATAGAACCTTCATCATTGATTCTATGAAAATTGATTCACCCCCAGAAATATTTAGAAACTTTTCCTAAATATCATTTGATATTTTACCTTATATCACCTTCGTATATATTTCATTGGATAGGGATCCTCCTAAATAATTCATTATTTTAGTATTAGTATCCAATCCCCCTAGTTCAGATTCTGATAAAACCCCCTTTGTCAATACTAGTTAAAATACCATGCATCACTTTTATAAATACATCCACACCTAAATATTGGAAGTAGTGCTACATCAAATTCATCCATAACTTAAAATTATTACTATCAAAGATTAGAATCCATTTGTTATTTAAAAAATCCATTGATACCCTTGAGAGAGAAACAATGATATTAACTGTTATCTCTAAAACCAATTATTATCCAAACTAGATTAAATATTTTGAGAGTGAGGGAGAATCAGGTTATGATATATTAAAAGTTATTTCCCTAAGGATCTTGTTTCATTGTAAAAAAAATTGTTCTTCTCACCATTTCTCGATGTAATTTATGAATAGAAATTAAATCATGCATGAGACATAAATATTTGACTTGGTTCGCCCCCACTTGGCTACGTCCAAGGATAATATAATGAAAATGTCATGACATACCAAATCCACTAAAATAACACTCTTGTTTACTGAGTTCGGAGCGGATTCACTATGCCTCCTTATTTACAACCAATCACAATTTGAAAGCTCTCTACTCTCTTAACTAAAGTGTGCTCACTAATTATTATTTAGAAGATCCTCCTTTTATTACTTGAATCAATATGTTTCACACCTCATTTAGTGTATCATTAAGTTTCCACTTTCATCCACATGATGAATACCACTTTAATATATATTTACTGAGAAAATTAAAACCTCTTCCCAACCTTGGGATGTCTTGTGTGAAACATTAACGCTTTTCATGCAATATTTCAATTTAGGTATAGAACTACCAACTTATCACACTATCATGGAATGAAATATTTACACAAATTTTATGCTTTTTTGTGGAACTCTATTTATGTGCAACTCTTATTTTACTCAACTCTTAAGAAATTCAGATACTAGATTTTAGATATGGTTTGAGCTACTAAATTAGGGGGAGGGGTAGCTATTATTTATAATAATTGACAACTCTTCACACAATTTTCTCACCCATCGAATGCATTTTGTGCAACATTTCGACTGAGTGTGGAAAACAAAATTTGACGTTACATTAGGTGCACAAGCCTCTTTCACACACAATATCCACCTCAGTTTTTCGGTAGCATGTAACCCTTACTTTTTCACACAAAACATTATTTTGAATAAATTATAAACTTTTTTGTACTTGTTTCCTTAGACATATTTTGATTAGATGATCCTAAAACATAATTTTCACACAAAATTCTAATTCACCTTCAATCTTGTGTGCCACTTCCTTTTCCAAAATCACCTTTTTCCATTTTCCAATTTTGTACCCCAAAAATTTGGAACACACATAGAAATGGTGCCACATTTTATATTCCATTTATGTACTACCTTTAGAGAATAATTTACTTTGTCTTAGACTTTTTTCAATATAACTTTTCTAGAATCTATCTAGAATTCCACAACTGAGCATAGAAAAATTATTTTTCAAAAAACACAATCAACCCAAAAACACCACAATGTTACCATGAGGAAAAAATTCTAGAGACCATGCATCAGATGTCGTGGGAAAAAATTCTTCAAGAGATATAGATTTTGAAGCAGATGAATATGACTCTTCCTATTTTTTATCTTTCTATGTATGATGGTTATGTCTACCATTGGAAGGAATATTCTATATCACCTCCCTTGGCGATAGAACTGTTATGGGTTTGCAAAGCTATTCTCTAAGGGTCTCATGATCTTAATCAACTATCCTTCATGACATTTAGTTATATATCTTTATCCCATGCATGGTAAAAATTTATTTCCAATCAATATCCTATTCTGACTGGGTGAAGATTAAACAAGTTACCTATGATGGGGAGTTCTCCCACATCATCTTTTCATAATTTTACAATCTTTGGAGGATGTATTTAAAGATGAATAAGTCCTAGATGGTGTGACCCACACTTATATGGAAAGGTATAAGGTTAGGATGATTAGTGAGATTGAATTAAATTGGTTTACCGGGTTGTGGAATCTTGAGTATATTATTTTCCATGGATAAAACAAAATAACCAAGTAATTTATCATTTTGTATGGAGTATTCCTTATTCATATTTCCCTAAAATCCCAAATAACCTTGAACTTTGTTCACTTTTTTCCAAGTATTTTTTTTTTCAATGTCACTCGATAAGAGGTATTGTGTTGTTTGAGACCTACATAGGTTCTTGAATGTGCACTACTACTATTTTGAGGGTAACATCAGTAGTATCTACCTTAATGAGACTTTTCCGATATGTTGCGGGCATGAGACAAGATTTAGATTGGGTCCAATGAATGTAACCTTCTAAACATTGTGTCATTTCCACAAATTCATGGAATCTTTCTGAATATTTCATCATGATTAGGGGTGTATGTTGATCATCCAATATATTTTCAACATAGAGTTACAATAATTGATTTGATGGGAGAGGGATGTTTAGTAAATATGTTAAATATTTACATATTTGTTTGAAGTCATACACCCTCTCATTTTTGCATTGATTGCAGTTTATTTGGTAGACAATTATTGTTTTCTTTATCATAGATATGAACTGGTAAATTAATTAATGATGAAGGTCTTCCAATTATACAATAAATCTTTCTAGAAGCCTTTTGTACCAAATAAAGGCTTTACCTATTAGAGTCTATTCAAAAGACCTTATCTTGGTCACCTCCTACTGATCATGAGGGATCATCATTGGACAACATCAGGTCATTAAGTGTGTGAAATGTTGTTCTAGATCTCCCGCACTATTAAAGGTGGATAAGGTAGGATATCTGAAATTGGGTGGGGGAAATGTGGCATCCAAGAATTTAGGATAGCGACTCTTCACTTGTTTATTAAGTGTGCGTTTCTCTTCCATAGCTTCCATTCAAGTAGACAGGGACTCAATGACATTAAGTAGTTCTGGAGGTACTACTATATAGTCTTCCTCCTACATACAGAGATTAGTAGGGGATTAATAAGGTGTCCTAATTTTCATATCCTATTAATTCTTGATCTGTCCTAAGACTAAATTATTTCTGTGGTGGGGGATCGACTATCACCATAATGGAGGTTATTCAGTATCATATTCAACTTACTCATTTATGTAGACCAACTACCTAGAACCAAAGCTAATCTAATGCTGAGATTCCACTCTTTTAGGAGGATAGGAACTTTCATGATGTGTGGGAGGCATGATATTTATCTCTACCTGAAGACAATACCTAGTGGGTGTTTTTCCACACAGTATCTCATCATTGAGTTCTCTTAGATTTTGTATCCCATTCTCATATTGTTCTAACTTCTCCTCCATGGAAGGAATTTTATCTCTTGTAGGTGACTAGTTAGATGTGACCACTTATTCTCCTTTATCATTGGATGTGTTCCTCCATAGAGGTGGAAAGTCAACATTTTTATGTTGTAGGTTTCAGATCCTCCTCTAATTCTGCATGCATGAAAACTTAGTTAGTGCCTCTAGATCACCCTCCTATTGAGGTTCATTTTCCATATTTTAACCCTATTTATTTTCATCTGTCTATACATCATCTTCTGTGTTTGTAATGAAAAATATTAGTGGGATATATCAAGAAATTGCAGTTTTCTCATAACTCTCAACACAATTGTGTGATCATGCACTACTTTCATCAGGTTCATTTTTCTTACCCATAGACATATTGGACCTTGATAGCTTATACACCATATGTGTCCATATTTATTTTTTCATGTGCTCGTTTAGTCTCAGCCTATGAATAATGACCTAGAGGGAGTTCTTGGTTTTTCTCACCTAACAGTCCTTGGATAGAAAAGATTTACCTTGTGGTGGGAGGAATGGATCTTATGTAGACAATTCGTATTTACCTCCCATTCAAGATAAGAATGATTTCTTTAGTGGTGGTGATGATGATAAAATATCCCCTAGCCCTTTCAGATGTAGACTATTCTAGGACATACTCGGAATTTTTGTATCATGGTATTAAGGATTTGATGCTTCCTTTTTAGGATTTGAAGAGTATTGGTATGTGAATTGAGATATAAATTCCCATAGCACAATGGTCTATGGTTGATCTATAACCACTAAAAATTTATTATAGGCCCTCTCGGGGTGTGATGAACCTGACGATGGAGATTTAGATAAAAATTACCCCATACTAGTGGGATGAGGATGGTTTGTGGATGTGGCATATATGTATTGAATCTATGAACGGATTGAATACATTAGGGGTATAGGTGATGGTAAATACTCCCTTATCCTAATGGTTTGGGTTGAATCCTAAATGTCTACCATGGAAGATACTATCCCAAAATTTTTTCTTTGAAACATTTGTTGTCATGTATGATATGGGTGAAATGAAAGCCCATGATGGGATTCATTTTCTTTGGGAATTTTCTGGGTAGGCCACAAAAACTACTTCTATGCCTAAAATGAATTCCTATTTTTTGATGGGCCCAGTTTAAAGATTTTTTGGTTATCCTATCCATTTATTCACAATGTATTGGTATTGTTAATGTAGTTTATTTCTATTATAGTGAAAAAATAGCTCTAAATTTACCTAGTCCCCTAATCTTTCTGGAGTTTATGACATTATAGGATATAATATATAGGGATTATTGTTTTTCTACAGGTTTGGTGAGGTGAAATTCTCCATAAATTTCCCATCCTTGAATATTGATACATTATGTAGCCTTAGAGATTTGTATATGATGAGTTGTGAGGAAATAATTTCTAGCATCAGGTCTATTTTTGAAATGGTTTTCCAGTGTTGGTGCCTAAGCCATGGACATAGTATCCATGTCTAGATGATAAAAATGTTTGTTTTTGGTTTTAATGCGATCCTCATAACCTATATAAGGGAGGTTTCCATCCTTCAATCACTGATGAGATTCCCACATATTTTGGCATAGATAAGGCATTCCCTTTTTTCTAGCTTTCTTGGGATCTCATAGTTAGAAGTGGAAATGGGCCAGAACATGGTTGGGATGATTTTTTTCCAATAAATCACTCCACATATCAATTTTCTATTTCTCTTCCTCAGGCTTACATACCACCACATAGTTAGACTATAGGGGTCACTTCTCTAGGTTTCCAACTAACCATGGTGAAGGGTTGATGGTTGTTGATGGAAAACTATATAAGATGAACCCTACTATTTTGAGAACCTATCTATATGAATAAATATGAGTATTGGGAACCTCTTTTTACTGAGGAGTTAGGGAAAGGGGAGGATTTTTTTGTCCAAGGTAGATATCACCATGGTGAGGTTGACCACAGTGGATGTCAGGAGTAGATTCCATATAATCATTCAGAACACTACCATGAGGAGGACTATCATAGTAACAATCATATTTTTTATTTATTTTAAGATTGGATAGACCCTTTAGGTGTTGTTTATATGCATTGAACAACCCCAAGGACATTAGTATTGAACCATTAAGAGATATGATCTTCATTCATCATCATGGTCTGAATATGATGAATTGTCTTTTGGGTTTGTGAAGGTGTGTTGGACTACAATATGATGTCTACTAGAATATATTTATAATCCTTTAGTGTTATGGAAATATGATCCCATGGGTGAGAAGATATTGGAGTATTTCAGCGAGCGTTTGTATTATCACCGAAAGTATGAGCCTACTTGTTTTCGGTTACCATAATACATCGACAAACCCTTGATAATGAAAGGATATGAGCTGGATTGAAATTTTCATTCTATAATATAATATAATGATAGGACTCTAAAACAGGAGAAGGGATACAAGACTCCTCTTTAATAGCCACCGATGGATGTTGTTGCAGTCACTTTTTGGTAGAAGTAGGCATATGGTCCTAGAATCTGTGAGCTTCTGGAATATGCCATGGAGCTTCACAGATAGGGATATGATCCTATCATAAGAGGTTTGATCCTCTCACCTTTTGTGACCCAGTTAGATCATAAATATGAGCCTGATCTTATGCCTTTGGATTATTCCACATGTATTTTTTTATAGGGATATGAGCAGATGCCAAGGCATGTTCTGCTCTCACTTAGAGAGACATGGTTGGAATGGTAAAAAGATCCTTGTACGATTCCTTTAGAGTATATATCTGTCCATTTCAATGGGAATATAAACCTATCCAAAGGCATGAACTACTCTCACTTAAGTATCCCTAGTTGGAAATGGAATATTATCCTTATCAGGTGCCTTATCCATTAACAGAATATACAGATAATCCTCTTGAATGGGAAAAAGAATGTGTGATTGATCCAAAACAACCACTTGTTCATGTTTATCAGAGTGTTTTGATTTCATGTATATTAAGAAATAAATATGAGCATATCCTTATATATGTAATATTTTTAAAATATGTGAGCATATTTCTTCAGCTATTTATAGAATGTAGTGACATTTTAGAAATTGTTTTGTTAGAATATAGACCTACACATTTTCTGACTTGAATATGTATTCTCAAACATATTTGATTGAAGTGAGGATATAATCACGCTATTTTTCTCCTTGTACCATAATAATATGTTTATGGAATTCATTATTTGGGGTAGGGATATGTGCCTCTCCCATTCTTGTTGAAGCCTACAGTCTCTCTTTGAGTGAGTAGGAATATGATCATACTAGAAAGCTATCCCTAGAATCTATTGATAGGATTTCTAAAATGAAATATGGATATGATCCCACTCTAGGTTGTACAGAGTTTTTCACGCCCAGTGTGACATTTTTTTGTGCTTGTACGTGAGTGTGAAAGGTGGAAATGTGCTATGTAGTGTCTTAATAAGGTGATTGAGGGGAGCCATTAGGATGGAAATATTTTATGGCAGTTGAAATAATCTCTCCTCAGTGGTCCTAAACCACAATGGATACATAGTTGACTCTTCGATCCACCTCCATAAGATACTAAAGGTGATGATTTTTTCATTGTGGGGATAGTCTTATGAAGAAACTGGTCATGGAAACAAGATCTAATGGTTTCAATAAATCATTTATTGGATAATTTACACTCATCAGTTTCAGAATCTAATGACCCTTTAGTGAAACCTCAAGGCTTGGGATCATACCATATCGATTTTTTTCCTGTACCATTGCATTTCCACTGGAAACTAAAGGTTTCTTGTGGGTGAGTTCATTCTATTACTTTTAGGGGTTTCAACTTTATCTTTTTTTCTAGAAGGGTCAATAGATAAAGACATGATCTTGGGTCTTTTAATTTTTGTGATATGTGTATCTGAAATCAAAAAGACAATAAGAAACAAGGTCATTGATGAGTGCATCATCATTGGTATGATACATTATTAATCATATATACACATGTAACAAAATTGTTCTTTTTTATTTCCTAATTTTTCCATTCCCCTTGCACAAAATTTTCATGGTGAGAATGGCCCATTTCATGAGAACCCAAATTACATAGAATTTCACAGTAGCTATATAATTTTCAATTTCATATAAGGGAAACATTAAATGGATGGATTCTTGGTTGACCAATAATTTTTATTATTTTATATATTCACATCAAGTTTACCATTTTTATTTCGGATGATAAAATATGTTTGGAGTCACCTAATGTTTCATTATGGGGGGTTTAATGTGTGTAATATCATTCACATCAGGTCTACCATTTTCCACCTTAACAGAAACTCCCAATGGTTCCCACATCCATAATGAAGTAAAAATATTCTTTTTAAAGGTAGTTGGTCCTTTGGGGTTTCAGACTTAATGAATCTTAGGAACTCACATTGGTTGAGAGGGTAGGTGGTAAATCTCCTCATACCCTTTTGGGGGGAATTGTTTCCTACTCCAGGACTCTCTAATAGATTTATAATATGTTAAATAATCTACCCCAATCCTGATACATGATCAGTTACCCAAAATAAATGAACATGTGTTGAATCCTTCAGTGGGTAAAGGGAGTTTATTAATGATTCCATCTGAATGTATCTAATGTTTTTTGTACCTTCCCAATTATTTACTAGCATTGGGTAGCTTCTTATATTTTAAAACCATATAATTAGGTTCTCTATAGTTTACTACCATCCCCAGAATTGATTTATATTTTGAGTATGGGATTGAACCTTTATGAGGCTCCCAAGATATCTTTTTTATAATAGGAATCAAAACCCATGTAGTTTGTTTCAGCTATGCAATTTAATATCATGAGAAAAGAACATATATGAGGGAAGATAGGTATCGGGTTTTGATATCAAGTCCTAAAAAGGCATCCAACATATATTAATTATAATAGGAATTAAATTCATCATAGTTCAAGCATACCCTCAGGAATTACCCTGTGGTGGATTCCCTTGTATGGGAGAAGACATATCATGCCACTGATCAGGGATTACATGCTAAAGTTTCCCGGTCTGGGGATGATTCAGGATGCAAATGATATGATCATTTCCTATCCATAAGCCCACACGATCTATGCTTAGAGTGAGAAATAATTGGTTTCAAGTAATCAGTCTCACTACATATGGATATGGGAATTATGAATTGGGGTGTCCCTTATGGGGATATTCATATGTAGCTCGAGCCTTTGGGAGACATCATATTTATCCAATTTTTAGCATGAATCAGAGTCATCATAGTTCATTTTTCTCCTTTTCTATTGATGGATGAGGAAGAATGATAAAAACCATAGCATAAATTGGGTCCCAAGGGTTAGGATTTCTGAAATATAGGGGGACTTAAACTACAGTTTATTCTTATTGAAGATCGAGTCCAAAGAAGGCATACTAAGTATCCTATTTGGACAGAAATTAGTGTTCTCGTAGTTAAGTTGGGTGTATACCCAAATATTCCAACTGGAAAACATTATAATGTCCTGAGACATCTACTTCACATGTCCTGATTATCTACTTGATAGTCCAGGGTGTCTGTAAGACATGTCTGAGGATGTCCACATGACATGTCTGAGTATCTCTAGACATGTCTTGGTTTCCTAGAGGACATGTCTAGAGACAATCTCAGGATCTAGTTGAGTTTTTTCAAAGGAAATTTCATGATCTTGATCTTATATCTGGGAGGTTATCTAATGACCAATATATATATATATAGGATGTAACATGGAATATATGGAATACTTGGAGTGTGCCCCATGATCGGGAACCTAGATGAATTTTCTAAAGGAAATTGAATGATTTAGATGACTCGTATAGAGGACATCACAAGACTTGGATTTCAATCCTAGAGGAATTCATAGAACTTGGGTGGTAATCCCTAGTTCAACCTGATGACTTTCACAACATGTCCCAGGGATATATCATGATCAATATGGCTTGTCTGGAGGGTGTCTCATGACATGGGAGACTGTCCTTGGTGTTGTCACATGATTAGGGTTGGATATGTGATGCTCATGAAGATTAATTTATTTTTATTTTCATGGTACTTATACCTTTTAAGTCATTTTCGTGTATTTATTTCATATACACCTCATGGTTTTCTAATAATTAACTTATTTTAGATTTTGTGTGACTGAGTTGAAATTTAGGGTCTCCTTCATATAATTTGGCCAATATTCCATAAGTCCTTTTCATGATCTATTGAGTGATCACATGAAACACATATCCGATAAATTTTACCCTATAGGTCATTCCCTAGATTAAACTAACAGGTAGACCTTTATGATCACATGGCCTATTGTAGTGAGAAGTCCTCTCCAGTGATCCCATGTAGTAGTCCCCATCATCATTGTGTTTTTTGGGTTATGGGGGGGGGATTTATAGAACTTATTTCCCTAGTTATAAACCACCTTGAGTGGAGTTTATCTCAAAAATATGATCTAGAATATGTGGATGAATTTTGGTATCATTCACTTTTCATGATCCTACCATGAGTTATCCGTTGCAACACATGATGACATAGACCATGAGAATATTCCTCCATCTCCATGTTTAATATACCTCGATAGATTGAAGGTATTTTTCCTAACCATGTTGATATGTCAAAGAGATTTCAAAAGGTCAGGAATACATGTCTATGAGTCTTCATGAGATCAGGATGCCCGTAGAAATGCTTTCCATGATCAAAGATTACTTTTATGGTATCCATCATGAGATAAGGAAACTTATCAAGGGGGCCTCCATAAGATTGGGTCAACATGAAAAATCTCCCTAAAAGGGTCATGTTTTTTTAGGGTGAATTTCATGATCAATTGTCATGACCTAGGTTATATAACCCATTTACCATGAATATCATCATATCTTCCCTTCATGAGAAGTTTCTTATGTTTCCCTTTGTATTTAATTCTTTATTTTATAGGTATATGAGATCTCTCAATGTCATGTGTGTGTTGTCGAGGATAGTCACTCTTCTTGTCTGTGATGCGTCACGTGATCAATGATGGGTCTCATGATGAAATGAAATCACTGCCATTTATGACCACTATAGTTTTCTATAGAGCTTCAGGGGCAAAATTTGCTTGAATAGAAGTGTCTGAGGTCCTTTTCATGATAAAGGTGATGTTAAAACATTCTTTTATGCTACATGGTTGACATATTTCAAGGGTATTCTCATGTATTTGTGATCATATGAGCATATCACATGAAGATAAATATATATATCCATTTCAATAGGACTCTTCCTTTCTCCAACTTTATATTATAAGGGGTTCTTGATGATTTTCGATGTCCATTAGTTAGAAGGCCGCATGATCAGAATAACTTATCTAGAAGCCTCTACATGATCATCTATGCTTATTAAGACACCTTCACAAGAACATGAGGTCTTGTCAAAGGGGCTTCACATGTCCATTTGGATGATCATATGTTGTGCATGATCCATTCGTATGACCTTCAAATGGTCATTCAATCACATATACCACAAATAGTTATGTGATCTATGTGATTTGGCCTCCTTCCCTTTCTTTATTTTGTGGATAAAATAATAGTCAAGATTCAAATATTTATTCCTTTCTATTTTTGTTGATTCTTATTTTACATTCTTTAATTGGGATATTTATGAACACTATTTAGTCAATGAAATTAAAAACATGGAATTCACTAATGGAATTAAAAGGAATAAATGTTATTCTATTTAAAAATTTATTGTTATGAATGAAAAAGGAAATGTTGGATCACTCGTATGATATAAAATAACAATTTATATTCTATAACATAGAAGATTAAAGATAGTGACATTTTGAGAATATCCTTGATTAAGATAAAATATTTTCAATTATGCTTATATATATGAAAAAAATATTTTTAAGATTATTACACAACTTACTTTTTAAAAGTCACATAATTGAACTATTAATTTTATTTATTAAAAAATAATATATTTTATTAATTTGGAGGGTTATAAATTCTTTTATAAATCACGATTGTTTATAGAGTATGTTATATTGGAAAATAAATACTTATAGAATTATGTGTTCACAAGGAAATCATTAAAAAGTGAAACTCTCCATACATTTTTGAAACAATACATACATAAAAAATTAAAATTAATTTAATTTTTTAAATGTAACTGAAAATGAACATGATCAGTTATTTATTCACTGATAAAAAAATTTCAAATATCACACAATTAATGTGGACATGGAAAGGGGAGGTTCCAGATTGAAAAGTAGTGGTTGTGTTAGTTTGACATAAATGAAGCTGTGTCAGTAAAGTATTAGTCAAGGGGGTGTAAAATTTTAAGGGTACATATCATACCCAATGAATTAGAGGATTATGGTAAATGAAATTAATTATGTATTAATATACCTATAAAAAATATATCATGGAAAATAATATGAAATATGCCTAATGAAATTAAATTTGAGACAAAGCACCCAATACCTTGATTCATAACTTCTTGTAAAGTGCACAAATCTCCAATATATCAAAAAATAACATTCTTCATTAGATATATAGGAACCTTATTCATATTTATAACCATTTATGAAAATCATTTATAACTAGTCTATATATGTATATTAATTAGTTATTTTATATTATCAATATCATTTTTGAGTAATCGTGACATTTCTAAATTATTATCATAATAACAACATTTTTCATCATTATAATCCAAAAGGAGATAATTTCTAATTCATGAAGAAAATATTTATAATTAATTTTAAAGTTATAATTCCATTATAATTTCATTTTATGGGTATTTTGGTTATGGTACTTAAATATGAAATCAGTGATGAGTTTAGTTTAGTGTTTTTTAATGAACAAACATCAGTTTATTTATTATCTAGTTCAATAATATTATTTCCATTCTAGAAAAATATAAAATATTAATTAATTTATTTATATTATATATTATTTTTAATTAAGTTCTCATATTCATCCATGATATTATTTTTATCATTTCTCTAGTATATTTTTAGACAAGCCCGAACATGACCATACCATAATTATTGATTGAGTACGATTATAAAATATGTTTCTTTTGAAATAATGTTATTATTATAGAATAATAATAATATTTTTCTGATATATTTATAGAGGTGAATTTTAATTAATGATATTTTAATATATTATAAAGAAATTAGATGAAAAATAATTTTTTTTACTTCATGGCTGTGGTAGTTTTCACAAAAACGTGATTGACATTTTTATTTTTCTTAATGGAAAAGTGGAATAGTTGTAAATGAATATTAATGTAATAAAAAAATCAACATACAATAAATACAAAATTCATTATATAATATTGGGAAAAGATATATTTCAAATGTAGTGCTAGAAAAGAAACAATGTTAGGTAAAAGTTAGTACATGTGATGAGAATGTTGAGCCACCTTGGAGGATTCCTCAGATTGTGTGTTTGTTAAGTCCACTAGGCTAGATACCCAGAGCGGGGGGGGGGGGGTGAATCTGGGTATGAAAAATTAATAAAACTACCCCTTTTTATCTTGTTTTACTGTTATAAAAAACCATCTTCTCTCTCTCCTTCTCATTGTAGAGTATCAATGAATCTTAAAGCATGCACATGACACAAAAATTTTACTTGGTTCACCCTCACTGGGCTACGTCCAAGGAGGATACACTAACGATGTGCCGATGTACCAAATCCACTATAAGTGCACTTCTGTTTACAAGTTCGAGGCAGACTCACTGTCCCTCCTGGTTTAATACAATTCACAATTTTAGAACACACTACTCTCTCAACTTAAGTGATCTCAATGCTTCTTTAGAAGATACACTTACAATTTATAGACCTGTAGGTCTCTTCATTATTACCAATGAATGCATTCTCCACTATATGTAGATGCTCTACTGAATTAAAATTTTCATACACTAATTAATACCCCTTTTCTAGTGATCTCTAGGCAACACACATTGTAAATACCTTCTCAAAGCACCCTACTTCACAAATCTCCCAAATTCACGAAGCTCAAACAATCCTTCGCAAAGTTCCTACCTCTTCTTGAAGCACACAGCTTCGCAGAGATCACTACCTCGTGAAGCACACTGCTTTGCAGAGCTCTGAACGTCAAAAATATCCAGGCTTCATAAATCTTAGGCCATTGTAGAGCTTAAGTAATTGTAGAGCTACTTCCTTCGTGAAGCTTACTGAGCCAACATAGAACACACCACTTTCACAAAGCTAAATTAGATTCCACAAAACTCTTTTCTTTCACGAAGCACACTACCTTTGTGAATCACCTTCTCAATTTGAGAGAAGCAATTTTTTCATGGAAAAATGTTTACTTTTCTCAAGGGGGTCCAGGTATATTTATAGGTGATTCCATCGACCATCGAACCTTCCACGCAAATTCAACGCGACTTCATCTCAAATCGAGAAGCTCTGAAATTTCTGCCGAAATTCTATATCTATCGTGAAGCACCAAGGAAATTTTTAGATCAAAGAGCTCGTCATAATCACAGATCATTCCGTTAATTCCTTTACACCTTCTCCATGAAGGTCCAATTGCAATTCCATTCACCACTACAATGCTCTTCAACTCTATTGTTCGCGAAGCTCCTCGTAATCACGAAGAATACTGTCAACTTTCTTCATGTATTCATGAAATTCACATCAAGAAGCCCATCTTCACCAAACTCATGCCTTTTCTATATTTTTATGAGATCTTCAATTAAATCCATATTTCCCAATGCTTACCAAACATCAAATTTTGGACGCCAAAAATTTGGCAAAAACTCCAAAACAGCGCCACCTTGTATCTGTTTATTGATACCGCCTCCATATCTTATGTTCTTCTTTCATGGTTATTTGTTAACATATATTTTCAAAAAAATCTCTAGAACTTGAAAATTTACCATGGAAACATGCATTATTAACAAAAACAAACAACCCAAATATGATGCAATGTTACCTTGAGGGATTTTTTCCCAAAAGAGTACTTATGTAAAACTCTTGTGAATAGAAGAAACAATAAGTGGAAAAGTATCATAGAGGTATAAAATATGTTGGTTCTTCAAATAGGTAATAAAAATTTATATTTAACACAAACGGTTGTTAGGAGGAATATTTTATAAGTGGGGAGATTGAAAATGTCATAAATATTTCTTCTTAATATAAAGGGGGATCATGATTCACAAGTCAAGGAGACTAAGAACTCTCTAATAATGTACTGGGGGTAATTTTTTGTTTATAAAAACCTTATACAACCAATTAGAAACATGTTTTTAAACCTTTTACCTTTTACACCTTTCACTAACCCATTTTACCCTTTTAACTTTAACCGGGACAACTAGTTTTAACCAAATTAGTTGTATTAAATGCCTATAACTTAATTGATCATTACTACAAAATATTTTACTTATAATTCATATTTCTAAATAAATTTTATTTAATAAAACTATTGAAATTAAGAATAGTTAATTTTAAAATAATAAATGCATTAATAACATCTTTAGAGAATAATCTACCTTAACTTATATAATTTAGTACATAATTTTGAAAAATAAAATAAATATTTTTAAATTAAAATTATCTTATTTAAAGTATGTATATTTTCTATAAAATGGTATCATATATTTTCATGTAACTTGTATAATTATAATCTCGTAAATATCATTATTTTCAAACAAACTATAAATTTCAGTATTCGCCTAATAATAAATATTTTTTTAAGAATACCAAAAATTTATCTTAGGATAATATTTAAATTATAAACTCATAAATGATGTTTAATATTTCAAATTAAAAAAACAAATTTTATTTATGTTTCATTTAAATGGAAACACAACATATGAATATAAATTTTTTTTGTAAAATATCCCTTTAAAACTTTTAGTGTTTTTAATACTATATTTTCATTTCCTAATGACTTCAATATTTCTATTTACTAGAAGTTTTATTATTAATATATTTTATAAATAATATTTATCTAATTTTTTGCCACTCCTTTTTTGTTACTCCCTGAAATTTTGTGAAATATTGTTTTCTTAAAATAAATTAGTTTTAATCGATTTAATTCATTTCACTAATTCAAATATTACTTTTACATGGAATTTATTTGGCTTGTGCTACATGAAACACTAATTTGGAGTGCATTATAAGCCACACTGAGTTTTACATAACATCATTTTATTGTTAAAATTATTTAAATGAGATAATTATAACCTAGATATTAAAATTAGTAATTTGAAAAGTATTAAATAATCTTCTTATATTAACTATAAATTTTTCCCATAAATAAAACAAGTTGAAATATATTATTTTTTTCAAAGTCTTTGTTTGTTTTAAAATAATATTTCCATAAAGAAAAATTTGTTTATGTCTTTAGGTGAACAATAGAAAAATTAATTTTAGACAGTAATAGAAATTTAATTTTATTAAATAAATATCTTTTATTTAATTCATAATTTTGAAATTATATTAGGGTGAATTTTTGGGATTTTCCCAAGAAACATCATTTTTGGGTGAATATTAAAACTTACTTCAATTTTGTTAAAAATAACATTTCCATTTCAATAATTGTTAGTGTTGAGTTATATTATAAATTGGGTTTTAAAGTCACAATATATCAATTATGAATACATTAATCTAATTTAGGCACTGGATTCATTTTTTATATTGAGGTTATATATAAAAACTTATTGACCTTTTGAATGCTTTTAATATAAAAACCATCTTTCTCACTGTTTTTGCGGGATTAATGTTAATCTTTATATTCCCAATTTTTTGATTTTAATTTCAATATATATATATATATATATAAGGTTTTAGTAAGTATAATATTTTTATTATAATAATATAAACATCATTTTTTACCAAAAATATTAGTGGAAGTGTTTAAAATAAATTACAATGATTAAGGTAAGATTAAGATTATTTAGGGACTAAACCTTAATCTTATGGACCCCAATATCCTGGAAACTAGTTCAAAAGATGATGGATGCCAATAATTCGACCATGTCCCCTATTTTTTTTTTAATTTTATGGGTTAATGGGATTTTATTTAATGGAATTTCCCAATATAAAAGGTTATGTATGGAAAAAGAAAAAAAGGGAACTTTCTTGACCTCTAACATATATAAAAATTTGAGATATGTACAAAGCATAATATTTTTGGTTATAAATATCATTATGAAATATAAATGATTTATATTTATCATAATAATTTATCAATTAAATTTAGAGATGATTTAGTTACTTAAAATGATTAATAAACATCAACATAGTGATTATTTAATTAATAGTTAACTAAAATAAATGATATAATAAATGTTAAAAGTGAAGATAATTGATTGAATTATTATATTTAATTATTTATTTAAGATTAATATATAATTTTAAAAATATTTAAAAAAAATTATTTGGATTAAAATTTTTATTAATATTTTAAAAAAACTAAATAAATGTCAGAATTGACATTATTATTATTTTGTAATAAATGATATTTTATTAAATGATTTGAAATTGGTAAAAAAAACTATATTTTACCAACTTATTTTTAAGGATTAAAATATATTAAATATGGTCTATTAATGGATAAATTGATCTTTTATAATTATCATATTGACCCATAGATTGTAAAAAAATTGTTAGCACGGTCCAGGATTAAGAAATGTTTTGTGTGTCAAATGTACTTGTTTTAAAAATTAATTTATAAAACCCATGAGTTTTTTATTAATTGGGTATATTAATTATAATTCAGTGGATATATATATTATATAATAAATCATACTTTATTTTAGTCTTAGTGGTAAATTTACTTAGGTTATAATAATTGATTCTTCAATAAAAATCAAAATAATAGAATTTTGGAATCATAGATGTTAATGAACCAAATTATTAAAATTAACATATTTTTGTGTGGTGTATATTTTTTTAGACCATAAATTCACATTAATACATTATATATCCATTTTATTAGGGAATTTTTTTAAAGTATACCACCCATTATTGAATACCTTTTGGTATTTACTAGAGTGCCACTCCCCCACCTCTATAAAAAGGAAAGCACTCTACTAATTCCTCACACCAATCGATCCCCATTATATCATCCAAAATCTTCCAAAATTCATAACTATAATTAATTCATACCTTTAGGTATTATGAATTATTTTAATCCTTTTGGCGCAAACCAAAAGGAGTTACCCGATTAAGAGTCAACATCTTCTCTCAAGATCCTTTCCTTTATTTCCTTTCTCCACCCCTCCACTCCCTTTATTAGATTATTGAATATAATTTTTTATCCTAAATATACTAGGTTTTTTTAATGGTATTTATTTTAACATTAATTACACACACCTCCATCAAATTGTTAACAAACATACTGTTTATCTGTACGGAAAACTACCACCTCACTAAATGATGATTTTTCATTTTTCAATTACTACCCCTCATGGTGGACATTATGATGGAAACTATACGTAAATATTTAATATATTGTATTTATTATGTATTTGAGCTTATGTATTACTTTTTAAAACACATATCTTTTTTACTTTCCATTTTGTGTTAATATAATAATTTCCTTTGAGGAAGTGTGGACTACCGCCCCCTCAAAGCATTGTGATTCGTTCATATCCTGAATGGAATTTTTTAAGGATGGGTTTAGTGAATATATATGAAGATAATATATCATAAATATAATGTAATTATTTTTTATATAGACATATATATACATAATTGTCTTTTACTTTCTTTCGTTCAACATGAAAATTAAATCGAAATAGCATTCATGCGTACATATGACTTACCGTCTACATGAATGGTAAATTCTGTTTCATACTTATAAATTATATGAATTATTATAATAAATATATAATGAATATAAATTATATTTATATCATTTTTTACAATTTGGAAATCATGATATAAATATAACGATCAAAGATATATCAAATTAAGACACATGCGAAAACAAATGCGGATATTTCTTAAAGTGAAACATTAACATAGAATTGTTACAAAATGGGTAATATAAAGCCATAATAAAACCATGTATGGTATTATAATTAATAATATGGTTATCTTGTAGATTTATAAAAAATTTCTTTTTATTATACATGATTTTTTTATGATTACGATGAGAGTCAAGACATAAGGTAAGGGAATTTGATCCCACTTTTTATTTCTGTGAGATACATGCTTTATTCACAACCTATTTAGTTTGTGTGGTATATGTACTGAAAATAAATATTATATATATATATTATAATTAAATTTATTGGTATTGAAATATCAATTAATTTATCTTTATTTCATGAGATTGATGTTTCAAAATTTACCAAATCAGTAATGTAGTTTTGTCTCAAATTTCCTTCTTTGAGACACATGGTTTGATATGAAACTATGTTATTTAACAATGTGTTTATAATCCCAATTGACATGTTATATCCTTAACATCCTTAATTTATTGATATTTTACTCTTAATTTAATTTCACTATCATACATAAAGAGTATGATCCCATGTAACCAAGCAGTAATTGTTTATTGAAACAATCTCATCACTTTTTGAGATTGTTAACGATTGTGCTTCTTTTAAGGAAATATTATTATCCATATCTCAAGAAAATTCATGATAATAATTATCCTCTATTTATTAAATATATATTTCCTTGTAATAGTACCATTTTACACTCTTTGTTACTTAAGATATTAAATAAAATGTTTTTAAGAAAAATATTATAGTATCTATATCTTTAGTTGGAAATCTATTTTATTTCAAATCCATGTTTTAAAAAATGTTTTCAAATTTTTTTTCATATTATATCTGAAGATACTTTTCATGTAAATATTATTTTATTAAATTTTAAAGGTTTTTAAATATTTCATTCATTAGGTCCACTAGGTCAAATACCCTGAGAGGGTGGGGGTGAGTTAGGTTATGGTATATTAAAACTTTATCCCTTTTAGATCTTGTTTCATTATTAGAAAAAACTCAATTCTCTCCTACTCCAGTAGAAATATATTGACAGATACGAAATCATGCACAGGAAACAATGATTTTTACTTTATTTAGCCTCACTGGTCTATATCCAAGAAGAATACAATGACAATGTATCGATGTACCAAATTCACTAAGGCTCATGACCAATAATGAGTATGATGTTCGAGCTAGATCTTCTATGCACAGGCTCACTGCCTTTATAAGATTCAGGGTCTTCTCACTACATTTCCCAGGTTCACTCCCTATGCCTCTTTCTTCTGGCTCACTGCTAGTGGAAAGGGTCACTATCTTCCTCTTCCTTCACTCACTGCTCTTAGAAAGAAATCTACTCACAGTTTATGGACTTGTAGGTAAAAAATATTTTATCGACATGTATATCCCTTAATTTTCATGAATTCATGAATCCTTAATTGTAGGTAGATTCTCTTTTGAAGTTAGTTTTTTACCTGTAGTTGAAATCCATCTTCTCAGATACTGTTAGGAACTTGAAAATACTTTCACAAACTGAATTGAATCTCTCACAAGAATCCCTATGCAAATCGTGAACCACCTTCCTCTCCCACGTACGGAGTACCAGGTTTGGTATGCATAACACCTCCTCCACGTATTTCTGCCACTGTTGTGAACCGCTCTTCATCTGCGTACTGCCTCCGCATTTGTGATCGTGTACCGCTACTGCATACTGACTCCACAAACCTCTTCTGTGAAATACCCTCTACCCATGAACTGTTCTATGTCCGTGGACTACCTTCTCTTCTATGTACCAGAACTCTCCTTCTGTATACCGCTTGTGGAATTATCTCTCTTGTATACCAGATATTCCACCTCCGCTTACTGAGACAACTCTTTACACATGAAACACTTCAGCCTTTGAGAACCTCCACTCGTGAACTTCTATCAATCTTTGACAAAACCCCAAATCAAAAGATGTTCTCTAATGATATTAGATCTCCATAGTAATCATTTGGAGTAGAATTTTTTATATAGACAATGATACCCACTTAATCCAATGAATCGAGAATTACCAAATATTCGATCTAGCCCCCACCTCATACCGATTATTCTTCTACCGCAAACCGTGGGCCACCCAAGAACCATTTTCCACACCTTCTACATACTAAATTTGTTCTTATGTGGATGATATCTATATACAATTAACAAGTCATCTGTGTACCGCACCTCCGCTCCACCATAAACCATTTTCGGTTTTATAAACCATATCCACATATCGTTTCTGCCTCCCCACATACTGTTCTCGGAACATGGTAGGCATACCATGAATTATGGTACGCAGTTCTCACCCTTTGCCAATTTTCTTCAATTTTATTTATACCATTCATTCCTATGAAGAAATACTTCCTTTTCCAATATCAAACTCTTGATTTTGATGCCCAAAAATTTGGAAAACACTGGGAAATGATGCCACCTTAAAAACTTGTCTTTGAAAAATGCTATCCATAGTCATTTACGGTCATCCGACTTTTTCAACAAACACAACCACACAAAAAACATATCCAGGGGACACCTTTAGGGATTTTTTCCAAACATCATTATATGTTTTCAATTTTACTTTAAATGAAATGATTTTCTAATCATTCTCAATATTTATTTATTTGTTTTCAAAGTATTTTCAAAGAAATGGTTTTTAAAACATTTTCAATATTTCTTTATATGCTTTAAATTATTTCCAAAGAAATTATTTAAAAAAATTCAATATTATTTCATATTAATTCATGTACAAAGTTTTTGATACCATTTTCAAGATTTATTTATAAGTTTTCAAAAAAGGTTTTAAACTATTTTGAATCTTATTTTATAAGTTATCAAGGAACAATAATTTCAAAATTATTTCAGGTCTTATTTATAAGTTTTCAATATATTTTCTATGAAAATTATTTTCAAATAGTTTTATGCATTAAAATTATTTTTTCAAAAAAGAGAGGATATTTTCCTCATGAAATATTTTTGAAGGATATTTCAAAATTATTTTCCATCTAGGTTGACATTTGTTAAAGTTATTAATGCCCTTATAAAAAATTATATAATATTTATATTCATATTATTTCTATGAATGTGTTATTCTTAATGTCATGGTATTTATGAAACATGTTTCTATTTCTTGGTTTATATGTTCATTAAATCATTTTCTCTTTCAAAGGTTATGATTTTGATGAAATTGTTATGAAACCTACATCTTTTCCCTCAAGTTGTGATATGTTTACCTGTTTATGATTCCCAATTAATTTCATGGGTTGTGATATGATTTTTATTATATTGTGGAACATGTATATAAGATTTCATTATGATATGAGTGGTACCTATATCTCTTTACAATGCATTGGATAAATATTTATATCTAATGAGATAGACTAAGATGGTCTTGGGAGTAAAACTTGACTACTAAGATATCTATGGGAGTGAACCATGACTACCAAGATGGTATGAGGAGTGAACTCCTGATACTAAGATAGTCTTGGGAAGAATACTCGACTATTAATATTGTCGTAGTAGTAAACCATGTCTACCAATATTGTATGAGGAGTGAACTCATGCAAATAATATGTACGTGGCAGTGAACCATGACTACCAAGGTGGTATAGAAAGTCAACCGATACTACTAAGACGGTCTTGGAAGAGATGCCTTGGATACTTTGAAAATCATATTATATATTTTTGTTTCTACCACAATTCCATGTTCTATTCCACTGTTATGATCTCATGGCTAATGTTCATTATTTCCTTATGATTCATTCCTTATGAACTACATATATTTATTATGATCTCCGATATGTAGGGTATGATATTCAAATTTTATTCTCAAGATATATATTATTTTTTTATGTTATGTTTATGCTGTTCCTTTATCTACCCTTACTAAGCATCTGATCTCACCCATTTCTTATGTTTCCCATCTCTAGGTTTGGAATAAATGTTTTAGGCATAAGTACTAATGATGGAGATATTTATGGGAGATGTCGAAGAAATTTCACCAGGTTAGAAGATTTTGTTTCCATTTTTCCAATGATATTAATCTATTATAGTCATCAGGCATGTTTTTTTGGTAATTTATTGAATATTAATCTAAAATAATGTAATATACATGTATGTTAATATTGGGTCTCTATAGTTGGTATAAAAGTAAATGTTATTCAACATTTGGAAACTAGGATGATAAAACATTATTGATATCCATAGGTATATTTATAAGGATATGTCTAGGGATGTCTTTAAAAATATGTATGAGGATGAGTTAACATATAGAAAAATGGACTAGAATTTTTCTAAAGGATTGAGTGAGTGGTTTCATGGAAAAAAAATCTATTTCTAGATACTACAAGTGGATGTGGTTTTTGCACAGATTTACCTAGGGGTAACAACTCTGAAAAGTTCTTCTGGGATTGACTCGAGGTAATCTGGTACACAAAAATGAGCCTTAATTCACACCTGGTTTGACAATATCAGGGGATATGCTTTGGGAATTCACAAAAATCTACACAAAAACAACATGAAAGATTTATATATAAGATGAATTAGAATAATCAAGGATAAACCAAATGTGTCCTATATTAAAGAAGTATGAGCCCTGATTTATGCTCCTTATAAGTAACTTTTCATTAATATATGGTATCCAAATTTGATAAATGGTTCCCACACTATGCTTTATGGTTTTATTCAATGGAAATAACAAGAAGAAACATGTTTAACATTTAATGTTTTAGATATGGAATTCATGGGAATTATGTGAATCAATTTCACAAGTGGAAGTTTCATAAAGAGAATCATGAAGTTGGTGTGAGTATTGGTTATACTTATGAAGATAATGAGACTAAAAACAACATGTGAAAGGTATGTGATTTTATTATTTTATTATTTACATTATGAAAAATAATCCTGATAATATTTTGGTTTAGGAAACTTAATAATGATTCTGTTAGGACAAAAAGGGGCCTAGATACCATGAGAGGGGGGGGGGAGAATCAGGGTATGAATATTATATTTCAAAATTATTCTTTCCCCACTGGATATTGACCTCTATATTATAAGTGTCACTTTGTTTTCTCTTATGGTATTATGTTGATCACTTCTTTTTATCTTTATCTGATTGTTATGCTTTAGATGCAATACAGGGAAGCAACTAGGCAGACACAAAGATTTTTACTTGGTTTACCCTCACTGGCCTACGTCCAAGGAGCATACAAAGGTGATGTGAAACTGTACCAAATCCACTAAATCTCATTACCAATGATGTTTGGGATAGATCATTTCTATGCCCAGGATCACTGCCTTTACAATGTTTAGGGTTAGCTCACTAATTTCCCAAGGGCCACTCCCTGTTCCTATCTATCCAGCTCACTGCCAGTTGAAATGATAAACTTCTACCTCTTCCTCTACTCACTGCACTTGGAAGGGATCTAATCATAGTTTATAGACCTGTAGGTCTCTTCATTTGCATTAATACATGCATCCTCAACTATTGGTAGATGCTATATTAAATTCCCACTTTCATCCACTGATAAATACCCCTTTTCACCTGAACAATGGGAAATTCCTTTGAAAATACCTTCGCCAAGAACCCTACTTTGTGAGGCTCCCAATTTTGAGAGTCCCAAACAATACTTCACAAAGTACCTGACTTTTTGCGAAGCACACACCTTTGTAGAGCTCATGCCTTGTGGAGCACACTGCTTTTGTGAAGCTCAGACCTTTACAAAGCTCAAGTCATCGCAGAGCGACTTATTTCGCGAAGCTCACTTATCCAATGTGAAGCACCCAACTTTCATGGAGATAGAATTTCCACCTTGAAGCACCTTCATTTCATGAAGCACACTGCCTTCACGAACTACCTTCGCGAGCCGATAACAAAATATTTTCTTCGAAAACACTCTTCATCTCCCGAGGGGGTCATGGTCTATTTATATGTGATTCCACTGACCCTCGAACCTTCCGTGCAAATTCAATGCCATGATAGCATAAACTGCAAAGCTCTGAAGTTCCCACCGAAATTCTCTCAAAATCGCGAAGTATCATGGAAATATTCCGATCATGGAGCTTGTAGTAATCGTGAAGCATTCCGTCAATTATGTTACACCACCACCACGAAGCTCCCTCATATTTCCCTTCAACACTATCATTCGTTAAGCTCATCATAATCGCAAAGCATCACCGTCAATATTCTTATAGTCTTCATGAAATCTAAACCATGAAGCCTATTTTCGCGAAACTCATTCCTTTGCCATATTTTGATGATATCTTCAAGAAAATCCAAATTTTAGACCCCAAAAATTTGGAAAACACTAGAAAACGACCCCACCTTGTATCTATTCTTTTATACCGAATCCAGATCATGCATTCCTTTTTCATGGTTTTTTTTCAACATGGATTTTCAACAACATCTCTGGAACCAGACAATTCACCATGAAAACTTGCTTTGTCAACAAACATAATCAACCCAAAAATGCTACAATGTTACCTTGAGGGATTTTTCCCCAACAAACTCCCCATCTTGGTTTGTTGAAAAATCTTCTCAGAATGATTTTTTGTATATTAATACCTCACTGAGTCTCCTTCCATCATCAACCATCATTCACCTCTTGTGATTCAGATAGTGAATAAAGATTCACTCACCACATACTCTAAGACCACATGAGCAATGCTCATCCTGAGAAACAAGAGTAGTATGAAAAGTTCATCAATGAATCAAATCATTTCAGACACTTTCTGTTGACACCAAACTGATACCAATTACCAAATTGATACCAATTTTTGATCGCTGGAACCCTTCTCACACCATTCCAACATCACTATTATGATTTTATCACGATCCTTAACTACCATGATATCTAATCTTTGATTGATCACTTCTATAATCATCAGATTTAATAATCTCCCCCTATATTATTACTCAAAATATCTCTCTACTCCACCAACTTCTCCCCATATCATTCATGATTTATCAAAAAGCCACACCGTCACAATGTCTCTCCCTTGAACAATCACTGTTTTTTCCCCCTTTGTCAATGAACCCAAAGGGCACTCCTTTTTGATCTGTAACAGGGTAAAAACACATATTAGTACATTAGGGAATAGTATACCATACCTCGGGGAGAGGGGGTGGTCCCATATCCACACTTTTTCATGTGCGGGGAATTGACTGAACTCCCAGTGCCAGTCGATGCCTCTAAAAATCTTCCTTGGGTAAGGCCTTTGTCAGAATGTTTGCAACCTGTAAATCTGTAGGAACCTACACCAACTTCACGATTCCCTATTCAAAATTATCTTTAATGAAAGGATATTTTATCTCAATTTTCTTTGTCCTTGAGTGGTAGATGGGATTTTCTATGAGATTTATAGCACTTGAGTTATCGTACTGGATTCGGATCGGAGACTTCACTTCAACACCCATGTCATCAAGTTGCTACTTCATCCACAATAACTATGTCCATTCTTGAGTGTCTACAATATACTCAGCTTTTTCATTGCTTAATGAAATACATTCTTTCTTCTTGCTTAGCCAAGAAAAACCCAATCCACAAGATAGAAATCACTTATTGACATTTATTTCCTGTCATCCGATGAACTGGACCAATCTACATCAGTATATCCCAGTAACTTTGACTCAGATTTATCACTATATATCAATATAAAAGCCATTGTTCCCTTGATATACCAAAGTATTCATTTCAATAAAATCATGTGGATTTCCTAGGTATTACTATGATATCTTTCTGCTTAGCATGTGGCAAATACAATGTCAGGCCTTTTCGCAGTCAAGTACAACAGACTTCCAATGATTTGCCTGTATTCTGTGATATTAAGTGCCTTGACATCCTTATATTTAAACAGTTTCACCCGGGTAGGAACCAGAGTCTTTATCTCCTTGGATGTTTCCATGAAAAAACTTTTCAAAACCTTTTGTCATATTTGGATTCAGAAATGAATGTTCCATTCCTTCCTTATGTCACCTATAGACCAAGGAAAAATGTTAGCTCTCCAATATTTGACATTTAAAACTCACTTTTCATGAATTTGGAAAACTGTTTTCACTAAGCTTCATCTAATCCCCCAAATATTATGTCATTGACATAAACCATCACCATCATCCTTTGATTATTGTTGTTGCTGAAATAGAGATTGTAATCAAATCCACCATGCTGGAAACCAAGCTTCTTCAAGTACTGATCAATCCTTGAGTACCATGCTCTTGGTGCGTGTTTCAGCCCATATAATGATTTCTTCAGTATGAAAACCTTGTTCTCATCCTCGTGAATGAGAAAACCATCTGGATTCTCAATATAAACTTCTTCCTCCAAAACCCCATTAAAAAATGTTGATTTGATGTCCATCTGGAACACTTTGAACTTTCGTTTCACTACAATGGCTAGGAATAATCCAATTGTTTCCAGCCTTGCAACCCGTGAAAATGTCTCATTGACATTAATTGCACCTATCTGGGAGTATCCTTTGCACACTAGTCATTCCTTGTTTTGAATCAATGTTCCATATTCATTAAAATTGTTGGGAAAGGCACATTTAGTCCTGATGATATTCTTATCAGATGGCCTTGAAACAATCTCCCCTGTCTGATTCTTCTCTGAATTAGCATCATCCACTTCTGCTCCCCCTTTGTTGCTTTCCTCCTCATCAAATTTATCTCGAAATTTCTCACTATTTAATTATTCAATGGCATCATTTCTTTTAGCTAATTTTCTAAGCTTCTTGTTGAAACAAAGTTGACATTCTTTCACAGCCTCTTGGTATCCTAAAAATAGTCAGCTGATACCATATTGTTAGAAAAAAATAAATGATTATTATATGCATGAATTTTGATGCCTCTCCCATAATATGTATTGTTGATCAGAAACACTAATCCTTTATATCCAATTGATATATTTCATATGATTATGAGATAGAGATCTCTCCCTATGTAACGCAACACTTCCTGTGGTTAGACCCATATACATTCTTCTTATGCTGCATCATTTATTCTCATCTTCCACTCGGCATTGAGCCATTAAAAAGATATCTAATCCTATTGAGTATAAACTCGGTTTAGGAAACAAGAGACAAAGTTAATAACACAATCACTCCCTATTTTTCTATGTTACTCCCTTTCGTCTTCACCTTTTGTACCTGATTTGAGGCAATTTAAACTCTATAGTACATCACTTCTCCACTTTACATCTTTAGATTCCACTTCCCCTTGGATCATATATCCCTAAAACCTGAAACAATTTAATCATCAGTTAATAGCATTTATATACATAGGGAGAATTTCTCTTCTAGTATCCTCAAGAAGAGGATTGTGGTTGATCTTGATGATTCAACCCTTTGATTCTTTCTTGCAAAGCATGACACTCATTCCTTTCTTCTTCTAGCTGCCTAGCCAACTTTAACTACTTTAGACATATGACTTAGCATTATTTACCCACATGATGAGTCTTTCTATGATATATAGATTCCACAGGCCTGGTCTTTCTCATCAGTTGGGGTTTAAACCCACTAGTACACATTTCCTTCTTTGATGTTCCACCAAAATTCCATTTTCCCTGATTCCTACTATGAGTAGGAAACTTTACACTAGTCATCTTATCTTGCTTCTTCCTCCATTAGAATGATCTTTTTCTTGCCTTTAATTCATGGTATGTGGAATGACATGTGAATTTTCCAGGACATTCTTTATTCATATTTATTTTATCAATTGTTCGAGTCACTCCACCTTTTATTATTGGGGTTGAGTCTTCCAATGACTTCACATTCTTCTTACTCAAAACTGGTGTTGATCATCCCTTAATCTTCCAGGATTCTTCACATTATATCCATGAGGGTTTTTGTGAGTGTGACAGAGAAGGTTATTAATACACCTTTTATTTATCTCCTTGTGATTATTCTGAGGTAGTAAAATTATATTTCAATTTACCACTTCGTCTTCCAGTGTGCGATTTCTCATTATACACCACTGGAGTCATGAATCCCCTCTAAATTTCCTTTTACTTTCCTGCTTTCTTCTTACTGCAATGTCTTTCCAAATTCCCATAATCAGAACATATAAAAAATTTTCCATCAAATTCATACATCATTTCATCATTTCTCTATTGAGATATTGATGCAGTTTGAGTTCTTCCTCTGACATTGAGCTCCTGAGCTTCCCGACACATAATCATGGTGTGTCCCATTCTTCCACTGTAATAACATATAATAAATACTTTCCTCTGAGAGACTCTTATTTATAATTTCACATAACACTTCTTCTTATTCTCAGATTTAGAAAAGAGTCTATATTCATCGCCTGAAATGTATTCCCGGGCCTATGAATAGAAGCTTGATGTGTGGCCATGAATCCTGCTGAAATAACACATGTCGTCACTACTTCTTGTAACTGTCCTCTTAGGTCTGTCTCCAGAAACTACAAGATTTCCTCCACTTATTGAACTATTCACATCTATCTTTCTTTCATGTATGAGAGGGAATTCATCAAATCCAATACCGGTTTTTCCGAAACTGTATGGTCTTTGAGATGAGAGAATTTTTTCTTGCCTATTTTTAGAAATCGAAAATTTTCTTTTCATTTCATCAAAACCTACTAAAGGATTATAAAATAGTACGTGCATGGCATCCTTCATTTTAGGATTTCCTATATCATTTGATTTCTACAATTCCTTATTCACTAATTCTAGATCTTCTTCCAACTTTGGAATATTCATATACCTTGATTCAAGTTGGGCATTGAGTTCTATTCTAATATTCTTTCCCCAACTCATCTCATCTTCTAGTTCTTGTGTGAGATTTTCTACCATATCACTTTGCTCCTTTAATTTCAATTTTTCCTGAGAAACAAATTCAGAGAAAGATACATTCTCTTGTTGTAGCCTTTGATTCTTCTGAACTTTTTTAGACAACTAAGTAGCTAGATCATCATTTTTGGCTTTCAGATTCTGAACTTCATCCGACTTTTGATTCTCTTCATAATAATTAGCATTTTGTTTTCCTTTCATTCTAGAAATATTTTGTATTTATTCTCCTTGAGAATCATTCTTGTCCCTTAGGTCAGTAGCCACATCAATAAGCCTTTTATTTAAGCCACTTAGATTGTTGACCACAATTTCCAATACTTGGATCCGGATATCTTTAGATTTAACTTCTTCATCCAATTTCTGATCCAATTTATTTTTCATGTTGACAACATCTAATGGTGGCCTCCTTCTTAAAACTTCTTCATTATAAGTTGTTCCAGTATCACTTTTATGTTCAAGTACTTAACTCATTACTACATCATGATTGAGTGAATCAATCTTTTCCCTATCAAATTCATCCAGGAATTCCTTCAGTAAGATGTTCGATTATTTTAGTTGAATTACACTTTTTCCATAAACACTTCTAAACTAAGGGATATCACCTTACTTCTGATTCTTCTTTGATGTTTTTACCTTTTCCATGGAACAATGAGATAAGAGAAGAATGATTTAACCACACAAATCGACTACACCAAGTAGGATCAAACAAATATGATAAAATTAACCTTTCCTCTAATACCAATTGATATAACCAAAAGGGTCCTAGACACCCTGAGGGGGGGGGGGGGGTGGTGAATCAGGGTATGGATATTCTATTTCAAAATTCATCTTTCCCCACTGGATCTTGACCTCTATATTATAAGAGTCACATTGTTTTCTCTTATGTGTTTATGTTGATCACTTCTTTTTATCTTTATATGATGGTTATGCTTTAGATACAATGCAGGGAAGCAACCAGGAAGACATAGATATTTTTACTTGGTTCACCCTCACTAACCTATGTCCAAGGGGAATACAACAGTGATCTGTCGCTATACCAAATCCACTAGATCTCACTTCCAAGGATGTTAGTGAAATATCACTTCTATGCTGAGGCTCACTTCCTTTACAATGTTTAGGGTTATCTCACTGCTTTCCCAATGGTCACTCCCTGTTCTTCTCTCTTCATCTCACTACCAGTTGAAAGGATAAACTTCTTCCTCTTCCTCTGCTCACTGCAACTGGAAGGGATCCAATCATAGTTTATAGACCTGCATGTATCTTCATTTTCATTAATACATGCATCCTCAACTGTAGATAGATGATTTGTTAAATTTCCACTTTCATCCACTAATGAATACCCCTTTTTCCCTGAACACTGGGAAATTCATTTGAAATACCTTTGCAAATAACACTACTTCATGAGGCTCCCAATTTCACAAAGCTCAAACAATCCTTCACGATGTCCCTTCATTTTCACAAAGCACGCACCTTAGCAGAGCTCCTGCCTCATGGAGGACACTGCTTTCGTGAAGCTCAAACCATCGCAAAGCTCAAGACTTCGCAAAGATTAGGCCATCGCAAAGCTCAATTCATCGTAGAGTGACTTCCTTCGTGAAGCTCACTGAGCCAACATGAAGAACCCAACTTTCATGGAGAGAGAATTACCACTACAAAGCTTTTTACTTTCGCGGTGCACACTGCCCTTGTGAACTACCTTCATGAGCTGAGAGAAAAATATTTTCTCCAAAAACTCTCTTCTTCTCCCAAGGGGGTAGAGGTCTATTTATAGGTGATTCCACCAACCATCAATCCTTCTGCGCTAATTCAATGCCGCGTTATAATAAATCACGAAGCTCCGAAGTTCCCACTGAAATTATTTAAAAATCGTGAAGCACCACATGAATTTTTGGATTACAGAGCTTGTTGTAATCACGAAGCATTCTGTCAATTACTTTGTGCCACCGCAGCAAATCTCCCTCACATTTCCCTTTAACACTGTCGTTTGCGAAGCTCTTTGTAATCATGAAGCAGCACCGTCAACATTCTTCTGGTCTTCGTGGAATCAAAATAATGAATCCTATCTTTGCGAAACTGATGCCTTTTCCATATTTTGATGAGATCTTCAAGATAATCCATATTTCATGATGCTCACCAAAATCCTAATTTTGGACCCCAAAAATTTGGGAAACACTGGAAAACAGCACCACCTTATATATTTTCTTTTATACCGCCTCCAGATCATCCATTCCTTTTTCATGGTTCTTTGTCAACAAGGATTGTCAACAACATCTCTATAACTTGACAATTCACCATGGAAACCTACTTTGTCAACAAACACAATCAACCCAAAAATGATGCAATGTAACCTATAGGGATTTTTTCCCAATAGATTAATATTCTAGGAAATAGGTATTAAGTAATAAGATGATGAATCCAAACTAGTGGTTTAAGAATAAGGTTATATTAATGAAGTATTTATGTTTTTAAATTCAAATATTTTGTTATATGAATGATGAAATATATAAGTATATTCATTATAAGTTTTTATTATTGAATTAAAATTATATTTTGAATGATTGTTTCATGGAAATGTAGTATTTTTATTAAAATAAGGTAACTATTAATTAATTCATCATGTTGAGAAAATGACCTTTGGATAAAGATATGTTGGACATGAATAAGTAAATTGGACGATACAGATTACCTTGGAAATGATTATTGAAAAAATGGCCTATTTAATCATGGATAAAGTATGAAACTTCTTGGACATAAATAATACATCCAATATTCATTGTAATAAGAAATAATTCATGTTTTCCAAAAGGATTTATGCTAATTTAGGTTATTACATTGTTTTAAGGGAATATACGATGGGGGTATTAAAATGTTTGGAATGTTGAAATCATGAGAAAATTTTTGATATATAGTGGATTGATGTTAATATGATTTCAGGTCATTCTTTTTAAATATTTTTATTTTAATATTTAATAATGGTTATAAGGTAAAATAGTTTTGTAAATTTATGTTAAACTTTATACAAAGTCAGAAAGAATAAAGTTTTATCTCTCCATATATGGATTTATGCCTTTTCGATAGCCTTTTCAAACTACTTTGCGTTGATGATAAATGATGGGATGGAATATCATTGGTCTCATGATCTGTTAGTACTTCTGGAATTAAAAATTAACCAAATTTTTTAGAGAAAGTGGTGATGTTGATATATGAACTACAAAGGGTTATGTTGTTCTAAAATCATGCAAGTATATCATTTCATGAAAATGGATCAGTTTTAGGACAAAAAATCTATAAATAAAATATTAGCCTATTACCTTTTTTCTAATGGATCATATGGTACTTTAGGTCATTGTTGATTTATGGATTTCTGAGTGTCAACTTTCTCTCGACCTTGTTCTCTATCTCTCTCCATCATAACTTGATGGTGGTATTCTCTTTTATGTCTATGTTTTCAATTCCCACATATGTTCTCTTAAGTGGTAATATCATTATGAGTTACCTTGGGTAACCATCATGGATATAACTACCACTTTTTTAGTGATGTTTTAGTATTAATTTTTTTATATGTGTTTCTATGAATGAAACATTCAGTTATTGAACATTTGATAACCTAAACAAATTTCGAGGGTGAAATTCATGTTAAGCAGGGTAGAATGTAACACCTCAAGATTTTGTTAAATATTTTTTTTATTTGAATGAATTTGTTTTAATTAATTTATTCGATTTCCCGAATTGAAATATTCATTTTACATGGAATTGACATGGATTGCACTATGCGCAATACCAACTTGGCTTGCGTTATGTGAAACATTGAGTTTCTACGAGACATCATTTTGTTGTTATAATTATTTAAATGATATAATTATAAACTAGAGGATAAATTTAGTAACTTAAATATTAATAAATACAATTCATATATTAATTATAATGGTTTCTCGTAGACAAAACATATTGAAATATATATATTTTGGAAAATTCATTATATGTTTAATAATAATATTTTCATTGAGAAATTTTTTTTTTGGTCCTCTTGTTAACAATATTAAAATTAATTATAGACCCTACTTGAAATTAAATTTGATAAAATAAATATCATTTATGAATTCAGAATATTGAAATTACCTTTGGGTTATTTTTTTGAATTTTTATGAGAAACTTCATTTTTTAGTGAATAGTAAATATTGCTGCAATTTAGTTAAAAACAACCTCTTCATTTAAATAATGATTAGTGCTAAATTTTATTTTTTGTTTGTTTTTTTATGTAAAAATAGATAATTTATGAATATATTAATACAATTTATGTCATTGTATTTATTTTTGATATTGAAATTAGATTTAAAAACATATTGACCTTTTGAATGTTTTTATGATAAAAACTCTCACTTTCTTGCGGTGTCTGTGGGATAAACATTAATATTTATTTTCAAACTTCTGTGATTTAAATTTTAAAAAATTAACTTAAAATTTTTAATCAGTATCATATTTTTATTCCAATAAGATCAACTTAATTTTTAACCAATAATATTAGTGAAACATCACAATGATTAAGGTATGATTATGCTTAATTGGGGACAAAACATTAATCTTAAGGACCAAAATGACCTGGACACTTATCCAAAAGCCATTGGCTGAAAATAATTCGACCATATCCCCTATCTGTTCAAATTTAATTCTTTATTAGGATATTATTAAATAGAAGTTCTATATATAAATGGTTAACTAATGAAAAAAAGAAAAAATGGAACTTTCCCTACCTTTATAATTTATAAAACTTTTAGATATGTATAAAAAATCTTTTTTCGGATATACATATACTTTTAAAATGTAAATTAATTATTGTTATCAAAATAATTTATGAAATATTTTTATATATGATTTAGTTATTTAAAAGTTTTATGAAACTCCACCATAGTGATTATTTAGATAATAATCAACTAAAATAAATGATATTACAGATGTTAAAAGTGAAGTGAATTGATTAAATTATTATATTTTATTATATTTTAATGTTGAAAATATAATTTTAAAAATCATTAAATTAAATTTATTTTCATTATATTAGTATTTTGATATTTTAAAATATTAATTAAAAAAATAATGTCAAAATTGACATTATTGTTATTTTGCAATAAATTATGTTTTAATAAATGATTTAAAATTAATAAAATAGTATATTATTCCAAGTTATTTTAAGGGTAAAAAATATTAAATATTTTATATTAATGGAAAAATTTATCTTTTATAATTATCATATTGACCCATGGATTGTAAAAATGTTGTTAGCGCGGTTTGGGTTAAAGCAATGTTTTGTGTGTCACATGCGCTTGTTTTAAAAATTAATTTCCAAAAAACATTTTTTTTAAACTAGTTATAATATTTATAATTAATTGGATATATAATGTATAATAAATATCACTTTATTTTAGTCTTAATGGTTAAATTACTTAGGATAGAAAACTAGACGCCTTAATAATAACCAAAATAATATAATTGGGAAATCTTAGAAATTATGAAATCAAATTATTAAAATGAAAATATTTTTGTGTGGTGTATATTTGGTTCGACCATAATTTCATATTAATCCATTAGTTTATTATTTTTATAGGAAATTAGGTAATTAGACCTCCCATTATTGAATGCCTTTTGGTATTTACAAGAGTGCCACTCCCCCTCCACTATAAAAAATAATGCACTCTACCCCTTCCTCACACCACTCAAGCCCCATTGTCACATAAAAAAAAATTCTTTCAATATACCTACCTTCATTCTTGAAGACTCTCTTTGGGTAGTATCAATTCCAGGAATCCTTCTGAACAAACCAAAAGGAGTTACCCGATTTAGAGGTAACATCTTATCTAAAGCTCCTTTCTTTTATATTCATTATCCACCCCTCCAATCTCTTTATTACATTATTGTATAAAAAAACTCGTATCCTCAATATACTAGGATTTTTATTTTAATTATTGACCTACAATTACACACACCTCCATCTAATAGGTAATGAACATACTGTTTATGTGTTCGACGAACTACCACTACACTAAACGAAGATTGTTCATTTTTTACTTTACCTTCTCTCATGGTGGAAATTATGATGGACACTCTATTTAAATATTTCAAATATATTTTTTTTAAGATTATGTATTATTTTTTACAACAAATTTCTCTTTTACTTTCCATTTTTTGTTAATATGATAATATCATTTGAGGAAGTGTGGACTACCACCCCCTCGAAGTGATGTGATTCATTCATACACTATATGGAATGTATTAAGGACATTTTTAGTGAATATATATGATATATAATATTGTTTAAACCATATAATAATACAAAAATACTATGAAGATATCCCTGTAGATTTCAAAATCCCAAGTCAAGGTTCGAAGAATTCAAAGGAAAGCCAAATCCTCCAAAGGGATGTGCAACAATGATGCAAGACAGATCTGTCTGATAGAGCTACACCACAAATCTATGTATAAAATCTGCATGACAAAATAAATTCTTCCCCCCTACGTGCCAGATATGTACCAAGAATCTACATAGGGGACCTGCATGGACAAACATTCCATCGACCAAGCCCATCAATGCCTATAAATAGGACCATTGGGATCCCCATTTCAAGACTAAAAAAAGTTGAAAGACTCTCTGAAGCTCCCATTGCATAGCTCTTTCACCTAGATCCCTCAAATTGTCTCAGGTATCTATCTAAAACATGAGAGAATAGATAATTAAACGTGATAAGCATGTATGGGAAGTATTTTACAATTTTTTCATTGGTTTGGATCCCCTATGTGAATATATTATTCAGTCATCATACAAATCTGTGATGCGCACCTACGTGACACACTTGTGCATTATAGCTACGCGGTGTAGCAATGTGGGGTACCTACGCAGTACACTTGCATAAGGTACCTACGTAACAGATCTTGGTATAAAGCCTACATACTAACTCAAGTACCCTCTTTAAAGCCATTCATGGAAGGGTATCTCCTTCCTTGATTTCCTTATCTGAAATGGACTAAGTTGAAGCCTCCACTAGAACCTCATGACTTATCAAACCTATGGGAAAGGCACATTAGCGTGTCTCCAATTTGGGTTTTTATATCCATAGTCATAGGTTTACCAAATTTGTTTTATAAGGGTGTTAAGATTCATGGAGTGTCTATGAGTTTGTATATCCACAGTCACATGGACCTTTCTCCCAAGAACAGTGTTGGGAAGTTGCCAGTTTGGAGGAGGATTTGGGTCCTGACCCCTCCCTTTTCGAAGAGATGACCTGGAAACTCAGATCTTTGGTAGGGAAGGTACAAATCACAATTTCTTTTCTACGCGATCATAGGAAAAGTATCCCTCCCCTAACAGGACAAATTTTTGGGCAACCATCCTGGCATAAGCCCCTAGATTTTCTTGCATGAGGTAGCATCATTTCACCTCCTCTCTTCTTCGGTGCCAAAGACTAGAGGAGAGATGGGCACATGGACTCTTGTTACCCTTTCCTTATACTATTGAGCTTTGTCATAATGGGAAACCATCATGGTGTAAAACAATAACCTTCATCCCTTCCTACTTTCATTGGACCCTTGTCTTATGTAAGTGAATAGAGGGAAGGCTCATCACCTCACCCTCTTCTTGGGTCATCTTAGGCCTCATCCCCTCTTGCCACCATAAGTGTGCCCTTTTCCACCCACAGAGGAGGAAAAGTCCATATGTCATTGTTGAATATTTCATATCCATTTGTTTCTCACACTGAGAATGAATCACATGGGATTAGAGATTCAGGATGATTAAAACATGTGCAAAAACACTCAGGATTGAATGAACTACGAGAACATTGATTCCCACAAAAATTGGGATATGTAGGTTTCCCTACCAGGGCCTGAGATCACTGGATATCATCTTCAGAATTCCAACCCTAATTCCCTTAATATGGAAATCCTCCTTAATAATAAGCCCCAAATTAACCCCCTAAGTCATCAAGGGATAATATTCAGGAAGTAAGCCCAAAATCATTTCTGTCAATGTATTATACTCTCCTATGAGACTAATCGAACTACGTGGGCATTGATTTTCATCCACATGGGATACGTATGAAGACTCCTTGAGGTTCAAACCCAACATTTCTAAATAAAACCTATTCTCCATGGGCCATATTCCCAACATGGTATAATATTACTTGGAAACTCATATCCTTTCCAAGTTCATTGGGTTGCTTCGGCATAAGTCCCACACCAAAACATTGACTAAGAACCCTTTGATTGGATTTCCTTACCACATGACATTAAACTGTATGGTTAGATCCTTATCACATGACATTAAAAGGTATGGTGTGTCCCATTAAGCGGCACCGAACAATGAGGGTTCTGATTCCTTTCACAAAGATATGTATATAACCCATTTCATGAGTACAATCCCAATATCAAAACAAGCCTTCATCTCCCTGGATGACTATAAATTACAGAGTGCCCTACTGAGTGGATTAAAAACTAGTATAATCACAATGATGATTAATAGAATCTTGAAATAGTATATTAGAGGATACTATTGAAGGAGGAACTTGAATACATACAGATATATCCATTAATGAAGAACCTTGAATGCATACTAATGATTCTAAATTTTACACATGTTAATAAGTGATTGTAAATTCCAAGGAAAAATTATGTATTTCTTGGTGAATTATTAATGATTCATGAAAATATCTTAAATTTACAAAGAGAGTCCCGAAGTAGACAATAATTCCCCCCAAAAGGGTGTGATGAGTCTGACCTCCCATCCTCTTGACCATTGTACATTCCTAAGTATCATAAAGTTACAACATAATGATCACCTGCCTTTGTAAAGTAGGACCAATTTGGATAAATAACTTTTCGAAGTTTTAGGTTCCACGAATAAACCCAATGGAAACTACCTATAAATAGTGATTCTTAAAACTATAACACATGTTTCATGGAACTACGAAACAAAAATGGTGAACCCGACGTGAATCCTTAACCAAGTTAATAATTTTACCCACCTGTTAGGCCCCTGTAAATTTATAAAGGAAGTCCAGAAAAAGGAATCAATCACACATGTATCCATCAAAAAAATATTTCTTTAATGGAGTTTATTTTTGTTTTAAATTTTTCTCAAAACTCCCTTCAGTCCAAAATGGATTTCTTCAAGATGACATTTGTAAACTTCCCAACTGCTGCTCAAGCTGGATCCTCATCCCTGGGAAGGATGTTATCACCCACCCAGCATCTTCAACGCTGGGTCTCCAATGTGATGGTGAAGGAGGATGGCCAGCATAACAAAGTCCAGACTTTGGAGGCTTCTCAACAAGCCCTCCAGGTCAATAACAATTCTCGATCATCCAACCAACAACAATTGATGATCAAGAAGAAAGCGGTTCCCACCACCGTCTTCAACCGTTTCAGGTCCTTATCCCCAGAACGCAATAACCAATCCCTCTCATACTATATAAAGGTATATAAAGAGTTCAATCAAGGCCTCAATTCAAGAGTGCAGGGATCCTTTATAAGGATACCCACCAATAATTGCTCCCAGCATAATCGTGTGGTAGTGAACCCCCAACATGATGGGTGTGTTGCCTCTAGTCATTTTTCCCAGGTCTCTCAGATCCAGGGACACAAGACAAATCACTGGGGACAACATCTGGTCAATAAAGACCAGTTTCTTACCTCTGTGCCCCCTAGAGAAGTTCATCAACCTAACATGATGAAGAACAATGAGAGGGAACATACACTCGTTCATCCTAATTTTGATGTTCAGAAGACTCCTCTAGATGCAACCCAGCAAAGCCACCAGATAATCCTAATGGAGTACTATGAACATGCAACTACACATGCTTACAAATTTTTAGCTAGTTAGTATGCTCATCTTACTGCATTTAAAGAAGCCCACCAATCCAATGTGGTGGGAAATGGTAAATGGGAACGTACACCTACTTACAATCACATATTATACCAGTAGTCTCATCTTCCCGTATTGAATGAAGTATATCAACCATACTTAATGGGAAGCATCCAGTAGGAACATACACCTGCTAGTGTTCATCAAGCCTGCCAACAGCCTCGTTTGGCAGTACCCAAAGAAGTCAGTCGGAAAGCTGCGATGACAAATCTGGGGCAGACTCAACTCTCTACCCCCATACATGTGTACTTTCAATACCCATTGACACGAAAAGCAGGACAAGAGCATGAACATACACCAAATCTAGATACGAAATGGATGTATATCCCTGTTGTGGCGGTTGAAGTCACCAAACATATCTTATCAATGGTGAAAGGGAATACCCAAATCCCTGCCCATATTCTAGAAGCATGCTAGGATATTATAACAACTAATTCAGTAGTACCATGGGAAGAAACACAAAAATATATCCCCACACATGGGATGAAACATGTACATTCCATCCCGAAGTAGATACACACCTCGCTTCCAGTCCAAAAGGGTCATGGGGCATAATACTCCGTATCATACAGACAAAAATATTGGGAACATACAACCTTTCCAATTATAGGTAATCGGTCCATTCCAGTAACTAATCCAAGGTAGGCACATACACCTTCCCATGATAACCACTTCTCCCAGAATGTGGCCCCAACTAAGTATAAGAGAACATCCAAGAAAAAATTTCATCAATCACGATTGGAAAATCAAGAGTCAAGCTATAATATGGATCCTCTTAATGTTGGAGTTCTTTAAGCCCTCATACATTTATCTATTACAACTCAAGATCCTATCCTCTCATTACCAACTTATGGGAGTGGTAGTAGTAATTTTAATGTTCCTCAACAGACACTTCTTCATGAAGGATTGCTTCATGAAAATTCAGTCAATATAGAGTGCCTCTCTTAAGATGAGAGCCACGACAACCCTCGGTGTGTCTAGAATACCAAGGAGCAATAAGATTCATCCCGTGTTGTAATCCACCATGGATTTTCTTACCTTGATGGAATTCACTGCGAAAGTTCTCTCTGTAGTAGTATTCCACATTGTGAAGATAATTCTATAATTGATAATGTAGCATTGAGAAAGCCCTCCTATCTCGAGGCACTTTAAAACACAAGGCCAGTCATGTCTGATGCCTTATCATTAATGGGTGATACACTTTATCAACCAGAAGACATCTTAAAGGAACTATTATTCTCCAAACCTCCCTTGGTTCATTTTTATTCTAATATAGAGAATCCAAATTGGTTAGATCAAGTGGATAAATATCTATTAAAAGGATATGAAGATATGTTACACATGTGAAAACAATTGGATAAAGGAGAAATACCATTCATGTTCTAGCCTTTGGAAAATTCTCAGTATAAAATTATAGAATTGATGACAGAAGATTGTATTCATGATATCCGCCTCAATTTATGGAATACTCTTCATCATTTGAAAACCAAAGTATTAAAATATAATGAATATTAAAATCATGGGATGGAAATAGAAGGGTTGCAATGCCAAATTGACGCCGCATATCTCTCAGTTTCCCAATATCCAAAGACTAAAAAACAGTAGGGAACCCTTCAGCATACATGCCTAAATGTTCTAAAGAGGCTACACCAGTTAATTTCTGACACCCCATCGGGTGTTCGTATTAGAGGATGGGGTGGAAATGGAGCATTGAATTTCAATGGACTCCAAAATCAACAAAGTCCGCCAAAAGTGGTATCATGGAATTTTATTTACCACGATCAGCTATAATCAACCAATTTTGTATGTAATCGAATGTATGCTCAGGAATAGGCCTCAAACAGCTCTCATCAGAGTCAAGACCAAAGAAAAGAAGCAGTTGAGTTACTTTTACATCAATAATTTGAGATTCTTGAGTAGACCGTCCTATTAGAGGATGTTAATCATCAGAAAATGAAAATGCCTGAAATAGCACATCGATCATCTGAAATAGGTGATTTGAGTGGTTATCAGATGATGCACCCAGCTAATTTCTGAACCAAAATTAGAAAAACCAGAAGAGAAGTTACATGAATTTCAGCCATTTCAGTTCAAGAATCACCCCAACTTAAAAGGATGGGGTCTTAGTTAATTCAACCTTCCAATTCATTAAACGAAGTTGAGAAGTTTGAAGAAGAAGAAGAATAGGAATAACCCCAACTTGCAAGGCTAGGGGGTTTTTCAAATCTACAATCTCGTCCTCAATAGAAGTCATTTTTATCCTGATTAGGGGTAAATCCACAAAGAGAGAGCACAACTGAACTCTCTGAGGATTCCCTTTAGGTTACTGTTCTTCAAATAGTTCTTGGTAATTCATCATACAAGGGAACAACATCTCATGGAAGATACAAAGAGAGACGTTCTCACAAAGATATTGATAGAATACCATCAATTCATTATGCGTTAGTAAATTTCATTAACTCCATTGGAGAAGATCCTCTAAAAAATGATAATAGATCAATGGAATCATAAGATGGAGTTTTTTTTCATAATACGGTACACAGTAAGGAAAATGAAGAAGGTGTACATACCACAAATCATAGGATTACACAGAATCTAGGCATGCCTTCAAATAACCAACTCCCCCCCTTTGAAAAGCAAATAACATAGGTAAAGTTAGAATTCATATTGTATCTCACCTTTCCCTTGAAAAAGGTCGATCTCTTTCACTTGAAGATAGATTTTCATAGAAAGAAGAGGAAATGAAGGAGTTGAAAAGACTCAATATAGAGTTACTTTGAAGCAACATTTCTTATTGACGTACTTCTCAGGAAGATCCTTATCTTACAAATCCTATAGGGTTTCCTCATCAAAGAGGATTTTTCATTACTACAAATATAGATAATTAATTCCATCTATTGGGTATACAACCAAGGGAGGGTCAAACATATCATAATAAGCCTATTCTTGTGGGTTATCCATAGAAAATACCAGCACTATCACCAGTGGTTTTGCTGGTCATTGTACCAGCTCAAGCTCCATTTGTTGTACCTGAATAGGTTCCATCTCATCCCGATATTCCCCAAATGCTTATGAACACAATTGAGGCATTAATGAATCGATTTGAAGCTATAGAGGAACAATGCGCGCCAGTTCAGTCGGAAAACAAAGCTTACCCTGAATGGGTAGATCTGAGTCCTCCCCACCAAAATTTGTGAATACCACATTTCCAATATTTAATGGTTATAGAGATCCATAACCACACTTAACACATTTTGTTTTTCATTTTGAATCCATTATGGGAACTCTTAAAAAACAAGAAGATGTAAATCTCAGGTGTTTTGTGTAGTCACTATAGGGGATAGCTTTTGTCTAGTATATAAGTTTATAATCTAGATCAATTACTGGATGGGAAGATCTCTTCCATAAATTCTTTCTTAAATTTAGCTCAGGGCTACAGAAGTCTATAGTTTTCGATCATTCCAATTGTAAACAAATGGAAAATGATAGAGTTTCTGATTTCATTTCATGATGGAAGGGATTAACATATTCCTTAAGTCTGGAACTCCCTCAAGAAATGTTTCTGCCAATTTTTGTGGAAAATCCGTGTGATGAGTTACGCACACCATTGATCCCTGTGAAATACATATGAGGGTTTAGAAACCTTACTTAAATTTTTAAATAGATAGAAGATTATATTATTAAAACTAAGGAAATAACTCATGTAATTCCATCAACTCTTGAAAGGAGAACAGGGAAAGTAGAGGATTCTACCGTTACACTTATGCAAGCTCCTGTACATGCTTCCACTTCAAAACCATCATCATATTGAAGGGATCCACCTATAAAGCATAAAAAATGAACACCTCTTCAAGATGATCAATGAGATAAAAGGAGGAAACCATTTGAGTAATTAAGGAGAATAATTTATCCCTTATAGAACAAAAAAGTTCCTGGTTACTTCATCTTAGCTCTGGAGAACAATTTGGTTTAGTTTCCAAGGCCATAGAAACCAAATAATGAAGGATATAAAGTTCTTCTGAATTATTTTCCCTTTCACCAAATGGTGGGGAACTCCATTTAGGAGTGTTTTGTTTTTAAATACCTCCTGAAAAAAATGATAGACTCTAGAAAAGTGAAACTAAAAATTTCATCAGCTCAAGTAGCATGTGTTACAGCTACTGATCCAGAGGAAGAAAGAGAAAGGTATGAAGTCAAAAGTAAAAATGTGCGGAAGTAGAATGACTGGATGATCAAAAAAATGATCAACCAAACTCATGCCATTTTAAAAAAACTATTGAAACAACCAATTGGGTCTTATTCCACTCCTACCATAGTAAACCACCTTCATCAAAAGGTCAATCCTCAAAGAAGTGAGGTGATCAGAAAGATAAAGAGTAGTCAGAAGAAGTCGATCTCGTGTCAAGGAAAAATTTGTCATTTAACCTAGAAGATTTCATTCCATCTGTTTCAATATTATGGGCACCGCCTTGCCAATGAATATAAATAGAACTAACCTTTCAGATATAATCTTTATTGGAGGAAGAATTGATCTTTGGTTATGTTAACATTATCCATTTAAAGGATCCTTATGCCATTGGTGATTCTGATTATAATGAGCCACAGTTTCTTGTACTTAATTGGAGAATCAGTGGAAGAGGACAAGGTCAAGGATACATGGAAAGACGTGGGAATTCTAGAAACTACCATTTTAACTCTACCACTACTCAAACCATATTTGAGTCATAAACCCGTGGAAGAGCCCTTTAGCGGGCTCAATAAGAACAAGGAGTTTCTTCCATGAAAGATAGGTTTAGTATTCATATGATTATTTTGGAGGATAGATTATAAGTTACACCATATTTCTATCAATAAGTAGATAGAACTAGTCAGTCTAATCTACCAAACCAAGGAGTATTTTCAGCTTCTTCTCTGACATAGGGTACATCTACATTAGAAGCATCAACTTCTAAAGCACCTGCAAAACCACATTTCCTTGCTGGGAAACACATACCTTTGGAAAGAAATTATGTTGTCTTGAAACAAATAGCTCATGTACCACCCATGTTATCAATTCTAGATGCCCTGAATATGTCAAAATATCTCCGAGAAGAACTTATTGAGGCTTTTCAATTCTTCGAGAGTTTGAAACCAATGTTGTTCCTGCTGAGATTTACTGTATAGAGAATGATCTGATAGAATTTAACGTAGTCATATATTTTATAGATGAAGACAAAGATGATGTTGTATATGGAAATATCAGACCCTTGAATTTATCTGAAAAGGTCAATGATATAGACATCCGATGAGCCTTCATTGATAATGGTTCTAGAGTCAACCTCATTCTTATTCAGACACTTTTTCAATTAGGCATAACATAATATGACTTATCTCCTTCCACTTTAATGTTTCAAGGATATGATAAGAATGAGCAATAACCTCTGGGAAAGATTACATATAGAACTCAATTTTATGATCTTGTTTCTAATTCATATTTCATGGTTGTTCTTTTAGACATAGTCTTCAAAATTCTACATGGAAGGCCTTGGCTGCATCAACATGTGGCCAGACCTTCATCATACCACTAATGTCCAAAGTACTATTTCAATGGTCAAATAAGGATGTTGTATTGCGACAAGGATCTTTTCAAAATGTGTGAATCTTAATACATTGAGTCAGAGTTTTATCACACAAAAGGAACGAGATCCATGATAAAATAGATAAGCAGATTTAATGATCCAAACGGTTTGGAAAATATCCCTGAATATCCATTCATACATTTGATTACAGATTATGTGATACCCATCAATCAAATTGAAAGGGTAAAACCAAATCTAATCACTCATTCCGTGACTTCCATAATGTTGATTGTGAAAACTGAGCTAGACCACATGGGAGAAACTATTGATTCACCATGCAGTGATAGAAGATTAAATGGAGATGTCTTCATTCAATCCACTAAACTACAGAAAGCCTATACTTTTCCAATCAGAGTAGAAGAAATTGTAGCAATTATTGAGGAAGAAAAAGATGTTTATTCCCAATCCATCATCTCCTCTTTACTCCCACAGGAAGACCCTTCATCATCAGTAGGGTCAGATATGGTGACCTATTCTTCAAGATGTTCAAATACTGACTCCTCCCCTAACTCTGGATGTTTTGCCTCATCATCTACTATGAAAGTATAAATAGAATAGGTAACACGTAATGAATAGGAAGAGGAAGATCTCAAGGATTATACTCCAGTATTTGAGAAAGGTGTCTCTACCACTATAGATGAGCTTAGAGAAATAAATATGGGTATAGAAGAAAACCCACACCCAACACTAATTTGTGCGGCCATGGATTTTGAAGATCAAGAGGTGTATAATTTATTTCTAAAGCAACATCGAGATATATTTTCTTGGAATTATAAAAAAATTCTAGGTCTTAATCCCGATGTAGCCACTCATCATTTGGGTTTTCTAGAAGAACATCATGGATTCAAGAAGGCAGCAAGAAGAACACACCCAACTCATGAACATCCATATGTGGAAGATACATCATTAAATACTAAATTTACAGATGAAGAGGTCTTATCTATTCTAGATAATTCTCAAACATGGGGAATGCACTTTGATGGAACTTCTATAATTCCAACAGGTAAGAGAATAGAAAACCCTAAACTCAACAAATTTGGGTTAGGAATTGTCTTTATTTCCCCTAAAAAGGAAGTGTTGCCTTACTCCTTCCTATTTTTAGAAGGTGGTACCAACAATGAGTCAGAATATCAAGCTCTCACCATAGGTTCAGAATTGGCTCTTTAGGTGCAAGTGAATCACTTAAAAGTTAAACGTGATTTAGAATTGGTAATCAAGAAAATAAATGGGGAAAATTCTATCAGAAAAGAAGAGTTAATCCCATTTTGTGATTATGCTAATGAGGTAATGGATGAATTTCTCTCAGATTAAACATTGTGTTATGTCCCTCGATCACTAAATTCTCAAGCTGATGCACTGGGTAATGCAGCCAAAACCCTAGAATATCCGAATTGGGATGATACAATCATTAGCATAGCCCATCATCGTGTGGTCTCAACTTGTGTTCAACCCAGAATAGAGGAAATTATTGAGACTATCCCTATTCATGATCCATATGGTCATACCATGGAATGGAGAACACCCATCATGGAGTATCTTCAAAATAGAATACTTGCACTAGATAGGGCTGAAAAAGTACAGATCCGATGACGAGCAGACAATTTTACTCTTTATGATAGTCTAGACCATCAGAAAATACTTTACAAAGGAGGCTTCGATGGAATCCTCCTCAGATGTATTGATGGAGAAGAAAATGTAGCTATCATGAAAGAAGTGAATTCAAGAACCTTTAGTGCCCTATAGACTAGGAAAAAACTCTCTGATCAGATCTGAAGGTTTGGACACTTTTGGCTTTCAATAACGCATGATTATATAGATTTTACTAAGAAATTCCATCCCTGCCAAGTGCATGACAACTTAATTCATCAAACCCTGGAGTTTCTACATAAATCTAAATAATCCTGGCCATTTCTCACATGGGTAATGGATATAGTAGGACCTTATCCTCCAGCCATAGCTATGTAATTCAAGTATTTACTTATTGCTACTGACTTCTTCTCCAAAGGGGCTGAGGCAATACATCTCAAAGAAGTCAGAGCCAAAAGAATTATTAGTTTCATTAAAACTAACATCATTACTAGATTTGGTATTCCTCAAACTATTTTGATGGATAATGGCACCAATTTTTGTTCTTATAAGGTAAAAAGTTATATCAAGAACATAATATAAAATCCAACCATTCATCTCGCTATCATGCAACAACCAATGGACAGATAAATGCCTTAAATAAGAACCTATAACATATACTCTATAAGATGGTGGATAAATATAATAAATCATGGCCAGATAAACATTTCAATGCTTTACGGGATTATCATACTACTACCCATTATGCCACCCCAGAAACTCCATATTCAATGGTGTACAAAACATAAGTAGTTTTTCCAATTGAAATGCAATTGCCTGCACTTAGAGTTGAAATTTTTGATTAGTTTTCTACAGATGGAAGGTATTAGAAATGGTTTGATGAGCTGGAATGGTTAGGCGAAAGAATATTGCATACTTTACATCATTTAGAAGTCTACCAAGACAGAATAGTGTGATATTTCAACAAGAATGTTTTACTCTGATCATTTCTTCAAGGAAAATTAGTATTGGTCATCAGGAATCCAATGATACCAGAAAAGAAACCTCTAAAGCTTGAGCCAAAGTGGGAAGGACCTTATTCTATACATAAGATCTACTCAAATGGAGCTTATTCCTTAATCTCAATGGATGGATAGCTCATTATAACTCCAACCAATGCGAGATTATTGAAGAAATATTTCATTTAGTTTCCCACATTTTTTCTCACTGTAAGAATTAAAACTACACAGCCCCTCATGTCCTTACTGGAGGACTTAAAACTGCATTGTAAAAAGTCATAGTTGTAAGACATTAAATTTCATGACACCATTTGTCCTCATTATATGACAGTAAGTCATACGACTAACGTCTTATCTACTTAATGTTAGGAACTGCCCTAAGCAAGCATCATGGACATCATTACTACTCCTTAGGGGCACATGAGTCCCTCTCTTCCTATGTCTGAGTCAGATCTACATAGGGACTTTGTTTCAAGATCTACGTGTGGCATGATTCTCATCTATTTGAGATATGTAGAGATTCTTGTATCTCCAATCTTGGGCTCAACCACAATCAAAGAATTTCTATTTACCTTTTTCTTCTCCTGTATATAAACCAGATCTATATAGAGTGCTCTTTTAAGATACATGATTTTATTTTCATACTATCTTGTGTCTTAAATTTAATAATTCTTCTAGAATATGTTTAAATATCTGTTTCCCATGTCAAATTTGATTGGTGCCAGAAATGATTGTTTAAAGAACTACGTACCTCTTGATTATCATCTATATGAGATACATAGAGATGCCTAGATTTCCAATCTTGGGACCAACCATGATAAAAAAACCCTTTTATTCCTTATATAAGAATCAAACCTTCTTAGGGAATGTTTAACAAACTATGTATGGCTCGATTCTTTCCCTCGGCAAGACACATAGTGACACTTGGGTTTTCTCCCTTAGTCTAGCTACAACAAGTCTTTATTTTCACATCAGTCCATCTTCCTTCTTACCGCATGATGTTAAACAGCATGGAAATCTAACACCCATATTCTTCACTTGGGTCACCTTTGTGTTATAGAAGAAACCCTTAATGCTTCTTGTTTTTCACACCGAGCATATCTCACATAAGCTTTGGAATTGGATAAAAGGATTCATTATATAAATATGGTGTCTCAAATTCTTATGGGGTCATCAATGTATTCACCACATGACTTAAAACTTCACAGTATAATGTCCTCGCTGTATGACTTTAAACTACACAATAGAATGTCAATTTAAAAGGAAACAAAGAAAGTATCCATTTTACATATGACTTATATCTATATAATGGATTCTAGATTCATGTCCAATATTGATTCAAATATTTATTATGTGCATTTAGCACAACCGCCTTCTATATTTCACACTCTTAATCTTGAATATTTTCCAGATCTTCATAATATTTCTTAAGGTTTGAAGTGATTGAATTTCTAATACCTGAGAGCTATTTTTCTTGACTATACAACATGTGCCCTTAGGTATCCTTGCATAAGTTGCGTACATAACATGTCTATCAGTCAACAGACTCCACTATTTGGCTATGCAGCATGTGCTTCAGTTTTTACTACATAACACAACTCCCATAATGAGTTTTTCATATAATGGTAATTTCGTTCTGGGTTATAGTATTTTAGTCCCCTTAAAACTATAATGACAATATACAATAATCTTAATTTTAAAATAGTCATTCAGGGATATTTGACCCATTATCTTTCTCTCAATATGAATATCTTCAAGACTATGGTTTACACATTTCCCTCTCCAGGTGTTCAAAGTTATATAAAATAACCTTGGAATCACTTGGACATAAATCATATAATGTTTCCATTTCTGCTCCAAGTTGTATGACCTAAAACTACAGACACCACAATTCTTACATTTGGGTCAAACCTTTGTAAAAATCACATTATTTTGATTCTTTTGAAATATTGGTTGGAAATACCCTCTTCATATTTAGGTACCTTTCTACATAAATCAAAATCTATGCTCCAGAAAATCTGAATATCCATAAACATTCATCATCTTTTAGTAATAGAATGTCAAAATTCATAAGAGATATTTTGTTTGACTATGCAGTACAAGCCCTTAGGTGGGCTTGAATAAGTTGCCTATATAATAGGCATGTCTGTCAAAAGATGCCATCAATTGTATGTGTAGCATATACCCCAATTGTCCCTGCATAATACAACCCCCATAATGGGTTTGTCAAATAATTGTAACTTCATTCTTGGAAAATATTTTCTCTAATGCCTATAACACTTTTTTTCCATTTTATTCTCCAGACCTTGAAATTCGCAAATCACTGTTTACAATTTCACTTCCATACCTGAATATGGTTGTATGTTTCCCAAAGAATTATCAAGAAATTGGAAGAGTTTCATACATTTGGTCGAAGCTAAAGGCCTTTAATGTCACACAATGTTCTCACTGCAAGAATTAAAACTGCATAGTACAATGTCCTCACTTCATGACTTAAAAATGCACAGTACGATGTACTCACTACATGACTTAAAACTTCACAATATGATATCCTCACTACATGACTTAAAACAGTACAGTTTTGTATCATAAATTCCCCTTTCTGATACATTTCAAACATTCTTCATACAACAAATTTGTATAGTAGTTGTTTTCCTATTCATGACATATGTTGGTTTAAAACAACCCTTTCATTCATAAAATTCATTTTCTTTAAAAACACCCATTGTGGTCTTGAGTCACCTAAATATTATTTTCCCTTGTCTATCAATAGTAAAATGTTAAATTCTAAAAAGATATTTTGTCTGACTATGCAGAACATTCCCTTAGGTGGCCTTGCATAAATTTCCTACATAACGGGCCTGTTAGTTAGAAGATGCCAATATTTGTCTATGCACTGTATTCCCTAGTTGGCCCTGTATAACACAACTCCCATAATAGGGTTTGTCAAATAATGGTAACTTCATTATTTGGAGATACATATGTTGATACATGTTTTAAATTTGGTGACCATAAAAATCATGGCTCAATATTCCCCTTGGAAATATTTGAATAATTTTATAGCAAGTCTTAGCCATCGAGTTTTGTCTGGGATCTAATTTTAAAATTTATAGTCAAAGTTTTTCGACCTTAAACACTATCCCTTTATAGTCCAACATGCCTAACACTAAACTACCAACACCAAAAGATGTAGTACTCACCAGATTGAAAACCCACAAATGGAACTCTGAAAAAAAGTCAAGTCCAAGCTCACTAAATATTCATTTTTGTATGATTTAGGTAATATTGAGCAATAAAAAAGTCAAAAGATATGACGTTTGTGTGATTTTCCATAGAACCCTAGAAAAAATAAAACTATTCTCATTAGGCCCATTGGATAAATAACAAAGTTATGAGCACCCCCATTCTTGTCATTGTAATCATGGTTGTCTAACATGAAGGTTTAATGATTAAAAAAAGGCCATTATAATCATTACCATTAATATTGCAATCATGGAAAACAGGAATGAATACACATATGATTGGAGACAAGGAATCCCTTTCATTTATATAGAATCAGAGGGGCATCCACAGAATGGAGCCTCTCTATCATACGTAAAAATAATCTCTCAACATGACTCCTCATTTGTCGAACAACTTCATAAACCCTATTTGCAATCTGTTGAAGATGATATAGCTGATAAAATGCAGCCTCCTCAGCCTAATGAAGTGCTTCCTTAGTGGTTGAAATGGTGTTTATCCCCTCTAATTAGGTCTCTCCCAATGCCTGATTCAATTTCTCAAGTTTGTTATGAACATCAACTAGTTGATGTTGAAGATATAAAGACTCTTTCATGGCTTCTTTGATTTTTTGGATAATTTCGATCTATTTCTTGTAATGATGTGCATCTTCCTCAACTAATGGAGCTTGAAATCCCTCAATATTGATAAGATGTTTAGCCTATTCAAAATATTTCCACATCTTATGCTCCTTCTCCCATCATCTAATGGTCCCTTTTATTGCATCATAGACTTTTCGATAATTAAATCCTCCAAATCACAAAATGGAAAATAATTCTAGGAGTTCTTAAAAATAGGAAAACAATTCATCAAATGGATTATCAACAATTATTCTCTAGATATATCGCACTATCTTCTTACGTGAAATGCCAAGGGAATATTGTATCTCTAAGTCTGAATTTGAGTCACTACCATGTGGTAAAATGTACTATAGAAACAGATCACTTAAGAAGTTGCTTTTTTCTGATTCTCTTGGAACAGTAGAAGCCTGAGATTATGCTGATGTCCAAGACAATATAGAAGATTCACCTTTTGGTCTAACTGTGGAAGCTGATAACCCAAAACGATAAATCAAATGCATTTACAGTTTCAGCAAAATGGTAGAAACAGAGTATGATCCAAAAAACCGATGATATTTACCTAATCATAAGTTTGATATTTGATTAGATTCATCCCTGATATTCTTAGCTTCAACATGTTGAGAAGATCTTTCTTAAGAAGGGAAACTCTCCTAAGTTTTCCAGGTTTTCATAATTGAAGGCTTTGGAGCATGTCTTGACAGAGGGTCCACTATAGGTATTTCTTCAGATCCAACAGAAGAAGGATAGAGTGGAATTCCTCATTCCTTAAGAGCATTTGAAACATTTTCTATAGATAAAGTTTCATAAGGTGGACTTTGATGTAAAGAATCGAGTAAAGAAGAACAATTGTGTATGGAAAATGCAAGAATAGGGACTTACGTCCTTCCAATTACTCAGGAAAATTCCCAAAATCCTTGATGAAACCTGGAATATCAGTATTATGATTAAGGGATTCCATCATTTCAGTGTATGCATCTTGGAATGCTATAGCATCCTCACCATTTATGGTATCCAACAAATGTTGGTTGATGCCAAAATTGGCTCCGCTGACATTCTATTCCACTGGATCTTTAATCAGTATAGCATCATCAGATCTTACCATGTTTGGGACAACATCAGTATTTATGTTAGGTTGTCTTGAGTCTTCATTTCCCTCTTCTGGAGCAATAGAAATATCAGCATTGGTTATTTTAGGACACATTGGCAAAGGAAACTGATCTGAAATATGTTGAAAATAAGAATATTAGAAAAGATTTTAATATTTAAGAGAAATGTATTCATTCTAACCATGACTTTTCTCTATCTCAATGGTGCTGGGAATAGTTATAGATGAATATTTTGATGATTTATCTACTAAGATAGCATATTCATCGACATGAACATGGGTATTGTCATGACCTGTCCTCGGGACCCGTGTCGTGACTACCCCAAGCCCGCCTCCCATAGGCCAGGGGCTGGTGACTAGCACCAAGGCGTAAATCCCGAAAAAAGGGGAAGGCATTGCCTTTATAAAGTAAACAAACACCACAGAGTAAGAAAGAAGCAGTAAACACTAAGTAATTATGAATACAAAAGTAGTGCGGAAAAGTAAGAGGGTCAGAATACAAACCCAAACTGAAAGTAAAGTACAATAGGAAAGAAAGCACAGCAACTGAAAGTAAAGCAAAAATGTCGAGTCGTCCACTAGAAGTCCCACCTGAAGAGTGGGTACAGATAGCCTCCTCAGCTCCTCGGGTCCAGCAGTCCGCTCCCAGTACGTCCCGCCCAATGGTCCACCTCCAGGTACCGACTTGCTCCACAAGCCTCAACCACGATCAGCGTTGTCCGTCGTCTGCAACCAACACAACATAGTGTGGGCATAGCCTGTACAGGGGTGAGTATATGCTACTCAGTAGGGACCCTGAGACCCCCAAAGGTCTCCCAAAATCCACAAAGGATAATCCACAAAGGAAAGATACAAACAAGAAGTAACATCCAACACTACTTAGGTATATGCCCATACATATACCTAAGTCATCAATTCCTGTTCGGCTCCGGCATCCATGTCCAAGTTCGATCACATCCACATAGGAGTACAACCCAAACAACACAGGATAACACAACTCAATCCACATAGGAAAGAAAGTTAATCATATCGAAGATATTTATTGAAGTCACGACTCATCTCACACATGTATACTTCTTCGTAAGGTGATAGAGATGATCAGATATAGCCACTGATTCATCTATGATGGGACCCACGTAGGATACTAAACCAGCTAAGCTGTCGGACCCACATAGGATACAGACCATCTACTCTGCCAGACCCACGTAGGATAGCAAGAACAAAGTCAAACACTACCAGACCCACGTAGGATACAAGAACAGTAGTCATCGCCGTCGAACCCACGGAGGATTTCAGTATGGTCTTCATCGCTGCCGAACCCACGTAGGATTTCAGTGCATTATTCATCGCCGTCGAACCCAGAGAGGATTTCAGTACGGTATTCATCACTGCCAAACCCACATAGGATTTTAGTGCAGTCTTCATCACTGTCGAACCCACAAGGGATTTCAGTACGATCTTCATTGTCGAAGCAAGCTCTAGGGTTCCCGCACACAACATGCTCGATTCCGGGAGGGTCCACTCCACGAGCCAAGGGGGGTCGATACATCAACTGACACGTAGTCCGGAGTTGATATATCTCAAAGTTCCGTCTCGACAAGAGGAACTCAACGTGAAAGACGACGCGTCAATCGGACGCCCGGTCTGCGAGCTATTGGCCTTTTCGTTCCAGGGGCCCGGTTGGTTTTTAATTCAAAACCAACCCACCCGCACTCCAACTGCATCCAAATCTTGAGCAGCATAAGCCAAAAGTTCCGTCTCACTAAGAGGAATCCAACAAAGTTGACGGCACATCAATCGGACGTCTGAAGCTCAAGTTATAAGCGTTCCCGCTCCGAGGGCCCGGTTGGTATCGTGTTCGAACCAACCCATCCGTACACAAATCTCTTCAAAATCTTAATTGTAATATACCCAAAAGACCATCTCGATCCAAGGATCGCATCGCAGTTGACGGTGCGTCGATTGGAGGTCCGTAGCCCAAGATATGGGCAAAAGAACGTACCTGTCCGTTTTTAGGGGGCTTTTGGCCCAGACCACCCCGGCCCGAGACCCCCCCTGGGTCGGCCTGAACCGGGTCCTGGTCCGGCCCATTAGGGCACAACACAGCCTAGTGGGTGCGGCACGGCTCGGCCTGGCGCGTGCGCATGGCCCACGTGGCCAGCTCGGCCACGCCGAGCTAAGCGGGAGGGGGGGTGCGCGCTGCCCCCTTATTGAGTAACTGCGGCCCCCACGTGGGGGGGGGGCTCCTTTGGCCAGCCGGGGGTTACGACCCCCGGTCTCAACCTGAAACGACCGGCCTGGTCCGGCCGGCCGGTGCTACCACCACGGGACCGCTGTGGTCCCGCCCTCTGAGGTGCCGACGGCCGGCGGTTCCGGCCACCCCAACTTGCACCGCCGTGGCCTTGTCCGACCAGCGCGGTGCGACGGTGTTGCGCCCCTCCGCCGCGGCCCCGCTTTGGTCGCGGTGTCTTCATGGTTCTCCGGTGCCGCACGACTATAACACCCTGATATTTTATGAGAAGTATTTTTTTATATGGAAAGGAATCTTCCACTACACACAACACTAGCTTGGCTTGCGTTACACACAATCACGACCTTCCTCGATAGCGTGTGTAGTACGCAATACCGAGTTTCACTAAACAACGATATATTATAATATTATAAACTAACTGTTATAAATATTATGAACTGAATTTTGAATTTTATAACATTTTAAATCATCTTATACATTTTCTAGAATGAGTTATGAAAACAAAATCAGTTTTTTTTGGATAAAAGAAGTATTTTTCAAAAAATGCAATTTTACCGCCTTTTGATGGCGCACCCACATTAAATCTAGGTTTTGACAAGTTTATAAGTTTGATTTGATAAAATAAAATTCTTCTTTAGAATCAGGATATAAAAATTTAATTTGGATAAATTTTTCATATTATTCTGATAAATTTCATATTTTAATGAATAGTAAAAACATGCTATACTTTAATTAAAAACAACTTTTTTCATCGCAATACTTTATATGGTTAAATTATAATATTGAATGCTTTTAAAGTATAAATAGAATATATTTTTACCATTTAATATAATGTATTTCATTAGCATTAATTTTACATTGAATTCATAGGTGAAAACATTTCAATCTTTGGCAATGTTTTAACTTTTAAAACCTGTTTGCTTAACAACGGGATTAATTTTAAATTAATTACTGCAACTTCTGTGTTTTGAATTTTAAAAAATAGATTCCATATTTGGAATCATTGGGTCCAAATTATGTTAATAGGTTACTTTTTTTTGATATTATGAATATTAACTACGGTAATTTTTATTTACTATGGTTAAAGGTAAAAAGGGTAATTCAAGGTGAAAATAATATTATAATAATTCAAAATTACATTGACACTTTTCCTAACATTATTGGATGAGTATTTTCCGACCATGGGCATCCTTAGGATGATTTTGGGACCCCATTGAGCCACATGGTAGTGACAATGACAATTTTAATTAATTAATTTAATATAAACACAAAATTGACATTAACAAAAATCTTTTAGTAATTAATTTTTATAAGGGGTTATATATATTATATTTTAGACTATAAGTATTCATTGGAATGATAAAAAAATTTCCTACATAATGATATTTCGTTTTATAATTTTTAGACACCATATAAATTAAATTATTTATGACACAATAATGATGAATTATTTACCTCATTAATAAATGATTTAAATAAATAAGATTTTAATGATTAAAATATTTTCCAAAAAATGTCCAATTCTGATTGGATGATTTTATTTCGACCATGAGTCATATTATATTCATCTTTAATGATTTTTGGACCTTTTGAAACCGAAGATAATTTTATAATAAAATAATATTTCCACACTTTCCAAAGGTGCCCCTATCCTCCCTTATAAAAGGCACCTACTCCCTCTCTTCCTAACACCAATTTGAGCCTTCAAGCTCAGCCAAAACCTACCCATTTAACCTCACAACTTCCTTAGAAACCTACTAGAGGTACTGGTGTAACATCCCAAGTAAGTAATGAATAATAGATATTTTTATCTATGTCTATTAATGATAAAGATAGTGTTTTAGAGGCTTAAAATGAAAATAAATACAATCTTATGCATGGAATACACTAATATTCTTAAAGGATTGTTTTAGTGCCTTTTGATGGAAAACCATTTTTGAATCTATATTTTGACAATTTTAGAAACTATGTTTGTCAAAATAAAATTATCCTTTATGATTGGGACATCAAAATTTACCTTGTGTGAATTTTTGGTAATTTTCCGACAATGTTCATTTTTAAATGAATAGTGAAAAATACTGCATTTTACATCAAAACTACTTTTTAATCTAATTTATTTATATGATTAGATTATGTTTTGAATTGGTTTTGAAGTGAAATTAGAATATATTTTTACCATTTTATCCAATGGTGGTCATTGGAATCAATTTCGATTTGAAATTAGACTTAAACTGGTGTCAATCTTTTGATACTTATTGTTTTGTAAAAACACGCTATTTGCTCTGGCAGCGGGAATTGATTATTAAATTAATTAATGTGATTTATATGTTTTGAATTTTGTAAAATGGACTTCATTTTTGAATTCGGAATATCAAATATAGCTTAGGGTGAATTTTTGGTAATTTTCTGAAAAACTTCAATTTTTGATGAATAGTGAAACCACTAAGTGGTAATCAAGCAAACTGATTTTTCAGTTAAATGAAAGTTTACCACTAATGTGTATTGAATTTTGAAAATCCGACATACATGGTTGTCATTAAGAAGTAAAATGTGGTTCAATGAGATTAAAATAATTTTTTGGTGAATAGTAACTTATTAAGTTTTTAATCGCGATTAGTGGTAATTAGTGTAGTTTAAGGTATAAATAATACTTTAATAATATCAAATGACCTAGACACATGTCCCAAACTCATTGGTTGTGTCATGGCCGACCAATACAAGCCATTGCCTAACTTGGGGACCCCATGGATCCACTTTTGTTGGGAAATAACATAAATTACTTTTTATTTAATGTTAAAGTGAAAATGACACTAACATAAATTGTTTTACTAAAACAATTTTTAGGTGGGGTTATACAAGTCCAAATTTCTATTATAAATAGTCATTGGAAAGCTAAAAAGATTTCCTATATCATATTATTTGTTTATAATTTTTAGACATTAAATAAATTTAATTATTTATGACATAATAATGATGCAGCGATGACATCATTATTTGACGATTTAAATAAAATGGAAAGATAAAATAAAATCTATGAACTACACATGTCCAAAACCAATTGGATGAATGGATTTCGATGCCTTATCACCTTATCCACTAATTCCATCAATGTGGGACCTTTTAAAACCGAAACACATTTTCAAATAATGTAATGTTTCTTTACTTTCCAAAAGTGCCCCTCCTCTCCCCTTATAAAAGGCCCCCACCTCTACCTCATTTCACACACTCTTCAAGCCATTGGCTCGGCCAACCCCTGCCCATTTGCTCTCTCCACATCCCTCTCCTCATCCTAGAGGATTCCCTTTGGGCAGAATCCTTTCAAAGGAAGCCTTTAGGCTCAACTCAAAAGGAGTTACACTTTTTAAGGTAATTCATTCTCTCATGTTCTTTTGTTTTATTTTGCTTCTCCAACCCCCTAAACTCTTTTTATTTACTTCTTTTATAACATCACCAGTATCTTCAATATACTAGGATGTTGTTATAAGATTTATTTGAGCTACACTCTCACACAACTACATCAAATGGTTTAAGAACATACGGTTTCCGTGGATGGCGAAATTCTGCCTCCCGAAACGATGATTGTTCAATACTCATTTAACACCTTCAAAGGTGGCCATTATGATGTCACTATTTTTATATATGATATATAATATGTTTATGTTTTCTTTAAGCTTCTGTTTTTTTTCATTTTTGGCATACCTTTATGGTTTCCATTATGGGTAAAACACGATATCTTCATTTTAGGAAGTGTGGACTACCGCCCCCTAAAAGTGATTTGATTCGTTAATACCATATGTGGGATGTGTAAAGGATAACGTTAATGATATTATATATGTTATTATACTGGAATTATAATATACCTATATATAATTATCATTTATTTCCATTAAAGTATGAGATAGAAATGAAAGTAGCGTTCATGCGTACGTACGGACTACCGTCTCCATGAACGGTGCATTTCATTTCTTATCCCCAAATGTAATGTATTATTAAAAGTACATGTATATAATGGATATATATAATTAATGATATATCTAAATGATGAATATAATTCTGGAATTAAAATATACATACCTCTCATTTAGTTTTAATTCCATTAATATGACAAAGAAATGAAAGTAGCGTTCATGCGTACGTACGGCTTACCGTCTCCATGAACGGTGCATTTCATTTCTTACCTCTAAATGATTATGTAATATTTTAAATACATGTATGTACTGGATATATATGACATATATGATATCTACATCATGAATAACATTCTGGATATAATGAAACATTGACCAAATTAACAACATGTAAGTGTAAGAAGTCTATTTTTGACTTAAGAACCAAATACCGACAAAATGAACATTATTAACTTAAATGATTACATGATGTTCATAACATGGTATAAAAGGAATAATGAACTTGGAAAAGATTCATAATCAAGTAGAGATTAACTAAAGTTTATTATTCAGGAGTTTAAAGAACGGTCGGGTCAAGTCAGATACGAGGTATGGGAACTTCTTAACCCAATTTCCATTCTTTGGGTTAATCTCCTACTTTCAAATTATGTCATTATATTATTATGTCGTATCTTGTATTTGTACTTTATTTATGTGTACTTATAGTGAATACACATAATGTATCTATTTTATTTTAAAAATTATCTTTGTATGGGACTTCGTCTCAATCTCCTTTCGTTGAGGCATATTTTATTTTATACACAACTTTCTTTTATACGGTGTATAAACCCCTTTGACTTTTACGTTTACTCAAAAAGAATCTTTTTATACGAAGCGTTTACTAAACGACAAAAGGGAATGTTTTTGTCGTACGTATGCGGCGACAACGACTTCTCCGCCGTCGTAACCGTTATTTGAGTTTTGGCTTCCTCTACAAGCCATACCTTTTTTTTAAAAGAAAAATAAATACCATGTTTTACTTTGGTATTGAAAATGGTTTTCATAATGTTTTTATTATATCAATGTGTTGTATTGATATCTCGTGATTGAAATGTGGAAATGTTATGTTTCCTTTATGCATGTTTTATGTGATATGATTATGTTATGGTTCTTGGGCATTATTATGAAGACGGGTGGTTCCGTGATAAACTAAGGGCGGGTGAGCCCGTTATAGCTCTCCAATGCATTGGGTAACGCGAAGGAGTGAAACGTTAAGGTTTCTCCGAAGAGATTTTAGGGAATATACTGTGATGGGTATTCCAAACGTAACCAAGAGGGTTACCCCCTACGTAAGAATGTTATGAATGCCTCAAGTTACCTTTACGTATTATGATTTATATGATTTATTCATGTTTTTATGAGGTTTGTTAAAGTGCCTATGTTTTATGGGTAAAGTATGATTTTGTTCTTATGTATATATGAACTCATGTTTCCTTTCCATGTTTTTATAACCCATACTGAGTTTTTACGCTCATCCCAAGTTTTTGAAATGTTTTTCACAGGTCAAGGGAAAGGTACATGATAAGATGATAGAGTCAAGGATGTGTCAAGAAATAATCCATGTTTTATTTTAAATCTGTTTCCATTGATGGGAATGAAGAAATACTATATTTATGTAACCACTTTGTTTATATGTGGAATGTAATGCAAGTTTTATGATCTAATTCTCTAAAACTCTAAACCTGAAAAGATCCTCAATGTGTAATCTTGTAATAACTCAAGATTAAGTAAGGTTTAAGGCTGGGGCCTTATAGTTGGTATCAGAGGTCGGTTTAGACAACTTTAGGAGTTAGAAAAGTGTTAAATTATAATATGATTGAAATGATATAGCATTTACAGATTACCATGTTGCTTCGCCTAAGATATTTCCATGTTCAGAATGGTTTTCCGCAGAGGAAACAGGGAGGCAGTGCTAGGAAGGCATACAGAAGGAAATAACCTTCCGAATCAGCATCCAGAAATGGTCGGAATCGGAACTGAACAGTTTGTTGCAGTGATGGCACAGTTGACTCAGGCTATAAATGGCGGTGGTATCCATGCACGAGATCAGCCAGATCAACCGCAGAGGAACATGTCAGTGGTGGAACATTTCATAAGGCAACATCCCCCATCATTCAGAGGATCATCTGACCCTGTGCTAGCTGAAGGGTGGATTAAGGCACTGGAGAAGATTTTTGATGTCATGGGGTGTTCAGACAATCAAAAGGTTAGTCTTGCTATTTACCGTCTGGAGGGTGAAGCAGATCAGTGGTGGTCTATGGTTAAAAACATCAGGGATACCGATGAGATTGATGCTCTTGACTGGGATGACTTCAAAGGTATCTTTCTTGAGAAGTATTTTCCTAAGGCTGTTCGACTTAGGATGGAAAAGCAATTCTTGGAATTGAGGCAAGAGGAAGACTCAGTGGCTGCCTATGAAGAAAGGTTCACTCGATTGGCAAGGTATGCTCCAAATTTTATCCGGGACCTTGATAGTAAAATCAATCGTTTTTACTCAGGATTAAAGCCAAAGTATCGAAGGGCATTGGCTTCTCGTGAGTTTAAAAGTTATGAAAAGCTTGTTCGATGTGCTGAGAAGGTGGAAATGGAGTTTGCCGATGACCAAGTGTCCTATAAAAACCAGCAGAAGAAGAGACCGAGGTGGCAGGAGAAAGGTAAGAATTCTTCAAAAAAGTCTGATGGTAAGAAAACTAAGTTTCCAGTTTGTGATAAATGTGGCAAAAGGCATGCTGGGGAATGTCTTCTGAATTCTGGGAAGTGCTACCGATGTGGTAAGATGGGACATAAGGCTCGTGATTGCACTGAAAAGGATCAAGGTGAAGGTAAGAATAAATTTGATTTACAGTTAGTGAAATGTTATAAGTGCAATGAGATGGGTCACTATGCAAACGAGTGTCCGACAAGGAGCTTGAGTGATGGGAAGCAGCTAGACTACAAGCAGAAAGGGGTGGTAAAATCATTTGCAACAACTTCAGCAGATGTTGGGCCATCGAATGAAGTGGTATCAGCTCCAGGGAGCTCAGTATTTTTCGAAGATTGACTAGAGGTCAGGGTACCATCAGTTGAAAGTAAAAGAAGCAGACGACTGCGTTCCGTACTAGATATGGCCATTATGAATTTGTAGTTATGCCTTTTGGGTTAACCAATGCACCTGCTGTATTCATGGACCTTATGAATAAAAATTTCCATGAGTTCTTGGATAAGTTTGTGTTTGTGTTTTAAGGTTTGTGAAGACGTTATGTGTGCCTTGTGATTCACAGTTGAAGAATGAGTTGTTTTTTCATCCTGGCAGTACTAAGATGTATGGAGATCTGCGGGAGTATTACTGGTGGGATGGAATGAAAAGTGATATTGCTGATTTTACTATGAAGTGTTTGACTTGTTAGCAGGTTAAAGCAGAGCGGCAGTTACCGAAAGGGATGCTTCAGCCTTTACCAGTTCCAGAGTGGAAATGGGAGAATATATCCATGGACTTTGTTGTTGGATTACCAAAGACATCTTGAGGTAATAATGCAATCTGGGTTATTGTTGATCGCTTGACCAAATCTGCTCATTTCCTTGCTATACGAGATACTTTCTCTCTTGGTCAACTTTCCCGTTTGTATCTTAAAGAGATAGTCAGGTTACATGGAGTTCCTCTCTCCATTGTATCGGATCGTGATCCCAGGTTTACTTCTAACTTTTGGAAAGGCCTTCAGAAGTCGTTGGGTACTGAATTAAATTTTAGTACAGCTTTTCATCCTCAATCAGATGGACAGTCAGAACGAACAATTCAGACATTGGAGGATATGCTACGAGCTTGTTCTATGGATTATCAGGGAAGTTGGGACCAGCATCTTTCTTTGGTTGAGTTTTCATATAATAACAGTTTCCATTCTAGTATACAGATGGCACCATTTCAGGCATTATATGGGAAGCGGTGTCGAACTCCAGCTTTCTGGGATGAAGTGGGTGAAAGAAAGTTGATGGGACCAGAATTGGTAGAAGAAATGGCAGAAAAAGTTCAGCTGATTCAGAAACACATGAGAACAGCTCAGAGCAGGCAGAAGAGTTATGCGGATAACCGGAGGAAGGATCTATCTTTCGAGGTAGGTGATCATGTTTTTCTCAAGGTTTCTCCTTGGAAAAGTGTTATGAGATTTGGTAAGAAAGGAAAGTTGAGTCCAAGGTTCATTGGACCATACGAAATTCTGGAAAGAGTTGGATCAGTTGCATACCGAGTGGCTTTACCTCCGAGTTTATCTCAGGTACACAATGTTTTTCACGTTTCGATGTTGATAAAGTATATGCCAGATCCATCTCATGTTTTGAGTCCAGAGGTAGTTCAGCTGGAAGAAAACCTATCTTATGAGGAACAACCGGTCCAGATTCTTGACCACAGGGAGCAAGTGTTACGGAATAAGGTGATTAAGCAGGTAAAGGTTTTGTGGAAAAACCACATGATTGAAGAGGCAACATGGGAATCCGAAAATGCAATGAGGGATAAGTACCCCAATTTATTTGATAAGTAAATAAATTGCGGGGACGCAATTTTCTAAAGGGGGGAAGGATGTAACATCCCAAGTAAGTAATGAATAATAGATATTTTTATCTATGTCTATTAATGATAAAGATAGTGTTTTAGAGGCTTAAAATGAAAATAAATACAATCTTATGCATGGAATACACTAATATTCTTAAAGGATTGTTTTAGTGCCTTTTGATGGAAAACCATTTTTGAATCTATATTTTGACAATTTTAGAAACTATGTTTGTCAAAATAAAATTATCCTTTATGATTGGGACATCAAAATTTACCTTGTGTGAATTTTTGGTAATTTTCCGACAATGTTCATTTTTAAATGAATAGTGAAAAATACTGCATTTTACATCAAAACTACTTTTTAATCTAATTTATTTATATGATTAGATTATGTTTTGAATTGGTTTTGAAGTGAAATTAGAATATATTTTTACCATTTTATCCAATGGTGGTCATTGGAATCAATTTCGATTTGAAATTAGACTTAAACTGGTGTCAATCTTTTGATACTTATTGTTTTGTAAAAACACGCTATTTGCTCTGGCAGCGGGAATTGATTATTAAATTAATTAATGTGATTTATATGTTTTGAATTTTGTAAAATGGACTTCATTTTTGAATTCGGAATATCAAATATAGCTTAGGGTGAATTTTTGGTAATTTTCTGAAAAACTTCAATTTTTGATGAATAGTGAAACCACTAAGTGGTAATCAAGCAAACTGATTTTTCAGTTAAATGAAAGTTTACCACTAATGTGTATTGAATTTTGAAAATCCGACATACATGGTTGTCATTAAGAAGTAAAATGTGGTTCAATGAGATTAAAATAATTTTTTGGTGAATAGTAACTTATTAAGTTTTTAATCGCGATTAGTGGTAATTAGTGTAGTTTAAGGTATAAATAATACTTTAATAATATCAAATGACCTAGACACATGTCCCAACCTCATTGGTTGTGTCATGGCCGACCAATACAAGCCATGGCCTAACTTGGGGACCCCATGGATCCACTTTTGTTGGGAAATAACATAAATTACTTTTTATTTAATGTTAAAGTGAAAATGACACTAACATAAATTGTTTTACTAAAACAATTTTTAGGTGGGGTTATACAAGTCCAAATTTCGATTATAAATAGTCATTGGAAAGCTAAAGAGATTTCCTATATCATAGTATTTGTTTATAATTTTTAGACATTAAATAAATTTAATTATTTATGACATAATAATGATGCAGCGATGACATCATTATTTGACGATTTAAATAAAATGGAAAGATAAAATAAAATCTATGAACTACACATGTCCAAAACCAATTGGATGAATGGATTTCGATGCCTTATCACCTTATCCACTAATTCCATCAATGTGGGACCTTTTAAAACCGAAACACATTTTCAAATAATGTAATGTTTCTTTACTTTCCAAAAGTGCCCCTCCTCTCCCCTTATAAAAGGCCCCCACCTCTACCTCATTTCACACACTCTTCAAGCCATTGGCTCGGCCAACCCCTGCCCATTTGCTCTCTCCACATCCCTCTCCTCATCCTAGAGGATTCCCTTTGGGCAGAATCCTTTCAAAGGAAGCCTTTAGGCTCAACTCAAAAGGAGTTACACTTTTTAAGGTAATTCATTCTCTCATGTTCTTTTGTTTTATTTTGCTTCTCCAACCCCCTAAACTCTTTTTATTTACTTCTTTTATAACATCACCAGTATCTTCAATATACTAGGATGTTGTTATAAGATTTATTTGAGCTACACTCTCACACAACTACATCAAATGGTTTAAGAACATACGGTTTCCGTGGATGGCGAAATTCTGCCTCCCGAAACGATGATTGTTCAATACTCATTTAACACCTTCAAAGGTGGCCATTATGATGTCACTATTTTTATATATGATATATAATATGTTTATGTTTTCTTTAAGCTTCTGTTTTTTTTCATTTTTGGCATACCTTTATGGTTTCCATTATGGGTAAAACACGATATCTTCATTTTAGGAAGTGTGGACTACCGCCCCCTAAAAGTGATTTGATTCGTTAATACCATATGTGGGATGTGTAAAGGATAACGTTAATGATATTATATATGTTATTATACTGGAATTATAATATACCTATATATAATTATCATTTATTTCCATTAAAGTATGAGATAGAAATGAAAGTAGCGTTCATGCGTACGTACGGACTACCGTCTCCATGAACGGTGCATTTCATTTCTTATCCCCAAATGTAATGTATTATTAAAAGTACATGTATATAATGGATATATATAATTAATGATATATCTAAATGATGAATATAATTCTGGAATTAAAATATACATACCTCTCATTTAGTTTTAATTCCATTAATATGACAAAGAAATGAAAGTAGCGTTCATGCGTACGTACGGCTTACCGTCTCCATGAACGGTGCATTTCATTTCTTACCTCTAAATGATTATGTAATATTTTAAATACATGTATGTACTGGATATATATGACATATATGATATCTACATCATGAATAACATTCTGGATATAATGAAACATTGACCAAATTAACAACATGTAAGTGTAAGAAGTCTATTTTTGACTTAAGAACCAAATACCGACAAAATGAACATTATTAACTTAAATGATTACATGATGTTCATAACATGGTATAAAAGGAATAATGAACTTGGAAAAGATTCATAATCAAGTAGAGATTAACTAAAGTTTATTATTCAGGAGTTTAAAGAACGGTCGGGTCAAGTCAGATACGAGGTATGGGAACTTCTTAACCCAATTTCCATTCTTTGGGTTAATCTCCTACTTTCAAATTATGTCATTATATTATTATGTCGTATCTTGTATTTGTACTTTATTTATGTGTACTTATAGTGAATACACATAATGTATCTATTTTATTTTAAAAATTATCTTTGTATGGGACTTCGTCTCAATCTCCTTTCGTTGAGGCATATTTTATTTTATACACAACTTTCTTTTATACGGTGTATAAACCCCTTTGACTTTTACGTTTACTCAAAAGGAATCTTTTTATACGAAGCGTTTACTAAACGACAAAAGGGAATGTTTTTGTCATACGTATGCGGCGACAACGACTTCTCCGCCGTCGTAACCGTTATTTGAGTTTTGGCTTCCTCTACAAGCCATACCTTTTTTTTAAAAGAAAAATAAATACCATGTTTTACTTTGGTATTGAAAATGGTTTTCATAATGTTTTTATTATATCAATGTGTTGTATTGATATCTCGTGATTGAAATGTGGAAATGTTATGTTTCCTTTATGCATGTTTTATGTGATATGATTATGTTATGGTTCTTGGGCATTATTATGAAGACGGGTGGTTCCGTGATAAACTAAGGGCGGGTGAGCCCGTTATAGCTCTCCAATGCATTGGGTAACGCGAAGGAGTGAAACGTTAAGGTTTCTCCGAAGAGATTTTAGGGAATATACTGTGATGGGTATTCCAAACGTAACCAAGAGGGTTACCCCCTACGTAAGAATGTTATGAATGCCTCAAGTTACCTTTACGTATTATGATTTATATGATTTATTCATGTTTTTATGAGGTTTGTTAAAGTGCCTATGTTTTATGGGTAAAGTATGATTTCGTTCTTATGTATATATGAACTCATGTTTCCTTTCCATGTTTTTATAACCCATACTGAGTTTTTACGCTCATCCCAAGTTTTTGAAATGTTTTTCACAGGTCAAGGGAAAGGTACATGATAAGATGATAGAGTCAAGGATGTGTCAAGAAATAATCCATGTTTTATTTTAAATCTGTTTCCATTGATGGGAATGAAGAAATACTATATTTATGTAACCACTTTGTTTATATGTGGAATGTAATGCAAGTTTTATGATCTAATTCTCTAAAACTCTAAACCTGAAAAGATCCTCAATGTGTAATCTTGTAATAACTCAAGATTAAGTAAGGTTTAAGGCTGGGGCCTTATAACTGGTCTTCTAAAAAGACCAACTCTAGTGCCTTAAGAGAAAGTTTAAAGGAGGCACTTCGAGAAAGAGGTAATACCTTCTACTGTTTTCTTCAAGTTCCATTATTCTTATACTCCCTCTTCTTTAGTTGTTTCATTATGAGGTAATAACATAAGTATCCCTCATATAATTATATGTTATTATAAATATGAAACAACCCTATTTCACCTCTTATCCATCCTACAGAAAAAGAAATCATCGTGCGTGCGTACGTACGGATTACCGTCTCCACGCCGTGGTGTAATCTGTTTTCCACCACCACCATACTTGGATGGGTATAATGGTGCAAATAAATAACTATATATGATTATTGTAAAGTGGTATTGATTCTAAAATAGTATACATACACTCCAATACAATTCCACGATCATGGGAACGATATCATCGCTCGTGCGTACGTACAGCCTACCGTCTCCACGATGTGATGCGACTCGTTCTATATGATCTTCATTGAATAATGATTATATAAATGAATTTAAGGAATTAATATGATATATATTACACTAGTACCATTCTGTAAATGATGTATCTATATATTATAAATATGAATAAGAATTGATTCGACAAAACACGCATAAGAACAAAAAGTAATAAACACCCGAATAACAAGTAGTAATGAAATATTATTAATAAGAAGCTAAGAATATGACCATATATGATATAATAAAAATAAGTATGATTCTGGAATAAGTCAATAACATTATTTAAATCATTATAAAGGATGTTTGGACACTTACGAAGCAAATCGGACCTAAGGTAAGGGACAATCTCGCAATCGTTCAGCCTCAACGGCACGGCGCACCGGTGCCGCAAATCATTTCCGCATTTCTCCATGTCTCCACATGGTGCTCTTGCACCATGCCACCTTCTTTAGAACTACAACAACACAACAAAAAAAGGGGAAGGAGAGTCGTCCGTGTTCGTGCGGTCTGACCTCCTCCCGATAAGTTGATAACAAGCAGCCCAAAAATTAAAGACGAAGAACGGAAAAAGATATTTCACAAACAAAAAGTAATTAAACCCTACCTTGATAACGAGTTGATGTTCGAAGAGCATCATGGAAAGAGGCGTCATGGGGCGTGGTTCCGTAGACGTCGATGGAGAGCGTCGGAGGAGGCGTCGTCTTCTCTTTATCACAGAGAGAAGAGGATGATTACGTGTCGTTGGAGAGAACTCCCATGTTGGTTTCTTTTCCCTTGTCATGGAGGAGAAATGGAATGGAGATACCGGTGTTGTTGAGTCGTTCTTCATTGAAGATATGACGTTCTTCGTGGAAGGATTGAATCTCTTCGCGGGAGGATGAAGTTCTTCCCCAGAGAAAAGAGTTCTATCTCCCCAATCTCCTCACACAACAACCAACCCTCCCAAATAAAATAAGACTTATCTTATTTTATTACATCAAGCCAGGCATTTCAATTTTTAAAAATCAAACACATAACTCACTTCATTAATTAAGTGAGTTGGCATGATTAAAGAAGAGAGAGGGGGAGGTGAGTGGTCTCAAATTAAAGGGGGGGGGGGGGGGGGGTTATGGAGTTAAGGAACATGAGGGGTTGGGCTCGTGTGGGCCCCAACCCACCTTTATCCTCTCATGGCTGGTTAACAACATGTGGGTCCCACCCCCAACTCCCTTTCTTAGGTTATAACTACCTAGAGGAAAATAAATAAAATTGTAATATAATTTTATTTATTCCTCACTAAAACCAAAAAAATTAACAACTCCTCCCGAGAAAACGCACCTTCAGAAAAGGTGCTCCTAAGAAATTACCGATGCTACGGTTTCATCGGTGCCCTCAGATTTCAATTCCGAGCACCGGTTCAAAAGTTAGGAAAACCCGCTCGTTCGTTCACTGAACGTACCCGAGATAAACTTCGGAAATTGATTCTGGGCACACTAGGCCTCAGAATCGGGTACCGTGAGAAACTGTGTTCTTGTAAAATGCCAAAGAAAATTAAGAAAAATTTTCCCTTGAATTTTACAGGTCTTTACATTATTCTTACCTCATGGATTTACGTCCCCATAAAGATACATCATAAACTAGGGGAAAAAATGTGGGTACTGAGCACGCATATGAGCCTCCCTCTCCCAAGTGCTCTCCTGGAGGTTCCCGTGATGCCATCTGATGCATACTAGAGGGATTGACCGTCCACGTCGGACCTGCTCCTGTCGATCCTCAATCTCTACCGGGACCTCCGCAAAATTCGCCCCATCGTGAATGTCCAACTCCCCATGGTCGATGATAAGCGTTAGGTCATGCACGTATATCCTCAGCTGAGATACGTGGAAGATGTCGTTCACCCGGTGCAACTAAGGTGGTAGATCTAGGAGATAAGCCACCTCGCCTATCCTGCTGAGGACTTGCAATGGTCTGATGAAGCGCATATATAACTTTCCCCCCTGGCCAAATCTCCGTAATCCACGTCGAGGTGAGACCGGCAAGAAGATGTGGTCGTCATCCTCAAACTTCAGTGGCCTCTGCCTCCTGTCAGCATAAGACTTATGCCAGCTCTGAGCTGTCCTCATCCGCTCCGGGATGACCTAGACCTTCTCTGTCATGGCCTGGACTATCTCCGGTCCCACCAGTGCTGACTCCCCAGGGTCTATCCAGCACAGAGGTGATCTGTAAGGTCAGCCGTACAATGCCTTATATGGTTCCATCCCGATGGTGGAGTGGTAGCTGTTGTTGTACCCGAACTCCGCCTAGGGCAGGTGGTCCTCCCAGCTGTGACCAAAGTCGAGGACACATGAACGGAGCATGTCCTCGAGAGTATGAATGGTCCTCTCCGTCTGACCATCCGTCTAAGGGTGAAAGGTGGTGCTCAGATGTAGCTGTGTCTCGAATGCCTCCTGCAACCCCTTCCAAATCCGGGAAGTAAAGAGAGCATCTCGATCAGAGATGATAGATGATGTCACACCATGAAGCCGTACGATCTCCTGAACGTAGAGGCACCCCAAGCTCTCCACTGAGCCCTGCTCTCTGATGGGTAAGAAGTGAGCCGACTTGGTGAGTCGGTCGATAATCACCCAAATGGAGTCGTGACCTCTGGAAGTACGTGGAAGTCCATTCACAAAGTCTATAGATATCTCCTCCCACTTCCAATCCGGGACCTTCAAGGGATGTACCAAGCCTGCTGGTACCTGGTGCTCTGCTTTCACCTGCTGACAGGTGAGGCATCGAGAAACGAACTCAGCTACAGCCTTCTTCATACCCGGCCACCAGTGCTGTCGTCTGAGATCCTGGTACATCTTTTCCACTCCTAGATGTACCGCTAAAGGGGATGTGTGAAACTCTCTCAGCACCTCCTCCTGTAAAGCAACTGGTACCATGGTACGTCCTCTGAAAAGGATGACATGCTCTACTCCTACAGAAAATCCATCAGGTGCCTGCCCTGAGGATATCTGCGCATGCCGCGTCTCACAGTCAGCATCCCCACACTGTGCCTATCTAACCTGCTACAGTAGTGGAGGTGTGACTGTGAGTGACTGAAGAAAGGCTGCTCCATCTCTATCCACGAAGGATATCTACAAAGCGGATAGCTGCTCCGTCACCTCACCGAGTAGCTGAATGCCCATCCTCCTACTGAGGGCATCGACTACTACGTTCCCCTTTCCATGAGTATACACTATCTCAAAGTCATAATCCTGGAGGAACTCGAATCATCGCCGCTGTCTCAGATTCAAGTCCTTCTGTGAGAAGATATACCTGAGACTCTGGTGGTCAGATTAGACTGTAAAGCACTCGCCCATCAGGTAGTGTCACCACATCTTCAGAGCGAAGACCACTGCTGCTAACTCCAGGTCTTGGGTAGCGTAGTTCTTCTCATGATGCCTCAACTGATGTGATCCATATGTGATCATTTCCCGCTACTGCATCAGGACACATCCGAGTCTGGTCCCTGATGCATCGCAGTAGACTACGTACCCTACTCCCTGCTCCGACAGCCTCAAGATAGGTGCGCTGGTAAATCTCTGTCTCAGCTTCTGGAAACTATGCTGACATCTGTATGACCACATTAAGGGTTATCCCATCTTCTTCAAAGCTGAGAGTGGTTCCGCAACTCTGGAGAAGTCTGGAACGAACCTTTGGCGGTACCCACCTAGCCCCAAGAAACTCCACACCTCCATCACGCTCCTGGGTGGATCCCAAGATAGCACTGCCTCGATCTTCGCAGGATCCACCGCAACTCCAACCTCATAGATGACGTGTCCCAAGAAGTGGACCTAAAGTAACCAGAACTGACACTTCGAGAGATTACCATAAAGCTGGTGCTCTCGGAGTGTGTCTAGTACAACCATCAAGTGGTAGGCATGCTCCTCCTCAGTGGTCGAGTATATCAAAATGTCATCGATGAAGACCACAACAAATCGATCGAGGTATGGCTGAAAGATCCTGTTCATGAGACCCATGAACATTGCTGGAGCGTTGGTTATGCTGAAAGGCATAACCAAGAACTCATAGTGTCCATACCAACATCTGAAGGCTGTCTTCTGTACGCCCTCATCCCAAACTCTGAGCTGATGATAGCTTGATCTGAGATATATCTTCGAGAACCACTATGCTCCCTTGAGCTGATCGAAGAGTTCTTCAATCCTCGGTAGTGGATACTTGTTCCTCACGGTCACCTGTTTCAGGTGATGATAGTCGACTCAATGTCTCAAGCTTCCGTCCACCTTCTTGGTGAACAATATTGGGGAGGCCCAGGGTGAAACACTGGGTCGGATGAATCACTTTCCCTGTAAGTCCTCCAATTGTACCTGTAGCGCTAGAAGCTCAGTGGGGGACATACGATATACTGGAGTGGATATCGGGGTTGTCCCGGGGTACAGGTCAAAATAAAAGTCTACCTCTATGTGAGGAGGTAGTCCTGGAACGTTGTCAGGGAAAACGTCCGCATACTGATCCACCACTACAGGAAAACTAGGACTCCGCACGTCAACTACTCCTAGGATGAGGCTAGCCAACTGATGAGTGATGGGTTGTCCCCTCCTCTGCGTGAGTCCATCCTGTGCTGCAAAGGCTCCCTTCTCGCCGGTGAAGGTGAACCTGTTCCCATCGGTGCATACACACCGCACCTTGCGCCTAATACAATCGATCTAAGCATGGACTGTAGATAACCAATCCATGCCCAAGATGACGTCGTAAGGTCTCGATGCCGCTACAAGAAGATCCTAGCTGAATCTCTTGCCTCATAGAGTAATCTCACACTGCCGGTACTAGTGCGTAATCGTTGAGTCTGCTCTCGTAGGAGTCTCGAGCCGTAAGGATCGAGCCAACAACTCTGTTGGAATTTCCGAGCTCCGAACAAGGGCATTGGCAATAAAAGAATGACTCGCTCCTGTGTCTATCAGAACTACAGTAAGGTTTGAGTAGACACAAATAGTACCTCAAATCATCTCTGGCGTGCTGTGGTCGTAGCCCTCTACTACCTAAAGCTGAGCCTGTCTCTGCCCGCCAGCTCCCTGTGGTCGGGGTGGACCTCCTGGTGGTGGTGGTGGTAAAGCCTCAAAGTGTCGCCCACCACCTGTTGCTCGGCCAGCTCCCCTACCTCGTCCGCCTGCCCTCGGAGGACCACCATGGTAGACACTCTGCCTCTGCCTGGGTGGCCCCTCAATCGTCTGCTGCTCCTCTCCATGGCAGGTCGGGCAGTCACGAGCCAAGTGGACCTGCCCGCCGCATGCGTAGAACTGTCTGCTCCTTGGAAGGCTGGCTCTGTGCCGTGTGCCCCACACCTCTGAGCCACTGTCCTGAGGTTGTCTTCCTGATGGTCCAGTCCACCTGGACCCCTGTGACATCCATCGACTGCCAACTACAAACGACTCTGCTACGTGCCGCCCTGCGGTAGGTCTCGCTGCTAGCGTAGGCTCAACAAGAAAGCTTTCTATGAGAAGAGCTCGCTCTAGTACTCCTGCCTATGTTGGAATGCTAAGGGAGATCATCGATGCCCTGATCTCATGCCTTAGTCCCTGCTCGAAGGTCTGGGCCCGGAAGAATGGGTCTCGTACCATGTCCGTCGAATAGCGCGAGAGATCGATAAATCTCTCCGAGTACTGGGCGACCGTCATGCTGCCACGCCGCAGCTGTAGAAGCTTCTGGATGTGCACTGCACGGAGGGTGGCTGGGACGAACTCTGAGCGAAAGAGGCTCTCAACGTCTGTCCATAGGAGTGATGCCTCGTCGTGCACCTGGAGCATCAAGCTCCACCATCTGCCAACTGCTGCATGCAGGAGGCTCGTTGCGAGGATCACCATGAGGTCAGCTGGTGTCCCCACTAACCTGAAAACTCGAACAACCACCTCCAGCCAATCCTTGGCCACCTGAGGGTCCTTCTCCCCGTGGAACCTAGGTGGTCTATGATGCTGAAACTCATGCAGTGCACTAAGGCGACATGCACTCTCAGCAGCTGTGGCTGGTGGCATCGGTGGCTCAACGGGTAGTGGTACCACCGGTGCCTCCACTGAAAAAGGGCCCTGCACCGAGGCCTTGTCGCTCGGTGGGATGTCGGTTCACAAAAAACTCAGAACCCTAGTTGGCTTCTGTCATGGGGCCATCCTGAAACGAAACAGGTGCGCCACAGTTAAAAAGTATACCTGGTGAGCTGACACAAAGTAATCACAAATAAAACTTTTGAAACACACATGCAATCAATGTTTTCGTGCATTGAGTCGAAAATCCAAAGTCAGGGTCCTGGTGTACGGATACGTTGGCCGCCACACCAACACTGGACTCCCTGGACTAATAACCACACTCAATACCCTTAACACTATTTTTTCACAATGAAGAAAGATCAGAGTTCTGATTTCTGCAGTAGAACCGAACTCCTCTGATACCAATTTGTCACGACCCATCCTCGGGACCCGTGTCGTGACTACCCCAAGCCCGCCTCCCATAGGCCAGGGGCTGGAGACTAGCACCAAGGCGTAAATTATGACAAAAAGGGAAGGAATTGCCCTTATAAAGTAAACAAACACCATAGAGTAATCAAGAAGAAGTAAAAACTAAGTAATTATGGGTACAAAAGTAGTGCGGAAAAGTAAGAGGGACAGAATACAAACCCAAACTGAATGTAAAGTACAACTGGAAAGAAAGTACAACAACTGAAAGTAAAGCAGAAACTTCAAGCCGTCTACTGGAAGTCCCACCTGAAGGGAGGGTACAGATAGACTCTCAGCTCCTCGGGTCCAGCCGTCACCTCCGAGTATGTCCCGCCCAGTGGTCCACCTCCAGGTATCGACTTTCTCCACAAGCCTCAACCACGATCAGTGTTGTCCGTCGTCTGCAACTAACACAACGTAGTGCAGGCATAACCCGTGCAGGGGTGAGTATACGCTACTCAATAAAGACCCCGAGACCCCCGATGGTCTCCCAAAATCCACAAAGGATAATCCACAAAGAAAAGATACAATCATGAAGTAACATCCAACACTACTTAGGTATATGCCCATACACCTGTTCGGCTCCAGTATCCATGCCCAAGTTCGATAACGTCCACATAAGAGTACAACCCAAACCACATAGGATAACACAACTCAATCCACATAGGAGTGCAAGTCAATCATATCGAAGATATTGATTGAAGTCAAGACTCAGCTCACACAAGTATACTTCTTCGTAAGGTGATAGAGATGATCAAATATAGCCACTGATTCATCTATGCTGGGACCCACGTAGGATACTAAACCAGCTAAGCTGTCAGACCCACATAGGATACAGACCAACTACTCTTCCAGACCCACTTAGGATAGAAAGAACAGAGTCAAACACTGCTAGACCCACGTAGGATACAAGAACAATAGTCATCGCCATCGAACCCATGGAGGATTTCAGTATGGTCTTCATCTCTGCCGAACCCACCTAGGATTTCAGTGCAGTATTCATCACTATCGAACCCATAGAGGATTTCAGTATGGTCTTCATCACTACCAAACCCTCATAGGATTTCAGAACAGTTTTCATCGCCGTCGAACACACAGAGGATTTCAGTAGGGTCTTCATCGTCACAGCCAGCTCTAGGGTTCTCGCACACAGCATGATCGATTCCGAGAGGGTCCACTCCATGAGCCAAGGGGGGTCGATACATCAACTGACATGTAGTACAGATTTTATGTATCTCAAAGTTCTGTCTCGACAAGATGAACTCAATGTGAAAGACAGCGCGCCAATCGGACTCCTGGTTTGTGAGTTATTGGCTTTTTCGTTCTAGGGGCCCGGTTGGTTTTTAAGTCAAAACCAACTTGGCCACACTCCAAATGTGTCCAAACCTCGAGCGGAGTAAGAAAAAAGGTCCGTCTCACTAAGAGGAATCCAACAAAGTATACGTCACGTCAATCAGACGTTCAGAGCTCACGTTATAAGCGTTTCTGCTGTGAGGGCCCGGTTGGCTTTGTGTTTGAACCAACCCTGCCATACTCAAATTTCTCCAAAAACTCGAGTGTAATATACCGAAACGACCGTCTTGATCCAAGGATCGCATCGCAGCTGACGGTGTGTCGATCAGAGGTCTACAGCCCAAGATATGAGCAAAAGAACGTACCTGTCCGTTTTTTAGGGGGTGTTGGGCCCGGACCAACCCGGCCTGAGACCCCCCTGGGTCGGCCCGAACCGGGGAGACCCAAACCGGGTCCCGGTCTGGCCTATTAGGGCGCGGCCCAGCCCAGTGGGCATGGCCCGGCCCAGCCTGGCGTGTGCGCGTGGCCCGCGTGGCCAGCTCGGCCACGCCGAGCTGAGCGGAAGGGGGGGGGGGGTGCGCACTGCCCCCCCTGATTGAGTAACCGCAGCCCCCACGTGGGGGGGGGGAGCTCCTTTGGCCAGCCGGGGGTTATAACCCTCGGTCTCCCCCGGAAACGGCTGGCCTGGTCCGGCCGGCCAGCGCTACCGTCGCGGGACCGCCACAGTCCCGCCCTCCGAGGTGCCGGCGGCCGGCGGTTCTGGCCGCCCCACCTTGCACCGCTATGACATTGATCTGTGACCCTGTTCGACCAGCGCGGCGTGATTAGACCGTGACCCTCCACCGCGGCCCCACTCCAGCCGCGGTGTCTTCGCGGTTCTCTGGTGCCGCGCGATGGCACCACGCCCCTTCGATGCGGCCCGACTCCGGCCGCGGGTTCATTCGGCCTCAACGGCGCGACGCACCGGCACCACGCATCTTTGACACATTTCTCCATGTTTCCGCATAGTTTCTTTGCACCCCGCCGCCTTCTTTCAAACCACAACAACACAACAACAAAAGGGGAAGGAGAGTCAACCATGTTCGTGCAGTCCGACCTCCTCCCGATAAGTTGATAACAAGCGGCCCAAAAATTAAAGATGAAGAATGGAAAATGATATTTCACGAACAAAAAGTAATTAACCCCTACCTTGATAACGAGTTGATGTTCGAAGAGCGTCACAGAAAGCGGCGTCGTGGGGCGTGGTTCCGTAGACGTCGACGGAGAGCATCTGAGGAGACGACGTCTTCTCTTTATCACGGAGAGAAGAGGATTATTACGTGTCATTGGAGAGAACTCCCACATCGGTGTCTCTTCCTTTGTCATGGAGGAGAAAGGGAATGGAGATACCAGAGTTATTGAGTCGTTCTTCGTTTAAGAGATGACGTTCTTCATGGAAGGATTGAACCTCTTTGCGGGAGGATGAAGTTCTTCCCCAGAGAAAAGAGATCTATCTCCCCAATCTCCACACACAACAACCAACCCTCCCAAATAAAATAAGACTTATCTTATTTTATTACATCAAGCCAAGCATTTCAATTTTTAAAAATCAAACACATAACTCACTTAATTAATTAAGTGAGTTTGCATGATTAAAGAAGAGAGGGGGGGAGGTGAGTGGTCTCACATTAAAGGGGGGTTATGGAGTTAAGGAATATAAGGGGTTGGGCTCATGTGGGCCCCACCCCACCTTTATCCTCTCATGGTTGGTTAACAATATGTGGGTCCCAGCCCCAACTCCCTTACTTAGGTTATAACTACCTAGAGGAAAATAAATAAAATTGTAATACAATTTTATTTATTCCTCACTAAAACCACAAAATTAACAACTCCTCCCGAGAAAATGCACCTTCGGAAAAGGTGTTCCTAAGAAATTATCGGCGCTGCGGTTTCATCGGTTCCCTTGGATTTCAATTCCGAGAACTAGTTCAAAAGTTAGGAAAACCCACTCGTTCGTTAATTTAACGTACCCGAGCTAAACTTCAGAAATTGATTCCGGGCACACCGGGCCTCAGAATTAGGTGCCGTCAGAAACCGCGTTCTTGTAAAATCCAAAAGAAAATTAAGAAAAAATTTCCCTTCAATTTTATGGGTCTTTACAGGTTTATCCTGGGGTTTCCTTCTCTGGTCTAGAAGAATCAGCTCTTAGTCCCTAGAGAGAATAGAGAGAGACACATATCCTTATAGAGGATAAACATGATTACCAGAGTGTATTATGAAAATTACATGCCCTAAGGATAGTATAAATACTTACACCTTTGGAAAACACTTTGGATTAATTTCATTGCTCCCTTGCATTTCTTTACAAAATATTGGAAAGAAATTTAAACATGCCTATTTTTAGGGGAAACTTAAGGTAATGGTTGAGGATTATTCATCTCCATTACCCCATTCATAATTCTCGCTCCTGGAGAACATTATGGAGACCTTGGAGGATCATTCGTTGAATCAATGGGAGACCCTTTAGGCACATATTTTGGTGATTGAAGAACTGGTTCAGAGTTTCATTCCATACAATCAAGTTACACAAATACATTTTCATCAAGATTAATGATGATGAAAGGTAAAGAATAGACGAGAAAAAATAAATGAAAAATACATTCTCAATATTAACATAAATATCACTCTCCTCCTAAAGGTCAATAATTAACCCTTCATGTACTCATATGTCCATCATATGAGATACTCATTTAGAGGCTGAGATTTATTCATCAGTTCCTTATATAAAAGCCTAAATGTACATATTATACTCCTGTACTTCAGCCAGGTTATTATCTAGATTGCAATCAGAAGGTTCCTCAATGTCCCCAACATCTGGTATTCAAAAACCACGTTGGAGTAATTCAAATACATCCCTAAGATCACAAGTCACATTATCCCAATGATAAATGGATGAGTGCCGCACATAATTCAATCTAGGTATGGTTAATTTTAGCGGAGATTCAACACCTTATAACTGGTGAGCCTCATCAAGCCTCCTTTCTTCTTCAGAGAGTTCAACAAATTGAATAGAAACCTTAGTTTGATGGCGGCGACTAGATCTCCTTGTCATTGGAGGTATTACGTCTCTATCTATAGTCTTCCTCATATACTTCCTATGAAAATGTTTTGAGGGTTCTAAAACCTCTAAAAATTCTACATCATCTCTGGCCTTGGAATTCTTACCATGATTTCCATGTGAAACAGTCGTTATAGCTTCCACATGATATATTCTTTTCCTCAAATCCCCTTGAGGATATAAAGAAGCCCAAGATTTGGAATATCCAACATCCATTCTGATTAATGCATCTAGTGGAGGTAACATAATTGATAATTTGGATGCCTCTAAAGCCGATAGAATCCATAATTGTCTTCCTACCATTTGGTGTTTTTCATGTCTAACATATGTGGGTGGAAAAGTGTATGATTGTTGAAGACATATGAACTAACGAGAAAACCTATAAGGAATGTAAGCCTCACAGATAATTTCCCCAAAAATCATGGTCAATAATACACCATCCCTGAATTCAATCATATAATACATCCGCTCATAATTCTTTTCTTTACCATCATAAATAAATGTTCCAGTTGGTGGGTTACCAAAAGGGAAGAAACAGAATTCTCCAGACACATTCAAGGCCTTAAGCAGTACATCAGGTCTCAAATTTTGAGGATTAATACTAGAAAATTTCTATAAAAATGGAGTTAATCAACCATTGGGAACTCTAACTAAATTCAACACTTAGTATGAAGAAAAGTGTGCTGCAATCCAGCCACACAACACTTGAAATAGACCTGAAATTCTAAATGGAGAATTCCCATTGTATAGATGCACTTTATAATGGTAAATTCTAGACAATATAATAGTTTCTAACCCAATATACTTCCCCTATACTAATTTAGATGCGATAACAAAAGTCCCCAGCCTTACACTGCCTCCAGACTCATGAACTGGAAGCAAGTAAATGCTAAGCCACATAGAAAGGAAGAAAGCTAAGCGTATCTTTGCATCAATGTCAGATTTGACTTTGTAGCCCCAGTGCTTATAGTCACCTCTCTCAAACATACACCAATATGTGCTAAAACTACCCCAGTTATCGACAGAAGGAAAAATAGTAGGACATCCACAGGGGGAACCTTTTTCTATTTTTGGTTCTAAAAAGGCTTCCATCCACACCATAGCATAAATATCTTTCTTGTATTTAGGTAACTTCTTTTTTATTTTAAATAGTTCTTGAGCCAACGGTGGTGTTCTGATAACATTACCCCATGTTGTAGCTGGAGGAATAAACTCATCATACATTTCCCTAAGAATGGGAATTCCAATTATTTGGTAGATGTCCCAGAGACTAATACCAACTTCACCATGCATCAAATGGAAGGAATTCGTTTATGGAATCTATCAGCTCAGTAATTTAGGAATGAAATAGTTTTTATAAACATAAGTTTGTACCATCATGATATCTTCATAGATATGAACATCTGATAAATCTTTCTTTAATTCTACAGAAGTTCGGTGCACCCAAAATGCCCACATCCATTCATGTTTCACACCTCCTCCAGAATGAAGATCCCAGTCTTCCTTCCAACCATTAGAATGATCTGTCTGAGATTCCAAAAATTCGAATCATAGAAATGTGGCATTTTCTCTACAACATGATCCTTAATATCCAGAGTACAACCACTGTGATGCAAGATGCAACAAATAGGGACCATTCCTTTATGTACTAGAACCCCTTGCACTAATATTCATGCAGTTACAGTTGGAGTATTGATGAAACCAATTCTTTGGAAAATAATTCTTGACATATGGAACATGGAAATATTGTAAAATCCCATACCCATACAAGGGTAGTTAAGTACATTGTGCATATTCACATGGATATGGAATTAAACCCTTCCATATCCTAGGAGGAGTACTTTAAACAAATTCATAAGAGTCTGGTCTGACGATCTTCATCATTTCATTTTGATGAGATTTAGATTCTTTAATAGAGGTTAACAAATGATACATTTTTTCCTGCAAAAGAATTACCAAACTTCCCAATTCAGGTTGAGATTTTTTAAAATTCAACTTCAAGTAAAAGTAAATTAAACATATTTTGCAAAGAAATTTGTTCGTATAGGTCCTTCAATGAGGTTCATTGTGTAGGTCCTTAGACAAGGATCCTCGCGCAACTCCTTTGTTGAATTCCTTCCTCATAGATCTATCACCAAAGTAGTTTCACCTAGAGAAAATTTCATGGAGACTATGCGAGAGCACAATGCGTTATTGCTAGACAAAAAGGGATACTCAACGAGATCTAGAAAATTGGATGGCACGGGTGATGAAAATCCCAAAGGATCGAACCTTTTTATAGCCAGTCATGAACCTGTGTGACCAACCTACATGACAACACTACGTGGCATACCTATGAGAAGTAGATCCATTGCAAACCTACATTGTCCAGCAATTAAACCATAGTCTTTTACCCATTATTTTACCTTAGGACTCGACCCTCTTTCTAGTCGAATCAAATCCTGAGGGGGGGGGGGCTTATGTTGACACCACTTAAGACTAAAAAAAGACTATGAAGATAGACCTTGAGATTTTAAAATCACAAGGAAAGGTTTGAAGAATTAAAAAGAATGAAAAATCCTCCAAAGGGATGTGTGACAAAGATGAAGGACTGATCTGCACGACAGTGCAGCATGACTGAGCTACGCCAAAAATATACGTGGAAAAGTTACATAATAGAGCTACATGACAGAATAATTTCTACACCCCTACGTGACAGAGCTACACAGAGAATGTAAAGACCCATAAATTCCAAGGAAATTTTTTTTTCTTAATTTTCTTTGGAATTTTACAAGAACGCGGTTTCTGACGGCACCTGATTCCGAGGCCCGGTGTGCCCGGAATCATTTTCTGAAGTTTGGCTCGGGTACGTTCAGTGAACGGATGAGCGGGTTTTTAAACTTTTGAACCGGTGCTCGGAATCAAATTCCGAGGGCACCGATGAAATCGCAGCACTGGTACATGCTTAGAAACGCCTCCTCTGGAGTTGCGTTTGCTCGGGTGTGGTTTTTAATTTTTGGGTTTAAAGTTATGAAATAAAATAAAGTTGTGCGAAAAACTTTATTTTATTTCACTTAAGCCACTTGGAATCCACTTGAAGCCACTTAAAGCTGCTTAAGCTATGTTGATGCAGATAGGGTGCTATCCGAAAATATCCTACCCTCTTGGTAGGATATTTGAGAGGTGGGGCCCGCACGAGCCCCGCTGTTTCTTTTCCGCTAAGTAACGCATCCGCGAAAACCCGTCATTATGAAAGTCAACTGACACATTTTCTTAATTTCTTAACGCACCATTTAATTGGGCAGTTTTGTTCATAAATTAAATGGGCAGTTTCTTTCATTAATTTAATTCTACGAATTAATGGGTTGTTACTTACCTCTTATTCGTTTGTTGGTGTAATAATAAAATAAGACCAACACCGTCTTTTGGAGGATTACACGTTGAGAGGTTTTGACAGAAGTTCTTGTGCCTTCACCCTTCTTCGTGAAGAACGTGAAGAACGCCGGCCTCCGATGAAGAACGCCGAACCCGCGGAAATCGACGACGCGACGCCGTGTGCCGCGACGCCGACGTTTCCTCCTCCGTGACGTTCTGCTGCGACGTTCCTTCTTCCGCAACGAAATCTTCGAATCATCTGTTTGATGTAAGAGTTTCAGGTTTCTTTTAAAACTTCTTTGTGTTTTATAACAACACATGGATTTAGTTATTTATAATTAAATCTGTTGTTTCTTGGTCCTCGGAGTTCGTCGACGCAGCGCCAGATACCGCGACGATCCCCTCCTTCCATGACGATCAAATCCGCGAAGAACTCGCGGGCAACGACTTGACGAGGTAGGGATTTTATTTTGGAAATGCCCTTATTCCCGTGAATGTTTCTTTAAAATTTAAGAACCGGATTCAAATGAACAATTTTAATTTATTAAAATTGTTGTTTCATGTGTGGAATTATTTCTCCCGTTGTTTTTATCTAACGCGGAGGGTGCGGGCCAAACGAACACGGCCCGAAAACCCTCCACTGTTCTTCGTGGTTGTGCGGATTTGGAGGGCGATGAGAAAACGTGACGCAAGTGCAATTTGTTGATCCCGCAGTGAAGAACGGAACCCGGGAGGAACAACGGTGCAGACGGGAAGGAAAACAGACCACCAGAGCGACTCCAGTGGCCCGCAGAAGCGGCCGGGGGCGCCGGCAGCCGGAGGTGGCGGCGCCCCGGCGCACCGCCGGACAGAGCTGCCACGACGGGCATCGGACCCATGGCCGCGCGGGTCCAGCTCGCCGCATGGGACGCGGCGACATGCCGCGTCCGTTCAATCAGCACGTCCCTTCGAGGGTCGCAGCACCTCCAGACCGCGGGGGCAGCGCCCCGCAGTGCTCGGCCACTCGGCCGCTCGGCCGAACCGAGCCAGGCCGGTCCAACCGGCCGGGCCGCGCCCTGGCCAAACCGGACCGGGTCGGGTCGACTTGGTTTGGCCGACCCAGGGGGGGGGGGGGGGGGGTCGGCCCGGGCCCGGACCCCCCGTCTTCGGATCATTTTCGGTCAAATGTCCGTAACTTGAGCTACGGGCCTCCAAACGACTCGCCGTCAGCAGAAACACGATCCTTGGATCGAGACGGTCGTTTCGGTATATCGCACTCAAGGTTTTAGAATACTTTGAGTTCAGCTGGTTTGGTTCGTACATGAAACCAACCGGGCCTTCGGAGCGGAAACGCTAATATCTTGAGCTACGAACATCCGATTGACGTTCCGTCAGCTTTGTTGAATTCCTCTAAGTGAGACGAATCTTTTGGCTCACTCCGCCCGAGGTTTGGACGTAGGTAGTGTACGGTCGGGTTGGTTTTGCCTTAAAAACCAACCGGGCCCCTGGGACGAAAAAACAAATATCTCTCAGACCGGGCGTCCGATTGACGCGCCGTCTGTTGCGTTGAGTTCCTGTTGACAACACGGAACTTTTGGAAACATCAACTTCGGGCTATGTGACAGTTGATGTATCAGCCTTTCGACTCGTGGAGCGGACCCTCCCGAACGAGCTTGCTGTGTGCGGGAACCCTAGAGCTGGCTGCGACTTCGACGACGACGACTGTGCAAAGATCCTCAGTGGACTGCGACGATGAAGTAATCTGGTCTTGTATCCTATGTGGGTCCCAGTCGTGCTGGTCTTGTATCCTATGTGGGTCCCATCTTAGATGATTCAATACTGGTCTTGTATCCTATGTGGGTCCCAGTATAGATGAATCAATGAAGACAGCTGGTCTTGTATCCTATGTGGGTCCTAGCTGTGCTGGTCTTGTATCCTATGTGGGTCCCAGCTTAGATGATTCAATACTGGTCTTGTATCCTATGTGGGTCCCAGTATAGATGAATCAATGAAGACAGCTGGTCTTGTATCCTATGTGGGTCCTAGCTGTGCTGGTCTTGTATCCTATGTGGGTCCCAACTTTGATGATTCAGTGCTGGTCTTGTATCCTATGTGGGTCCCAGCTTAGATGATTCAGTATCTATGTCTGATCATCTCTTTCACCTTTTCGATGATGTATACTTGTGTGAGCTGAATCCTGTGTTACTCTCCTTTGTGGATTGTGCTGAACTATCCTCTGTGGATTTACTGTTTACTCTCCTTTGTGGAGTGTGTTGTGCTATCCTGTGTGGATTTACGTTGTGCTCTCCTTTATGGATTGTGTTGTGCTATCCTGTGTGGATTTACGTTTGCTTTCCTGTGTGGACTGGGTTGTGCTTGGGCTCGGATGTTGGAGCCGAATGAAATTGATGACTTAGGTATATGTATGGGCATATACCTAAGAAGTGTCGGTTGTTACTTCGTGATTGTATCTTTCCGTTTTGGTTTATCCTTTGTGGATTTCGGGAGACCTTCGGGGGTCTCGGGGTCCCTACTGAGTAGCTTATACTCACCCCTGTACGGGCTATGCCCGCACTACATTATGTTGGTTGCAGACGACGGACATCGTTTATCATGGTTGAGGCTTGCAGAGCAGGACGGTACCTGGAGGTGGACCACTGGGCGGGACGTACTCGGAGTGGACAGCGGGACCCGAGGAGCAGTGGAGCTATCTGTACCCACCCTTCAGGTGGGATTTCCAGAGGACGGCCCGACGCTGCGGCTTTTCTTTTCAGTTGATGTTTTCCCCTTTCAGTTGTACTTTATAGTTGGGCTTGTATTTCTGGACCCTTTTTACTTTCAACACAGCTTGTTACAGTTTTCAGATAGTGTTTACTCTTTCCACTTGCTTACTCTGTGGTGGTTGTTTTCTTTACAAAGGCAATGCCTTCCCTTTTTATCGGGATTTACGCCTTGGTGCTAGTCGCCACCCCCTGGCCTATGGAAGGCGGGCTTGGGGTAGTCACGGCACGGGCCCCGAGGTCGGGTCGTGACAAATTGGTATCAAAGGTGGTTGGTTCTAACACATACTTTGATCTTTCTTCTGTGTGAAGCAATAGTGTTTAGCGTATTGGGTGTGGTTATCAGTCCAGGGAGTCCAGTGCTGGTGCGGCGGCCGACATATCCGTACACTAGGACCCTGACTTCTGATTTCCGACATAATGTAGGAAAACACTGATTGCATGTGTGTTCAAGTTTTCTTTGTGATTACTTGTGTCATCTCACTAGGTATACAGTTCTGACTGTGGCTCACCTACTTCTTTTCAGGATGGCCCCACGACGGCAGCCAGCTAGGGTTCCGAGAGTGGAGCGTGATGACAGCCCACCGAGCGACGAGGCCTCGGTGCAGGGCTCTTTGTCAGCAGAGGCACCGGCAGTACCTTTACCCGCCGAGCCACCGATGCTTCCCGCCACGACCGCTGATGATGCACGTCGCCTTGGAGCTCTGCATGAGTTCCAGCGCCAGCGACCACCCAGGTTTCATGGGGAGACGGACCCCCAGGCAGCCGAGGACTGGCTGGAGGCGGTCGTATGAGTTTTCAAGTTAGTGAGGACACCAGCAGACCTCATGGTGATCCTCGCAGCGAGCCTCCTGCACGTGGCAGCAGGCAGATGGTGGAGCTTGATGCTCCAGGTGCATGACGAGATATATCTCTTCTGGACGGACTTAGAGAGCATCTTCCACTCCGAGTTCGTCCCAGCCACCCTCCGTGCGGTGCGCATCCAAGAGCTGCTACAACTACGGCAGGGCAGTTTGACAGTGGCCTAGTACTCGGCGAGATTTACTGATCTCTTGCACTACTCCACAGATATGGTACGAGACTCGTTCTTCCGGGCCCGGACCTTCGAGCAGGGACTGAGGCACGAGATCAGGGTTTCGATGATCTCCCTCAACATTCCGACATAGGCAGAGGTGTTGGAGAGAGCCCTTCTAGTGGAGAGTTTTCTCACCGAGCAGGCTCCAGTGACAGGGCCCTCTACAGGACGGCCCGTAGCAGGGTCTTCTGCAGTTGGTAGTAGATAGGTGACGCAAAGGTCCAAATGGGCCAGACCATCAGATGGGAAGTCTCAGGATGAAGATTCGGTTGTGCGGGGCACCCGAAGGAGAGCCAGATACACGAGGGTCAAGCATTGATATGCATGCAGCGGGCGAGGTCACATGGCTCGAGACTTCCCGACTCGTCTTACAGATGAGCAGCAGGTGGTAGAGGGACCTCCCAGACAGAGGTTTGGCCACGGTGGTCCGCAGGGTGCAGGCGGACGAGGAAGAGGAGCTGGCCGAGTAGCCGATGGTGGGAGATACTTCGAGGTGTTGCCACCACCACCACCAGGAGGTCCACCCCGACTGCAGGGAGTTGGTGGACATGGGAGAGCTCAGCTTCAGGAAACTGAGGCCTTCGATCATGGAGCTCTGAGAGCAAATGGATAGGAGCGAAACTAGTGGATACATCCTTTGTACTTATAGTTAGTTGTTGATATTGTGTAGCGTCTTTGTATTATGAGCTGAAATAATAAAAGACGCACACCTTTGTGATGTTTTCATTCCTGTCCTCTTTTGTGTTGTTACTAAGAGGTTCTAGTTTTGACTGTTGACTTGACCCTCACTTGTGAGACATCTACTGGAGGAGACCCAGTTACCACACACTGATGACGACAATGTGACTCAACCCTTGGAGGCGACAGTAACGGTTGGATCTCTTGGTAGTAGAGTCGAGGCCTTATGACATCATCCTTGGTATGGATTAGTATCATCCATGTCAGGATTGACTGTATTAGGAAAAGAGAGTGGTTCATCCGGGGGATGAGACCAGATTTCTCTTATCGGCAAAGAAGAAATCACAGCAGCTCTTGTAGGACCAGAGAAGGTCCAGGTCATCCAGGAGCGGATGAGGATAGCTTAGAGCCGGCAGAAGTCTTTTGATGACAGGAGGCGGAGGCCACTTGAGTTTGAGGATGGCGATCACGTCTTCTTGCATGTCTCACCTCGATGTGGATTATGGAGATTTGGTTGAGGTAGAAAGTTGTCTCCACGCTTCATCGGACCCTTCCGGGTCCTCAGTAGGATTGGCGAGGTGGCTTATCACCTGGCTCTACCACCTCAGTTGATCTGGGTGCTCGACGTCTTCCACGTATCTCAGCTGAGGAGATACGTGCCCGACTCGACGCAAATATTGGACCATGGAGAGCTGGTCTTTGATGGTGGGACGAATTTTGAGGAGGTCCTAGTGGAGATCGAGGATCGACAGGAGCGGGTCCTACGTGGATGATCGATTCCTCTTGTGCACCTCAAATGGAATCTCAGAAACCTCCAGGAGAGCACTTGGGAGTGGGAGGATCAGATGCGTGCTCAGTACCGCCTTTGTATCCCTAAGTTTGTGGTGAAGCTTTACGGGGACGTAAAGCCCTGTGGTGGGAGTAATGTAAAGACCCGTAAATTCCAAGGGAATTTTTTTCTTAATTTTCTTTGGAATTTTACAAGAACGCGGCTTCTGACGGCACCTAATTCTGAGGCCCGGTGTGCCCGGAATCATTTTCCGAAGTTTGGCTCGGGTACGTTCAGTGAACGGACGAGCGAGTTTTTCTAACTTTTGAACCGGTGCTCGGAATCAAATTCTGAGGGCACCGATGAAATCGCAGCATCGGTACTTGCTTATAAATGCCTCTTCCGGAGTTGCGTTTGCTAGGGTGTGGTTTTTAATTTTCGGGTTTAAAATTATGAAATAAAATAATGTTGTGCGACAAAATTTATTTTATTTCACTTAAGCCACTTGGAAGCCACTTGAAACCACTTAAAGCTGCTTAAGCTGTGTTGATGCGGATAGGGTGCTATCCGAAAATATACTACCCTCTTGGTAGGATATTTGAGAGGTGGGGCCCGCATGAGCCCCGCCGTTTCTTTTCCACTAAGTAACGCACCCGCGAAAACTCATCATTACGAAAGTCAACTGACGCGTTTTCTTAATTTCTTAACGCACCGTTTAATTGGGTAGTTTTGTTCGTAAATGAAATGGGCAGTTTCTTTCGTTAATTTAATTCTATGAATTAATGGGTCGTTACTTACCTCTTATTCGTTTGTTAGCGTGATAATAAAATAAGACCAACACCGTCTTTTGGAGGATTACACGTTGAGATGTTTTGACAGAAGTTCTTGTGCCTTCACCCTTCTTCACGAAGAACGCGAAGAACGCGAAGAACGCGAAGAACGCCGGCCTCCGACGAAGAACACCGAACCCGCGGAAATCGACGACGCGACGCCGTGTGCCGCGACGCCGACGTTTCCTCCTCCGCGATATTCTGCTGCGATGTTCCTTCTTCCGCAACGAAATCTTCTAATCTTCTGTTTGAGGTAAGAGTTTCAGGTTTCTTTTAAAACTTCTTTGTGGTTTATAACAACACACGGATTTAATTATTTATAATTAAATCTGTTGTTTCTTGGTCCTCGGATTTCGTCGACGCGGCACCGGATACTGCGACGATCCCCTCCTTCCGCGACGATCAAATCCGCGAAGAACCCACGGGCGACGACTTGACGAGGTATGGATTTTATTTTGGAAATGGCCTTATTCCCGTGAACATTTCTTTAAAATTTAAGAACCTGATTTAAATGAACAATTTTAATTTATTAAAATTGTTGTTTCATGTGTGGAATTATTTCTCCCGTTGTTTTTATCTAACACGGAGGGTGCGGGCCAAACGAACATGGCCCAAAAACCCTCTGCCATTCTTCGTGGTTGTGTGGATTTGGTGGGTGACGAAAAAACGTGACGCAAGGGCAATTTGTTGATCCCGCAGTGAAGAATGGAACCCGGGAGGAACAACGGCGCAGACGAGAAGGAAAACGGACCACCGGAGCGACTGCGGTGGCCCGCAGAAGCGGCCGGCGGCACCGGCAGCCGGAGGCGGTGGCGCCCCGGTGCGCCCGCAGCCACGCGGGTCCAGCTCGCCTCACGGGATGCGGCGACATTCCATGTCCGTTCAATTAGCGTGGCCCTTCGAGGGCCGCAACACCTCCAGACCGCGGGGGCAGCGCCCCGCGGCGCTCGGCTACTCGGCCGATCGGCCGAACCGAGCCAGGCTGGTCCGACCGGCCGAGCCGCGCCCTGGCGGGACCGGGTCGGGTCGACCCGGTTCGGCCAACCCAGGGGTGGGGGGGCGGGGGGGGGGGGGGGGGGGGGGGTCGGCCCGGGCCCAGACCCCCCGTTTTCGGATCATTTTCGGTAAAATGCTCGTAACATGAGCTACGAGCCTCTAAACGACTCACCGTCAGCGGCAAAACGATCCTTGGATCGAGACGGTCGTTTCGGTATATCTCACTCAAGGTTTCAGAATACTTTGAGTTCGACCGGGTTGGTTCGTACACGAAACCAACCTGGCCTTCGGAGCGGAAAAGCTCATATCTTGAGCTACGGACATCCGATTGACGTGCCGTCAGCTTTGTTGAATTTCTCTAAGTGAGGCGGATCTTTTGGATCACTCTGCCCAAGGTTTGGACATAGGTGGAGTACGGTCGGGTTGGTTTTGACTTAAAAACCAACCGGGTCCCTGGGACGAAAAAGCCAATATCTCTCAAACCGGGCGTCCGATTGACGCACCGTCTGTTGCGTTGAGTTCCTGTTGACAACACAGAACTTTTGGATACATCAACTTCGGGCTATGTGACAGTTGATGTATCAGCCTTTCAGCTCGTGGAGCGGACCCTCCCGAACGAGCTTGCTGTCTGCGAGAACCCTAGAGATGGCTGCGACTTCGACGACGACGACTGTGCAAAGATCCTCAGTGGACTGAGACGATGAAGTCAGTTGGTCTTGTATCATATGTGGGTCCCAGCCGTGCTGGTCTTGTATCCTATGTGGGTGCCACCTTAGATGATTCAATACTGGTCTTGTATCCTATGTGGGTCCCAGTATAGATGAATCAATGAAGATAGCTGGTCTTGTATCCTATGTGGGTCCCAGCTTAGATGATTCAATACTGGTCTTGTATCCTATATGGGTCCTATCTGTGCTGGTCTTGTATCCTATGTGGGTCCAAGCTTAGATGATTCAATACTGGTCTTGTATCCTATATGGGTCCCAGTATAGATGAATCAATGAAGACAGCTGGTCTTGTATCCTATGTGGGTCCTAGCTGTGCTGGTCTTGTATCCTATGTGGGTCCCAGCTTTGATGATTCAGTGCTGGTCTTGTATCCTATGTGGGTCCCAACATAAACGAAACAATGAAGACGACTGGTCTTGTATCCTATGTGGGTCCCAGCTTAGATGATTCAGTATCTATGTCTGATCATCTCTCTCACCTTTTCGATGATGTATACCTGTGTGAGCTGAATCCTGTGTTACTCTCCTTTGTGGATTGTGCTGAACTATCTTTTGTGGATTTACTGTTTACTCTCCTTTGTGGAGTGTGTTGTGCTATCCTGTGTGGATTTACGTTTTACTCTCCTTTTTGGATTGTGTTGTGCTATCCTGTGTGGATTTACGTTTGCTTTCCTGTGTGGAATGGGTTGTTCTTGGGGTCGGATGTTGGAGCCGAACGGAATTGATGACTTAGGTATATGTATGGGCATATACCTAAGCAGTGTCGGTTGTTACTTCGTGATTGTATCTTTCTGTTGTGGTTTATCCTTTGTGGATTTCGAGAGACCTTCGGGGGTCTCGAGGTCCCTACTGAGTAGCTTATACTCACCCCTACACGGGATATGCCCGTACTACGTTGTGTTGGTTGCAGACAACGGACAGAGTTGATCGTGGTTGAGGCTTGCAGAGCAGGATGGTACCTAGAGGTGGACCACTAGGCGGAACATACTCGGAGAGGACGACGGGACCCGAGGAGCAGTGGAGCTATCTGTACCCACCCTTCAGGTGGGATTTTTCAAAGGACGGCCCGAAGCTGCGGCTTTTCTTTTCAGTTGCTGTTTTCCCCTTTCAGTTGTACTTTACAGTTGGTCTTGTATTTCCGGACCCTTTTTACTTTCAGCACAACTTGTTACAGTTTTCACTTAGTGTTTACTCTTTCCGCTTGCTTACTCTGTGGTGGTTGTTTTATTTACAAAGGCAATGTCTTCCCTGTTTATCGGGATTTACGCCTTGGTGCTGGTCGTCAGCCCCTGGCCTATGGAGGGCGGGCTTGGGGTAGTCACGGCACGGGCCCCGAGGTCGGGTCGTGACAGAGAAGCTATACAGATGACCTGGGTGGACAAAATTTCCTCTGACCAGGCCCATCTATTCCTATAAATAGGACTCTTGGGCTCCCCATTTCATGATTGAAAAAGATGAAAGACTCTCTGAAACTCCTATTGCGTAGCTCTTTCCCCTAGATCCCTCAAATTGTCTCAAGTAGATCTCTAAAACAAGAGAGAATAAATAATTAAATGGGATAGTCATGTTTTGAAAGTCTTACAATTTTAACATAGGTTTGGTTCCCCTATGTGAATATATTCTTCAGTCATCATACCGATCTACATGGCGCACCTGTGTGATACACCTGCACAATAAAACTGCGTGGTGTAGCAACGCAGGGTACCTACATGGCACACTTGCACGAGGTACCTACATGGAAGAGCTTGGTATAAATCATACATACTAACACATTTACCCTCTTTAAATTCATTCAAGGTAGGTTATCTCCTTCCTTGGTTCCATTATCTAAAAGGAACTATGTTAAGCCTCCACCAAAACCTCATGACTTATCACACCTTTAGAAAAGGCACACTAGCATGTCTCCTATTTGGGTTTGTATGTCCACAGTCAGTGGTTTCCCACATTTGTTTTATAAGGGAGTTATGATTCATGGAGTGTATGTGGGTTTGTATATCCACAGTCACATGGACCTTTCTCCCAAGAACAATGTTGGCAAGTTCCCGTTTTGGATGAGGGTTTGGGTCACAACCTCTCCCTTATCAAGGAGATGACTCGGAACCTCATGTCTCTAGTAGGGAAGGTACAATTCACACTTTCTTTTCCATGCAAGCATATGAGAAGTCTCCCTCCCCTAATAGGATCAATTTTAGGGCAACCATCCTAGCGTAATACCCTATATTTTCTTGCAGGAGGTATCACCATTTCTCCTTCTCTCTTATTCGGTGCCAAAGAAAAGAAGAGAGATGGGAACAGGGACTCTCGTTACCCTTTCCCTCTCCCGTTGAGCTTTGTCACCATGGGCATCGATACTTTTGTAAGTCCCTAACCTTCATACCTTCCTCCTTTTATTGGAACCTTGTCTAATGTAAAGTGAATAGAGGGAAGGCTCATCACCTCACCCTCTTCTCAAGTCAACTCAGGCCTCATCCCCTCTCACCTTCAAAGGTGCTCCCTCTTCCACCAGTGGAGGAGGAAAATTCCATGTTTCATTGTTGAATCTTTCACATCCTCTTGTTTCTCACACCGAGTATGACTCACGTGGTCTTAGAGATTTGTGATGATTATAACATGTGCAAAAATTCCCATGATTGAATGAACTATGAGAACTCCGATTCCCATCATAGTCGGGATATGTAGGAAGCCCTTCCAAGGCCCGAGATCATTGGATATCCTCTTCAGGAATCCAACACTAATTCCATTAATATGGGCATCCTCCTTTGGAATAAGCTCCAAATTAAACCACTAAATCATCAAGGAATCATTTTTAAGAAGTAATCCCAAACTCATTTCTCTCAAAGGACTTTAATCTCCTATGAGACTAATCGAACTACGTGGGATTTGATTACCATCCATATGTGATACATAGGAAGCCTCTTTGAGATTCAAACCCAACATTACAAAATCAATCGTGTTCTCCTTGGGCCATATTCCCAACATGGTCCAATCTTACATGAAAAATCATATCCTTTCCAAGTTCATTGGGATAATTCGACATAACTCTCACACCAAAACATTGACTATGAACCTTTATATTAGATATCCTTACCACATGGCATTAAACTATAAGGTTAGGTCATTAACACATGACCTTAAAAGGTATGATGTGTCCCATTAAGTAGCAACGAAATACGAGGGTTCTGATTCCTTTCACAAGGATACGTAGGTAACCCATTTCATGGGTACAATCCCAATATCAAAACAAGACTTCATCTCCCTGGATGATAATAAATTCTAGAGTTCCATGCTGAGTGGCTTAAAAACTAGTATCATCATAATGATGATTAAAAGAATCATTAAATAGTATATTAGAGGATACCATTGATGGAGATCCTCAAATACATACAGATATCTCGATTAATGAATAAACTTGAATGTATAATGATGATTCTAAATTTTACACATGTCAATAAGTGATAGTGAATTCCAAGGGAAACTTATGTTATGATTGTTTAATTAATAAGGATTCATGAAAATATCTTAAATTTACAAAGAGAGTTCCGAAGTATAGAATAATCCCCCGCCCAAAGGGTGTGATGAGTCTGACCTCCCATCCTCTCGACTAATGTAACTTCCTAAGAATCATAAATTTCAAACATAATGAAAACCTTCCTTTGGAAAGAAGGACCTCTTTGCATAAAGAACTATTGGAAGTTTCTGGTTCCTTGGATAAATCCAATGTAAACCACATGAAAACAATGATTCTTAAAATTAGAACACAAATATCAAGGAAATACAAAACGGATTTATCATAAATATAATTTAATAATGATATATATATATATATATACATATATATACATAAATACATTTTACTTTCATTATTTCAACATGGCAATTGAACAGAAATTTTGTTCACATGTACGTACGACTTACCGTGTCGATGAATGATGTATTCTGTTTCATACTTATATATTCTATGGATTGTTATAATAAACATATAATAAATATAAATTATATTTAAATCATGATTTAAATTCTATAAATCATGAAATAAATATAAGGACCATATATAAAAAATTAATACAATGCGAAAAACAAAGTAGATTTTACCCGAAGTGAAACATTAACATAGAATTGCTAGCAAGAAGATAATATAAAGACATAATAAACCACATATGGTATTATAATTAATTATATGGTTATTTTATATATTTATAATAAATTTATATTTATTATACATGAGTTTTTTATGAGAACTAAGAGAGTCAATAAACATGTAAAGGGAATTTCAGTTTACTTTTTATTTCTATAAGATACAAGTTTTATTCACCGCACATTTATTTTGTGTGATATATGTATTTTCCTTAAATGTATTATATTTATCTTATACTTAAATTTATTGGTATTTAAATATATATTCTATGATATTTATTTCATGGGGTAAATGTTTCAAAAAGTTTCAAAATCGTTAAAGTATTATGTCTTAAATTGCCTTCTTTGAGACACATGTTTTGTTATGCACATGTGTTATTCGACAAGGTGTATATGCTTTCAATAGACATGTTATATCATGAATATACTTATTTTAATGATATTTTATGATTAATTTAATTTAATTTTCTTTCATGAAGTTTATAATTCCAAGTAACCAAGTCAATAGAGTTTATTGAAACAACCTCATCACTTTTCCAGAATGTTAAAGATTTGCTTCTTTTGATGAATTCTTATTATCCATATTTGAAGAACACTCATTATCTTAATTATCATCTATTTATTAAATATATATCCTTGTATTAGTACCATTTCCCACTCTTTTTTACTTAAGATAGTTAAGAAAATTATTTAATAAAAATTTGACTTTACCTCACTCTTCTGTAGGAAATTTGTTTTATTTCAAAACCACATTTTCAAAAATGTATTAAAAAATGTTTCAAATGATATTTGAAAATCATTTTCAAGTAAAAAGGGGTTTTCAAATGATTAATGGTTTTAAAATATTTCTTTATAAATATTCAATGTTATTTTCAAATAAATGGTTTTCAAAACGTTCACAGGTTTCTCTATATGTTTTTAAATTATTTTCAAAGAAATGGTTTTCCTAACATTTACAGGATTCTTTCATTTGTTTACAAGTAAAAATGTTTTCAAAACTGTTTCAATATTTAATTTTTTTTTAAAATTATTTTCAATGAAATGTATTTAAAAATATTTTGATGCTTTTTTCATATGTTTTTATGTAAAAAGGTTTTCAAAACATTTTCATGATTTCATTATAAGTTTACAAAATTATTTTCAATGAAAACCGTTTTTAAAATATTTTAAATCTTATTTTATATGTTCTCATGGAAAAAGGTTTTAAAAATGATTTATAGTATTCTTTATAGGTTTCCAAGGTATTTTTTAATATATTTTTTTTGAAAAGGTTTTATGTATTAAAAAGTCTTTTTCAAAGAAGAGAGTATATTTTTCTCAATAAATGTTTTTGAATGATATTTCAAAATTATTATCCATCTAATATGACATCTGTTGATGTTACTCATGCCTTTCTAGGAAATGATCTAAAGGTTCCATTCATATTATTTTTATTAATGTGTTATTCTTATTTTCACAGTCTTCATGCAACCCATTTCTCTTTCACGGGTAATATTTTTATGAAATATTTTTCTCTTTCATGGGTTAGGATTTTGATGAAATGGTTTTGAAAGTTGTATATTTTTCCATAGGTTATGATATGTTTACATGTTTATTATGCCCATTTCATTACATGGGTTATGATATGTTTTTTATTATATTCTGGAACATGTATGTAGGATTAAATTATGATATGGGTGGGACCAATATCTCCCTCCAATGCATTGAGTAAAAATTTATATCTCATGAGATAGTATAATATGGGAGTAAACCTTGACTACTAAGATGGGCATGGGAGTAAACCATTATTAACAAGATGGTGTGAGGAGTGAACCCATGAAACTAAGATGGTCTTAGGAGTAATCCTTGACTACTAATATGGTAATGGGAGTGAACCATGACAACCAAGATTGTATGAGGAGTGAACTCATGCTAATAGTATGACCATGGGAGTGAACTATGACTACCAAGATCATATAAATAGTGAACCCATACTACTAAGATGGTCTTGGCAGTTATTCTTTAGCTACAATGGAAATCATATTATATGCTTATGTGTCTGAAACAATTCCATGTTATGTTCCTATGTTATGATTTCATGGATCATGTTCATTATTTCATTATGATTCATATCTTATAAAATAACAATCATTATTATGATATCCAATTTTAAGTTTATGATATTCAAATGTTATGCTCAAGTTACATAACCTTTTATTTTATTTTATTCTTATTCATTCCATCTATTTACCATTACTATTAATCTAAACTCACCTTTTTCTTATGCTTCCTTTACCTAGGTTATGAAGTAATGTTTAAGGTGGAAGTACTAAAGGTAGATATATTTATGGGAGATCTTGAAAATATTTCACCAGTGTTGAAGATTTTATTTTCAAGTTTCCAAATACACTAAACTATTACGATCATAGGGCATAAATTTTATTAATGCACTAAATATTAAAATAAAATTATGAAATATCCTTGTATGGTAAGACTCTATCACTATATTTCATGCCGGTGTTGAATTTAAAATATGTAATCTAACATGGTATTAATTTAGATAAAATATATTCTCCTAAATCTCTGAGTCCAACATTATCCCCTAACCCATTAAATAAATTCCATCCTAAAAATTTTAATTATTACTTAGTTAAAAATTTATGGTTTTCCTTTAATCAAGAGTTAATTTACATTTACATTTCATCCACACTATTAGTTGTTGAACTAGTGAAATAATATTTTCACTCACAATAGTAATGCAACAAGTGTAGACTTTTTTTCTATTCATTTTTCATAAATACCCCAATATAATGGGGGTAAATTTTATTAGGGACTTTATAACCATATTTGATTTTATATTTATCCATCGGTTGAATTTTTGGATTTTTTTATTCTATGAATTTTAATTATCGAGAAATAAAATGCATGCTTAATATATAAATGAATTTAGCTAAAAGAAAATATGATTTTATATGAGTCAAATTTCAATAAACATAGACCAGTGAAGAGTTATATACTTGGGATATAATAATTCTATGATGATATATTTTTTATAATAATTAAACCATAATTCATATGGGTGAAAATTTTAAGTTCTTAGTTACATTAGAGTATGTTGAATAATATTTGAATACAACACTGACTATTCATGAGTGGGTGATTAGTGTTCCTTGTTCTATGTCAAATTCATAACCCACATATGTAGTTTTGGTGGCATAGAAATTCCATTTTCTTGATTTTTTTGAATTTTATCCTTATTATGCATTTTATTTTGACATTGAAATAGATAATATATGTGTTACCTACATTTATGACATGAAATATTAGTTTTACCACTGAACAAACTCCATTTACATTCACCATGTCCACAGGTATATTCAATTATCCATGTAAATTTATTGTTCTAAGAAATAATTTAAAACAAATAAATCCACATTTAGTTCTTATAAAACATTTTTTTTTCAAGATTTATTCCATAATTTTGTCAAATAGAAGTGTAGAATATTTTTTCCTACACCATATGTGTCCCTCTAACATCCATGAGACTCAATAATTCACTTTTTTTTTGTTTTTTAGTTGAAATAAGATCACATTTTAAATCATAATTTATGATAGTTGTTGAGGCATAATCGCATTGTTTTACACATCATTTTTTTCATGTTAGGCTCCTCATTAGGATTATTACATAAATATCCATGAAATCCATTATTTTCTTGACTAATTAAATCATAAACCGGTACTAAAACCTAAATTAGATGATGTGAGTGATAAAAACCATAAGATGTTTTTTTAGGAAATTATAAAAAAAACTCAATAAAAAATTTCTTTGAAACCATTTCATTAGATTTGTGTTCATCCTAAAATAATCATGGTTAAATATAGGTTTATATAGTGTAGGTTCTCTCATATTTCATAACCTAATTATATAAAATGATAAATCATTAATAACATGTTTTAATGGGAATGTTACTAGCCAATGAATTTACCAAAGAGTGTCTAGCTAGGTTTTCACTCATAGGTCCAATCAGCATGCAGAGAGTGAAGACTAAGATGATACTAAAAAATCATTATTTTAAGTGATTACACCTTACTTTATCTATTCAAAAACCACATCCACATCACATTATCCAAATTGGGATGTAATTTCTCAAAAACAACACAAAATCTTACTTAATAAAAAATCAAGATCTCATCCTACATATATAATTATCCATTTGAATTATCCTTAAAGTTTTCATAGAAATTATCTTTTTTTATTCCATGAAAAGAAATAAAATAATCTACATATATAAATAAATCATTCTTTGATACCAAATAAAACATCATAAGATAATAATACCATTATTTTAAATCACTTTCATTTTATAAACATTAAATTTCACAAATATTATGAAAATACCTAGAAAACAATTTTCAGTGTGTTTGAGGAATGGAATTATAAGAAACTTATTCTATAAAAAATGTGAACATTCTTCGACAATTGATCTATACTAGAAACCCATATAGTCTTATAAAAAGTTGTACTCATCTTAAAAACTCGGGGAATGGAATCATAAGAAAAGTTGTGAGGTCAAACACTAATTAAGGAAAAAATATATCAATATTTCATCAAGTGTTAGTGTAAAAACACTTTATTTTTTAAAATAAAAATATTCTCAATAGAGTATATAACCACTAAAATTTTAATGATAATATTTTATTCTTATAAAAATTAGTTTTCTTCAAAAATAAATTTTATTGACTTTGGTGAGAAAATATTATAATTAATTTCTATAAATTTTATAAAATATAATTTTTAAAATTAACTAAATTCTTAAAATATTCATATCAATATTAACTTAGGGTGATATTTTAGGACTTTTCTAAAATGATTGATTTTTAAGTGAATAGTAAAAATTAATGATGTTTGAAATACTCTGATTAGTTTTAAATAAATAAAGAAATTTAAAGTAACCATTATGTTTGGATTTAGTATTAAATTTTATTGTAATTTTTTTTTGTAAAATATGATTAATTATATTTCATTCAGCACTTTTCATGATTTAGATATAACTTTATTCTTATACATAAGAACAAGTTTTTCTAAAAATTGTTTTTAAGTGAATAAAATTTATCCATATTAATAAATTAAAATAACTCTTAATAATGAAGTAATTAAATTAATTGAAAATATATTATATCTATTATATTAATTTAAATTAATATAATGACGATTTCACATCATATAGTTAATATAAGATCATCAATTTTATAAAAATGAATTTTTCTAAAAAAGTGTTTTTTATTGGGTTTTGTTGGTTTAATGTTAAATTAAATTTACATAATTTTCTATTTTGAATATTATTAAATCGATTCCATATTTGAAATTTGGATTTTGTTATTTTTTAAATAGGCCCATTTTATTTTGGTTTATTATGAATAGTAGAGGTTCTAAATATTTCATACCACTATAAAGGTAAAATTTGTTAATTATGAGTAAAAATAATTTTATAATGATTAATAAGTGACCCTAAAACTTGAATTATTTTTATTGTATGATTATATTTCATCTATACTAATTCTAAATTTAATATATGTCTTTTGTTTCATATGGACATGATTATCAATGTGACGACCCAAACTTTTACTAATGAAAATTTATCTTGATCAAATTAAATGTATTATTATGTAAAATGGTTATATAAAATAGATACACTTATTTGGTTTTATGTTTTTGAATTTTAAAATACCTTTATGAATTGTTTCTGCTACTAATTTTTCCATTGAACAGTGATCACATGATTAGTATAAATATAGAGCTTTAACAAATCCAATTTACTCAGAAAAAGGAAGTGATGACATTATCTAGTAGAATTGCTCCATATGAAGCCTATTTTTCAAAGCATAAAAATGTGGTGGCATCACTAGGCTTTGATCTTGACCAAGACCAATCCTAGATTCAACATGTTATGTTTTAACGGAACCACCTACGTGATAAGTGGAAGTTGATAGAGATTACCACCCGAGTGATGTTATCTGAGCCACCCCAAGAGTTTGTCACCAATACACACCTTACCCTTATGTCATATTCAAGTGTTATAAGGGTTTTTTAACAATACCCTATAACTGTGATTACATGCATTATTTTTTTATAGAATAAAGAGTATACATTATTTTTATTATTATTACTTTATAAATAGATTTTAAAGCACAAATATTTTTTTTAGATAATATTCAATTAAGAAATATATTTCAATGAATTAATGGATTTTAGAATTCAATAATATTTTAATAAAATATTATTAATAGAATATTTTTTCTTAAATTTATATGACCGTATAAAGTTTATGAATACAATTGTATTTTTTGTTAAGGTTTGAAAGCTATTTTTGTCAAAACCCATTTTTTCAGTAAAATATGTATTTATTTTAAAAGTAAAAATTCACATATTTATAAAATTATTTAGATAATGTGAATATTATTTTTTGTAATTAGGATGTCAAAAGTTTCCAACCATGATTTTTTCTTAACTTTCTGAGACAGTAAAATTTTTGGGTAAAAATTAAATATCATTTAAATATATAATGTGCTTAATGACCTCATAATGACCTAATAATTATTTAATAAAATACAATAAATGGTATTTTTGGAAAATAAATGTTTTAAATTTCAAATAGTGTGATTTTAGGTCTGTTTTATTTATTTTAAGAATCCTTAGTGAACCCTCCAAGACTTATAAAACATTTTAAAATTTTAAAATGATTTTTCTTGAGAGTGTGACTCACCTCCACATAAGAAAGACTAATATTTTAATAAGTTCATAAATTGGACTTATAAAATAATTTTTTCCACTACACATTGGAGAAAACAATGGGAAAAAACCATGGGTTGGTTTGAGGTTTTGATTATTTTAATGTGGGTGTCCAAAACCTAAATAATAATAATTTACCTCTCCTCTAATTTATAAACCCCGTCAATCTCCCATCACTCTTCACTAAAACAATTTTTAGATTGACCATCCCTTACTATATTCTCTCTACAATCCTCCCAAGGTTCCTCAATCTCCCAATATGACCATCTCAAGCCTCTCCCAAGCCTTTGGGATCACAATTCCAATTGAGGTATTTCTTCCTTTCTAATTTTTATCCAAATATTTTTATGTTGTTATGGCCTTTTATTTTCAATTAAAAATGTTTTGGAATGATTTTTCAACTCCCATATAATGCCCAAATTGTTTTAAAATTATTGGATACCCCTTTATCTATCATTATGTCCTCCCATGTACACCTCTTACCATTCCAAAATTCCATAAGATATTTTTCTCTCCACATTTACATTCAAAAATTCTTTTATATTATGCATATAAATTCCATTAAATATGCTGGGATATGTATCTATATTAACCCCTTAATTTCCATTTAATTTAAATATGATGATATACCCATTTATCTCTTATCAACCATTTTTATGAAATTTTATGTCACGCTGTTATGCTGCCGAATTTGCACCGTGATTTTCCAAGACAAAGTCATTGTGTAGTGAATACCATGCCCATTTCTCTATCAAGGGTATTAAATTTTACACATATTTACTTATTTATTATATATTTTCTTGTATGTATTCTACATTCCTTTATCATGGAATAAATTATTATGTTGAATGATTCAATGTTGTATTATCCATGTGGCACACTTGAGCATGAAATGAACTGATTAAGAAGGGTGTGTCCTGATAGTGCTCCAATGCATTGGGTAAAGATTAGTATCATGATAGGTCAAGTTAAATGAGGGTTTAATCATTATATTTCATGTTCAATTAGGGTTTAATAATTCTCTATGTGCAATGAGACTTTGCTCATGAAAATATCATGTTAAATATTGTTGCCACATTTCCCTGTTATGATAATCATGCTATATCATGCCTTTATGTTCATGTTTCTCTTGTGATACATTGATATGCCTATTTTTTTACATGTACTATATTATTCATGTTATGTCTTCTTTAATCCCTTTATAATATTTATAGCTCACCCTTTTCTTATGCATGTAGTCAGGTTATTCCAGGCAATGCTAAGTATAAAGAAATGTTGTGGTCATGTAAAATAAATTTTGAATAAAGATGTTGTGTTTTATGTTCTATATTTTTAAGTAATATTTAGAATTTACCAAGACACCAGAACTCTTGAACCTCAGAGTTGTATTAAGTGAATGTTTATGTAATTAAGCATGTTTAAGTGTGTAATAAATAGAAGGATTGTTATAGTTAGTATCAAAGTATATGTCTAGTTATTTTTGGGATTATGATTATAAAACCATAGTGAATGACTTATGGATAAGACTATGTATAATAAAATAATCCCTAAAGTTTGTTGGGTATTGAGTAAGTGGTTTATCAAGAAAACATATCCCTATCTGGATACAAGGAGGTAGAGGTGGCTCTAGCACAAATGTATCTAGGGGTCAAACCCGAAAACACCAATTTGAGCTAGACTCGAACAGGAACTGGTGTATGAAAATGAGCCTCTCTATACTCTTGGTTATGACACTCCTGAGGGATATGATTTGGTAAATTCATAATCTTAGTATGAATCATTATTAAAGTAATTTAAAAAAAATCCCCTAATAATATATGTTGGGAAATAGATCACAGATAACAGTGATAAGTTAAGAAAATAAATGTAATTTATAAGTTATCCCTTTTTTCGTTGGATTCCCCTTTATTTGTTACCTCTAAATTTCCACTTATTCCATCCAATGGCTGGTAATAAGAGGACTCAGGCTAACAACTGATGCGAAGATCAATGTGATGAATTTTCTAATGAGATCCCAATCCGATGGGAGCGTGAATCACAAAAGTTTTCACGGTAATCTATCAGTTAACTAAAGTTTTGAATATAAAAATGGGTCAAGAAAAAATTTGAACCTCCCCCCACCCAAAAAAAAACAAGACACAATCAAGAGCTTCATGATACAAAGACCTCATAATTTTAGTGGATCATCTGATTCCTCATTCATCAAACAATGGATCAATTCCATTGAAAAGATCTTCTCTATCCTTCAATGTTTTGAACAAGAGAAGGTTCTTCCGGTAGATTATTGTATGGAGGGTGAAACTGATCAATGGTGGAAATTTATCAAAAGCAAAAAACCTGAGGAAGTGATCAATCCATTGGAATGAAAGGATTTCTGAAAAAAAAATTGACAAATATTTTCCTCACACCCTCCGACATAAGATGGAAAGGGACTTTATTTCACTCATGTAAATAAAAATGCATCCATCAAAGAGTATGAGGTAAACTTCACAAGGCTTTCACGATATGCCTCTTTCTTTGTCGTTACCCCCTAATGTAAGGTTGAACTCTTCGTTGGTGGGCTACAACCTAGCCTACGGAAAGCCCTAGAAATATGTGAATTCGAGAGCTATGATAAAATTGTCTGATGTTCCCTCAAATTCAAAATGGATATTGATGAATCTTATGGGTATCATGGGGATAAGAAGTGGAATATGGACTTTAATTTTAGTAGTCCAATGGATAAATACAATGGTTCAAAGAAATTATAGCACCCCACTTACCAAAGGTGTGGATAGAAGCACCCTAAAAATTTCCTAAAGGGGATGACGAAATTATTTAGGTGTGGAAGAGAAGGACACCTGGCTATTAAATACCAATAAGGAAAACCAGCTACTGCGATAGAGGAGAGGAATACACCGTTTGACCCTCAATGCATTGTTCATTTCTTCAACTCCAAAGAACCATGACACTTTTCAAACTAGTTCCCAATGTCATGGGTTATTGGAGGCAACCAACAACCTCTTGAGAAGAAAGGGAGATATTTTTCTATCATCACCACCGATGTGAACCCTGAAACAAAGTAGGGACAGGTACGCTAGTTATTTATTCAAGAATAATGAACACACATTGTTATTTTGGTTCTACGCATTCTTTTATATCCCGAAATTTTAGTAGAATAATCCCAACACCACTACAAATCATGTAAGTAAAGATGTTGGTGAGAATAGAAAATGGTGAAATCATTGAATTCCATGAATATAACTCCTCCCCTATCATAATTTGTGGTTTGAACTTCCCAGAGAACCTTTTTATACTCCCTATGGTAGAATTTGATGCAATTCTTGGCAGATGACATACTCATTTACTCGATGTTAGAGGAGGAGCATGCATAACACTTGAGTATGGTCCGTGATTTACTTCAAGAGAGAAAACTTTATAGAAAAATCTCCAAGTGTTCGTTCTGGATATATGAGGTTCACTTTTTAGGGAATTCCATATCTGAATAGTTTAGTTGTGGATCCCATGAAGATCAAGGAAGTTATTTCTTGGGACCCACATAAGAATGTGTCATAGGTGCATATATTTCTTGGTTTGGATGGTTACTACCGAAGATTTTTGGGAGACATATCCCAGATTTCAGCCCCTTTGACCACTCTGACAAGGAACAAATAGTTTTTTACTTGGTCTGATTAGTGATATAAGTCCATAAAATAGTTTGGAAAGAGGTTGATGTGTGGTCCAATTATCAGACTACCAGAGGAGGGTGTCGAGTTTATACTATATTGTGATGCCTTAGGAGCTAGTCTTTATTGCGTCATGATGCAATGACAGGATGTATTCATGTATAGATCAAGGTAATTGAGACCCCATGAGTAGATCTATGTGACCCATGACTTAGATATTTAATCAATATTCTTTTCTTGAAGGATGTAGAGACACTAACTCCTTGGAGATAACATTGTGGTTTACTCAGAACACTAGAGTCTTAGGTATATATTTAACTAGAGAGGTCTAAATCTAAGGCAGTGATGCTAGTTTGAGTTCTTATAGGACTATGAATTGAATATAATGCATACTTTATGGAAGTTAAATGTTTTAGAATATTATTTTAGCAGGAAGTCCCATGCTTTTTCTAGTGTAGGAAGCTTTAGAGTAGTTATCTTCTCTATAGTTGACCCTAGTGGAGAAAGATGGTACATTTTTTATATAGTTGATGGTACTGAGTCCTTCCCTCCTAAGATTGTCAGAGAGTCCTAGTTGGGAGATATTGACTACAAAGTTTTTCACAATTAGATATCTATAGGTAATTCATATGATGGTTATTCTAAAGGATAGAATCATGATATATTATTTCCGGTCAAACAGTGATTCCATTCATGATGAGGGAGTAGGTGATGTGGGAGTTCCATACTTCTCTCTTAGTTGTACATGAAAGTGTGGATAAGATACACAAGGATCTTTGGTGGAGATTTTGGTGGTTTGGTATGAGATGAAGTGTTTCTGAGTTCATCTCAAGACACATTACCAATCAGCAGGTGAAGGTTGAGCATTAGGTTCTGTTACGTTTATTGTATCCTCTTGACATCATAGAGTGGAAGTGGGATGAAATATCCATGGACATCATCACATCTTTGAGTGGAAGTGACCAACACTTTACATCGCGGTTGTGGAGATTCCTGAAGGAGGCATTTGGGATATTACTGCAAATGGGTACGACCTTTCACCCCTAGACTGATGGACAGACCGAGTGCACTGTCCATGTGCTAGAGGATGTTTGGAGGGCTTGAATTCTAGATTTTGTCCATAGCTGAGAGTATCACCTTCCTTTGTTAATGTTTCCATACTACAACAACTACCACTCTACAATCAACATGAAACCTTTAGATGCCCTATATGGGAGACTTTGAAGGTCATCTATGTGCTGGATCGAGGTTGGAGAATCATAACTAACGGGTATAGAGTTAGTGAGATCCTCGATGGAGAAGGTGCAGGTCATCCATGAATAGAATAAGATGGCCCAGAGATAATATAAATCATACACAGACCACCATTGTATTTCCTTTTAGTTCGAGTAGAGAGACCATGCCTTTTGAGAGTCTCCCCACAACACGGATTGTGGAAATTCAGTTGGGTATGTAAGATAGATCCAAGGTTAATTGGGTCATTTGAAATGATATAGACGGTTGGATAGGTTGTCTACCGACTTTCCCTACCCCCACAGCTGGAGAAAGTTCATGAAATCTTCCATAGATAGCTGATAAGGTGATACGTGCATGATCCTATGCTCGTCATCGAATAGCGAAAGCTAGACATTGAGGATGGAGACACCTTTGCAGAGCACCAGATGGAAATCCAGGATCAATAGAAGTGAACCTTACTAGGATAGGTTATTCTATTGGTTAGCATGCCGTGGTAGCATGGAAATGTGTAAGAGAGATCATGGGAATAGGAGAGCCTGATGCGAGGTCATTTTCCAAAGTCATCTTCGTTTTTTTATATTTAGGGACGAAAATATTAAAAGTGTTAATGATGTAAAGTACCTATTTTTACAATATAATACTCTAAAATATTTCTATATATATTTCTAGAGTTGGTCACAGAAACAACATGAAATTATGAGGCCCTATGTTCGTAGAATTAATTTTATAAAAATATTAAGTATATTTTTTACAATTCATGAATAGTAATCATGATAACTTTTAAACAGTATCTCTTATCATAAATCTGAGGTCACAGTTGAGTTTGGAACATACCTTTTACCCTAGGTGGGGCATAACATTTGTCAGTGTGGTACTTTTGTGAGAAAAATTACCCATGGGAAAAATCATAAATAAAATAATTAAACTTAATTATTCAACCCCTTATGATGAATCAAATAACATTAGAACAAGAAATCGAATTATAATTCTGAGACTATCATTGATTTTGGAATGGGGTGTTTTTCCTAGGTGAAACATAAAATGGGAGGGAGTGGAGGTTTCATATTTCACGATCGTGAGGGAGGGAGGTCCGTCATTTTTCTATAAATAAAAATTTAATGGATTAAGATTAGGGTAATCCCATAATATCCCTCTATCTATAATCCACTATTCATCAAATCATGGAGTTTCTTCGTCGAAGCCTCGGCAGAACAAAGCCACAGTGTGACGAGTGTGTATGTAGTGATAAAAGGATCAATCGAGGTAGTATTCTTGTTGTTTTTCATGTCCCATATTCCATTATTGATTTATTATTGAATTATTCATCAAATTCATTGTTTTGATCATTGTGGAAATGTCCAAACAAACACAACCACCATATAATCACCATTTTCAATCCTCTTTTTTCATGTTCTTCATTGTTCTTCCCCTTAAATCATCACTATATAAAAAAATTAAAGAATAATTGAGAAGAGTATGGCTTTGTGAATCCCTCAACTCGAGGATCCCAAATTTTTTATTGTTTCAATATTATGACCACCGAAGTGGTCTCAATGGTCTGTGGAAGGTTAAGGTTGTGTGACTCTCTCTAAGGCAGCGGCACGCGGAGGCCGTACTAGAGGTGGCTAGTGGCGCAGTCAGCTACCGAGCAGAGCAGGGGGAGGTCGTCTTGGGGTTGAGATAGATATAGGCAGAACCAAGGGGGTTTTGGTGAGTTGTAGCATGAGGAAATACAGTGCTGGACAAGGCTAGAGCGGATGGAGCCGTCTTGTGGCGTCAGGATGGGGAACAGCGTCGCGGCCTAGCTGGAGTCGAAGTGGGGTCATGATGTATGACCTGAGGCAGAAGAGACCCACATGATGTGGGCCACTGTGTTCATGAGGGGACCAAGCAGGTTTGCTAGGGAGCCAACAAACTGGGCCTTCTAGGCAGAAGGCCGACCTAGGTAGAGGGGTCCGACCACTTTGGACCGGACCTGCCCAAATTGGGAGAAGACCCTTTAAATACCAATTTCTCCTAAACCAGTCATATGATTGAAACGACGTCTACAGAAATGAGTCCATATCTCAGCGGAAGATATTTTAAGATATGTTCATAAAATTTAAGACTCAATTTCATGGCCCATTTCCACAAAACGCCTGAGTTTAATAATTATATAATTATTATTATTCATGCTTTTTGTTTCGGACGTGGCGCCTACATGCGATGTATGATTAAAGTGTTCTCTGTTGTAGTGTGACCCTGGTCCTTGGGAGATCTTTTAATAATGACATCTAGGTGATTAAAATAAAGTCAAGGTGTGGGCCCTGTGGGGCCCAGTTTGCACGCTTTGTGGTGATATGAAAATTTTCCACTGGGTATCTATTTTGGATGATCGACTAGTGGATCCCGTGTGTTTTTTCAAGAGGAAATAAATGGTTTAATCCATATAATTAATTCCATGAAAGTGGTATGGGACCCACACGATGCCTTTCATGGGTAGTGTGGTGTTACAAAACTTTTCCAATGGATGTCCATTTGGTAAAAGTGAATAGTCTACCTCACATGTTTTTTCGCAAGGATTATGACAGTGTGATCTATTTGGATGTGAAGAGTCTTATTATTGATCTAATTAAATGTGGAAACATGAAAGAAATGTCATTAGAATACCCTATTGAGTTGTTTTACGAGAATCCATGATAATGGTGGTCATGTGATGACATCAGTGGCACTAAAGTGGAACCCCCCAACCATGTTGGGCATGGGTCCTCAACCTTCCTAGAGCAGAATACCCTAGCTGAGAAGGTTATGGGTCATAGAAAATTTTCCAAGTTGAACCCTCAAGCTGGGATGGGCATGGGTCCTTGGCCGTACAAGAGTGGAACCCCCTTGTCAGGTTGGGCATCGGTCCTCGAACTTTTCTAACTAGAACCCTCCATCTAGGCTAAGCATGGGTCCTCAACCGTGAGACAAACTTTTTTACTATAGATTAGTGGTGATACATATTTGGACATCACATTGGACTCAAGAGTAAGAGGGTTTCTTTCCACCCTGATACATGACCTTGTGACGTGACCTTAAACAATTCAGGTGAGACAGACCCACCCAAAGTGGATAGTATTGAGGTGTGGTGTTTGAGACCCTTTCACTTGAAGTTCATGGAAAACGTGAGGAATACCAGGTATTGATGGTGGTTACTTCTGGTTCCCCTAGTGACACTTTTCCTGGGATGATCTATGAGTTGGATATCCCCTTAATCTCTCATTTGGTCTTCTTTAAATGAGCATATATATATACACACACTCTATTACAGTACCCACTCAATGGGTTCTAGTTACTCTCCTTCCAAGATAGACGAAGACGCATGAGGTATACCATGTGATTTCCATGTCAATATTCTTATGGTTGGATGAGTCTACTATCCTAATATATGTATAAAAGACTCGACGAGATTTTCACCTTCTTATCATTTATAGATCTTTGTGTTTGGATGATCTTAATTCACTCTCTTGTTGGATTGAGTCTCACTCTTTCACTATACATTGTTCAATATGTTGTACTTACTTACCTCTTGTATATCATATTAATCCCTATTATTTTGGGTGAATCTTACTGGGTATATTTATAATCACCCTTCTTGGAAATTTCCCACACGTATCGTACCTTATGAAAATTATTCACAAGTTTGATCATGAATTTGGAGCATCTCGCTGATATAGGAGCTTGGACCACATGCGGTGGTCACAACTTGGTTTTCAAGAGTGTGGATTCTTCAAAAGTCTTACTTTTAGTTTTTTGTAAATTTGGACACTTTCTATTTGGAAATGTACTTTTTACCTTTTACCTTTCATCTTACCATATTGTGTCTGTACTGTTTAGTGGTCCATGCATGTATGGTTTATTTTTTTAGTACTTGCATCTTTTCTTCCATTCCCTCTACAGTTTTTCATTGAGTTGGTTGTTTGTGTATATAGTTACATAGGAAAAGGCCTCCCCATGTTTTTGGTGCCTTAGGTGCTATTCTCCACCCCCTAACCTATGGAGGCAGGCTTGGGGTATCTACAGCTAGAGCACTGATATGGGTTGGGTTGTGACAAAACTAAACCATCGTTCACGTGTACAAAATACTACAACCCCGCAAACCAATGCAATTTGTTTTAAATCACCACCTCTAAAAACTATTTTTAATAATTTATTAATTGTATATATATTATATTATTGACATATATATAATTTTTAAAAGAAAATATACCACTTACATTCTTACTATTTTACTCCCGAAAAAACGATATTTCCATTCATGTGTATGTGTAGACTATAACCTTCTTGAAGAGATATGATTTATTTTCCATCAAAAAAAACACATGGATGATATATATAAGTTTATTTTAAAAAATATTATCTTATTTATGATATTATAAAAATAATAAATGGATTAACACATGAAAACATTCTTTTAAAAATTATCCTTTTCAAATGGAAACTTTAAGCATGAGTACGTACGACCTACCATATCCATGATTATAATGTTATTTATTTATCATAACCATAATTCAAAATAGTATTTAAAATTAAAATTTAGTTAAAAAATTATAATTATGTAATCATTAATAATATTTAGATTATTTAATAATGTACTCTTCAACTATGGTCAACCTACTGAATTCATTTTTGACATATGAGCTGAATATATCCAAACATCCAACATAAACTTAAATTTTCAAGTGATTAAATAAAACATAGCAATGAATAAAACAAAATGAATAATAAAATTGAAAAATATTCCAAAAAAATTTAGAAAATAAAGATATATTTACAATTCATGAATAAAAATAGTGTACATTATTATTAAGACTAAGTGTAAGGGACATTATTTTAAAAACCATATTTTAAAGATTTCCTTCTAAGTATCTTTATTCTATGTAAATATTTTTAAAAATAACTTATTAATGATTTTATAAAGTCATAAATGAATTATAAAATAATATTTATGCAAATTGGACTTTATTTCAATGGGTTTTAGAAGGATTATTTTTACACAATGTTTCGAATTATGTTTAAAATAAGAAAGAAATGGTCTCTTTGAATGTATATGATGATAATGAATTTTCTGACCATTGTAAACATTATTATTTTTTGAATTACATTAATGGATTTAATGGTTTTTATAATTAAAAATAGTTATTCCATTCCTTCTGGGTATTTTATTTTTGAAAATATGTTTTGAAAATAAATGGTATTTTAATACCCTAAAATGTTTTTCATATGGGTTCAAAAAAATTCAAGTGTTTTACGTAAAAAAAATTTAAAGAATAAAATGGTTTATTAAAGATAGTGTACTTGATAATTTTATATAATAAATGGATGATATTGATACAACTTATACTATGTGTTGAGCCCCATTATATCTCATGATGAATAAGTGAGCTCGATACAACTTATATAATGGGTGAGCCTGAAATAGATTATACGATGGATGAACCTAAATATCACTCCAATGAATTGGTTAATGTTACATGCCTTAATAGTAAAGAAGTAGTGAGTAACCAAGGAGGTTTATCATATATATTTAATAGGTATATAGTTATTTTAGACATATGTCATGAATATAATCTCTCTAACTTTCCTGAAATTTGTTTTTATTTTCTTGCTATAGTTTTTAAATGTTTTTTTTGAAAAAATAATGTGTGTTTTTTTCTTATAGAGAATGTTTATTTCATTCTATAAAATAATATTCAGTTAAAGGTATACATTTCATGGGTTTTTTTCAATAGAATAGTATTATTTATTCTTATGTCCTTTATTGAGATCTTTTATTATCATCTCATGTCTTAAAATATTTTTCATTGTGTTTAAGGATGAGTAATGGAAAGAAAGAACTCATATTGAAATTCATGATTTTTTTATAAAGAAAAGTGTGATTATTTTTTAATGTTTTATGTTCTTGGAAAAATGGATATTGATAAAAAAAATTCTACTTTGTAGGATATAGTTTTTTATGTCTGAGTTCTGACATAATTCTCTAGAACTCTAAACCTAAAAGGTCCTCGATTATGTAAAAAAGGGATTTATAGTATAAATAAAATATAATATGTATTGTTTAAGGTAGATTACTTAAGGTTCATATATAACTTTCAAAAACCAACCTAGATAACCAAATAAAATAGAACCTTAGACAACCATAGAATGGATCAAATAGTCTTCCCATTCCTAAATGGATGGATACTAGTGTATGGGAATTGATAATAAACAAAGTGAATTATTTTTCCATAAAAAATGAAACAAAACAAATTTAGTGGATAGGAATCCCGAGAAATTCAGTATACCAATAAAATCAACAAGATAAAAGTACCAAAAATATTATATATATAACCCATGATTGAAAAAGATCCCAGACATCTCATAAATTACTGATGACATCACCACCAAGATATAATCAGAATAGGAGGATCCTGTACTCATCATTTCAACTCCATCTCCCATGGTTCCACTTTAAAGTACACCCACCACCTCTAAGTTGCGTTTTCCCATTTTATGGACCCAGAAAAAAATTATACTTATTTGTAAAGGCATATATAGGGTGTGAAGAACACTGGGCTTGTAAGATCTCACCATGAAATCTCGTAAGCTTTCCATATCAAGTGAAAAAAATGCTTCATATTATATAAAACATGGAATGGTACTTATTTTTAAGAAAATCATTAGAAATTTTGTTCAAATAATTTCAATATAAAGTATACAATAGCCCCAAATATGTATTTCATTCAAAATAGGAATGAAGAAGAATATCTATCAAAATGTGAATGAATAGATCATTTTATAAACACTAATACTTATAATGCCTTTTCTATACTTTCACCGTGGTTATAAGCCTTGGTTTAGTTTTATCAATGCTTAATAATACATAAAAACTTAGTCAAATATGGATCTTGGTGTGCAAACTACACTAGATCACATTACTGGGGGGAATATGAGTCCAACACAATGAATAAAATCCCTTCCTGCATCAATGTTTAGTCATAATTATAATCATCATCATTAATATTTTACAACACAGATCTAGTACATTCATGGAATTCATACCCTAAAAACCCACCTAACCAATACCACCTATTATTAAAGGAAATAAATCAAGGGTCATATCATTAATATCAAATCAGATTCATCAATCAAAATTAAAGAATCCCTAAATCACATTTAAAACACTCCCTTTCATTTTAAAAAACCAACATCAAACAATATTCATAAAAATCCATTACTTAAAAAAAATAATTTCTTTTAAAAAATATAGAACAATTAATGACTTAATTTCTTAATAATTCACAACAAAATCATTCTCTAAATAATTCATTTCAATTAAGAATAATTTTCCAAGAGTCCACACTTTATTTGAAAATCTATTTTCAAATAGGATTCATTACAAACATGTTGTTTGAATACATTTATCAAGAGATTTAATTCACTATTTTCCAAATCAATTAAAAACCCATTTCAATTGAAGAAAGAAAATATATTTTCCATTTATATGGACTACATTTCGAAACAACCTAACAAAATTTACAATTTCACAAATCACCCAAAAAGGGATATATATTTCAGAGAGACGAACATTTAAAACCATCTAAGAGTGAATCATAGAAACAAATTTCACTAATCAAATCCCAAATGTAGCAGAAACCAAATGATCTAAAACCCATTAAGGAGTTAAATAAGGAAAGTAAAATTAAAAATTATACCAAGGATATATGTATCAAAAGATATCAAATTCTTCAAAAAAAACACTTTGATCCATAAATATTCACATTTACAAGGGCCAAAATAAAAAAATATAGCATTTAAATTATTAGGTATCAGATGGATGTTGAGGTGGAATATTTTAGAATATGAATACATATTTTAGGAAAAAAATTATGATAATACCCAAAAAAATCACCCATATTAGTTGTAACGTGCTAGACCCAAGTTCCACTAAATTAGTGCCCTAAGTTGGGTCATCAAATGATCTCAAGGGTACCTCCCTTTATGCCAAAGGTTGCCAAGTAACCGTGAGGGTCTAGTTTAGTCATGTGGGAAGAATATATCCTATTACAAAATTAATTCATAATTGATTACAAATAAAAAAGTTATATAACATGACATAATCAATGAATAAGCATAAATAACCATTTCTCAACTCGGTACAAACCACAAGAAATATTAAATTTGTTTCCTCATGCTACAATGCCATGTGAAAACCCCAAAATAAAGAAAAAATGGAATCAACACAATTTTATTGGATTCAATTCAATAATCTCAACCATTCATGTCCCATGTATAACTCAAATCCCTATCCTAGGGCCCTTTCCCTTATCCTCACTTACAAGCATTAAATCTGCTCAGGTACCTAATGACAGCCTGAGCAGGGTGTGAGTACAAATCAGTAGGCCACCAAAGGTGTCTAAAAATATCATGTCTAAAAGATACTTCATTCAATTATATGTAAATAAAAATAAAAGTAAATACAATTTGGGGGACACTAGTTAACAATCTTTACTTAGCTATACTAATAAAGGTGCCAATTCATTATGTCTCTATCATTACTAGTTCAAAATCAATTAAAAAAGGATCAAAGAAATAATCATTTTCATAAGGTAATAATTAAGTCCCTCACTCACTAGGGATAAATTATCACAACATCAAAATATCCGCACATTGAAGCCTTAGCCTAGTTGGAATGAAACCATTAGGGGAATACATCTTTTCCCCCTTCCCTAACTTGTGCATTGTGGGTGGAGTTAGAGAATCATTTCATATCGACATGTGGGAGGATCCTTAGTCTTTAATCCCATACCCCAAGCCATGTGCACATGAATATCCATCCATTCACCACACACAACCATATCAGAAACAAACACAACCAATACATATAACAATCATAATCCATAATAATCAACATGGTAAATCATACTGTGTTATACATCATTAACAGATTTCCCATTTACAGCACTTTACCCATTTAGACTAATTCCCATTCCCAAACCTAGAACACTAATCATTTTCTATAATTCCCTTATGTGAACCCATTGCACATATTCCTATATCACCTTACAAAATTCCCTTCAACATATTTTCCCATCTCACATACCATTATCAATTTAGCATATTCACTATTTCACATGCACTAACTCACTTAGGCATATCGAACATAATTACTAAGACTCATACCCCCCCCCCCCCCAAAAAAAATAACCAATACCTCATTTAGAATCCTATTAAGAATATAACATACTCAATTAGGGCTCTATACGATCACACAATAACCTTGAGCTAACATAGCTAATTCTAGGTCAAAAAAGTATCGACAAAACCCATGGATGGACTTAAAATAGTCAAATAATCTTATATGTGTCTCTTGGGGACCGTGAGGGTTCATAATTATCATTTAGACACCCATATTTATAAACCTCACCAAAGGAGTCAAGATCACAACAATAGGTGACATAGAACAAGGTCATACATGCACAAATCCAAAACAAAACTATGGGATATAAATTGTAGACCACTTACCTCAAATCCATTGGAGAACACACTCCCAAACATAGCCTTACATCCATATTAAACCAACACTTAATGATTTATCCTATTTTTAACTATAAAATAAGGGTTTTAGATATTCATATGTAGATTATAGAAAGATGAAAACCATAATCAATAAGAGGAAGAAAGAAGGAGATTATATTTACCTGAAGCTTCGATCCAAAACTGATGACATTTCAAACAGCCAAGAGATGAGAGAGGTTCATCCTTGGTAGATCTTGGGAGATCTTGTTAGTCACTATGGTTTAGTGGAGGGGAAAGGAGAAAAATACCAAGTGATGATTAAAAATCCCAGAGTGGAAATTTTTTAAATTTATCAACTTTACTGGGCTCCACGGTTTAACTGCACAAATTCCCAAACCATGCACAAACCATGCATGAGACATTATCACAAAATCACCCCTTTACATAGTTTCTTTGGAATTACTCATTATTAACTTAACCTTGTGATAACCATGTGAAAGCCTCTATCCAAGGCTGCACGGTTACCTATGATGCTTTTCACAGTTTCCACTAATTGTGCGCAAACCAAGTAACATGACCAAAAAACTCCTTTTTTCCTTAAACCCACAGAACAACCTTGATTCTTCTCATGAACATTTGGAAACATTTATCTTGAAAAAAGAAAGGAATTAGACTGAAATATAAACAAAAACATACCGTATGAGAAATCTGGGATCTTACAACAGCCCCACCTTAGGCTGGGTTGTCCTTGAGCCACTCTTCTGAGCATCATTGGGTTTCTGAAGCAAAGATATCAAGTCATTGGGCATGTATATCTGATTCTCACTCCCATGTTTCATCATGAACTTTTCCATGCTTCTATAAAACTAGAACTAAAGGCACATTCTTGCCTCACACGTCTTTCTCACTATGGTTTACAATACTCACTAGATGATCTTCAAATGATGCATCAGCCTCCATCTTCAAATTCTAAATGTTTGTCAAATGGTAAGGTTCGTGTTGATACTGCCAGAGTTTCTAAACATGAAAAACATCATTAATCCCATTGTACCATTGTCGAATAGCCATTTGGAAATACAATGGAATAATCCTCTCCACTAACTCAAATGTCCCCACATACCTAGGCACCAACATTCCCTATTTATGGATTCAATGTTGACCAAACGTCAGCGATGACTGATGAAAAACCCTATTACCCACCATGAAATAGAGAGTTATACGACGTTGATTTGAATATGAATTATTCCTACTCTGAACCAATTCGATATTATTTCGAATCAACTCAACCATCTATAATGCCTCCTACACAATACTCAGTCTTAACAGTTAATACTCCCTTGCTTCTAACTAACACAACATAGATATACACGTTCTCCCATTGAGTGCCTCAAAAGGTTCCATATGAATTGTATCATAAAAACGGTTGTTTCAGGAAAACTCAACAAGCAATAAATGATTTTCCCATGAACCACTAAAATCCAGAACACAGGCTGTAACCATTTCCTCCAATAACTAAATTGTGTGCATTGACTACCCATTCGTATTCGAGTGATAATACGTACTCAAAAACACATTGGTACCAAGTGCCTTCTGTAGACCCTTCCAAAAGTATGATGTAAAACATGGATCATGGTCCAAAACTGTGTTTATCAGCACACCATGAAGTCGTATGATCTCTTGAACATATAACTCACCAAACTGGATGACTGTATAATTTTCTGGGATCATTAATAAGTGATCCACTTTGTTTAACCAATCTACAATGACCCAGATTACATCATTATTTCAAGGCGTCCTTGGAAGACACCCTTATAAGCCCATCATTACATCATTCCACTTCCACTATGGATTGGGAAATTACTATAACAACCCACATGGATGTTGATGCTTGATATTCACCTATTGATACGTGAGGCATCGCTCCAAAAAACCTGCAACCTCATTCTTTATTCCCAAAAACCAATACTGCTAACAAAGATCACGATACATTTTATTCATGCTAGGATGTACTTCCCACTTCGATGCATGGAACTCATGCATTAACTCTTCATGTTCACTCACCGATATCACAAGATGACCCTGAACATAGATGAACCCATCATCCCCAACAACCCGACTATAAGGTGACACCCTTCCTTAAGAGTTTCCTTCATTGAAAAAATCTCTATAACCTCCATCTGGCATTCCTTGACCTGGATCAAAATTGTAGACTCAATAGCTATAGATGTAAGGACCTTTTATTTTTTCTCATCCTACACGGCGAGGTGCATCTCAAAAAACAAAACCATCATTTTCCATTTATAGTTGGATTCTTAAACAACCAATTTCTAAGTCTTCTAGCTCAGAGATTTTAAAACACTATTCCCTTTCTCCAATGTGTTAACCAACACACAATTGAAGGATTTTAGGTAATCAACAAAGCATTTCGGTCAAATATTTGATCCCTCTAATAAAAGGTGCACTTAAGACTTTTATGATCAGTAAACACCTTGAACCCATCTTCTAATAAGTAATGCCTCGAATACTTTAAGGAAAAAACCATAGAAGCTATATTGAGATCATGGGTAGGGTAATTTATTCCATGAGGCCTCAACTATCTTGACCCATATGCTACAACCCAATCATCTGGAATCAACACTACCCCGAGTACTACACTGGATGCATCATAAAACAAATTCTACATACTAGGTTCATGTAAGATTAGAATCAGTGTGGTAGGAAACCACCTCTTCAATTATTCAAAAGTTTATTCTCACACCTCTGACCACTAGAACATTACACCCTTCTTGGATAAGATTGAGAGGGGTGTTTCCAAATGAGATAAATCCCTCTTTAAACTCTAGTAATAACATCCCAAACCCAGAAAATTCCAAACATAAAAAACTTTTTTGGCATGATCCCAAGACACCATATCCTGCACCATCTCTAGGTCTACTAACACTCTAGAATCAAAACTTATCTACCCCCAGAAATGAAATTTATTAATCCAGATCTGAAATTTTGATAGCTTGGTGTAACTCCTATCCTATTTTAGTTTACACAGTACAATTTCAAGATGTTTTTCATGATCGTAAAGAGTTCATGAGTACAATAAGATGTACGTGACAAAGACAACCATTAACATATCTAGATAAGAGTGAAATATATGGTTCATTTGTTTCTTAAACACATATGGCGCATTGGTCAACCCAAAAAGCATCACAAAAAATTCATATAACCCGTACCTACTTCAAAAATAAATCAACGGTACGTCAGAAGGTATCACTCTCAGCTGATGGTATCCTGATCTCAAATTGATCTTAGAGAACATTGAGGTACCCCTCAATTAGTAAAACAGATCATCGATTCTAGGATGTGGGTATCAGTTCATAACCTTCATTTGATTCATCTTCCTCTAATCAACACATACCCTCAAAGACTCGTCATTATTCTTTGAAAGTAACACGGGTGATCCACATGATGACATACTTGGTCGAATGAATATCTTTCGCACCAAATCATCCATCTAATACTTAAGCTCCTGGTGTACTCCCTGCTCCATTCGATATGGTGAAATAGAAACTGGTTCTTCCACTATTAGCAACTCGATTGTGAACTCCACATCCCCTTTGGGTTGTGGTCCTGAGAAATCCTCAGGAAAAAAATCATGAATCTAGGAAGATTTTTTTTTCTAAACCTCTCTATCATCGAGAATATGGCACACCACTTGGGCTGTCAGTTCCCCCCAGCTACAGACAAATTGGCATTGTGCAGCCGTCTCATACATCCCACTCACCACGAATGGCATAAGTATCTCCATCGGGCGACATGGATGTTACCCTACGAAGGTAACACCTGATATGGGCCTGATACAGTACTACCCAGTCTATAACCAAGATCAAGTCAAAATATGGAATGTTGAGGAAAAATAGGTTCCTCAAAAATTGATAACCATCAACCACTGAGGCAGAACCTATACCTTGTCCCATATCCTCAACTCACACCACCCAACATGGTATCAATTGACATAACCCTATAACATTTTTCCACAACTAGTCCTAATAAAACAATGAACTATCCAGAGATAAAAGGGTGTGTGGTACCTCTATTAATTAGAGCATGTTAAAGTGTAAAAGCTACAAGAATCATACCTCAAACGGTAGATAGTTCATCCTTGCCACCTCTAGGTGTAGACTGATCTACATGAAGAGGACCTATCCCTCTACCCTAGGATCCATCCTAAGTACCCTGCATTGCACGTCCCTACTGGTGAAAATGGTCTCATCCTAGATTTCCATGTCTACCATTCCTACTATTACGACTAGTGGTGCTCTAACTACCTACCTGATAGGGGGTGATCAATCCCCAGCACACGCTCAGAATCTTCCTCTGACTCCTGTCGAAACCCAAATTTCAATGGTTCTTGAAGAACCTCTGTATGTGTCACAACCTTCCATAGGATCAGCACTCGACTAGTGTTTGGGTACACTAGCCCTTCAGGTACCCCAACCTGCTACACAGGTATCATAACACTTGATCACCACTCGAAGAAACTAACCCTCTATTCTGACAATTATGCACTCTTTCACCTTATTGGAAACTTACAAAACGACACTTAGTTACCTCAATTGTTGTACTATATTTCCACCAAGTTAGCACCACAATTTCACCTCTTGAATCTCCCTTAAGTTTCACTTCTTAGATAAAGGCTTCGTCCACTACCTCTGAAAACATATTTAGATAGAACATGTTATCATGGGACCTAATCTCATGCCTAATACCATACTGGAAGCATTTTCCATAGTCAAATCATCTCCATCCATCATCATAATGAATCGGGGTAACTAACACACACTACTACTATCTTTACATTGTACACTATTTCAATAATATTCTCACAACACAACATACTCCAATAACATTTTATTTCAAATACCACCCTTTATCAAGAATAATTCCATAACTATTTTTAACATTTTTCTCCCCTTTTAAACCCAATTTTATTGTTTTGTTGAAAACAATTTCCACTAGTTTTATGAAATTCAAATGAATTCTCTTCTCTATATCCCACACATTCATCTCATGTGTGTGTGTTCCTACTATGATGCTTGTCACTTATATACATAGGTTTCTAGAGTGATGAATGAATGCACAACCTCATTACATTACATCCATGAGAAAAATATCATAAAATAGACACACCACACCACATGCGCACCACCCAATGGTAAAATATCATCAAATGTAACAACAAACAAAAAGAATAATAATTACCTCCCTAGGTGAATTGGGTTTTCCACTATACATGCGTTATCAACTCCCAAGAACGAGCTCATTACCATGGATTGACACCTTCCTAACCTCCTATATACCTTTACGAAATAGAAAGTAATATAAAAAGACCTACTGTTATACCAATTTGTAACATCCCTTACCCGAGTTCCACTAAATCTATTCCCCAAGTAGGGTCATCACATAACCACATGAACGTCTCCACATACGCTAGAGGTTTTTGATTAGCAGCGAGGGTCTAGATTAGTCACATGGAGAGACTATACCCTTTTAACAGAGTAATCTATAGTAATAAAATATAAAAAGTGGAGACAAAATGATAAAATCAATGAACAATCATAAATAACCACTTCCAAACTAGGCACAAACCACAACCAATAGTAAATATGTTTTGTCATGCAACAATGTCAAGTGAAAAAAAACCAAAATAAAGAAAAATAGTAGAATAATAAAAATGATATTGACTTATTATCGAGAACCTAATCCATGTATTTCCCATGCCCAACTCAACTCCCTAGCATATGGCCCTTGCCCAACTCCTGACTTGCATGCATGAAATATGATCGGGTACACAACAACAACCTGACTAGGGTGTGAGTACAACTCAGTAGGCCACTACCAACAATGTCTAAAAATATTCTATCTAACAGATAGTTCTTGAAAGTATAAGTAAATAACAAAAAAGGAAATACAATTCGAGGGCCACTAGTTAACAATCTATACTTAGATATATTAGCCTAGGTGCCAATTCATTATGTCTTTTCCATTATATGTTCATCATCAATCACATAAGGTTAATGTGATTCATTATCAGCATAAGGGAGTAATTAATTCCACAAATCACTAGGAATAACATATCAAAATATCATAATATCCTCATCTCGAAGCCTCAGTCTGGGTGGAATCATACTTCTAGGGGAATGGAGCTCCATCACCATCCCTAACCCATGCATCCTGAGTGGAGTTAGAGCATCAGTCCCACTCGACTTGTGGGTGGATCCTTAGTCCTTTATCCCACACCTCAAGCCATGTGCACATGATTATACATTTATTCACCACACACAACCATTTCAAAGCAAGAAACAACCACTACATTCATCAATAAAAATCCCTAATAATCAACATTGTAAATTATATTGTGCCCTATCCCATTAACACATTTTCCATTTACATCACTTTTACCATTTATTAAAATTCCCACTCTCAAACCTATCTCTCTATGAATATTCAATAATTCCCTTATCTCAAACCATTACATGTATTCATAAATCCCCTTATGAAATTCCCTTCAACATATTTTTCCATTTCACATACCATTATCAATTTAGCATATTCACCATTTCACCTACACTAACTTGCTTAAGCATCTCAAAAAAAATTTATAATCCACAAAACCCAGCCACAATTAACTAATACCTCATCTAGAATTCAATTTAGAGTATCACATACTCAAAAAGTGATCTACATGATCACACAACAACCTAGAACTTACTTAGCTAACTCTAAGTCTCGAAAGAATCGTCTCACCCCATGGATGGCATTAAATGGGTCAAATAATCCATGATGCATCCCTTGGGGACCACGAGGGTTCCTACCAATCATTTAAACACCAAAATTTCCAAACCAAACCAAATAAATCAAAATCACAACAACAGGAGACAGAGAACAAGGTCAAATATGCCCAAATCCACAATAAAACTATGGGATATAACTCATAGACCACCTACCTCAAATGCATTAGTGAACGCACTCCAAAATATCATATTAGATATGGATTCAACAAACACTTAAATCTTTAACCAAGATTTCCCCAAAAAAGAAGCGTTTTAGAGATTCGTATGGAGAAGAGAGAAAGATGGAAACCTAAATAGAGAAGAGTAAGTACGAAGGATATTAGACTTACATACTCAGCTTAACCATGTGATAACCGTGCGCAATCCTCTATCCAAGGATGCATGGATACCTGGGATGCTTCGCACGGTTTTCACTAACCGTGCATAAACCATGCAACATGCCTAGAAAAATTATTTTTTCCTTCTTTTTCATTGCCTTGAACCCCTGGAACACCCCTGAGAATTCTCATGACCATTTTGAAACACTTATCTGACCAAAATAAAGGACATAAATTGAAACATAAACAAAAAAAATAATAACTTAAGATACATTTGGGATCTTACATCAGCATAGTTGGCGAGTTGCAAGTTGTCATCAGATAGCCAGAATTTCGAGTAAGAATTACTAAAACTATGTAAACTCAAAATGCTAGATAATGGGATTCAACCTTCTGGCTAGTGGAATTAGTATAGAAAATCAATATATTTGGTATGACATAGACTAACTAGTGGTTCTTATTGGATATCCAGTGGAATTCCTATAGTTTTTATCATGCAAATGACTGTTTCCACACAAAATCCAAACACCCATACATCTCCAGAACTATAAAAAAGAATAAAAACAACACCCTCAACCTTAAAAATAATATAAAAAATATTAAGAACCAATAATTTATTTGTAAAATATGAAGAGAAACATAAACCCATGATTTTAAATAAGAACAAGTGTTGGGACATTACAATAAGTATATGATAAAACATGATCATAGTGAAACACTTTATTAAAAGGGATGTGGAACAACAAGAGTTATCTATAAAACATGATAGAAGTAGATTAAATCTAAATTGAAAAAACATGTACACTATGAAGAGAGTCTAGAATCATGAGATAATAACCATGTTCTAGGTAGAGTAATTATAATCATATTGAATGGAACGATAAAATTCCATTGAGACATAGGTTAATAATAAAAATAAGAATAAACATATTAAAAGGGTATTATAATATTGTGAGAACATGCATAAGGGGCCACCCTTCATGTTATGATTGTAATACATGAATATTCACCCTTTAATTGTTTTGAATATCTAATATATAACGCACTATATTATCTCGTGAGATACAAATAATTAATCAAAAAATTGGAGGGTGATATTGTACCACACCCATAATCATCCATACAAGTGTGTGCCATAAAAAATAAATTATCCAAAAACATAAAGAAACCATGTAAATAAAATGGTTTTCATGTCCCTTTAAAATGGAAAGGTTTAACAAAAACATTCATAATTACATCAATAATTCAAATAAAATTATGGATTATAATGGATATCCAATGATAAAAAATAAAAATTTATGTAAATAAAATTTAATAATATATATGGTATTTATACCATACCAATAGAGGGTATGTAGTTTAATAAATAATTTCTCCATTCAATCGATGAATGGAATCTTGGTGAACACTCTTCAATTAATGAAATGGAAAATAATTTATTGAAGAAAAATATCCATTTGATGAAAAGTTATTCATATTCACATGGATAGTTATGCAATATAAAGGCGGTGGTGGATTAATACTTTTATATAAAAAAGATTTCAAAATCCATACATAGGTTTAATTATGATGGTATCAATTGATTAATGTCCTAGATAAAGAATAAAATATATAAAAAGTGTCAACATAGATGATACGTTATTTAGAAACTATTTTTAAAAAACATAGGATATTAAAATATAATTAAAAAACTAAGAAAATTAAGAAAGAAATATTCATATAATATTACAAAATTGAGGAACAATTTTCTCACATTAAGAACCATAAAAAGAGAATCATTCCATAATTTGATGAAAAATACCGACATAGAATATGATAAAAAAATTATATTTTTTTTATTAAAAAAATGTTGTTAAAAATGACCTTAATAAATTAATTAGGTAAATATATGGAAATTCATTAATGATTAAATTTAATAATAAAAAGAAAAAAGAAGGTTCCTTTCTAAAAATAGGATAAGGGTTCAATTTTACTAACATGAAACACTTCATGTAAAATATGTTTCAAGGGGAAAAAAATTATTTATGGAACATGAAAATCCAAATTAATTACTTGAGTATGGTAAAATAAATTCATTAGTCATTAATAATTACATATCAATGATATCCTAGTGAAAAATAAGAATCATGTTTCATTAAATCAAATTTGAGACAAAGAATCACTTACATTAATTTATGACTTCCACTAATGCACTAGAACCTCCTATATAAAAAAACAATAATCTTTATCAACAATTTTGTAAACTTATTTATCGATATATTTTTTCCAACATCATTTACAATTATTATTTTATGATAAATTCATTATTCTTTATCTATTTTTTATATCTAGTGTGAGTAATCTTCATTATTTTTTACTAGTTTGGTAAAATCATTATTATTCATCATTCTTCTCCTAAATTTCATCATTACCAAAACATGAAACATAATAGAATTATTTCATTATAATTATTTATAATATTATAATTTCATTATATGAGATTTTTTCCCATAAATATGAAATTGATGATGAGCATGCTACATTGATTTTTTTCAAATGAATATTAGTATCTTGATTAATGACTTTAATATTAATATTACAATTTAAAAAAATGAATCATTACTTATTTATATCATACAGTATCATCAATTAAGTTCAAATATCTATATGTGATATTAATTTATAACATTGTTAATGTAAGCGGTTAGACATACCTAAACATGAATGTATCATAATCAATGAATGGGTATGGTAATAAAATAGGTTTTTTCAATAATATCATTAATTTTGAAGAATAATTATATATTATAAATATTTTTGATTTTTATAAATATATTGGAAGAGCGTTTAATAAATAATATTGAAACTTGATGAAAAATGAGATGCATTACTTCATGGAAGTGGTAGTTTGCACAGGTACAAATATGATGTTTTCACTTTTCCTAATGAAAAAGTGGAAAGTATATTAATGATTATTTGAAAAAGAAAATTTTGTTCTATCAATATTGGAATCACCATAAAATATTGGCCAAAATATATTTGGAAGTTGTAATGGCCTGGACCTCTCTGGTCCATCCCTTTGCTGAAATATGGTGTTTGAGGTGTTCTGGGAGGTTAAGGTGACTCATACCCAACACTTTTTCCAAATTTCCAGTTCTGTGAATAGTGTTTCTAGTTTTTTGAAAAGTGCCACGGTGAGTAAGAAATGGTGAGACAAAATTGGTGTCACAGAAACGGTAAGTCAGAAAGGGTGAGACAGAAATGGTGAGACAGGAACGATGGGACAGAAACAGTGAGACAAAAACGGTGAGACAAAAACGTTGAGATAGAAATGGTGAGTCAGAAACGGTGACACAAAAATGGTGAGACAAAAATGGTGAGATAGAAATAGTGAGTCAGAAATGGTGTCATAGAAATGGTGAGAGAAAAACGGTGAGTCCGAAACAGTGTCACAGAAATGGTGAGACAAAAACAGTGGGACAAAAATGGTGAGATAGAAATGGTGAGTCACAAACAATGAGATATAAATGGTGAGACAGAAATGGTGAGACAGAAACGGTGAGATAGAAATAGTGAGATAGAAATGGTGAGTCAGTCATGGTGTCATAGCTCATGAACAGTGTTTCCAGAACTGTTTCATATTTCCTTTTCCAAATTTATAGATTTTTATAGTTTCTCCAATTTAATGTTTTCTTTGAAATAAAACGCATTTATGGCATGGTTTTAAGGTATTTAAAGCTGAATCAAATCCCATATCTCCTATATTAATTTTCTTAAGGCTCGAGATTCATTTACTTGGTCAAACCGCATGGTTTAATGTGATCCAATGTTAATGGAAAATCTATTGTATCTTAAACTACTGCTCCGTTAAATCTTCTAAAGGGACAAGATATCTTCATACCTTGTTCTTTGTCCTTATTCTCTAGTGCGAGATGGTCAAACATTTATTTCCTTCTTATAGGAATCATGACATTAAACTTTTCCTGGGGGATTGGTTTCCCTCGACGTTCTTTTTGCTATAAGTACACCCCCTGTTTTGGTGCAACCAAGCAGTATCCATCAATCTTTGATATAAGTTATGATTTATAATTATTATTTTGGGTTCAACTTCTCCTGTTTGTCCTTTCCATATTATGGCATGTGATATCCATGCTTCTAATTGAGTTTCTTGGGTTTCAGTTGCTGCGGTCATGTCGTGACATCCTCGGGTGGGTGCAATTGTCATGGGAGGAGGTGATCATGATCCGTTGTGTGGATCATTATCGTATAAAGATACTAAAGAACCTTTTTAAATTAGGGGATTCATTTCTTCTCTTTTATTTTTACGTGCCACTGTAGAGTTAGCATGTTTTATCCATTGGATCACAATGGAATTGACATAAAAAATATTTGAACTAGATAAATAAATTGATATCAATTGTATAATATTGCCTCTGGTTTTTTCTAGATAGCGTGATAACTATGATTGTTTTGTTTAGCTGTTCATTCATAATGTAAATTGGTAAAGAACGTAAATAATAATTAATTGATAATTGTTTGGATAAATATAAAGAGGCATGTAAATGAATCAGGTTCTTATTGGTTTATTTTTTTATGTTAGTCAAATTGGTGAAGTAAGCATGTTTAATATATTTGTGATATCTTAATGTTTAGGTTTCTTGAATATGGAACCTACGAATAATAAATTTGGTTAATTCAAGATAGATTAAAGAACTGATTGTTTGATAATTCCTTTAAGGGTTCTGAGTTACCCTATTGATTGTTCAAGGGCCAAGAGCCCTACCGATATGATTGTTTTTTTCCTGCTACATGTGTTGTGATGTGAGCCCGGATAACTGTTGTGATATGTGGGGGCTTGTAGGCCAACTGGTTGTTGTAGTAGTTGACGCCTAGAGTGGCGAGATAAGTCGATATATGCATGTGGGTGTCAGGGAGGACACCGAGGATGATGAAATGGGTTGGATGCGAATGTTTTCTTTTATACTGATTCTTATTGGTTCTTTATCTACTTTACTTTCCACATTGCTAATGGCAGCTGGTCTTGCTTACCCTTCTTCCAAAATGGGCGAAGACATGTGTGGTATGCCACATGATTTATGTGTTTATATTTTCAAGGGAGGATGGGTCTATGCTCTTGCTATAGGTGGTAAGGACTTGACGAGTAGTTCATCTACTCACTGTGTTGATCCCATTGTTTTTATAATCATATATTGTTTTCCTAGAATTCCTAGGAATATGGGAAAGTAATGTTGTAATTAAATAAATGATGTTAACCCATGGGGTTTGGATCTTTCTAGGGAGTAATGTTGAGGTTGTTATTTGAAGGAACAATGTAATTTGGGTGTGACGCTAATGAAATTTATTGTGGAATTATTATTGGTTAATTAATGTTTAAATAATTAATAAACGTAAAGTACAAGTAATGAAAAGGGAATGAAGTAATGTATTAAATCCCTTTAAATGGTTTCCTGCTTATATGATACCTAGTCTTAGAAGTATCAGCCTAGAGTCTAAGAGACATTAGCTATAGTTGAGTCTAAGACTAGGTTATGCCCATAGTGTGGTTGGGAGCTATAGTATATTATGTACTTTTTGTGTTTCTATACAATACTCCGCCCTCTCAGTAAATGAAACTGACACCTTGGGGATTCTGAGCCCTGGGGAGTTTTTTCCCCAATATTCTAGTGGGAGGATGGATGGATGACTACCCCATTTGGCCCAACTCTCTTCTCTTGGTAGTTAATTGTGATGGAAAGCACATTAGTTAGTTTTCCCCATATATGTGTGTAGAGGGATGTAATGGATTGTGGTTATTCACACACATATATTCTGGATATAGTTTTTCTATTGACTTATATAGGTGTAACATGTATAGGCTATGATGGATTGAGGATCCTTACTTGGTGTATGGGCTGTAATGGCTTGAGGTATAATACCCGACGTATGATACACATTATGTGAGCTGTGGTGGAACCCAAAAACTACCTGGTTACGTTGATTACGTGGACATGGTGGTTTTGTTACACGAGGTGCATGTTGTGGTGCTTCTCCCAATTGTCTGCAGGAAAACCTTTTTTTGAGAGAGATGCTTAGGATGTACGACGTTGGGGAAAAGCGGAAAACCAGTGGGGAAGTAGTAGTGGGGTAACCTTGATATTATTTATTATATTATATACTCTTGTATGAATTACTTGGTGAGAGTATCCATGTTGATTCTTGGAACACAGTATTCTTATTTAGGTGACGAGTTAGTTTCACTTATTGTTCATTGTGCTTTAACATGATTTCTTTACTTTTTCATAGGAGGCTTCTGGGAGGATCCTACTAAGTATACTTTTATAATCACCCTATGTATATACAAACTGCATTTCATGTCACTTGGAGTTGGTTGGGGATCAGGATGGTTACTACTTTCTTGCGGTTGTAGGAGTTGTTTGGGTTTGTGGTTACTGCTGTTTTATGTTCTTTTGGGAACTTGCAGCTTTTCCCCTTTCAGTTGTAGTAGTTTTTCATGACATTTCATATGTGTACTTGGGATTTATTTTATCTTACTAGTTGAGTTGGAGTTGGTTGGTGTCTATCTTATCTCTCTCTTCTGCATGTGTTTTCATAAAGGTTAATGCCTCCCATTTGTGTGTTCGCTATACCCTCAGTGCTAGTCACCTACCCGGGGCCTACTGGAGGCAGGAATTAGGGGTTATTATCTCCCTCCTAACATTTCCATCCCAGAAGGGGTACACTTTGTGGGGAGGGTTTAATGGAAAAAGGGAATGAAATAAAAGAAAAAATGTTATGGAAAAGTTAGTAATTTGGTTGTGGTTATTGAGCACCCCATGGAGGATTCATTGGAAACAAAAGAAATAAGAAAAAATATTGTAACTAGATTATGAAGGAATTAGAAAAGTATTTTATGAGAACTATAAATAGAATAGTTTAGAGAGGAAACCAAAATTTAGATATTTCTTAAAGGGGTGGTGAGATACACATTTCATAAGAATTTAGAATAAAATTATTGTAAATATTTGTTCTTAATATAAAGAGACCATATTTATTGCATGATAATAAAAATAAAAAATGTAAAATAATAGAGTTTGGATATTATTTAGTTAGACAGAACCTAAAAAACTTGATTAGAAACATTTTATTAAAATTCTAGGTATTTCATGTAGGTTTCCAACCCATTTTACCATTTGTGTTTTTTCTGTGGAAACAAGTTTCTAAGAAAGTAATTATTTCTTATGTATTAAAATAAAATTGGTATTATTACATAATACAAACCCTATAATTAAAAATTTGATAACCATATTATTATATTGACTTTCTAAAATTTATAACAATTAATTTTAAAATAATAAATATATATAAAACAATTTTAGGGAATTATGAAACTTATGTTCTAAAATAGTAAACAGAGGTTTGTAAACAAAAATCAACATTTTTAAACATAAATCATATCATATAAAATGAAAAAAATCCAAAACAAAGTTTCATAAATTTCCAATTAATACTTATATATGGATAATATCATAAAATTCAGGGTTTCTATAAAAACTGTAATTTTACCTATTAATAAAAAACAATACCTTTTAAAAAATTGGAATTCATTTCTAATATTATATTGAAATTTGGAATAAAAAATAAAGTCTGTTTTTTAAAATTAAAATTATAATATTTATATATTTATTGTTTAAATGATAACACAATTCATGGTCGAAAATTATTTTATATTTTTTTTAAACAAATAAGTATCCTTCAACTTATATTTTATGCATTTATAATTTTTTAAAATATTTTTATTTAATCAAGATTTTATTATTATTTTGTTTTTGTAATAATATTCTGGTAATATAGAACATGTAATTTTCGTTTACTATTTTATGTAAAACAAGCTATAAAATATTTTTTGGATTTAGGGAAAACATATATTCCAAAAATCATTAGGAGTTAAACGGAATCTATGCAAATAAATTTACATAAGATGAATAAACCAAGTGGATTAATTTTTTTTATGTTATAAAATTAATATATTTGAATGTAATATGATGTATAATATTCATCAATAAGTACATAAGAGTCTTGTTGTAGTGGAAATGAATAATATTTGAAATCCATCAGTGATAAGTAAATGAAACACATAGGTCGAGTAGAGAAATTCAAAAATTTACAAAACATCTTTCCGTATGCTAATATATGTATGTATTATCCTTCAAAGTCCATGTATAGATTAATTCAATCACAATTATGTGTGATAATCATTACACATTGTATAATATTCTTTCATTGATAATGTATCACATTATAGACTATGTCATTATATACATAGGTTCAATTGGTGGGAGGACTATAAAAAATGGTTACTATTGAAACATCCATGTATATGATTGGGTAACCAGACTATAATGAGAATGAAATTTAGAATAGTTCTAAAGATAAGTATTGATACATAAAAGTAACTTATGATACCCTATAGATCATTAAATTTCATAAAATTACCAAGAAAAATAAAGGCTAATATGCAGAGTAAATTCATATTATGTAAAGATACTTTTGATATTCATATCATATGTATTACATAAAAATAGTGAAATGTAAATTTTAATTACTTTCAACATTCAAAACTGCATTAAACACCCAAAAATATTTTAGGGATTGACAAAATTTAGGTTAAACAAATCTAGTCTAGAAAAATTGTGAAGGGATCCTCTATTAAAACTGTACGTCATTTATCAAACTGTAGATGAAGATAAATATTAGGGGAGGAAACATAAAACATAAGAAATTTTCAAAAGTAATAATTCCAAAACAAAATATTACACTCTATTGTTCAATGTGGAATTCGATCTAGGGAGAGGATAACTATATAGTGAATTGCATGGGGGTTAATAAAAAGGTTCTATGAAAGTATACATATATATCCCCTCAACATTTTTAAATGATTATATGATATTCCTACAACCTTGAATAGATTTAATAAGGGTTTATATAATTTTTTTCTGTAAATTTAAATTCATTGTTTTAATTTTCATTTACTGTTTTCAACTTTTTCCTAGATTCCTTAATGATTTTAAACCTTTTTGGCATTCCTAAAATCTCATGATTCGTGATGGTGAATTAAAAACCCATTGTGGGTCATATAAGTGGGAATCACATTGGTATTCATGAATTTATATATTTAATTTAAATTTAGTATCTAAAATTGTTGTGTAATAGCGATGGTAGATGGTGTAGGAAATGATCATCTGCCTATTTTTTCATCAACACTACACTATTATTTTTCTGTTTTAATTTCAATGTCTACAATGATTTGATTAAATAAATATAAAAGTCATCAAAAAATACATATTTCTCAAAAACAAGGTAATAAATAAAACCCAAAACCTAAGTAGAATCTAGAAATAATCAATTGCTATTTCTCACTGTAATACAATCACAAGGAGTAATAATTTATGATGGAATGTTTTAAGATAATTATAGTTATGAGTTCCCCCACCTTATAAGAACATATGCAGAAAGGTAATCATGATGAAGAATAATAAGAAGTCGACGTGACTTTGTTTTATTCTTTAGAATATATCATGTAGATTATATATGTTTGTTAAAAATTCAATCCCAGATATTAAATATATTTTTCATAATGTAGTCTATGGGAAAATTGGATACGACCTGAAAAGTTAATGGGAGATGATTAGAAAATTTATATTGTAATTTTTATTTACTATGTAATTCATTTTAAAACTATCCGAAGTAGATTTAAAATTATGGATTCTATATTATTTAACTATACCTTAAATGTAAATTCTGAAAATGAGGTAATAGGTTTTAATGAAAAATTTATGTCTCTGCTACCCTCTCCAATAGAAATATATTACAACGTATTCATTAAAGGATAGGATCAAGGACTAAGCTACCCATGAGAGTGGAGTTTTATTTTACGTATTCTTATTTTAATTTTTAAATATATGAAATGTAATTTATATCCCTATATACATAATGTTTAAGTTGAATGAGTTGAAAAATACACTAAATAGAAAACAAATCCCATCAATGATGAGACCGTATTATAATAATATGAAAATGACGATATATCAGTATTTATGAATGATTAAACATCTTCTATTGATACCATAAAAGTGATAAAATACCATCTAAACTGATCTTTTTAAAACTATATTTAAATATATTTTTTACTAATGGACCTCTAAATAATTTTTCCTCAAAAAACCATATAATTATCTAGGAAAAATAAACAAACCCCAATATAGAGGTGGATTTACTACATGGTCAAGATGTTCTGGGACACGTTGATATGAATCTTCATCACATGTATCCCTATTAATATCAATTATATGATGATAAAATACTTAATAGGGATAATTATTTCTTTTTATTATCACCCATACATTACATCAGTCCTTATCTTATTCATTCAATAGGAATAGTTTACATTTCACTTGGGGATACCCACACTCCCTTACCACATATGGGAATTTAGAGAAAAAATATATGGTGTTTTATAAAAATGAATCCAAACCCAACAACAATTTTTGGGAGAATAATGAATCTACCTACTAAGGATAGTAATTTTACTTTCAACCCACTTGGCATTCATACTAAATAATATTTAAATTTTCTTTCATTTTATTATCTATTATTATTTTAAATAAATATTTTCATTTGATATTATTTTCCTTGAAGTGTTTTTATATAGGGTAGTATCTTTATGAATAATAATAATTTAATGAATCCCGAACATCCAAATTTATCCAAAGTTTTATTAATTATTTTCATTTTTAATCACTTTTATGGTATCTATATTATGTCGAGAATTAATAGGAAGTGTTATAAATATTTTTAGTGGGAGCCCAATATTTTATATTATATTAAAAAACTATATGAAATATATTTATGAACCTTGGGGGTTCAATTTTTTAATTTTATTTATATTATCATTATTAATTATTAGTGTCTTTTTAAGTTAATAAGATATATAATTAAACATTTCTCTCTATTAAAAATTATGTTTTATTTTTTAGGAATTAACTAATTTTGACATTATTGAAATCAAATTATTTTTGAGTGTTTTTTGGAACTTTATCCATTAATATATACTAGATTAAAAAATATCTAAAATATTTCCCATATAATGAATTGAAATTCCATATTTTTGATAACCAAATCGACTGAGATTTTAATCTAATTATATATATATATATATATGTGTCTTTATAGTTCTTTTATGGATACTCTTGGGTCATATAGGTAAACTAGAACTCTCATTAATTATTTTTTGAAAATTTCAATTTCATGTTTTATATAAATGAAATTAAAAATCATATATTTGAAAATGACCTTTTTAAATTCATGTTAATGGACACCATTTCATTTAAAACCCTTATAATCTATAGAAACCATGAGTAAACTTTTATGTAAGCTACATCACATGATATATTTAACAGTATCTAACCATATATTTTTTATGAAGCATGATATATTTTTTAGTTTGAGTATGGGGGAGAATATTTTTTATGAATATTTTTTTTATGTTTATTTTTTTTGAGTTGACATAAAGGGTTCTTATAATAATAATTTTTATATTGAGTTCGTAGATACATTTAATCATTATAAAACATTCCTCTCTCTATTTCAAAATGAAAAATTGTCTACATAATTAAATATGAATGGAAAATATAAAAATAACACAAAAAAAATTCATTAAAAAATAGAAAATATGATGTTTTATTAATTTTATTGGTTGTCCTAGTCATGAACCACAAAAAATACAAGGAAAAAAGTGAATAGTAGTATGGGATTAATATATTTTATTGGGGGTTTATTTGACTTTCATTAACTTTTTAACACTTTTTTATATCTATCAATCTATGCACGTAAGAGTCTAAAAAATACTATTTATCCAATAAAATTTTAATATCATTTAACACATTAAGACCTAGTAAGAATATATATATCCCAATAACTACTAATATTATATTACATTGTAAAAAAGAACTAAATATAAAAAAACGTTTTATATAAAAAAATATTATCTTTTATGCTTGAATTTATATTTCCTAAGAATTAATTTTGTACATATAAATGTGGAAAAGTAGAAAACAACATGTTTTTTTATAGACAAGTATATTAAAATCCTAATGATATTATTATATTATTGTCTATTAACTAAATTTCATATCTCATTCTTTGAGAATAATAACTCGGTAGAAACATATTTTTCATTTCCTTAGAACATTTATTCCAAATTCATCTTAAACCACATTAAAATATTTTAATTGATATATTAATGTACCATTCATTCCTTATACAACGTATAAGAAAATTAAAATGGTCAATTATTTAATCATAAATATTTTAAGAAAATACATTTTGAATTCCATAAACTGCTTTTAGTATGCTTCATTTAGTCCAATGATGATTACGTCATTATAATTTATGACCACCATAATCATTTGACCACATTTATTTTATTGATATAGTTATTATGATAAAATAGTACATGATGAAAAACAAGCTTCATCAAATATTTACAATGTTCAGAATACTGTGGTCTTAGTGCATTATATATCCCATAAAGTTCTATATTTCTCAAGGAATTGTTGTTCTTATCTTCAAGAAGATGAAAACTATATGATGTGTATAAGTACATCAAAATTTCAAGAAATTAATTGATGAATTTTAATTCTACATCCATTTAGAAAATACAGAACATTCATTTTACTATTATGTAAATGAATAATCAAATTTTGACTAATCTATCAATGATTGTAAATATTCCATCTACATTGACATCATTAATTTGGGAATCTGTCTTCCATAGAAGACAAAATTTATTTTTAATCACCTTTTTCATTTGGATTAATTTGGAAAACAAAATTGACCCTAATGAAATTATTAAAAAATTTCTACAAATATACTCACATATTTGATGACTATATTTTTGTTCATGTTCTCCATGCATCACTTAGATCAAATTTTTATATTTACAATCACTATTAAATATCATTTTATCTAAAAATATTAGATATAATTTTTCTATAGACATATCATTATTATATTTTACGGTTATTTTATATAGATAAATTACATTTAATGGTAATATTTTAACACATATCTATAACTTCTATACAGATTCTATCCAAACAACCCCTTAAACATAAATAGTGTATTCTTCAAAAATCATCATTATAATGTTTTTCACCCCAATAGGTAATAAAATCTTCATCACATACCTTTATAATTTGATCAGTTTTCTTCTGAAAAGTCTAATCATTTTATACTAAATTATGGGTTATTATCACCAATAATTAAAAAATTAATCCATTTATATACCATTATCATTATTTAGTTTTAAATGGAAGATCTTTGATCTCCAAAAGACTCAAACATTATATGCTTCTCTTTACTTATAATAAATCACTTACTTTAAATGATACTGTATAACATTAATTTTATATTAAACATTTGAAAAATCTCATGTAGATTATTATCTTCTCAATTACACAAATAAAATTTCATAGAAATATATTGTGTTATCAATAATTCTTCTTCCAAAAAATTAAAATATAGGTACTTCTCAATAAGAATCATTCTAGATATTTTTTTTAAAATCTATCATGTCCACTCACATAAAAATTTAATTTATGAGTTATAAATTCTGAAACATAGTTCCTAACTTACATATTTTTTAGGTAATCCAACACATAGTAATTATTAAACAATATGAATTTATTTATTAGAAATGTAAAAATCATCTACCCAAACATATTTTATACCTTTCTCCAAAACTGATTAATTAAAATTGGAATCTTTTAGTTTTGGTTGATGGTCACGAACCAAGAAATAATATTATAATCATCAATGAATATTATAAAGTTTACCATCTGATCAATAACCCTTAGTGAGATAATACCAAACACATCATCATTAACCAATCCCAGAAAACTTTTTTTATATCTTTTCTTTTGGATTTTTTTGTTACTCAAATAACCTAACCAGTTTGGTAAACACAATTTTTTTATGTACAATCACATATCATTATATAAATTTCATGAAATCAATCATTATTATCTATTTATTATAATGTAATATATTATAAATTACCAATCATTCTATGTAACAATCTATTTTCGTCATCATTGGATAGAAAACCCAAATTTTCATTTGTGTGATTGTATTTAAAAATAACTATTTCATCATTCCCATTAGTGATATCAATCTCTTTTTATAAAATTTATAAAAAATCATGTGTAACATAATTTACATCCACTTATAATTGTGTGAAAATGACTTTAAAAAAACAAGAAATCTATACATGTAAAGTATTTTCCCAAATTTTTTGATATTCTAAATATAGTAATCATTAAACCTACTTTGTTTCAGTATATTAGGAAATTTTACTTTTTCCATCCCATTTTAAATGAATAATTTTTCATTACATTATAATTGGTAATAAAAACACTCTAAATAATTAATATAGAGGCCCAATTTGGGGATTTTAGGGAAATACCCACAACAGCTACCTCCTCTGTTATTTTTTCCATGTCTTTGACTTTACACTAGGTGATGGTCAATACATTTTATCCATGTGTTAATATTACTTACCAACATTATCTTAAAATGATATAAATTAAATTTTAATTTTCATCCAACATTATGATTCATTAAAAAAATATTTATAACATCATTAGGTCCTGATAGACACATTAATATGTATCATTGGTGATCAATACCAAGTCATATGACTATATCGACTGTAATATAAATATTGTCCGTTGAAGGAATACATGAAAGGTTGTGTTATATATGGATAAATTTTTGACATGCATTCTTTCCAATAACTTTTGGCTACAAAACACACACATTGAGTATGTATCATCACTCCAAAAAAAATTTACACCCAAATTTCGGACTATTCATGTATATTACTGATTTTTCTTCTTTGTATATTGGTTATTTTTTAACTATTTTGATTCTATGTCTCATGAAAATCACCATATTCTATTGAGTAGGTCCATGTGACTTTCCACAAGAAAACATGGCATTTTACTTGTAATCTAACCCTATATCATCTTTTTTTTTATCACGTGTCACATGTTTCTATGAAAAATAATATAAATTTCACCATGGGATTCAAATTTTCTACTGACACTATTTTACATCTTATTTGATATGATTTCTTGATAATATACATGTAGTCATTTATTTATCCCTATCATCTATTTTTTACTATAGTCTACTAACTACTCCATAAAGATCATTGATATGTTTGACTTTATCTTTTATATTTTTATTCAAATATTCAACAAAATAGTCGAACTTTTTGATATTGAGCTTATACTAATTGAACAACTCTTAAAATTTTGGATTTTAGAAATAATCATTTTGATTTTAGTATATAACTCATCTTTAATATCCAATATCTAGATCATGTTGATTATATTATGTAGTACCACACCATCATAATTCATTATTTCTAATATCTAAGAATCTATCTCATCAAGTTAATCTTTTAACTCTTAATTATGATTAACTCATCATACAATATTCAATTGATCATTACCACTATATTACCTTTATAATAACATGTTTATAGTAGAAAAAATAAAATCTTCATTAAGATCAGTTAAGATCCAAATTAATTATGATTTTAATTATTTCGATACATTATAATCATGTCATAATAGACTCTTCTTATTTAAAAATATTTCCTTAATACTCATCCAAAAACTAAATTGATATCAATTTTTTTTCATAGAAACATTATAAAAATCATAATAATATATAAACTGCTTAAGATGCCTTTTAGTATGTGATTTTCCATTCAACACTGAAATCACATAACAAGAGTGTTCCATTTGAACATTCGATTTACCCTTTTCATAATTTTGTAAAGTGAGGAAATATCATAACCATATCCCACTATATCATTATTATTTTTTTATCATTTCACAATCCACTAGTTTTTTATAATATTATAAAATATAATCTCCCTTGGATCATTACATGTGACCACATAGTTTTTGAAGTAATCCATCATGGAAGTCATATTTTGATATACTTCATCATCGGTGCATTGATGATGGTTTCTATAGGTCCATGTATATTATTCATAATCTCATAAAACCAATAAAATAATTTATCTACTAAATTTTATTAATTAATCCAAAAGTCCATTAACTTATTCTATAGAACCTATAATTTTTCATCCCATACCATTGAAACTATTTCAGGGATGTCAATAAAACATTACTACAAAGTTTGATATGATTAACATAACATCACCCTTGTGCACACTCTATTAGATGATTCTCCTCTAACACGTTATTTACCCTAACATCAATATCCAATTCCTTTTGAAATCCTTATAATAAATCAAGACTATCAACTTTTACTTAAATTACATAAAGAATATCTCTTTAAGAATTCATTCTTAATGATGAGATATATTGTTTCTTATGATTCATCAAATTATAGAATTTATTCCCAAAAAATTTCATAATATTATCATAATTTACTAACATTGATATATCCAAATTGTGAATAATTCCACTAAATTAAACAATTAAATATGATAAAGCTTTTTAAACCCATGATAAGTTGAATAAATTTTGGGAGGGGGTGAATTTGGGTATGAATGATTAAAATAATTACTATTTAGATCATTCTTCATTATTATAAAAAATAACTATTCTCTTATTATCATCTTATATATGAATAATTGAAATGTAATCATGAAATATGAAGAAGAAATATTATTTTTTCTCTCCCATTGAGTAATTTCCAAGTAAGACACAACAATGATGTTCCAATGTAAAAAAATAAGAGTTGAATATTTATATTCCTCATATCAGACTCACTATCCCCTTATTTAAAAATTATTCACAAGATATGAATAATATTCCCACTTAAATAAAGTAGTATCACTATTAATTTATAATATTCTCAAATCAATTGAATCAACTCTATGCACACTAATTAGGTTTTAAAAAAATAATTTTTTACTATAATTTTTGAATTCAATTCTACCATATCAATTCAGGGTGATTTATTTATGGTTTGAATAAATACCATTTCTCTATGACCGATGTTCACTAAAATAACATTCTAAACATTATAGGTTATTTAAATTCATTTTTTCAATTAAATAATTGTTATGTTTAAATTTCTCATGAAAATGTTTTTTGTATTCCTTATGCCAAAATATATTAATAGCAGTTCTAATATTTCTATATGCCTTTTTAGTCTTGATTTAAAACTAATATTTCCTTATTTATTAGACAAAACATACATGGAAATCACATATCATGAAACCTAACATGATTGCATAAAATAAATAACCACTATTTTATTTTTCTTAATAAATTCATGCAAACTCATCTTTATATGCATCCACATACTTTATTCATGAATAAATCACTTACTCCAAAATTTAGCCAAATATTCTTAAAAATACCTTAAAAGTATCGAGTGATTTACATTTTAGAATACATCTTAGTTAACCCTAATTGGGAATAATGTGGACATTCTTTGTCACCCTTTACAACACGAAATATCAGATAAGTTAACTAAATAGATTTTACAAAATATATATAAATATATTATAAATTTTTTAATGAAAAATAATAAGTTCTTAAGTTATAATCCCACTAATCAAGGGAACAAAAAACATAATTTATATTTGTATCTAAAAATTGTATTACCAATGAATTATATAAAATCATTCAATTATTAAAACAAAATAAAGATAGATAAATGCAAATAAAAAGACCAACAAAGTGGATTCTTGACATAATCAATGTCATACATACATCCTCAAATACCAAATAAACCAACAATATTATCTTCACAAGACCCATGGAAACCTCAAGTCTTCACTATCACCATGTATCCAGGAGTCCATATATTGGGAACATTTTGAAATGTATGAGTAACCTTTCCTACAATAAGGATATCAAAATGGTGTAAAAACCAATGTTTTTATATACGATATAAGATAATTCTATGTTGTATTCCTGTATGATATCATTCTATGAAATAAATTTTATATGAATATTGTTAATAAATATTTTATATAAAAATATGTATAGTATCAATATTATATTTTTTTAATTAATATAACAACTATTACAAAAAAATATTCAATTTTATATTGATTTTCTAAAAAGTTTTATTGTTATATTAAGTCATTTTTAATAATTTTGGGTCAACAAATAACAACCCATACTATTTATACATAGATATTAAATATTGTTAGATAAATATTAAAAACATTTTATAAATACATTCTTTTGGAGTATATTTTGTGTATCAAGATACTAGATAAACAATCTACTTATTTGATGAAAGTACTTAAACTTATCCCATAAATATCTTCCTATATAGTACTCTTTGTAGACATACCCTATATAAAAAATCTTGATAATCAAGGGAAATGAATCATAAGAAAGGATGTGATAATATTCTTTGTGAGGGTAAAAATGGGAGATACCAATCACTGATAACATGAATTAATAAAATAAGCATAAGGATATGAGATCACAATCATAACATACAAAGTTTATACCCAATCTATAATGGATCATAAACATGATTCTTGGAATAAAATATTATCATTTCAAAATACATGAAACATAATATTGGGAAACAATCATAAATAAATCATGAACCACAATTTCATGTCATATAATTATAGTGTCACAATCATAGTTAGATAAACCATTTCATATGTCATGGTAAACTATTGATACAATCAAATCATAGTGAAATAGTTATCAACACTTTATTACCAAATTATATCAAATCCGGAATCATTACCCATTTCCCATATTATATTTAGCACATAAACTTGTTTTCTATAGTGGATCAAGCACATAGACTTGTTTCCCATACTAGATCAATCACATCGATATGTTTTTAATAATTATCTCATTATATATAAAAACATTACCCAATAAACTAAAGGGAAATATAATTATAAATACACCCACAAAATAATTAAAACTATACATAGTGTTTTATAATATCATTAAATATTCATCATATCATAATATCATACCCATGAAAATAAAATAGTTTTCATAAATATGTCAAAATTTTATCATAACATAAACCATGGAAAATAAATGGGTTTCAAAAACATAAAATAATCATAAATGTAAACCATAAAAATAAATAATAAGTATATTATATTTGGATTATATCCCTAGTAAAACATAAATAACATCAAAGGATGTTATCATAGATGAAAATTAATTTAAAATAATTACTAAAATATTTACATACGAAAATACCCTTTTGATTTTAAAATCAATTTTTTAAAATAATTTTTTTTAAACAATAAGGATTTTTTTTGAAATAATCTTATAAAATTATAATTCATGAATCAATTTATTTAGTGTTCATTATGACTATAAATTTCTTTCATTTTTTATAAGTTAAAATTAAAAATTCATTTCAAGCAATTTAAAAATGTTAAAAAGAAACTTGTTGGATAATGACTAGAAGTTTCATTTTAAGAAATATTTAAAAATTAGATCATGGGTAAAAACAACCTTAAAAAAACATAGGATAATATTAAAATCTTTCATGAATTTTTTTACATAACATTTATATGGGGGAAAAGTATTTTCGACCAAATAAAGAATTTAAGTTAGTTTTCTTAAAAAACATTATTTTGAACTCCTGAGATATTTAAGTGAGTGAAATAAAAGGAAAAAATGTTTTATTAATAACTAAATAGGGTAGAAGAAAAATTTAAGGGATTTATTTGACAAGGAGCATATAATTTCCTTAATGAAAGTTCAAGAATACATATTCCTGATTACAATTGGATTGAAATAGAAATTCTTTACCACTTTGGTAACTTTTCAATTACATGCTCCATGAAATAATAGTACCACATGAAACAATAAATAAAATGATAACTATAAGAATAATTATATAACATGTAAATAGGGTATTATATAGAAAAAAAACGAATGGTGAATATGGCATGAGTCTCCCAGAAATAACAGTGAGACTAGAGGTCCCTTACCTCAAGTCTCGTCATTACTCATACATAGTCCATTAACATGTAAAACCAATATAGATTTAGTATACATTTTTTATAGAATAATAATAATATCTATATTACAATATATTATTTACATATTAATATTATCACTCATTTAATAAATTTTTTATATTAAAATAACTATTTTGGGTTATAATTTCTTTGTTTCTCATGCATGTTTTGGTTTGGTAGTCTCAAACCTTATACATTGGTCAAGCTAACGTAGCCTACAGAATTTTAATAATGATATAAATATAATATATGTTAATTATAAATATATATATATATAAAATATTTCATAAAAATTATCAATATAAAAATTAAATACATAATTTACAAAGACGGTAGGTCGAACATTCACATGAACACTTTTCTATTTTTTGAAGAATAGAAAAAATTAAGGTAAATATTAATTCAAATTTCCAAAATAATTATTATATAATATATATAATATATATTCCTTAAATAAATCATTATTACCATATATTTTAAAATAAGATGACAAATGAATCACATCGCTTTGAGGAGGTGGTAGTCTACACATATGCACGAGCAATGGTATCATTTTCAAGGGATGGAAAAGTAAGAAGGTGTGTATGATTATATAATTAAATAAGAATAATTATGGAAAAAATATTCTAAATAAAAATTCAATCAATCATTATAACCATCCATGAAATATGGTGATGAAAAATAAATTACACGGCTATATGGAGATGGTAAGCCTTACCTATAGAAGAGCATTGTATTCATTTTACAAAGGATAGAAAAGAAGTTGAAAAAGGTTCTCCCAAGATCATAAAAAAATAACTATATTGAAGATACTTAATTCATTATTTTATAATTAATATAACATATTTATAATAGGTATAATATTAAATTATATTGAAAATACTTGGTCATTGAGAAACCCTCTTTGAATTGGATCATAAGCATTGAAATGATGGTATTTTGAAAAAAACATAAGACCTAGTATTTCATGAAGGATGTTAGTAGGATATTAGCAAAATTAACCACACATTTATAAATGAAATTCCCTTCTAAATGAATAAATTCATTACTAAGAAATGTAGTTATAGAAAAAACATGCACTAGTTTGGGAATCCTAGATTGTTATAAGTTATATCCCATTATATTTAAAACACCATTAAGAAAAATAACCATTTATAGTATAAAAATATATAGTGTCTATTATGATTATTATATACTAAGGGTTAAGATAAAATATAGTTGACACAGGTGAAAGAAGTGATGTTGTTGAATAGTAGGATCATTCCCTATGAAACCTGTTTATCAATGATTTCAAGGATATGTGATCACTAGGATTTTCCCATGACCAATCCCAAGATGAGATTCAATAATAAACGAATGATTAAAACTGTTTATGGGATATTTTCATGATTATCAAGATCATGGACACATCTATGTTTTCCAAACTACCCCAAGGAAGTGTCACAATCACACAACATACCCGTAGGGTGTATGGTAGTGTAATAAAAAGTTATATATATACCATCACAATATAAATTTTTATATTTTATTTTATTTAAATGATTTTAATTAACCCTTTTATTACTACATTATAAATTATTAACACGATATATAAAAAAATTGATAAGAATAAATCAAAATATGATTTTTAAGTTATATATATATAATAAGAAACGTTTTTTGAAAAAATTCAACATTTTTTAAAAAAAAGTTATTTTAATAAAATGTTCTTATTAAATAATAATTGTTGTAATAAAAATGGAAATATAATATAATGAACTCAAAAATAATCTTTATTAGGACCAGAAATCTATAATCAGCGTATAAACTAGTATTTTTCAGAAAATAATATTTTTTAATTTGAAATAATAAATTCTAAAAATTATAGAATTATTTGAATAAAATAAATATTATTTTTGAAATAAGTATGTTGAATTTATCTATTGGGGAATTTTTCAAAATTTACTAAGATCGATTAATTGTTTTCTAAAAATATAATATGATAAAAATATACAGTATGTATTATGACATCATAAAATCTGAAAAGTTGGTTAATAAAAATTTTAAAGAGTAAAAATATCATAAATTAGGTTTTAGCTTTAAAATAACATCTTTTTATTATAGTTTATTAATTTCATAAATCCTTTATTAATCTTACAAATCATATATTATATTTTAATGTTTTAAAATTAATTATTTATGAACATGACTCACTTCTACATTGTCAATGGTATTATTTTAATTATTTATGTTTTTAGACATAAAATAATTGGAAAACTATTATTTTGTATAAAACATGGGGAAAGTTATGGGAAGGTTTTATATTTTTAATATTTTTTCATATAGAGTTCAGAACCTATGTTTAGAAGTTAATAAATAATCCCCCTCACTTTTTTATAAAAACCCACAAACATCCCATTCCACTTTAATTAATACCATTTGAGATAAATTTGTGTTGGATATATCTCTAAATATCCCTCCCAAGGTATTCTCATGATCTTAACAAGATCCTCCCAATATTTTACAATATCCCTCTCAAGGTAACTGATTCTCTCATCCTGTTTGTTTAATCACTTTCATTGTATTATTACTTTTGTATTTCAATTGTTAATTTATGAATATATTTTTAAATATCTCTTATACTTTCATTATGATCCAAATTTAATTATATACACCCTTTCACCCCCATTACACCCTCCCATTAATTTTTATTTTCACTAGTTCTTCTATAGAAATTATCCTTTGATTTTTCATGAATAAATTCTGTTTAGTGAATAACCATATGTATTTCCACTCAGAATTTTTCTCCTAGATTTTACTATACTTTATTGATAGGGTATTTCTATGTATGTAATTGAAACTATTTAATTATGGGGTTAATAGCAAGGAAATGTGTTCTTATATTGTATGATCTATGTGGAACAAAAATACATGTACATTATACAAATGTGATGGGTGGTACATTAATTACATAACCTTCCAATGAATTTGGTAATTTTTTTTCTAATAAGATATAATTTATGGTTCACTAGAGGCTATCTTGAGCACAATATTTTATGATGTCTCAATAGTTATCCTTAGCTTATGTTTATGATATCATGATTTATTTTTTTTCTATATTTTTATGTTTCTTTGATGTTATCCTCTTATACCATTCTTTGATACTCTTAAATATGATTCTCACTTTCCTATATCACCATGTTATGCCTCATGACTCTAATGTGTTAATTTATAATATTCTATTCTTTTATTACACTCTTAATGGGATTTATTTCTCATCCCTTTTTATACAGGTCCATAAGTAATCTCATGTTTTATTAAATATTTAATTGACATTAAGGGAATGTTTTAGAGTTTTTAAATAATATTATTATATATATATATTTAATTATATTGCTTTATATATCAAATTTCTAAAATAGACTATTTATAAAGATCTTGTAGGATTGTATTAAGTGTTTCTTTATTTTATAAATCATGAAACAAAGTGTTATGAAGACATGAGTTCTCATAGTTGGCATTATGAAATGTATAGTTATTTTTGGGGATTAAGATAATAAACCCCTAGTTATAGACTTATGGATAAAACAAAACATATGAAAACTTCCTTAAATTTTCAAAGTATATAGAGTAAGTACGTTTTTATGAAATAAAATTTCATTCTTAATACTAAAAGTGGATATAGATGAGGAACAACTGTACTAGGTGTTAATAATCCTAAAATGGTCTCATTATGCATTAACTCAATCATTACCTCATTCATGATAATGATACCTTGTTGCACACCTAGATTATCCCACAAGGGGGATATTCTTTAGTAAATTCACATGTTATTTTCAAACCATTATAAAGGAAAAATGATCATAATATTTTTTGTTAATAAATATACCATGGAAAACTCTAATTGAAATAGATAAATTCATAAGTCAAGGAATATATATCATTTATGATTTATACATTAAATTTTAATAGTTTCCCTTATATGTGTTTAATTGTTTAAAAAAATCACTTCCCTAATTGCACTATTATTTTAGTCAATGGCCAGACATAGGAGGAACCGAGTAAACAACCAATGTGAGGTGTAATATGGTGACTTCCAAATGAGAGTCCCAACCCGATGAGAGAATGATTCAAAAACATAATGAAAATAATATCTCAATTATCTCAGGTTTTGATCTAAACCATGAATTGTTATATAAAACCACATCCCCCTAAGACAGAAAGTTGAAATTAATACATTTATACTACAATGACCTCTGAATTTTAGTGTATCTTCCAATCCCTTAATCATAGAAAAATGGATAAATGAAATTAAAAATATAATCTGTATCCTCCATTTATATTAATATGGTATGTTCATGATTTCTATTTATCATATGGATGGAGAATCTATACAATAATGGATGTTGATAAAAAATTATAAAGGTTGAGGAATAAATCAAACTGACGGAGTGTAATGAATTCCATAAAATGTTTTTGATAAATAATTTCCTCAAAATCTATGACTTATCATGCAGAGGGATTTCCTTGGACTCCTAGAAAATTAGGAAGAATCCATTAGTTTTTATAATATAATTTTTAGAAGACTTTAAAGACACACCTATGACTTGTTAATTGACACAATAAATATATTTAAACACTTATTTATTTTGATAATATTGATTCAATGAAAACATTTCAAAATTACATACTTTTCATGATATGAATAAATTTTAGGATATACCCTTTAAGTTGGAATGGATATCACCAAATATAAATTGTCCCATAGGTTTAGAGATAAGAAGCAGATAATGGAGTCTAATTCCATCAGCGTGATGGATAAATCTGATCGGGGTAAGAAATAAAAAATCCCACTTGTCAAAAGTTTGGGAATAAGATTCTTACAAATATTTTGAAGGGGAAAAGATAATTCATTAGGTTTGGAAATGAATGGAAACTAGATAGAGAATACCAATGGGAGAAACCCACTAATGTGATGGTAAAAAGGAATGATCTGGTTATCCCTCATCCTATTTTCCAATGTTTCAAATACAAGGAAGAAGGACCATATACGAATAAATGTACTAAACCAAGGGTTTATGATGATAATTGAATATAATAACTTACAAGTAAAAGTGATAAATGGTTATCTTATTTAACCATAAATAATGATTTGGATTTGAACCAAGATGTAGTGACATGTATGCTAGTTATTCAGTGCTGGATAAGGAACATACTATCTGATTCTAGATCTATATATTATTTTTTATCACCCATATCTTGAAGAACAATTATTAAACCACCTCATAAACATGGGGTGGATCTATCATTGAAAAATAAAAAATGGAAAAATTATGGAATCCCAAGTATATAGATTCTCCCCATTCCATATTTATAGTCTGAACATCCGAAAGAACCATGTGATAATCCCTTTAGTAGAATTTGATTCTATCTTTAGTATGGACTATATTTACTTATATAGAGGCACCATAAAGTTCTAGGAGAATCCCTTTATATTTTTAATCTCCCTCTGAATCTATACAATTATATAGAGGAAGATGAATATCATATGGAATTATCCTCTCAAGAATGGATATTATTTCCCTATGACCAAACATATCTAGCTCAAAAAACTAGAACTAAGGAAAATATAATCCTTTACGACATGACCATTGTGCAAGAATACATTGATTTTTTTTCTCAGTGAATTTCTTGGTCTCCCTCTTAGATAATAGTTTTTTCTCTTAAGCAGAACATATACTCATAGATTTTACAATATACAAGACTCTATATATAATGCCTATTTATAAACATGTGGAACTAAAAAAATGATTACTAAATAATCTAGATTAAGGGTTTATATGAAACATTTCTTCACTATAGGTTACACCTATCCCTTTCATCCAGAGGAAGGATGAGTTAATACACCTCTCCATTGATTATTACGAGATTTTTAATATTGTGATAAATAAAAACTTCCCTCTTCAATGGATTGATGACTTGTTATATCAGCTATGTGGAACCCAATAATTATCAATGGTGGATCAATGCTCAGGATATTTATGTAATGTTAAAGAAGGATGATATCCCCAAGACTATGTTTTAGACAAGGAACAGACATCACGAGTTCATAATGATGGAATTGTGACTTATTAATGCTCATTCTATCATCTTGTATTCGATGAGTAGAGTCTTTAGGGATTTCCTCAAAAAATTGTAGTATTTATAGATGATATTATTATCTCTATAAAAATACTGGATTAACATTAATAGAATTTTAATGTCGTACTAAATATCATCTGAAAGTAAAAGTTATACTCTAAGTATAGTAAACACTAGTTTAACAGGGATAAAGTAACATTCCTTTGGCATTTTATCACCTACAAAGTGATATATGTGGATCGTTCAAAGAATATATACAATTTAAGGATGACCAAAACCAACATCTATGAAAGAAACCTATAATAAACTCATGTTATGTAGTTAATGTGATCTATTTTTATATACATTTCATGATTTTAATTCCAACTGTAAAATATAAATTAAAATGGAGTGAATTTTGTCTATACTAAAAATGTGAGGAGATATTTAAAGAGATAAATAAGATGCTAATCACTGCACTCATTATCATGTTACCCACCATTGTGGAAGAATTTTTTGTTTACAGTGATGCATTCCAAAAAGGTATTGGGTTGTTTTCTCAAGCAAGATAATTGAGTGGGAGGAAATGACCCTAGAAAATTAAAGATCCATGAGAAAAACTAAACAATACATGATATATAATTAGATATAGTGATATTCACATTGAATATTTTTGGAAATTATCTCTATAAGGATAAATTTGACATATATACATATCACAAAACCCTCAAATATTTATTCACAAAAAGGGATATCAATGTACACCAAGTAAATGTGGATAAATTTAACAAATGATTATGATTGTTCGATCTATTAACATCTGGGTAAGTTTAAAAATGAGGCGGATAATCTGAGTTGAAATCAACCCACATCCCTATCAATCATGAGGATTTGAATGGATCTAATATTCTTGTAAATAAAAATGATTGTTTAAGAACCCAGTTCTTCACTTAGGTATGGATTTTTTAAATTTCGGCCTAATTCTCTGGTTTTGACCTAACATGGATGCCTAGTAAGTTAGCTAAGGTCACAAGGGTGTCAGGGGCTTCATCTGAGACCGAATACCATATTTTGTTTGTGGAAATATCCCTATTTCATGGTAGAGTAAATTTTGTTGAAAGGGAACATGGGTAGATCTGACGATGCAGATGGTCTGCATTTCAGACAGAGCCATATCTCACGGTTGGCACATCGTTTACAAAACCATATAACGTAACCATGTAGTGCCCATATTCTCTAGGTACCCATGCATGGTTTGTCAAACCATACATAGTCTAAATTTTTGGGAAATTTTATATTTTTTCCATTAATGATAAAATTAGGGCCTCTTTATTCCCCAGTATGATTTCTAGCAGGATTAACATCCATTCATCTCGATTTGGAGATTTTGAAGGAATAATATATGGATCATGTTATATCCTTTATATGAGATCTGATCGAGCTTTTTTCACCACGTTGGATTTGTAAATGTAGGTACTCGAGTTCATTTGATCCATTGTTCTTTTCTCTTGATCTTGACCTAGTTATCGAGGTGTGAGTGTTTTTCCAATTTTCTCAGATCTACTCCAATCCATGAGAAATCAGAGGATGATAATGGAGGATGAGAGTTGTATAATGATAGGGTGGGTGGTCTATAACTCATCCCTCATGTTCATTGATTTTGGAATTGTCATCTGGGGCTCGTTGATTTCATCGGGTGTCATTTGTTGAATTTATATTCCAGGATTATAATCATTAGAATCATATAGTTATTCGCTTTCCAAATATTTTATTTTTTGTTAGTGTTTATGGCCACAAATCTATCCATACCATGTAAGATGTTATGCCATAATTTTCATTTAGTGTTTTCGCACGTTTAAGCCACCATTCGGGTGTGCCTTAGCTTTAAATTCATAAGGGTAAGCTTTTATATATTAAATTTATTGACTTATATTATTAATTACATAATCAAAAGTACCATATATGCTCAGCACATGACCTTCCTAAGTAAAGTGATTCAATTTTTAATTAAATGTGAATTAGAAATTGGAATGTACACTATGTATATGAGTTTTACTTGTTACATATTATTGAAAAATTGGTTTCATGTCTATATCACTCCTTAAAATGTTAATAGATGGTAGTAGAGTGAACCCTGATTATTAAAAATGTATTAAATGGATTAAATGAATTGTTTAATGTTACTTGTCCTGGTAACACTAATGAAAGGAAAGCATAGAATCTATTGGGGTTTCTATATTATTAAGACTTGACTGAACAACTTCATTATCAATTATCCTTGTAAAACTAATGAAAGGTATTGGATTCAAACTTATGAAATATTATATGAAATCATAATCAAATAAGAGTGGACTAACTCGATCTCACATTGGATTCCATTAGGATTTCCTTGAGCACTCCGGAACACCTTTCCGATTCAAGGATTTAGATTTTTTAGTTGAAATCCACCTCGAACCCAAATCTTATCTAACCTTAGATTCTTGTTATGACACCATAGAATCAATCTTGTATTTTTATTAGATGAATTGGATACAATCCTTGAATCCAAAATTGATAAGTTGGTTCCATGGTTATAACCCATTAGGCCTAGTCATTCCTTAGACCCATTTTACCTTGCATGAACTCCTTAGACTCATAGGCATCTTATTATAGAATTTATTGGACTATGTTCCTAATATTACACTATTACCCTTAGACAGGCTACCATCATTACTAAGTTGGTGACCCTTGAGGTCTGCTTTGTGTTCTTTACTACATTGGAACTTCATTTTGAAATACCATTACATGTTTCTTTATTACACCATGGAACCTTCTCTATTCCTAACTTCTAAATCATTATTAAACTGGTAACAGTCAAATAATGAATTTTCTAAACCTCATATACCATCCTAAGGATAAAGTAGATTCATGGGTATTTAGTTACATTGTACTACTTTACATTATATATGAATGCTTTCAAACTGTTACATTTCTATTACCCGGGCCAAATGTTGTAGACACTATTGGTGGTGTCCCATTTATATTTATCTCACACCATATCTAGGTGTTATTTGGTACCTAGGGAAGATTACATGAATGCATGAGCTGATAAAGGGAAGCATATGGATTCAAACACTTTATTACTTAATATTTAAGCTGTATCTTGATAGCAGATAACTGATCCAAAGCTTGGGATGCTTGGAATAGACTTTTGATTTATTTTATAATTTTTGGAAACATGTTATTCCCGATTTATTCAATCCATTTTTTCTAGTTTTTGAGTGACATTCCATATCAACATTAGTTGTTGTATGTTTCTCCAATTATTTCAGTTACTATTATCCTTTCCTATTTCTATTGTGCCTTCTATTTACTAATATTTCATTCTCTATGTTACTTTGTTATTATCTGTCCATTGTGCTACACTCTATTAATGAGTTAATATTCTCCCCATAGACACACCCTAGGCCCTCACGACTATTAAAAATCCTCTAGTATTTGGGGAGATAATCTTGAGTCCTAGTGGCCCGCCGGGCTCAGGGTTCCCATTAAGTGGCATCCAGGTTCGAGATGCCACAAAGTGGTATCATAGTTGGTTTCCATTCAAGATTTACTATTTGGATAAAATAATCAATAGATTATGAATACTTTGGACTTCGTTATAAGTCTTTATTGGGTGTTACAAACCTAGGTTTGAGTTATAAGCCATGTTACCTAAAATATAAATGTTGTTCTATTTTTCATATTACAGTTGACATCATTTCACCATTGGGTGGTGCATATGTTGTGTGGTGTTGTTGATTATTTTTCTAACCAATATTCTATTTTATCCTTAGCATGATGATGTGAGGAAAAGGATCATTGTAATGTTCATCATATTAAGAACCTAGAATCCACATTTCATTCATATTTCAATTCCATGTTGGTGTATTTAACTAATTTTCGTGGCTTGATATGCCTGTGGTTGTTTAGTGATTCTGTGATAGTTATCTTATGATTATATTATTCTGGGTTTTGGTTGAGTGATTTCATATCTGAATTCATGTGGTGTTATGTGCCCTCCTGGGCTGGGATGAGTAATTTACCTAGAAAATTGAATATGATATAAATAAATGAGTGTTGTTTTCATTGATAAGTTGTATGAGCACTAATTTAAGGGGAATGACTATCCATTATAAAGTGATCCATTTATTCTAAAATAAAATGGTTTTATGTCCTTATCCAGCCATTTCATGTCCATGAATAGTAAATAAGTGAACCTGGTAATTAAATGTAAAATGAAATGAAACTCATACATGGGTACCTACCATTACATGTCTGTCTATGCAGGTAGTTGGAGTAGTATACCTTGGATAGTGAGTCTTTCCTTGTTCAGCCTCCATAAGGGTTTATATTGATCTTTTTAAATCTTGTTCTGAGGTGTGTTCTTGGAATTTGTAGACCAATAATGCCATGACGTCCTCATATCGTATACCTGGAAGGTGTTAATGATTATGCTTCAGACATGGTGGGACCAAATCCATCAATATTACCTCTAGGAGTTCCACTTGAGGAACTTCCTGTTGTACCTGATCTGGGCACTAACTCCCAAGTTCGTGAGTGTTTTCTATGTCTGATGGAGTCCATTCATGGTGAGCCACATGCTAGACCTATGATGGTTGATATAACTCACATGTTACAGAAACAGTATCCTTTTAGATTCTCATGGGATGGCAGTCTATAGGATATTGAGTCTTAGCTAGAGGCCATCCTATCTACCTTTGATAATATAGATATTACACGAGAGTGAAGGGTTAATCTTGCTACATACATGCTTTGGGATTCATCCAAGAACTGGTGGGATGTAATTACCCAGTCTGATCACCATCAATACATGATATGGGATGATATCAAGACTATTTTCTATGATCACTTCTTCCCTTAGACACTGAGAACTAAAATATCCAAAGAGTTCATGGATCTCAAGAAGGGTTTTATGTCAGTTATGAAAGATTCATCACGTTTCATTGAGTTGTAGTGATTTTAACTACATCTAGCCGGTGATGTGATTTCATGTTCTAGATCCTTCGAGTATGGGTTTGTGTACACCATCTGTATGAAGTTGAATATGTTTTTCCTAACTATTCATTCTAATATAGTCAATGAGGCTCTTATCACTGAGTGAAACATGACAGATTCCAATAGTGATGGACTAAGAGGATAGTTCCATGACATGCCAACAGTTCTCCTTGTGGTAGAAAACATTCCATTAATGTTTCTAATCAGGGTATTGACAACCAGAGTATCCATAATAATAATTCTATGGTGTCTCATTAGTGTGGAAGACATGGGAATCTGAAACCTCAATTTGATAGAGACCCACTGGAGTGTCGGACTTGCAGTCGTTTTGGGAATCTTCAACATTTCTGTAGGACCTTCCCACCAGCATCATGTTGAAAATGTTTTGTGCCAACTATACCTTCAGAAGTGGGTACGTTTGTGCCACGTCAGGTGGGGATGTGGAATACGTTCAGCAATCTTGGACAAGGAGGAGGTTGTCACTATGGTATCCAGACCTCTGAACACTAGCCGTGCTAGCCGAACAGTTTTGATCATGATAATCCAACTATTGCACAGGGTCATGGATCGGGTCAATTGCATTCATGATAGCCAATACTATAGGATCAGGCTACTAGACTGTCTTTAGTGTGAGGTACTATTCTATTGGAATTTACTATCGTATCATCATTATTTGACATGGGTGCATCAAACTCTTTTATATCTGTATCTATCGTGGAGAGTCTTGATCTAGAGATATAGTATTATTACGGTTTAATGAACCTAGATACACTATTAAGAGTGTGGTTAGAGGGAATATTCCAATATAGGAACTGTTACCTTGAGGTAGGCAGTTACCCTTTGGTATAGAACCTCTTTTTTCTTGAGATGAAAAGCTTCAACGTCATTATCTGGATTTATTGTTTGGTTTTGTATCCTGATTATGTAGACTTATATCATTGTAGGGTGTCATTAACATCACCTGAGGGCATGAATTATCTACATAATGATGAGTGAGATATATATGATGGTAGAGCTAGACCATATCATCACGGTCTAGGTGAAGTGACCTCCCATAATGAAACTCTCTTTATGGGGGATTAGGTTTTATGTAAAGCTGATTTTTCACCAGTAGTGGATCATTTCAGGGTTCATATTTCTTAATGATTTATATGGATTACATCCTCATAAATATGTAGAGTTTAGGATTGATATTTTTCTTGGAAAATATCCACTATCCATTTCTCCTGATAGGATTGAACCAACAGAGATTCAGGATCTCAAGAGGAAATTAGAGGATTTAGAGAGAAAATTTATTATATGGTCCAGTACATCCTATTAGGGTTAACCCATGCTTTTCTCCAAGAAGGTTAATGGAACCATATATATATGTGCAGATTATAGATAGTTGAACCAGCTTACAATCAAGAACCAGTATCCACTGCCTCAATTAAATGATATCTTCAACCATCTATGAGGAGTTATGGTCTTCTATAAGATCGAACTGAGGTTGGGATATACCTATGTGTGATTCAATCCATTAGAAAAACCACATACAACATTCTATAGTAGGTATGGTATGTATTAATACTTATTTATGTCATTCAGTTTTATGAATTGGAATTCAATTTTCATGGATCTGATTAATAGAGTTGTCTACCCCATTTAGATTATTTTTTTGTGGTATTTTTAGATGACAACGTGGTGTATTATCATACTTATGAAGACAAAATCAAACACCTTGATATCACTCTAAGTACCCTGAGAGAGAATCAGCTTTATGAAAATATTTCTAAGTTCTAATTTTGGATCTATAATGTTCACTTCTTGGGTCATAGTATCTTAGAATCAGGTGTATCTATTAACAATGAAAATTTTAGTGTTATAGTTTACTGAGAGAAGACCAAGAACAAGTTTGATATATGAAGTTTCTTAGGTAAAGTTGGATATTATATGAATTTCATACTGGACTTCTCATTCCTTTCTTCACCTATCACATGTCTTACAAAGAAGGGTTCCAACTTATTATGGTCTAAAGAATGTGATAAGTCCTTATCGGAGCTGAAAGGGGTTATTTTCTAATCACTTATTATAATTATTCTAGAGCCAAACATAGGATATAGCATCTTTTGCGATTAATCGCGCTTCATACAAGGAGTAGTACTGATGTGGGAGGATGAGTCATTGCATACATATCTTGATAGTTGAGGCCTCATGAGAGAAATTATCAAACACATCACCTAGAGCTACCATCATTTTTCCTTGCCTTATGTTATAGGAAACATTTTCTTTTGAGTGAGTGCATTGTGGTGTACACATATGACAATAGCATAATATATATCTTTATGTTGAGTGACTTTAACCATAGACAATAGTTCAGGTTTGAATATCTACAATCCTCTAATTTTGAGCTTGTGTATATGCATGTAAGGGAAATGTAGTTGCAGGTGAACCCAGATAGAAAACTTTCAAATAGGGTGTCTAGGAATCCAATGACGACTGAAAGTTAATGGCCCTCTTTTTTAAGATTTATCTAGAGTATCAAGATAGTAACGAGTAGTATTACCTCTCATCCTTGTGAGTTTCCTCTTATCTTCCTGAGAGGGTAAAGGGTAGAAAATTTTGAAATCCTTCGGGGATGATTCTCTCTGAAACTATATCAGGAGACAACCCACCATTGGATTGGCTTGTGTATAGAGACTGCATCCTGTACATTTCTAGACATATACGACTTCTATGGAAATGAGAGAGGAGTTGATGAGTGAGTCCCATGCATCTTAGTGGTCGATTAATCCAGGTATCTTCAATATGTATCGAGATATGTGGTGCCAATATTGGCGGCCTGGGATGATGCCTCAGATAGCAGGATTTATCACTAGGTTTTTTGCCGGTCAGCTAATGAAGATAGAGAACTAGAGACTTCCAGGCTTTTTGCAACCACATCCAGTCCTTGAATGGAAATGTGAATATTTTTTCATAGAAGTTTTAGTTGGTTTATCTATTTTTTCCAAAGGTAGCAGCCATGTATGTGTTTTCACTAAAAAGATGATAAAAGTGGCTCACTTCATTCTGATTCAAGAGACTTTATCAGTTGATGAGATGAGAAGGAATTATGTCTATGAGATCATATTCCTACAAAGGGCCCCTCATACTATATTTTTAGATAGGGTTTCTCGTTTCATGTCATACTTTTAGAAGGGATTTCAGAAGGCTATGGGAACATAGGTTCTTCTATGCACATATTTTCACCCTCAAAATGATGGACAATTAAAATGGGCAATACATGTTCCTAAGGATATTCTCTAAGAATTATTCATTGATTTCGGTGGTTCTGACTGAAAGTTAAATTTTTTATTTCTTTTGGGAGATCGCCATACTCAGAAAAGGAAAGGCATCACGGAGGTCTAAAGCAATGCAACCCAAACAAATCATTGACAACAAACTTCAACCCCTCACTTGGAAATGATCCCAAATTAAAAAAGGAAGTGGTACCACTATTAGATGTATCCATTGACACCAGAAAGTCCGCTACTGTGTTTCCCTCCCAACATGTATGTGATATCACTGTGTGAGACCCCATTAGGACTTTGCATCTCCTAACAGCATAAACAATACTCCAAGGAATTCTTCCCATGTCCATCAGCGCTCGATACAGAAGAAGGGAATCGGTCTCCACCGACAAAACGCAAAGCTACCTACTGGAGAACACGTCCAGACCCTTGGCCAAAGCCAGGGCCTCTGCCTAAAGTGAGTCGCCCTCACCGAATGAAGTAGTGAAAGCCTCCCACACTGACCGAGATTTATCTCTCACGACACCGCCCCCATGCATCTCCCCCCCCCCCACGCGCAGCGACCCGTCCGAGTTTAACTTTATCCCTTCATTTGGAGGGCTCCACTGAATCCATCGAACCTGCCCTACACCACTCGACTGATGTTCTGTAGATAGAGGCAGTACCAGATCACTTACCAAAGGCGCCGAGTGACAGTCAAGAGATACCCGAAGCAGATCCGTAACATTGTTTTTCATTTTGAGTAGAATGACGGTCAAGGATCCCGAAGTGTTTTTATTCCTACCATCATTCCGGGCCTTCCAGATTGTCCAACACCCAGCACTTAGGATGATCGATCTGGCCTTTCTCTTCGCCCCTTGGTTTCCAGCTCTGCTAAACCATGCCTGCAGAAAATTTTCAGGAGATCCGTCATACCCATTCCAACCGAAGAAGGCCCCATAAGTCTGCCAAATCCCTCTGGCCCATTCACTATCATAGAAAACATGCCCAACTGACTCTCGGTTGAAATCCCGGAAGCACCAACACCTTGAGGCCATGTTCACACCCATTCTCTGTAAATTATCATCTGTTGGCAAGGCTCTGTTCCGCACACGCCACACCAGAAAGTTAAATTTCAAAGGGATATCTTTGCACCACAAGGACTGCCCCCATGGATCTGCAATCCCAATGCTCCTCGTCACACGATCAAAATCCTTGATGGAGAAGCCACCCGATGAAGAGCCTGTGAAAACCTGTCGGTCATCCTCATCTTTAACAACAATAGAATTGAAAATTTCCAATTGAATGGAATCAAGAATGGTTTGTAAGAACCTTGGATGAGTACTCGCCTCTTTAAAAGATAAATCCAAGGTAGGACACCCCAGGAACCACATCCTGCCCACCCCCTAGTCCTACTAGGCCCTCATCTCATTCAGGAGACTTTGAAGTAGGTTCAGCTGATCAAAAAGAATATGGCTATTTCTAAGTCTATATAGAAATATTATTCTAATCATCGTTGATAACCCCTAGAGTTATAAGTTGGGGATCATTTTTTTCGTTTAGGTATCACCAAGTCTAGGTAATAGATAATAAAAGAATCAAGGTAAGTTGTCACCTCATTATTTTGGACCATTTGAGATTTTTTAGTGAGTCTGGACAACAAACTATTGATTTTTATTACTACATAGGTATCATTCCATACATGATGTCTTTTATGTTTCACATATTTTCCAATATCACATTGACCCATATCATACCATTGATTCTGATGAAGTTGAGTTAGATGTTGATGATACCATTGAAAAGTATCTAGTAGGCCTCATTGACCATAGCATGAAGGCTCTATGAGGCCAGTCTGTCCCTCTAGTACTGATGCTATGGAAGCATGAACACATGCATGAAAAAACATAGGAGTGGGATTCTGAGATATGTTCCCTATGAATAGATTTTCTCAGAATGTGTCTCCCTACCCCTTTAAGGAGAACTCAAGGATGAGTTTCTTTAAGGGGGGAAGACTCTAAGAATCCAATTTTTTCACTCTAGAATGGATCCTTTAAATTTCATTCTAATTATTTGTTTTTGACCTAACATGGATACGTAGTTAGTTATTAAAGGTCCTAAGGGTGTTCAAATATTGTTTCGAGACCGGAACCCATTTTTTGTGGAAATGGACCTATCACATAGAGTAAACCATGCAGAAAGGCCACACAGTAAGATTTAACCATACAGATGGTCTACATTTATTGGAGATCCATCTCATATGGTTGGTGCATGATTTTTCTAACCATGTGGAATAATTATGTAGTTTCCCAAATTCTCATGTTACACATTCATGTTTGGTGCACAATTTGTCAAACTCTGCAGACAAACCAAGGATTGTCTAAATTTTCGGGTAATTTTATATTATTTTCCTTAACGATAAAATTAGTCTTTCCTTATTCCCTAAATCTATTTCCATAGGGATTGGCCTTCATTCCTCTAATATTTGAGCTTTTTAAGGCCTTAGATAGGGATCAAGAGATCTCCTTCATCTAGGATCTGATCGAGCTTCTGTTCATCATGTTGGATGTGCAATAGTAAGTACTCGAGCCTATTTGAGATATTCTTCTTCTCTATTTCTATCAAACTATTTATCAAGGTATGAGTGTTTTTACCTTTTTCTCTTATCTACTCTGATCCAAGACAAAGAAAAGGCTAACACTAGAGGAGGAGACTCATACAATCCTAGCATGGGTGTTCTATAACTCATCCCACAAGTTCATTGATTTTAGAATTATCAGGTGGGTCTTGTTGATTTCAAAGAGTGCCATTTATTGAATTTATCTTCAATTCACATAATAATTAGAACCATATGGTTGTGATATTCCCAAATATGTGATTATTTTTTAGTTTTTATGCCCATAAATCTATCCATACCATGTAGAATGTTATTCCCTAATTTTCATTTGGTGTTTTGACATGTTTGATCCACCATTTCAGTGTGACTTGGATTGACCTTACTAAGGGTAATATTTTCAATATTAAATGGATTGATTTATATTTTGAATTTTAAAATGGAAATCACCATGTATTCTCACCACTTTACCCGCCTATGGTAAGTGATTTAATTGATAATTAAATGTGAAATGGAAATTAGCTAGTATACCAAGTATATGAATTGGCCTTATTAAATATAATTGAATAATAGGTTGCATGTTTATAGCAACCCTTACCATGTTAATGGAATGTATGGGAGTGAATCGTGATTATTGAAAATTTATTAAATGAATTAAATTAATGGTTTCAAGAAACATGGCCCTGTCACAATAATAAAATCTTAGGCTTGAACCTAATGGACTTACCGTTTTATTAAGACTTGATTAAATGGTTTCATGTTCAATTATCCATGTCACACTAATGAAAGGTAATGTCTTGAACTTTATTAAATATTATATTCTATCATTATAAAATAAGAGTATCCTAACTTGATCTCGCCTTGGATTCCAAAGGGAATGTCTTCAGCACTCAGGAACCCCATTATGATTTAAGGATTTTTCTTTCTTTTGTTGAAACCCACCTGGAACTGGAATATTGTCTAACCTCAAATTCCAGGTATGACACCATAAGAACCATTATGTATTGTTACAGGATTCCTTCGATACTATCCTTGGATCTTTCTTTGTAAATTAGGTTCCATGGTTATATCCCATCAGGACTAGTCATTGCTTTGCACATTTTCCCTAGGATGAACTCATTGGACTTGGTATGCATCTTATTGTGGAATTCCATGGACTATGCTTCTTAGATTACACTATTACAATTATCCAGGATAAAGTCATTACTGAGTTAGAGACCCTTTTGGTCTACATTACCTTGGTTATTACCTTGGAACTTCATTATAAAACATCATTATACGTTGCTTGGTTATATCTTAAAACCTTCTCTGTTACTAACTTGTATATAATTACAGGATAATAACACTAAAATAATTAATTTGATACATTTTCATATACCAGATAAGGGATGAATAAATTAATTTAGTAATTAGTTACATTGTACTAATTTACAATATATATGCATGCTTTCACGCTATTACATTTCTATTACGCTGGTCAAATGTTATAGACACCATTGCTGGTGGCCCCCTGATATTTATCTCACACCCTCTCTAGGAGATTTTTGGTACCTATGGAAGATTACATAAATGTGAGTTCCGATAAAGGGAATAATATATCTTCGAACACTTGATTTCTTGCTGTCAAGGATGGATATTGATAGTAGATGACTGAGATAGAGATCAGGATGCTTTGTAATGTCTTTTAATTTCCCTTATACTTTTTCAGAACATGTTATGACAACTGTCTTGTATCCATGTTCTCCATTTTTCTAGTGACATGACATATCATCATTAGTTTTTGAGTGTTTCAATAGTTATTTCAGTTATTGTTATCCTATTCTATTTCTATTGTGCCTTCTTTTTACTTATTTTTCTTTCTCTATTAACCTTTGTTATTATCTATCCATTGTTCTACACTCTGTTAATGAGGTCATAGTATCCCCATGAACACACCCTAGGCCCTCACTACTAGTCGGAATCCTATAGCATTTAGGGAGATGGGATTAAGGCCATGTGGCCCACCGGTCTTGGGGAACCTATTATGTATCATTTTGGTCAGGGATTTGATAGATGGTCATGATAATAATCAATGGATGGACTTATTCAAATAACTTCTCAACCTTTGATTGTTGAGGGTATCACTGAGAACTAACAAGATGATGACATGATACATAAAAAATATAATTAATATTCTATAGTTCAACATTAGTAAATATAGAGTTATAAGGATTGAAATCTATTTATGTTTCCCATTATATCTAGAGATGAAGAGAGAACATCTTGGTAATGCACATATCTCATCCTTCTATATTAATCTAGGAAGAAATAAGATGTATTTATATATGAAGAAAATCTTCTTCTGGGATAACATGAAAGGGAGATTTTAGAATTAATGTCACAATGCTTGGTATGTGAACAAATCAAGGACAAATGACATATGTGTAAGGTAATGATGAAATTATTTCACATAATAGTAATGAAATAGGAAAACATAAACATGTATTTAACCATAGGACACACCATAACATTTAAATGCAAGTAATCTATCTATTAGGTATTCAATAAACTTAAAATCTTAGAATATTTAATTTATATATTGGATGATTTATCTCTTTAACAAATATATATATGATATAAATTAGATAATTGGTAAGACTACATGGATTTCCACTCTCTATTATCTATGATTGAGATCAAAGGTTTACCTTAGGGTTCTGGAATATCCCTGAAAAATGTTGGATATGGAGTTGAGTTTTCGTATGGACTACCACATTTAGATATATAATCAGTCTTAGAGAACCACTCAAAATCTAGAAAATATGTTAAGATATTATTCAATAGATTTTGAGGATATTTGTATTAACACCGTCCCCTAATGGAGTTCTCAAACAACAATTTTTGATAATCAAAAATTTGAATGGATCCTTATGAGGCTCTATAATGGAAGAGGTTTCAATTTTCACATGATGGAATAAAGTGTTAAAGAAGAATATAATGAGACAATATCATATCTAAGAGGTTAAAAAGAAGTTTTAAACCATCCAATGTCATGTGGAAGCCTTTAAAATTATACATAAATTCTATGCACAAAGTCATTAAAGATTCCTGAAGTTTGAGATCAGAGATAAAGTGTTTCTTCATTTGTTACCATGAAATAATTTCATGTGGTTTGGGGAAAAGGTAAATCTTATTCCAAGATACATAGGACCCTTTGAGACCCTTTAAATCATTATACTATGGCCTATTGACTGTAACTACCACCTGCATTATCTCATATAAATTATGTGTTCCATGTGTCCCTCTTGAGAAGTACATATAAGGCACCTTAAATTTATAAAATATAGAGGTGATACCTATGAATATAGATAATTTATATGTGGATAATCGTGTGATGATTTTAGAATGTAGAGAAAATGTTCGATGAAATAAGAGAACTCACCCACTGAAAGTGTTTTGGCTGAAACACAAGTTTTATGAAGTAACATGGTAACCGAAAGAGCTAATAAAGTACCCTCATCTGTTTAATTATAAAAAATGAGAATTCAGGGGTCTTATTTTTTATGGTAAAGAATGTAATAACTTATAAATTTATAAATTAAATTATATTTTAAAAAAGTAAATTCCATTTTAGCTAATGTAATTATAGAAAACACATTTATTACTATTGTTATTTTATACCATTGTAAGTTATATTCTATTAAATTTAAAACATAGTAAATCATCATAGCCATTGAAAATATTTTAATTGTATAATGACTATTATGAGTAGTATATATTATGGTTTATGATAAACTAAAATTGACACAAATAAAAAAAGTGATGACCTTGACTAATAGGATTGTACCCTATAAAGCTCATTTTTAAAAGATTCTGAGGGATATTACATCACTATACATTTGCATTGACCAAACCCAAGAATAGATCTAACAACTGATGTATGGTTGAAACTATTTATAAGATACATTAATTCTTATCAAGATCATATCCCAATCCATGTTCTTCAAACCACCCAAGAAGGTTTCACAATCACACACCATACCCTTAGGGAATATGCTGCAGTAATAAGGGATTATGTATCTATACTCAGATAGTATAATTTTTTGTATTTTATTTTTAATAAAATATTGATTATATTTATCCTTTTTTTATAAAAATACATGTTATTAATGATTTTGATAAAAATAATAATTTTATGTGAAAAAACAATGTTGTATTTGTTTGATAATATATATAGTTAAAATCAAGGAACAATTATTGGATAAATATAATAAGTTTTTTTAAATAATTGTTATTTTAAAAAAATATTCTTATTAGATAATATTTATATGAATTTAAATGTTAATATAATTTAATGAAGTCCAATCTAATCTTTATAAGGATCAAAAAACTATTATCATCACAAAAAACAAATATTTTTCAATTAATAGGGGGTTTTGATTTAAATTTTTATAGTATCATATTAAGGAAATTATTTTGGTAAAATAAATATTATTATTGAAATTAAAAAATAGAAATTATACAAGAGTGAATTTTCCCTAATTTTCTAAGACTGTAGAATTTTTGGGTACAAATTAAATATAGTAAAAAATATACAGTATGTATTATGACATTGTAAAATAATAAATGTAAGGTAATAAATAATATAAATAGAATCCAAAACCAAGATTATGTTTCCCCTTTAACTAATGTGTTTTGATGTTATTTTATTAATTTTATAAACCCTTAATGAATACTCTAAAAACTATATTATATTTTAATGTTTTAAAATTAATTTTCTTTGAACATGAATCTATTCGATATCATTAAGGGAATTTTTTTATAATTTATATTTTTATAAATTAAAAATATTGAAAAACTCTCCACTTTGGTATAAACCATCGGGAAACCCATGGGAAGGTTTTTGGTATTGATTGTTTTATTTTATAGATTCATAAACATATGTTAACAAATTAAAAAATAATTCCCCTATCTTTTTCTATAAAATCATACCCAACCTTCCATTACTCTTAACTAAACACCTTTTTATCAGAAATTTACTATACCATTCCCACTATATATCCCACCCACTTGTTCTCAATCTCCTAAGCTAATCCTCTCAGTCATTTAGAAGTCCCCTCTCAAGGTAAGGGATTCTCTCCTCCTCTTTATTCAAGAAAATGCCTTCTATTATTCAATTTGATTTCTAATTTATCTTGATGGAATATGTTTTTAAAAATGCATATTATTGTACTTATGATTTATATTTAATGAGATAGCCCTTTCAATTACATTAATCCCTCACATAAATCCTTATGTCCACCATTTATGCCACTAAAATGATCCTGCAATTTTCCATGCTAAAACATTGTTTATTGTATATCCATCCCCATTTCCACTCAAAGGGACTTGCCTAAATGTACCTTCCCTTCATTGATTGGGTAATTCCATTTCTTTTATCTACACCCTTTAATCATGGGGTTAGAAGTGTTAAAATATGTTGTTATGTTTTATGATCTATGTGGTACACCAATTCATGTACGTGCTATAAATGTGACTTGGGGGCCCATAATTATATACCCCTCCAATACATTGAGTATTGTTTTTATCTCACGAGATTCCATGTATGGTTATTTGTAAGATACCATAACAACAATATGTAATTCTTCCTTAGAGGTTATCCTTAAATTATTTTTATGAGGTCATGATTCATATTGAGTCCACATTCTTTTTTCCTAATGTTATCATATTATACAATGATTCAATGATAAATATTATGGATTACTCTTTTTTTGTCACTATGTATTGTATCTTCACTCTTGTGAACTTCATTAATTTATGATATGATTGTATTACTATCTTAATAGGTTTCATAGATCACCCCTTTCTTATGTATGTCCCCATATTATCCCGTATAATATTAAAAAGTCAATAGATTTTACGATCATTTTTGAGTTTTTGAATAATATCATTGTATCCCTCTTTCAAATTATTTTGTTATGTATCTAATGTCCCAAAGACACTATGCCTCACAATATTCTGGGATTTTATTAAGTTTTCCATCATGTAATTAATCATGAAATAATGTTTTTAAAAGATGTGGGTTGTTATATTTAGAGAATTTATTCTCTAAGCTAGATGACTTGGTGTGCTATAACTAAATCAGAGAAGATGTGTCATTTAATAATAGTGGGAAACAACCCACTTATAATTACTAAAAATATTACAATATAAATAAGTAATTCATAATAAAAATTAGTCAAAGATGAATTATATTAAAAAAATGTGTTATGTTTAAGATACTATCATAAAATGCAATTTAGAAAGGTTTGTTTCTCATTTCAAACCTTATCTTTTGGTTTAACCCCTTGGTTAACTGATTTTTTACCCTAACCGTGATAACAAAATTTTCAATATTAAAGGGTTATAATTTTTCTTATTTGGTGATAATTGACTCTTAAATGGAAAGGGAATGATATTTTCAACCATATATTATACACTTTACCATATTTCATGATTTTTATTATTTTTAAATAAAATAATAGAATATATTTTAAAAAATATCATTAATAAATATTTTGACACAATTCATTTTATTTGAATGTAAATACTTCATGAAAAATATGGAATTCGATTATAGTCTATTAGAACAACAATATTATATTATATTTCTCTACAAAATTCATGGAACATAATAATTCTATAAAAATTCATTATATTTTATATATCTAAAATCATTTATTTTTTATATTAATTTAATAAATATTATGTGGGTTTTGTATGGTCCTTTAACTAGATTATTAAATCACTTAATAAAAAATAAAATAAAATGTTAAAAAAAATTATTCATATTTCAAAATTTCATTTGATACTGAACATAACCACTTTTTATCGGTATGAAATTATTTGGAGATATTAAATTCAAGGTATTATCATTTCATTTTTATCCTTTTATTAAATTAATATATAGGTGATATTTGAAGAAATATGGACTGGAGGGGAAATATATTTAATACCTCCATGGAAATATTTATAATGTAACCATGAATTAGGATAAAGTAAAGTATTATATAAATTTTAAATTTTTATCCTAATGCTTTAACCCTATTTGACCTACTTTAACCTTACTAAGGTGAAAAAATATATAATGGTTACTATTCATATTAACCAAAAATAGAAAGGAACTATTTATATAATTTTAACCTCATGATTCCAAATATGGCATCCATTTTTCATGATTAAATCTCTTAAATTGGTAAAATTTTATTTATGTTAAAATCACAAAATGCAATGAAAAATAATTTTTCAAATAAATTTCATTTCTAAGTATAGAATTTTTTTTATTAAATTTAACCATAAATTTGATTATTATTAAATTAATTAGATTATTAATTATTTAAGGGAGATATATTTACATATAATCCATTTGATAATAAAATGAAACTTTTTTCTTGTTTGGAACAAAATCTACTTTTTAATAAAAATCAGAATTTCTCACTTTTAACATGAAAGACAATTTTTTAGAAAAATAACAAACATTCACCCTAGGAAAATTTTGATATTCTAATTTAGAAAATTATATTCTTTTTATCAATAATTATTTGAAAAATTTTCAAAAATTAATTATAAAATTCATCCTATAAAATCATTTTTAAAGCAAACAAATTTTGAAAAATCAAATTTGTTTACAAAAAAGATAATATCCTATTTCCAATACATTTATCAATAGATTTATATTTACTATAACAATTATATATATTTTAAAAAAATACCTCTATTTATTCTATTTAATTTTACGTTTATTTTTTAACTATTATAAAGTAATTATATTTTGTGGATTGTTTATGCTTAGTGTCACTTGTTGTATATGCTATCGAATGTAGTGTACATTTAAAATACCAGGGTATCACATTATTATACACAATGATAAATCATGTAACTGTAATTTCAACTTGTTATCAGTAATAAAGGTATTAATATTAAAAAATTCATTTATTCAAATCACCCATAAAAAAATGGTTAATAAAACATACTCTTGAAAATAGAGAATGGAAAATATGAAGGTCATTTGGAATAACACATAATTAGGTTTCATAATAGGAGAACAATATTGGGTAGTGATAATATAGAAATGGAAGAAATATAAAGTACACATAATGATAGATATTGATAGAGATAATTGTTCACAATAAATTGAATGATCAATAGAAAGTTAACAACCACAAAACTCTAAGCCAAAGTGGTGTGAAAAAGGTTATCCATTTATTGAAAATGAAGGTAGTAGGAATCAATTTTTTTTCTTCAAAGTATATTTTCTATAATTTAAGAATTAAATTACCATATTGAGTAATAAAATAAATAAATATACAAACTTTAGAAGTAACATTTTATCCTTTAATAAATTTTCTACACAATCTCATTCATTTCTCCTTATGATGAGTATTTAGATTACATTTTTATACCTACAGAAATTATAATAGATCACATGATTCCCCAAAATTTATATTAAGATAATCTTGATTTTTATAGACATTAAACAAAACTAAAAATAGTTATCACATGGTGATATAATTTCCCAAATTAATAACCCTTATATTAATCTCCAAATACAAATTTCAACTTAAATAATTCCCTGAATAGATATCCATATGTATTAAATAGCATCAGAATTTTCACAACATGACATACTAGGGAAAGATTGATAAATATTAATTTGAGTGTGATATCAAATTCTTACCTTTAATACGATAGGGGCTGGGAAATTACACCAAGTAAAAATATCATACATATATGAGGCATTATCCTAATGTAGATGTACTCATGGAATCATCTCCAAATACCCTTAAATTGTTGAGAAATGAAAACAAAACTGATACCATAATGCTTGAAAAACATCTATCCCATATTAGAATATGAAAAAATATCATAAATAAATAAAAGAGTGAAATAAATGCCCACCCAAATGTGAAAAAAGTGTCAAACCTTCTTAGAATGGGGGGGGGGATGGGGGTGACTGCTATCAAGTGAAATGCCTTGTACAACCACAATCATTATAGATGAAACGATGCTATTAATACTCCCAGTCCTCCTTGGAAACACTTTTAATTTCATGTATTATGTATAAAATTGCACATGTGAGGGAAGATCCCATGCGTGGTTCTGTATAATAATACTCAGTAAGACACCTTGATATAAATAAAAATGAAGAATCCAGAGAGGATTCAACTCATTATAGTGGTATTTCAATCATGATATAAGATATATCAATAATAATAACCAAAAACATAACCCATATATACTTATAAATGACTCCAAGTCTCAAATAGGTCTCATACACTACCAGCCACATGATTATTCTATAGGATTCATGGTAACATCAGTCTGTGAAATATAACTCCATAAGACATGTTGTCACTGAAGGTTCTCATTTAAGAGGTCATTCCTTTTAGGTCTCACCCAAGAAGTGCCTTCTAAAATTCAAATGATATCGACACCTAGCTAATGGGTCACTCCTATATCCATTGTTTGATGAAAAATAAACTATAGTATATTCCAATTATATATGTTTTTGAAATCCTATACATGGTGGTTCTATAGATACCAAGTACCCCACTTAGTTAAAAAGAAGATATGATAGGAAATATTTATCTAGGCCTCATAGAGGGATACCATGAAATCTATCTAAAACTCACCATATAGAGGGAATCGTAATCTTTTACACTAGATTTAATTCCTAAATGTAACCTCATATGGATAAACCATGGAAAAACTCAATTGATCCTGGTATACACTAAAGAGATGAAGTCTCTAAACTTCCTAGGAGGATGTAAATAGCATGCACTATGAGTACACAACATGTCTTGTCCGCCTCAATTCTACTTTTGTCCCACCATCCCACAAATATTGTAATACTCTATATGAACAAAATTTCCTTTAGTATACACAATATATAGATGTTGGGAAGGAACTTAGTGTGCCTCCAACCCATGCTCGTGTATATATGGGTTTATCTATGTACTTGGGGTCATTCTTGTGTACCTAGTCATGTCTAAAATAATAACTATGTCTATATACTATGCTTGTGCCCATTTTTCTAGTCATTTCCATGGCAATGTACCACCATGGTACATGAAAATCCATCAGCACCCGGTCACATGGACTGTCGCACATGTCACAAGGCATGTGATATTATTTTTTGGGTGTATACCCTAACTTCACATAAGGGTGGCTACACAATAAGTGTTTATGGGGTTATACATCATGTATTCATGAATTTTATATAAATTACAAACTATTACTTGTGTTTTCCTATGACACTAAAACCATTATTTATGATTTAAACCTAATTGATAATTATGGATCTCATTCCGAAATGTCCTTATCATAATTGGATACTACATTCCAACTCCCCAATCATATCGAAAACATCCACCATCTCATAACACAATCACAACATTTCAACCCAAGAAATGGGGAATTCGATCTAATATTTATTCACCTATAGTCATCCACCTTCCTTATTTTAACTCTATCACTCCTTAATCATGAAGCCAAACATAGGGAATTGATCCATTACATTGAATAACAATAATGAAATAGTTGAATACCATGTATTCATCAAACCCCCAGATAAATTCATTATTGATGATGAACATGTGAAGAAACAGTGAAGAAATGAACAAATGAAAAAAGATGATGAAACATCATATATTGTTCAAGTCAACATTCTTCGTTGACTTTAGAATGAAAAATTAGGAGACAAAATAAAATAAAATCAATTCTCTGTTTCCTTGGAAGATAACTGAAACCTTAAATCATGAATAAACCATGTATCAATCTATTAGTGTTTTTGATTCACATACATAAATAGATAGTGAAATAGGGAAATAAATATTATAGATCAAATTTCATTCCTTGATTTAGTAGTGATCACTGACATAGAATATATTTTAATATTTATTACTGGTGATACCCAAAATATTTATTGGAGAAAATTATCCTAAGGAAAATGATCATTATCCTCAATCTATTATAAATTTAAACATCCCCTCCAATGGTTACTCCATCAATTCCTATGGTTATGGGGTTTCCCCTAGACAGTTTCCACAATAGTCCATTTATAATGAAAAAATTATGTTTGGATTTAATTAAAACAATGAAAAAATTATTTTAATTAAATACAAACATAATCTTCTTGTTTTAAAAGGCATGTTCTGGAAAATCCATTGGGTTTTCTAAATATCCTTAGGGATTTATGGAAGAACCATTGGAGGAGAGATTCAAAATGAAAATAGATTTAGGATCATGAACAATTTCAAGAGGATCTTCTTTTTCAATGATTCTCTTAGATCACCCCTATTACAAAACCAAAAAATTTATCATGTTAATGATTGATCCCGATATGAGATAGGGAATTCAATTTTTGTTGGTTATGTATTTTTCTAGTTATCCTTTGTTAATTGTGAGTCATATCAACCAACAGTTTGATTCATGGGTCATTTATTCTTGTATTATTGGGTTATCTTCCTTAAATTATAAGTAATTGATTTTATTTTATTTTATATCTTAATTTTTCATTCTAACATTAATCAATCAAGGGTACCTGTAATAATAGACGAGGTTTTCTACACTTTTGTGATTTGTGCATTTCTTCCATTCTTCTTCACATTTTTATCATAGGAAATTCCTTTGGTTAGAAATTTTAAGAATACATGGTATTCAATTGTTACAAAAATGTTCTTCAGCACAACAGATCGATAACTCAGGTTCGGGTTCATGATTGAGGTATAAATAGAGGTCCGACAAGGATGGTGGATGACTGGAGGTAAATGAGACCAGATTGGAATTCCCTATTTCTTGGTTTGGAATGCTATGATGGTACGGTGTGACAAAAAATATTTTCCAAGAATATTGAGAGGATGAACTACGATCTCTAATGATGATAAGAAATAGTCTGACCGAGAATTTTTATTATCGATGTGATTAAAATCGGAAATTTTGGTGGTAGTGGGGTGGGAAAATATGTGGAATAGTTTGGAATATCCATAAAATTTTCTATTACATGACGTATATCCTCATGAACACATGTCATGTAGCCCCATTCTATTGCAATAGGGTATAAATGAAAATAAGAATATCACACATCTTTTTCCATGTGATACATGCCCTATGACTTGTTTTGTATAGCTCATCATGCACCCTAATGGTACACGAGAAAGGAAATGGCCCAATAAAATGGGAATGACCATAGTATATGGTCATGGTCAGTACTCATACATGATCAGGAATAGAAGAATGGACCAAAGTACATGGGAACAACCATTTGTACATAAGCATGGGCAGGAGGAATGACATGTGTGTTCCCAACCTCTAGAAATCACATATCCTAAAAGTACACGATGTGTATATAGAGGATTACATATTGTGAGGGACAGTGATACACGAGTAGAAACAGGGCAGAAAAAACATGTTGTGTACTCCCAGTGCATTCCATGTGCTTCTTCTTGGGAAGTTTGGTGCCTTCACCTCTTCAGTGAAGACCATGTTTAGTTAGGTGTGTTTCCTTGGTCTATACATGTAAGGGTAAAATGACACATTATGTCCTAAGAATAGGATTTTGATCCCCTCTATAGAGTCGGTTTCTTATAGTGATAATGGTATCCCTTCGTGAGGCCCATGTTGGGAACCTCTATCATAAATTCTTCTTCCATAGGTGGGGTTTGTGGTATTATCATGAACACTATGAATATCACATTCATACCCTATATAGTATGATAATCCTATATGGTTTGTGATTTACCCTAGTTTCTCTATGAGTGATCCCTTATTTTTGTGTTGATATATTTTGAGTTATAAAAATTACTTCTTGGGAATAACATGATGAGCATGACCTCTCGAATAAGCTCCATCAGTGACAACATGACCCCTGAAGTGATATATCCAAGATGAGTGTTACCATGAATCCTAAAGAATAATCATTTGACTATAAGTGGATGAGTAATATTTGATACATGGAGTATGGTATGAGTATATGTAGGTTTTCAGGGCCATTCATAATGATAAGCCTGAAATCCGTACTAAAATACCATTGTGATGAGATGACTCCTCTCCTGATGATTTATGTTTTGTAGTATCAAGGTGTCCTACTGGGTACTATTATACTCACCCAGGCATGGCATATACCCTAACATTTCCTATCTAATATTAAAGGTAGTAAATTTTATAGTTTTATTGGATAAATAAGAGTAAGAGAAGCATATTTTGATCTAGACTGGTTGTGGACGTACTGGGTGTTTCACATGATAGAAGTCCCCCTCATTCGGAATAGTTTCGACTCTTTTGAACTTATGGGTGGGATTGTGTTTGTACATTTTATTTATTTGTAGTAATTTTTTATATTTTAATCTGTGATAGATTTTATGCATGCGTTATGGTATCAGTTTTATTTACCTTTCACCAATGTATGGGTGTTTGGATATGTGTGCATGATTACAAGTACTTTAGTCTAGTGCCACTCGTATGATTGATATTTCTACTTTACACAGTTCACCAGCCCCTTAGACTATTTTGAGATAGGATTATGGTGTTAAACATAGCATACCGCTAGTCATGCAGGCCCTAGTGGTTCATGTCATGAAAATTTTGAGGTTATTTGGGATATAGGGATATTTATTTCAGGAATGATTTAAGTTTAACTTTGTCTTTGGAGGTTATATGAGGGTTAATAATTTCGGAAATTCAATCATCTAGTGCAAAAAATGTTTTTATGGATAATGTAAAAATATATGAGGATTATCTTTATATTTTTTTTGTAGAATCATGAGATCTATTATAAGTTCATTATTTATAAATAAATTTACCCTACAAACCCATCATATAGAGGAACTAATGAGAATGTGGTGGAAATTGATTAAAGGATGGGATTTTACTTTTCAAGTAAGTATATTTCATTATGTCCTAATTATATATGGTAAATGTAACATCCCAGGTAAATAAAGAATATATAATTTTTATATTTATTTATATTTTTTAATTAAATATTAATTTTACTTTAAAGGTTATTCTATGTTTGATGGCATACCCGACACACAATAATGGATTTCTCTGAAATCTCCTGTTGCACACAAGGCGAAGTCATACTGAAAATATAATATTATTATTTTAAATGGTATTTAAGGCCTAGACGTTTTATTAGTGGGAATGAAAAAAAATAACTAAAATATGATTATACATGTTTTTTAAATGTCTTTATATTTATCCCATAAATTTTAGAGGCTTTAAATAAGAAAAAAAACTGATTTTAAGTATGAAATACTCTAATATTCTTTAAAGTTTGTTTTACAGCCTTTTGATGGAGAACCCATTTTAAATGTAGGTTTTTAACTTTTATATGTTCTATTTCACAAAATAAAATTCTTTTTTAGAAGTGGAACATAAAAATTTACTTTGGATGAAATTTTGGTATTTTTCTGATAAATCTCATTTTTAAAGAATAGTGAAAAAAACTACATTTTAATTTAAAACCGCATTCTAATATAATTTATTTATATAGTCAGATTGTTATTTTTATTTGTTTTAAAGTTTACATGGATTATATTTTTACAATTTAATGAAATTTTGTTAATTGGAGGTAATTTTACTTTGAAATTGGTCATAAACACATGTCAATATTTTGATAGTTATTATTTCATAAAAAATGCCTTTTGGTTTTGACAACAAGAATTAATTTTAAATTAATTTATGAAAATTTTCTGTTTTTAATTTTTATAAATGGATTCCATATTTGGAATCAAGAGGTCCAAATTGTGTAAATAATTCAATTTTATTTTTAGACATTATGAATTGTAACTTTAGTAAATATTTTATTTACCATGGTGAAATAATAAATCTGGTAAATAAGGGTAAATCATAATATTATAATAATATTAAATTACCCTAACACATATCCTAACCATATTTATGATACATGTTCGACCATGGGTATCATTGGGTCAATTGTGGGACCTCATAAAGCCACTTTTATGTGAAAATGAAATTATATACTAATTAATTTAAAGTTAAGGAAAACGTAACATAAATATATATCTTTTAGTAAAAATTTTTTGATATGGGGTTATATAAGTTATATTTTAGACAATAAATAGTCATTAGAAATATAAAAATATTTCCCACACCATTATATTTTATTTATAATTTTTATACATAAAATAAATAAATATATTTATGACACAATGATGATGTAGTGATTACCTTATTAATGAATGTTTTAAATAAATGAAATTTTAAATAATAAATAAATTTATCATGAAACTTTTTATGCCATAAAATAATTTTATAGACAACTAAGAAATATTATATTTGATTTAAATTATTTTATTCGAATGAATCAATTTTTAACACTTTAACAAAAATCAATTACTAAATTGTGTCAAAATTGACATAAATGAGTTTTTAAAACAAATATTATTTTATTAAATTATATAATAATAATAAAAAAATATTATTAGGAAAAATGACTTAGATAATGTTATAACTATCATTAATAAACCACTTGAGTTTCTTTTGGAATTTTATTGTAATTATATTAACCATATAATATTAATCTACAAGAAGATATGATAAAAGTTAAATTAGTTAACTATGGGTTAAAGATAATATATAATGTTACTTTTATAACCTAAACATCTCTAAAACATTATTTAGAGTATTTAGATCCATACTAATCTTATATTAGAATTATATTTCTTTGGAGCCTTTAGAAACTGAAAATGAAATTATAATAAAATAATATTTCTAGACTCTTCTAAATAGTTCCTCCTTCCTCTTATAAAAAGACTTCACCCCAACCCATTTAATAACTCCTCTCAAGACCCATTGTCCCACCAAACCTATTCTCAAATAAGCTCCCAATTTCCCTATATTCGTCCTATAATCCTTAATTTTTCCATAAGGAAATTGAATAAATCCTTTTGGTTCAAACCAAAGGGGGTTACCCGATTTACAGGTAAAGTCTTCTCTTAAGTTCTCTTCTTTTATTTTAATTCTTCAATCCATATTCTATTATTATTCTTGGATTAAATAAATAAATAAGTATCCAAAATAGACTATTATTTTTTTATGAGAATTATTCAAACTACACTTACACCCACCTCTATCTAATGGATTTAGAACATACTGTTTCTGTAGATGACAAACTACAGCCTCACAAAACGACGGTTGTTCAATCTTCTCCTACCACATCTTATGGTGGAAATTATGATGGAAATAAATTTATTTTTGATATATATTATATTTATGTTTTCTATATGTGTCTTTATTTATAATTTATAGCATACCTTTTTGGTTTCCATAATTGGTAAATATGGTAATTTCAGTTCAGGATGTGCGGACTACAACCCCTTCAATGTGATATGAATCGTTCATGCCATATATGGAACATATAAAGGATGGTGTTAATGAACATATATAACATATATAAAATATTATATTATACTGAAATTATAATATACCTATGTTTCATTTGGTTTTAATTCCTTTAAAAATGAAAAAATTGAAAGTTGCGTTCATGCGAATGTACGACTTACAGTCTCCATGAAGGGTGCATTTCATTTTCATATATCCAAAATGATATAGACTATTATAAATAAATATATATTGGATATATATGATATATATGATATGTAAATAATGAATATCATTTTGTAGATAATGGAATTTTGACCACATGGAAAATTTGTAATTATAATAAGTTCATTTTTACTCAAGAACCGAACATCGACAAAAAGAGACAGATATTAACTAGATTAATTACATGATTGTTATAGCAAGGTAATTGTGACAACTGGGTCTCGATGATAGCAAAACCACCCACCTTAATGTGGCCATCGGGTCCTAGCCCACCAAGTACCACCAGTTGCCCCGCAGACACATGGGGCCCACCCCAGGGTCCATCCACATGCTTGAACGGGTCATCGGACTAATGAAAGTCCCCACAGGACAACACATGTCCTTTCCAGTGTGCTTTATACTCACTCATACACACCCTGGGAAACATCCCAGAAGGTCACCCATCCAGATCACTACTCCAGGCCAAGCACGCATAACTGTGAAGTTCTAATCAGACTGCCTCCCAAAAAGAAAGGTGCACCTTGTTGACATGATTCATATCATTTAGTCATTTAACCCTATATCATTTAGTCAAATTTACCTCATGGACAATTTGTAATTATAATATGTTCATTTTGACTCAAGTACCGAACATTGAAAAAAAGACATATATTAACTAGAATAATTACATGATTGTTATAGCATGTTAATTGTGACAACTGGGTCCCAGTGACATCACAACCACCCCGCCTGGACATGGCCATCGGGTCCTAGCCCACCAGGTACCACCAGTTTCCCCGCAGACATGTGGGGCCCACCCTAGGGTCCACCCACATGCTTGAACGAGTCATCTGACTAATGAAAGTCACCACAGGCCAACACATGTCTTTTCCAGTGTGCTTTGTCCTCACTCACACACACCCTGGGAAAATAGCGTTCATGCGAATGTACGACTTACCGTCTACATGAAGGGTGCATTTCATTTTCATATATCCAAATGATATGGACTATTATAAATATATATATATTGGATATATATGATATATATGATATGTGTATAATGAATATCATTTTGGAGATAATGGAATTTTGATCACATGGACAATTTGTAATTATAATACGTTCATTTTGACTAAAGTACCGAACATCGACAAAAAAGATAGATATTAACTAGAATAATTACATGATTGTTATAGAAAAGTAATTGTGACAACTGCGTCCTGGGGGCAGCACAAACACCCCGCCTTAACATGGTTATCGGGTCCTAGCCCACCAGGTACCACCAGTTGCCCCACAGACACGTGGGGCCCACCCCAGGGTCCACCCACATGCCTGAATGAGTTATCTGATTAATGACAGTCCTCACAGGCCAACACATTTCCTTTCCAGTGTGCTTTTTCCTCACTCACACACACCTTGGGAAACTTCCCAGAAGTTCACCCATTCTGATCACTACTCCAGGCCAAGCCTGCTTAACTGTGGAGTTCTAATCAGACAGGCTCTCTAAAAAAAAGGTGCACCTTGTTGACATGAGTCATATCATTTAGTTATTTAACCCTGTATAATTTAGTAAAATTGAACACATGGACAATTTTAAATTATAATAAGTTCATTTTGACTCAAGTACCGAACATGGACAAAAAAGACAGATATTAACTAGAATAATTACATGATTGTTATAGCAAGTTAATTGTGACAACTGGGTCCCTGTGACAGCACATCCACCCCGCCTTAACATGGCCATGGGGTCCTAGCCCACCATGTACCACCAGTTGCCCCGCAAACACGTGGGGCCCACCCCAGGGTCCACCCACATTCCTGAACGTGTCATCTAACTAATGGCAGTCCCCACAGGCCAACACATGTCCTTTCTAGTGTGCTTTGTCCTCACTCACACACACCCTGGGAAAGTAGCGTTCAAGCGAATGTACGACTTACCGTCTCCATGAAGGGTGCATTTCATTTCAATATATACAAATGATATGGACAATCATAAATAAATATATATTGGATATATATGACATATATGATATGTAAATAATGAATATCATTTTGGAGATAATGAAATTTTGACCACATGGACAATTTGTAATTATAATAAGTTCATTTTGACCCAAGTACTAAACATCGACAAAAAAGATAGATATTAACTAGAATAATTACATGATTGTTATAGCACGGTAATTGTGACAACTGGGTCCCGGTAACAGCACAGCCACCCGGCCTTAACATGGCCATCGGGTCCTAGCCCACCAGGTACCACCAGTTGCCCCGAAAACACGTGGGGGCCACCCCAGGTTCCACCCACAAGCCTGAACGGGTCATCTGACTAATGACAGTCGCCACAGGACAAAAAATGTCCTTTCTAGTGTGCTTTGTCCTCCCTCACACACACCCTGGAAAACTTCCCAGAAGGCCACCCATCCTGATCACTACTCCAGGCTAAGCACACTTAACTGTGGAGTTATAATCAGACAGACTCCCGAAAAGAAAGGTGCACCTAGTTGACATGAGTCATATAATTTAGTCATTTAACCCTGTATCATTTAGTCAAATTGACCACATGGACAATTTTTTATTATAATAAGTTCATTTTGACTCAAGTACCGAACATCGACAAAAAAGACAGATATTAACTGGATTAATTACATGATTATTATAGCAAGTTAATTGTGACAACTGGGTCCCGGTGATAGCACTGCTACCCTGCCTTAACATGGCCATCGGGTCCTAGCCCACCAGTTACCCCGCAGACACGTGGGGCCCACCCCAGACAAGCTCCTGAAAAGAAAGGTGCATGTTGTTGACATGAGTCATATAATTTATCCATTTAGCCCTGTATCATGTAGTCAAATTGACCACATGGATAATTTTTAATTATAATATGTTCATTTTGACTCAAGTACCGAACATCGACAAAAAAGACAGATATTAACTAAAATAATTACATGATTGTTATAGAAAGTCAATTGTGACAACTGAGTCCTGGTGACAGCACAACCACCTCACCTTAACATGGCCATCGGGTCATAGCCCACCAGGTACCACAAGTTGCCCCGCAGACACGTGGGGCCCACCCCAGGGTCCACCCACATGCCTGAACGGGTCATCTGACTAATGACAGTCCCCACAGACCAACACATGTCCTTTCCAGTGTACTTTGTCCTCACTCACACATACCCAAAGAAACATCCCAAAAAGTCACTCATCCTGATCACTACTCCAGGCCAAGCATGATTAACTGTGGAGTTCTAATCAGGCAGGCTCCCAAAAAGGAAGGTGCACCTTGTTGACATGAGTGATATCATTTAGTCGTTTAACCCTATATAATTTGGGGATGTTACAATCACCGCTCTTTATAGCACAATGTCCTCTTTGTGGGACTTACATCTCAACCCAGGCAATGCACCACACTTAAGGATGGGTACCACCTCTGATACCAAATGTGACAACTGGGTCCCTGTGACAGCACAACCCCCCCGCCTTAACATGGCCATCGGGTCCGGGCCCACCAGGTACCACCTGTTGCCCCGCAGACATGTGGGGCCCACCCCAGGGTCCACCTACATGGCTAAACGGGTCATCTGGTCCTTGTTCTGGGCCCTACATCTCTACCCAGGCAGTGCACCACACTTAAGGCTGGGTACCACCTCTGATACCAAATTTGACAACTGTGTCCCGGTGACAGCACAACCACCCCACCTTAACATAGCCATCGGGTCCTAGCCCACTAGGTACCTGCAGTTTCCCTCAAACTTGTGGGGCCCACCCTAGGGTCCACCCACATGCCTGAACGAGTCATCTAATTAATGACAGTCCTTACATGTCAATACATGTCCTTTCCAGTGTGATTTGTCCTCACTCACACACACCCTGGGAAACTTCCCATAAGGTCACCCATCCTGATCACTACTCCAGACCAAACACGCTTAACTGTGGAGTTCTAATCAGACATGCTCCCGAAAAGGAAGATGCACCTTGTTGACATGAGTCACATCATTTAGTTATTTTACCATATATAATTTGGATATGTTACAGTAATAAGTGACATAAAAATAATAATAAAACTGAAAAATGTTCTAGAGCAAGTATAAATAACTTAAGTTTATTATTCAGGGCGATAAATAACAAACAAGACAAGTCGAACACAAGGTAAGGGAACCTTTCACCCTCCTCTTTTAGTAAAAGACCTCTTTTATGTAATGTCTTTCGATTTAATTTTTCTTATGATGGGATATGTTCTTATATATATCATTACTTCTATAAATTTTATGTCCATGTCACGAGAGACCCCTTTTTCTCTCAACAACTAATTTTCTGAATTTTTAAGTGACGACGTTAGACTGCCAAATTTTTGTAAGGGACATCATCTAAATCTTCTTTCAGTAAGGCATATTATGGTTCATACACGACCTTATTTTATATGGTGTATAATTGTAATATTTTTCTTTTTATTTCACTCAACATTTTTCAAAATAAATCTATTTTCTACGAATCGTTTTACTAAACAAAACATGAAATGTTTCTTTTTAACGTACGTGGTGATAACGGCCTTTCTGCCACCACGAGCATTATTTGATATTTGGATTCCTTAACAAGACATAGTGTTTTTAAAAGTAAAATAAATACCAAATACTATTTTTATGTATTTATTTATTAATGGGTTTTTTATAATGGATTTATTATTTCAGTATATTGAAATGTTATATTGTGATTGTAATGTGGAAATGTTATCTTTCCTTTATGCATGTTCATATGTTTTGATTATGTTATGGTTCTTGGGAATTGTTTACAGATACAGGTGGTTCTGTGATAAACCATGGGCGGGTGAGCCTTAGATTTCTCACCAATTCATTGGGTAATGGGACAGAGGTAAAAATTAATGTTTCTCCTAAGAGATTTAGGGAATGTATTATGATGGTTATTCCAAACATAGCTCCCTATGTAGTTGTGAAAGCTATGACGTAAGAATATTATGGATTCCACAAGTTACCTTTATGATTTATTATTTCTATTAGTTATTCATAAATCTTATAATTTCATGAGGTGTGTTAAAGAGCTTATATTTTGTACGTATTGATGGGATAATGATTTCTTTCTTTATTTTTATAACCCATACTGATCTTTTTATGCTCATTACATGTTTTTGAAATGTTTTTCATAGGGTATAAGGCTGGTTATGAGATAAATTAATAATTAAAGAATATTTATATCTAGAAAAGAAATATAATTGTTCTTTTAAGAGTTTTTATTTTATGAAAAAATGGATACTGAGTAGAAATGTATACTTAGTAATATTTGATATGTATTGTAATAGTTATTTCCTAATTCTCTAAAACTCAAAACCTAAAAAGATTCTCAATGTGAATAATTAAATTAATTCAAGATTATGTAATGTTTAAGGCTAGGTCCTTATAGTAAAGTAGTTCATTAAATATAACATAATGATCTTGAAAAAAAATGTTCATATTACCTTCATTTCGGATAAATGGATGGTCTTTTCACACGATTTTGGGTTATGGGTTTTTGTCCATTTACTATATCTTTACCAGTTACTTTCTTGTGATCAATGATCCCTATCACTCTATATAATTACTTGGACATTAAATTACTTTGATTTACAGATTTTCACTTCCCACTAATGTTCATCTATTTTGAAATCTATTTATGTGTTATTCCAGATGACCTTCCAATTTTTTTCCCATCTTTTGAAAATGAAGTTTTATTAACCTTTTTTATGATGTATGATTTTAATAAAAGAATTATCCAAAATAAATAATTTTTTTACCAAAAAAAAGGTAAAATTTAGTGTACAATTTTTTTTCAAAGTGTGGAATAATTTAATACCCCATGATTTTAAAATCACACTATATTAGATAACATATAAAACATGTGACACCAAACATAAATGAATGAAAAATATTATTATTTTATGTTAGTTATAACATATACATTGAAATATATGGTATAAATGGTATTAAAAATAATAGATATATATAATGAATATAATAAATATAATTTTTTTGATAAATTCTTAGGAAATAGTTAGTCAATTTTTAGTAAATTCAGTCTATTTTTCAATATTAATTTTCATTAAAATTAGTTTTATTGAATGAATATTATAATTAATTATTTATTATTTAATAAATTATATTTGAAAAAGATGAACTTAATTTTTGAAATTATAATATAATAATTATTTTAGTGTTAGTTTTTTGTATTTTTCAAAAAATATGGACTTTCTAGTGAAAGGTAAAATAATAAAGATTTTATTAAAAACTGTATATTATTCCAAACATGTAAAAAATATCATTTTGTTTTAAAATTATTTAAACATATATTATATTATATTATATTATGAATAATCTAATTAATTAATGTGGAATAAATTTTATGGTTGAATTTGGTATAAAAGCATTTCTATATATAGAAATAATTTTTTTTAAAACCGATTTTTTATTTCATTTTTTGATTTCAACATAAACTAATTTCTACTACCTCAAAAAATTGAATATTGAAAAATCAATATCATATTTGGAGTTATCAAGAAAAAAATAGTACTCTTTTATTTTTAATTAATATGACTAGTAACCATATTAAATTCTTATCACCATGGTAAGATTAAGAAAAGTAAAATAGGGTTATATCTTTGGGATACAGATTTAAAATTAATAAAACAATTTTTATCCTATTTCATTAGTGGATTTGTCCATTTTCATATAGGTGTTGAATACATGGCATATTAGCAGGGCACTTCAGAAAAACTATAGCAGCGGTGTAACTATAGCGGCGGTGACACTATAGCGGGGGAGGCACTATAGCAGGAACTACAGTGGCGACAGTACTGTCGCAGGTACTGTAGCAACCCAAGTACTGTAGCCGTATTATTCACTGAGGGGCCCTTTGGGCCAAAAAATGGGCTTTCAAGCCTTGTATTCAGGACACTTGGCCTTGGGATTTCGGGCTATGTATTGAGTCTCTCTCTACCCAGTCTAAAGAGTTATTTTCTTTAAATAATAAAAATGAGACTTCGACCCTAACTTTAAAAAAAATAAGTCCCTTGACTTTAATATCTAAAAAACAATTCATTGGGATAAAAGTTGTAATGTTCAGTTTAAAATTATTATTTTAAAAATGAATAATTTTTTTTATGATGTTATTTTTTTTTAATTTATAGTGATTGAATAATTAGAAAAATTATTATCTAATAATAACACATTATTTGTTCATTTAATAGAAAAATAAAATAAACGATTTTAAAAATAATAAAAGTAATAAAATTTGGCAGAATTAATATGTTTCATAATTTTTTTAGATAAATACAACATAATAGTGTTGTGTTAATGGGTTATATTAGAAACACATCTTTTTGTTGATGTATTAAATTTCAAGTTAAATGAATTTTTTTAAAAAATTAAATTAATATTATTTTTGAAGAATATTTTATATTTTATTACTTAAAAATAAAAACAGAACTATTGAAATAGGACAAGGTGTATAATTTATGGCCTAAAATTTCATCCCTTGGACATTTATGAGTCACATTTCACCTAATAATAAATATTATAACCCTTTAATATTGAAATTTTTGTTACCATTACTAAGGTAAAAATTTATTAACCAATGCGTTAAACCAAAATATGAAGTTTAAAAGGACACAAAAACCTATCTAAAACTAATATTGTGATTTTATTTTGACCATAAACTCCTTTTTATTAAATATATTTGTATTTGTAATAATTTTTATACATAATAAATTTATTATATTTTATTATTTTAAGGAATTACATGTGTGTCCCTTCCCTCCTTTATAAAAGGACACCTCTTATCTCATTTATTTACAGCGTGTTGAGCCATCTAGCTCAGCTAAGAACGTCAATAATTATGATATTCCATGTGATTTAAATACTTTATTGAATGAATCGTTACATAATGACACACTTAAAACAATACTAGAAGATTGCGAGGCTAGGTTTATTTAGAAAATTAGATACATACCCAAATAACTTGAAATGTGATATAACGATATTATTTAAAAGCTCAAAAACATGCTATTAGGATCCATTGAACTTTTAATACTATATAGGATAACTCAGGGACATACGTAAGAATGGGGTGATCTATAATTCCCCCTAAGGGAGTAATTAAATCCTAGAACAAGGTAAAGTGGTACATGCTAGTGAAAATGCATAAAAAGATGACATATAAAGGTGAGAATAATAATCATGAACATTGAATCATGTCATAAAATGATATCATTAATGTGACAAAAGAATATAGAATATTCATAAAACATGAAATCATATAAATAAGTTAAGGATAACCAGCAAGAGAAAAAAATATTGTTATTATGATAACATCCCATGCAGCATATATGGAATCTCATGAGATAAAAACATTAGATGATGAATTATATGTATATATAGTTGTAGGGACACCTATCACACTTATATCATTAACATGTATTTATGTTCTCCATATATTATACAACATAAGAAAATAATTAATCACTTTTAACCCAATTATTAAAGAGTTTAGGTCACATGAATATAATTTCCCAATCAATAAAGTATTTTTAAATAATATAGAATACCTTTTAGTGGAAATGGGTATGGATATTTACTAAATAATTCTTTGGAATAAAAAAGGAAGGACAATTCTGGAAGCATAGTGGGTGCACAAAATGATTCATGAGAGGGTCTACTGAAAGTGAAATGGGGCCTTTCGTTAATTAGATATAATAATTAAAGTAATATGTATGTCTAAAAATTATTTTATCATCATCAAATCTAAATTAAAAGTAATAATAAATAGAATTTTTTTGAATAATGAGGAAGGTAGAATCCCTAAGCTTTTGGGGGAACATCTAAAAGCTTGTGAGGCGCTACATAAGAACTTGGGAACACCTTGGGTGGACTCTAGAGTGGTAATAGTAGAGTAACTTCAGGATCAACATTCATTCAGTCATGTTGATTGGGATGTTTGGTTGGTTTTTAAATAAGATTATAGGGTAATTATTTTTATGTTTCTAAACATAGGTTTGATACTCTAAATGAAAAAATAATTTAAACCAAAACGAATCACATGGTTTGTTCGAATGGTTTATTCTAAAGTGGATTTTCTTTCAATATTTTATATGTATAAAAATAAAAATCATTAAAATATTACTGTTAGTGATGTAGAAGTGATTCCTTTTCTTAAATACCTAAAATATAATATATGTTTTTGATAATTAATTTAAGGTTTATAAAATTAGACAAATAACATAAAAAATAAATTATTTTAAAGGGGAAACATAATTCTAGTTTTGGATATTCTTTATATTATTTATTAAATCAGTTTTATTGTTTTATGATTTCATAATAACTATTATATATTTATACCAAATTTAATTTTTACCCAAATATTCTATTATCTCTAAAAATTATGATAAAACTCACTATTCGATTAGTTCAATTTGTTGATTTTAGTAATAATATTTATGTTATCAAAATAATTCTCTAAATATGATAATATTCACTTTTAATTCAAAGACCCCTACTTATTGAAGATTATAATTTTTATGAAGATAATTTTTTTATAACCGTTATAAAGATTATATTGGAATTTATTAAATTTTATTACCATTTATATTAAATTAAATATTATTTAATAATAACATTTTAAAAAATAACATTTCTTTGAAAAATTATCATATATATCCAAAAAGTGTGTCTTAATTTAAACTATATATAAATTTTTCAAAAAACAAATCATATCAAATTCTAATTTTTATCAATCTCATTAATCATTAATAAAACAACAATTAGTAAAAGGGATAAATATAATTATCATTTAATAAAAAAAATTAATTTTAATTTTATTCATGTCTAGATATGAACACCCTTATTACACCTGAGGACGCCCTAATGAAAATGTGTGTGATGGTAAAACATTCTTAGGGTGGTTCAATAGACATGGATTGGTCCATGATCTTGACAAGATTGAAAATCTCTCATAAACAATTCAACTTGAACTTCAGTTGTTGAATATGATATTGTGATTGGTCAAGGGAATATTCCAGTGATTCCATATCCCTTAGATGCTCTGATAAATTGAATCATGTGGAACCATCCGTCTAGTCAAGGTTATCACTTCATTCATATATATCAAAGGTATTTTATCATAACCCTAAATATATTCTACTCATAAAAATAATTTCATAATGAAAATATTATTAATGGTTTTGATGACTAATAGTCTTTTAAGTTCAATAGTATATAACTTATAATGTTATAAAATAAATAATGTAGTTAATTTGTTTTCTCTAACTACATTACAAAATGTAGAATTTATTTATCTAAAAAGAAATTTCATTTATAATTGTTTTGGTTGTTACATTCTTCCCACAATCAGAGATTTTACCCTTGAAATTTAATTTTGTATACTGAAATAGATTTGGGTACTTCTATTTCATCAACTAAACTGGTTCCCATGTTTCTTCCTCAAACTTGTGGTTCCACCACATCACATTCACTAGGTGAGTTTTCTTGTTTCATAGAACTATTTTTCAACATTCTATGATAATAACCAGATAATCTACATATAAAAGATCAATATATAAAGATATAGGCTATATATTACATAAATTAATGTGTTATTGTATATACTTCCTAAAGAGAAACACATGGAACACATCATGTACTTGAGATAGGTTATGTGGGAGTGCTAGTCTATATTCCATAACTCTGATGTGAAAAATTATCCCAAAGGGGCCTATGTGTCTTGGATTAAGAATACAATTTTTAGAAAATCTCATGAATTAATTCCATGGTGATATATGAATGGATACTTTATATTTGATCTCAAATGACAGGACACTTAAATGATTGTCTTCATAGATTTTGCATCAGCTTTTCGTGGATTTCATATAATGTTGGATGGTTTGAAACCTATTTTTCATATATTATATATAATCAGGTCCCATTATCTCTTTCTCTATAATATTCTCCTAATATTTCATGTTTGAAACGTATTCCAATATTGGGCCTCAATATCTTCCATTTGAATGCTAGATTGGAAACTATTGTAATTTGAGAACTCCATAAGGGTCTGTTGTTAATCCCATCATCCATGGAAATCAATTTAAAATGGTCCCTGCATATCCTCTATAGTTTGAATGGTTATCTCCGAATTACAACACATATTAGGGTGATAATCCATACTAAAACTCAGATATGTGTCTAAGATTTCTAAGGATTCTCTATAATGTTGATATAAACCAGGTATCCAGATCAAATACAATGTATAGTGGCTATCCATGCAGTCTTAACTCTTCCCATATGTATATCATGGAGAGTTGTTCAATGGATAAATTCTTATTGAAATCAACGATATGTGATGACTTTGTAAGTTGATCGACTGTCACCCAGATAGATTTATTACCTTTATATGTTTTTTGGAGTCCTATGATGAAATCCATGGTTATGTTTTCCAATTTTCATACTTCTATGTGAAAGTGTGAGATCATTCCATTACAAATCTATCATTCATCATTAACTTGTTCACTTACAAACAATCAATATCTAAATTCTAAATTATCCCTCTTCATGTTATCCCATAATATGATTTTCATCAGATATCTATACATCTTACTGCTTCTTGGATTAATAGATAATGATGATCTATACACATCATCAAGATGTTCCCTCTCTATCTTTGGTTCTGTTGTGACATGTATTTGGGTTCAAAAAAATATAAATTCATATTTATAATTGTTGAACATTAGAATATCTACTACCTTTATATATATCATGTCTTCATATTTTTGGGTCTTATTGATCATCTAATGAATGGATGGTTGAGAAGTCATTTGAGTAAGGTCAGAAGAATATCCTTGTATTATTCAATTTCTCATCCTTTTCAAGTCTAAGAATATTGGTTCCCATCCAATCCGCATCACTGATAGGGTTTCATGTTCCTTTTTTACTCATATTATACACCACTTTATGCACCTTCCCATGATGGTAATGTATTGAATAATTACAAACAATATCTCATTTTTATAGAATCCTACACTGCATTCCCCTTCCTTAGTGTATAAACTATATTGAAATAACAATATTTCAGGAACTCTATCCATCACATGTATTTTATGTTAATATCCTTGTATGATATTATATGTATTAGACTCTTATTATTATAATAGATGATAAATTGATCACCCGTAAGGTACTATCATAATGTCTTTAGAGTAAAGGCCACATCTTTATCTCTAGATCTAGGTCACTTAGTTCTTCTTTTGTGGTCATAACTATTGGTAACCATAGGAAATCACCATATACTTATTAATTAAGACATAAAAATATCGGTCCTTTAGCTATCACATATCACTATGTAATTAAAACCATCCATGTGTAATATCAAAATGGGGGCGCTCTCTATCCTCTACTGAAGATCCTAAAAAACCTACTATAATGTCTATATCCAAATAAATGGTTTCCCCTTTTGGGTTAAATAATAAAGGGTGATTTAATAAAGGAAAAAATATCCAAAAAATATAATAATATTCTCCCAATCCAACTAATATCTTCTCCTCAGTCATACTCTTGGCTGGCTACTAAAAAAACACTACATAAATTGTTACTAGATCCACTACCACAACCTCTGCTAAGATGAAATATCACATAAATTATACCTATAAAATATGTAAATAAAAAATTTATATCTTCCTATAAATATAGTTGTCTTGTAGTATGTCCATGACTATCATCAATCATCTCTCAGGCTCCTCCTCAAATAATGATTACAATAGGATATCTTCATTAAAAACCCCTATAAAACAATTTAAAAAAGACTATGTTATCTGATTCATAACCCCCATGAACACTACTGGGGTGTTTATAAAACTAAAAGACATCACCATGCACCCATAATGATCATAGAGACATCCTACTATCATCTTTAGTATATCCCTATCACATAGTCAATGCTGGTAACAAACTAATTTTTGGTTGATCTTTGAGAACTGCATTGCCCCTCTCAATAGGTCGAAGAGTTTTTTGATTCATGATAGTGGATACTTGTTCCTCACGCTCACTTGATTTAGGCGATGGTAAATCAAATATAACCTTATAATTATATCCTCCTTTTAAGAGATTAACATTGGGGATTTCCAAGGTAAAAAGTGGTTCTGACAAATCCCTTCCTCTATAAATCATCCAACTACCATGTCATATCATAAAGCTCTATTTGAGCCATCTAATAGGATGGTGAAAATATCAGGGTAGTCCTTAGGTGTAAGTTAATGCATAATTCTATCTCATAGTTGGTAGTTATGTCTAATACATCCTCATGAAACACATGCTCATACTCCACCACCACTGTAGGAAGATGAAATATCGAAACATCTATTACTCTAAGGGTCATACAAGACAACTGGTGAGTAATCACCTATATATATTCATGGATTTCATTCTCACCCACAAAGGAAATCCTCGACCCTTCACCATGGACACCCCATATCTTCTACCAGAATCCGTCAATATGGATATGAACTATGAATATCCCATCCATACCTAAAATAAAATCATAATGTATCATCATTTATAAAAATATATCCCATAAGATCTCTCTTATCAGAGTGTTAGATTAGACGATTGAATAAACATTTGATCACTGAATCTAGTCTACTAGGAGTCTCTATGTTTAATTTCAAGCCAATGGATCAACTGGAATCTATCTATCTATAACTAGATAAGTTTTAAGAAGAAGGTTCCTTGAACCTATAGATAACATTAATATATATAGTGTATAGAATAAATAGATCGCACCTCAAAAAATCCTTTTATTCTTTCGGTAATAGGCCTTCATTGCCTACAACTATCCTTTTTTTCCAACCAAGTCCCTAAGCCTGGCGTAGGCAACCTAGAGGTAGTGGTGGAAAGTGGTCAGACCATACATCAGCTCTTATTTCTCTCCCGACTCATCTTCTATATCTACATACCAAAGGATATCCCCACAAATTCTATTGTCTCTATTTAGGTGGTACATTTACTCTCTTTATACTAGCTACATAGTGGGTTAGAAATTCTTTTTATGAGGTATCCCCAACCATCATAAGAGAAACACTGCATCTCTCCCAACTAACTAGAACCATCACGAGGGACCAAAAATATAGACCCTTTGTGTTGGGACAATATATTAATGAACCTCGCATGCCTAAATCTTGTTTTCTACTATTGGCTATAAGATATGGAGGTATAATCTCTTGGGTTCCCACTACCAGCACCAACTTCCACTGTCTACACATCCAGAAATCTCTCCATCAAAATTTATCACCCATTCACTTCAACATTGGTTGAAATTTAAAGGGATATTACTCTAACCATGATATATATATATATATATATAATCCCAAATGATTTTCCTTTCTTGGAAGAATTCATCTCAACCCATATCTACAGTGTATCATGAGATGTTGGTTCACCTTACTCAATACTCAGACATGATCATGTATCCCTATTGAAGCTGCAAAATCTCTGGGTTAAAAATTAATTCTAAAATCACTACAAACAAACTCTTCCTGTAAGAGACACTAAAAATATATATAAGATAGAGATATATCATCTAAAATCTAAATCACAATATTTCATTATCACCCTATGGATCCTTGAGGAAAACTCACCACTATGACCACCATCAGATCTGAAGGTGTCCTCACATGGTGAACATTTTGTTTTCCACTACCAATATTATGTCTAGAGATTTTTGGGGGTCTAGATCAATATAATAAATGGGAGGTCACTTCCTCTAAAACTCATGTATCATGATCATCCACTACACATACTCATTAGGTATTAATGGTATAACATGATTCTCAATGGGTGATGGAAAAATTAAAAGACAACCCTAGAGGATCCACCTATTATATATGACCCTACACTGAAGACTCATAACTAGGTGGATCATCCTTGTGATCCCACTATGTATTCATAGATGTAAATCATTTTGGATTTATCCTAAAGTAAACATGATACACCATGGCCAATGATTATGTCTATGTAGCTGACTCAATATGAAATGAAAAACAAAATTCATTCATATATAATTCATGTACCAACATTTTCCGGAAAACAGGTGTCTATATATATCGAGTAAACAATTAGGTTATTAGGTTCCATGTGAATAGATATGTTTTCTACCATGTTATTAATGGATTTCTCTTCTAGATATCTAAGCTCAATTCAGTTAAACATTTTTTTCCAAATTCCAAAACAAATCTCATAGCTATTAAATCTCAAAAATATAGTTCTAATATTAACACTTCTCTAATTCCACTTTATAATGATCTGGTCTATTAGGGCCTTCCTGATCTAAGTCTAGAAGAGTGTGAAACCTAATTCCTTCCTCCAATAGGCTATGGTCTAGTGAACAACAATAAGTAGTTATATCACACTTTTGGAATGAATTTTCTTAAATTTCTTATACACATGAACATGTATCAAAATACCAATAAAATGTAAAAATTTAGGTAAAACTAATACTACAATTAATGCATAATATATATCCCATATAAAGGTATGAAAATGTACTGGAAAGAATTAAAGGGTAAAATACATGTCCACTTGAAAATGGAAAAGAGTCCAACCTTCTCAGAATGAGGGGGACTACAATAAAATGAAAAACTTGTAAAACCACAGTCAATATAGCCCAAAATATTTCACTATAGTCAACTATTTCTCACAGGACTCCATCAAATGGCATGTATTCTACATAATATATGACATGTGTGGGAAGATCCCATGAGGTTGTGAGTATGAAAATATCCAATATGATAACCTAAAATCAAAAAACATAAAAGATAAATAGGGGATTCATCTCATTAAAATGGCATATCAATTAAGATATTATACATAAAAATAAGAATAAATATAAACAAAGCCCATATATATACATAAGGGACTCCAAGTCTAAAATATGTATCACGAACTATAGGTAATAAGATTCTTCTTGATGATTCAATGTAACACTCATCCAGAAGACCTCACTCCATGAGCTATGTTGTCATTGATGGACCTCATCCAAGAGCATTCTCGTCTGGTATTTCCCTAAAAATACATACTGGAAAACCAAATATCTTGACACTCAACTGGGGGATCACTCATATATTCACTTGGGGACACCACAAAATAGACATTATTATCCTTAAATATAAGGGATTGAAGCTATGTTCATGGTGGTCATGATGATCCCATCAACCCCACCTAGGTAAGAAGAATACTTGATATACTATCACAACTGAGGCTATAGTGATTTATACAATGAACTATATCTGAAACTCACCCAATATATGGTATCACAATCCTATAATCATGAAATAATTACTCACTTTACCATTATAGGGAGAGAACATACAAATTAACATAATTGAACCTTGTCTAAAAAGAATATGTGAAATATCCAAACTATCTTAGACGATGTACGTGGCATGTAATTGGAGTAAAAATCATGTATTGGCTTACCCAGGTCTACTCGTGTCTCACTTCCCCACACAAAATTAAGTACTCAATATACATGGCATGTCCTTTTAGGATAAAAAATGTGTTGATGTCATGTTATCAATCAGTTTTCCACCTTCATATTCCCATGCACATCATTTATTTCGTGTGTACTTTATGTCTTTATTGTGTATCTGATCATGTTTATGTACTATTTTCTATTGATTTACTCTAACTATTACCATTTTCCTAGTCATTTTCAAGTCTATGTACCCCAAGGTTGCATGTAAAGCCATCATCAATAGGTTTCATGGTGTGTCTAATTTTTCACATAATGTGTGATATTCTTTTATATGTGTAAACCCTAGTGGTGTAGAAGATGGGCTACATGACTTGTGTTTATGGGATAACAATCCATGTAGCCATAAATTTCATAAAAATTATAGATTATTCCACATGATTTCTCACACTGCTTCCACCATTGTTTATTCAATCAGTCACATTGATAATTATGGATCTTATTTTGATCATTCCTTTCCATCACCATTTATTTGATTTTGGAAACACAATTTTCTTAAAAAACATCCCACATCACATCATGCTATCACCAAAAACCAAATCATAAAATTGAGAACACTAATATTATCTCGATTCATCTCCCATAGTCTATCATTATCATCTATCCTTGATCACTCCCCTATCATAAAACCAAACCCACAGTATCAATTCATTTCTACAAATAATTATCACATAATTAACAAATATTCGATATTTATCGAAACTCTAACCAAATTAATTATTCTCTATGAACATGGAAAGGAATGGGGATGAAACACGTAAGTCACAATAGAGGAAAAAACTTTATTGATTTTTGGGTTGGCCTCCATTTGTTGCTATTATAATTAAAAAGGAATAAAAATTAAATTATATCAATTACATAAATTCAAGGAATATTATCAAAACTCTCAATCACGAATTAACAAAAAATAAATTTATTTGTGGATATAATTTGAGTTAATCATGGAACAACCAAATGGATAAAAACCAATAAAATAAAACATCCAATATTGAGTTAGGGTTTATTTCTAATAATGAATGCATTTTCCTTTTATTCATTGTCATGATCCACAAACTCCAATGGGGAAGATGATCCTTTGGTAATCAATCAGACTCCTTGATCCATTTTTTCCAAGATCTCAACCAATGGTTCCACTAACAATCCCAAGTGTTATTTTGATAAACCTAGGGATTTACTATAATAGAAAAGTTCTAATGAGTGGATTATGTTAGACCTTAATTAAAAAATAATAATAATTTTAATTGTTTTAATTATTTCACCCATGATGGTGCTGAAACCAATCACCCAACTCATACAAAGATTATGTCCAACCTATGGTAAATACTGCATTATAGAATTAATGGTGGTCTCATATTCCTAATTCTAAGACTCCATTTGGGAGTTATTCCATTTTTTCACAAAACTACCCATGCTTGATATAGTATACTTATTTTTTATTTAATATAAACATAGATCCTCTCCAGGACTCGAAAACCATTTCTAACTCAGTTCACAGCTCTAAAAAAATTATTTAAAATATTATAAAGTTTTAAAAGGTAAAATTTGAGTCATTACAATATTAAATAATTTGATGTCTTCAATGGTGATGTCATACATTTCATCCTACATTATCTAAAAATTTAATTTCGTTATTCAAAATTAATATTTCATTTTAAATATAATGTTAAACCTAAAGGATATATATCACTCAACCCAATGAATCATATCAAATATATCATTAATCACCATGATAAATCAATCTATAAAATTATAATGTAGTCAACTTCACCAAAATAACATGAATAAAATTTAGAAACTAACCTGAAAGTCAATCCACATATTGAAAATAAATATCATGAAATGATCACTATTCTAATAAATAATCTTTCAACCATAAATTTCACTTATATATCACAATCCAATTAAATTAACATAAATTTATATACAAACTCAAATTGTAATTTAACCCTCAATAGATTATTATTCATAAAGCATAGTAAATGTAACATGCTATTAAATTTAGTTTAGGTATGTCTTAATCCTTCCAATGGTTTTTCATTTTCATTTTCTAGGTTGGGATAAGAAGGTATTGAGAGGATACCTATAATAGTTAGTTAATGATTTTTTGGATTCTCAACATAAAACATAGAGGTTCTATTTCCTGTTGGGGATTTACATACCATGTAATGTGGTAACACAATGTGTAAATTATAAAATATTATTAAATTAATTTTTAACAAAAGTGGATGGGGTTTTCAAAAATTATGGGATTTTTCAATTACACAATGTGTAATTGGGTTACAGATCATGTAAAGTCCCAAGTTTTGTTTTTAAACTAGAATATTTCATGAATTTTCTATTTTACCTTCTCCAGAAATCCTTTATCTCTACTAAGAGCCATCACCAGATTATTTTAGATCCCTCAAATCCTTTCAAGTCATTTATTTCAGGGATTGATCATTGTTATGAATGTGGTGTCACATTTCCGTTTATTGTTCTCTCTTTCTATTAGTCCCTCTGTCCTTTACTCTTAAGAGTTTGTTATATCATATTACTAATGGATATAAACTCTTAATTTTTGTATCCTTCTTCTATGTTGAGTTCCTAAATCTTCTCTACCATCATTCTTCTTGGAAGGTTCTGTTGACAGATTTGTATTTCCATGAAAAAGGTAGTTTTTTATGTTTAAGATTTGAAAATTAATCTATCACTAAATTTCCTGATAAATTTCATCAAATTAATTTATTAAAAACCAAAAAATCCCATTGAATTGGGGAATTTGGATTTCACTGGGCATGAAATCAGGCAAACCACCAATTCAATTGAATTCGGGTGTGTTTATAAAATTGATGGAATTTTATGAAAATTATGTTATTGAATTTAAATCATGAAGTTTATTTGATGGAATTGATTTTAAGATATTATTTGAGAAAAATAGATTAAAAATGGTTCTGATAGAAACCCAATGTTTTTATATTAGAAAAAGGCATGTTTTTATTTAAAAACCCATGTGTTTGTTTTTAAATGGAAATTGGAATATTTGAAAATATATAATGGGATGAATTGTATATTAAACAGTTTCAAAATAGATTTACCATAAATTATTTTTATTAGAGAACATGAAATCATATGTAGTTGGTGATTTACAGGGATAGAAATTTTTTGACACCTTACAACTAAAACAAATCCTAAGGCAGTAGAGCATATCCTCGATGTGATAATGATGATTCCCCTTTGTTTAGTGTCAGAGGGACATGTGTATACAAATATTCACATGGTCACATTAGATTGTGTGAGGATAACATATCCTAGAACAATCATACATTTTGGGAGATGACTATGTTGATAAATTTTTTATATTTGAAATATAAATGTGTTCCAATGTTTGTAAACCTTTTTTTTATATTACTTCTAAATTTATATAAACTTTCTTATATAAAATTTTTATTAATCAACTTTCTTAAAGTATTTACATCATTTTAACTATGAAGTATTCATTGTTTTAATTATTATTTGAAATGAAACAAATTTTTATTTATAATTTAAAGTATTATTTGGTTAATTAAATGTGGCACTATATTATGGAATCGATATTGAGACCATACTATGATTTTATCTCACACCCAAACTATGCCATCGGGTGTCTGTATATTATCTTCACTAGGTTCAAGAAAGGGTAAGTCACTACTTGGAGGTGGTTGTAAATTTTGATCTATGGTCTTGGACAGTGCATCCATTGGGAATTGGGGTTTTCTTTCAATTTTCTCGTACTTTTCTGTAGTACTTTTTGGGATTTTGAAACATGATTAATTTCGGTTATAGTTCTCCCACTAGAGTTTTTCTTATATTCATATTGATTTGTTTATCTTATTCCACAATGTTTGTGGAAAATTCATTTACACTTTAATTTTTTTGATTCCATGTGCTAGTCTCAAACCTTTGGCGATTGGGAATTCCTTTTCAGCTATGTCTGGATCGGCTCGGTTATCAAGATACATGGGTACCCAGACTAGTTCATGAAAAAGTGGTATCAGAACTCTGAGATGAGCTTCTTGTTGATGTTAGTATACAGTTGTGTATTCTTTCTAGGAATTAGGATGTAGTTTCGATAGAGTTCTCTACTATATCCCACTAGAATTTACTGTAAGTCTCCATTGCGGGTTTGGGAAATATTTCTTGTAGATTAGTTTAATTTTTTTCTTTTATTTTTTTTGGATAGATTGAAATCCAAATCGTGTGTTCTATTTTTTTGGGATTTACTTGCTTTTCTACTATATTTGAGTGTTAGTATAATGTATTCAATGTTGTTTGCTTATGTTTTGTAGCATCATGCCTCTAAGAAGATATGAGAATCAGATCCAGGATGAAGCTTTATTTTAACAACAATGAGTGAATCCTCCCATGGACCCATGTTTGGTTGAGGTAATTTTGTGTAGTGTCCATTATCTAGGATATGCACCACCACCGGTTCCTATGAAGGATCTAGTTGTGGAACCACAAAGGGACAATCTCTAAAATGATTATCAGGAGTTCCTTCAACAAAATCCACCAGCATTGAAATGCTCAAATGATACCCAAGAGGCTGAGGAAAGGTTGAGTATGATCGAGCATCTTTTTGGGTTCTTAGAAACACCTGAGAGACACAAGGTGAAGTCTGTCACCTTCATACTATAAGAACCAAGAAGGATATGGTGGTGCATGATGGTGATGGTGAATAATGATGAGGGATTAGATTGTAAAGTCCTAAAATATCTTTTTATAGGAAAGTTCTATCTAGATTTTATGGTGTTGGTCAAGGATTGTGAGTTTTTAAATATTGAGAAGGCTAACAAGATTGTGATAGAGTATACAATCTGTTTTTTTGAAATAGTGTCATTTTCTCTTATGATAGTACCAAATGAGAAGATGAAGACTCAAAGGTTCATTTTGGGACTTCAGTCTGATATTATCTATTAGATTTTATTTATGAATCTACCATCTTATGATTAGGTGTTGGATAGAGTATTGATAGTTGAAATGGACCTAGATGGAAAGTAATGGTTGATGGGAGTTTCTTCTTCTCCTAGTGGTGGTGTGTTTCCTCTAGAAGAAAATAACAGAGCATTATGATTCTCATAGTGGTTCTCGATAGTAGGTTTTTTCTAAACCTCTAGTAGTTCCAGGAAGTATCCATTTAATTTTCTACTATTTTGGAAAGGCATGGAACTCTAAGATAGCTTCCATTGAGGCACCAAAGATATGTGGATCCTATGGATTCTCACATCAGTTGTATAAGTTCTTACCTGTATTTTTTATCTCTTTGTGGAACTGAATCATTATCACTTGTTAAAACTACTAGGTAATTAGATTCCTCATTTAAAAAGGGGTTCTAGCCATAGGAATCTAGGATGAAGCTTCTTCACACAATGGGAGATTCTCTAGAGGAATAAAATATAGTTCTAGGGACCATGATAGGTACCACCATTATAGATTTGTCATTAGTAACTACATTATTCTATACTAGTGCACACCATTTGTTTATTTAAACCCATATTGTTAATGTACTAAATTTTTATATGTATCTTCTATCATATGTGATGGATATTAATAAACCCTTTGGAATAAAGAGAGCAAAGATTCTATATGGTCCCATTTTTTTCTCTATGATAGATATCGAGCTAGCATGGAGTTTTCTGGTTATCAATATGAAACCCCTTTACATAATATTTGGGGTGGATTGGCTGATTACCAATAAATCCTGGAATGGTTTTTTTATCTATGAAGGGTCTCTTTACCTCACTCAATGGGGTTTTTAGTATATTTCAAGAAAAATAGGACCTAAGGTCGAGTAGAGATAGACCATCATATATGGAGTTGGGGGAAGTTATATCCATGTTCACCTTTGATCTGGAGTGATAATCTTTGATTATTGATCTCCATGTAGAACTCGTCGAGTTTCCCAATATTTTTACTTCGGAATTCTGTGGTTTTCCTCTAGTAAAGAAGGTGTAGTTCTCTATCGACATAGTACCTGGTGTCCAACCATTTTCTATTCCCTATTATATCATGGTTCCCACTAAAATGAAATATTTTAGGACACACTTGGATGATATTATAGAAAAATTCTTTATATGCTTGATTGTATAACCTTCGGTAGTGCTAGTTCTCTTTGATAAGAAATCTAATGGTTCACTTCATCACTAGGTTGATTACGGAAAATTCAATCAACTAAAGATTAAATAACCGGTATCTATTTCCATGGATTGGTAATTTCGTTGATTGGTTGAAAGGGGAGAATTGGTTCATGAAGATTGATCTTAATTTTGGATACCATTATTTAAGGATAAAATCATCAGACATTCAAAAACCACCTATCAAAGTAGGTACAACCATTATTAGTACCCTATTTTGACCTTTGGTCTAACCAATTATCTAGTGGTATTTATGGATTTAATGAATATGATTTTCTGTGAGTACCTTGAGGTCTTCTTGGTAGTCTTTCAAGATGAAATACTTATTTACTCTATGTCCAAGGATTGTAATGTGGGTCATCTGAGAGCAGTTTTAGAATTGTTGATAAATCAATCACTTTATACCAATTTTCTAAATGTGATTTTTGGATTCAAGAAGTGAAATTATATGGAACATGGGTTCGAAACATGGTATTATTGTTAATCCTGAAATGTTGAAGGAATTTATGGAATGAGAATAACCACAGAACATTTTTTAGATTCATAGATTAATGGGATTGGTTCGGTATTATCATCAATATGTTAAGGACTTCTAAATGTTGTATTCTATGATGAATACTCTTACTCGGAATAGAATAATGTTTTCTTGGGATGAAGAAAGTCATAATTCATTTTTTTAGATGAAATATATTTTTAATATTGCATTGGTGTTGACTATCCTAGAGGTCAGGAAGGGCTATGTGGTCTTTTGTGATGAATTAAGTTTAGGTTTTTGGTATCTTTCTTATGTAGTCTAGTCATGTCGTTTCTTATGGATATCTTCATCTTATGCTACATAAGAAGAATTAACCAACCCATGAACCTGAACATGCAGCTATGATTGACATGCTTAAACTTTGGTAAAACTATCTTTATAGAGAAAGGATTACTATATATTTATACCACAATAGCTTCAGTTAGCTATTCCCCAAAAAATATTTGAATCTCTACCAGAGGGGTTGGGTGGAATACCTGAAATATTTTGGCATTAACATCGCCTATACCATGTGGAAATGGAATGTCATCACAGATGCTTTGAGTAGGAAAATTCAAACCCACACTATGGAAGAATCATATAATGACTGTAAATTCAGGGATCTGTTTTCATAGTTTCATATTAGATTCTAGGAATTAGGGTTTGGGGTTTCCTTGGCCAGTTTTAAATTGACATATGCTCTCCTAGAGATGATCCTTCATGGACAATAGCTTGATGATGAGTTTCGTGGAAACAGAGACATTTTTATGCTGGGGAGACCATGGTTGATTGGTTGAGCTCAACATACGTTGTTCATTATAATTAGAATCACTTTTTTTGTTGTTGGAAATAAGGAATGTTGAATGGGTTTTTTTCATTATTCTCATATTTTAGTGAACCCAAGAAAAAACAAATATTTTCTATGACATGTAGCATAGATTTGGGTGTTTTGGTATTAAATGTGGCACTAAATTTTTTTTCTCTCGATAGTATACGTGCCAACAGGTCAAGGACAGGAACAAAAAACACTATGTTTTTCTCCATCCACTAATAGTTCTTACTTGGAAGTGGGATGAGGCCTCAATAGAATTTTTTTGGGTTTCCACATACCAAGAAACGATGAATGTGATGTGAGTTGGGATCTATCATCTAACAAAATAATCTCACTTTATACCCATTCATGATATTGGAAAATTTTTGGAGTTGGGAAATCTCTATTTGAATGAGATTGTTTGTTTTCACAGAGTTCTATATGTTATAGTGTCTCATAGGGATCTTTGGTTAACTTATTTATTTTGGAGAGACCTTTAAGAGGCACTAAAATCTCAGATCTATTTGAGTACAAAAAACCATCCATAGTCAAATGACCATATAGAAATATCTATAATGATTTATAATTATATGATTTGTGCTTCCGTTCTTTACTTCGGTGGTTCCTGGAATAACCATCTATGGCTGGTTGAGTTTTCTTATAATAGTAGTTTCTATTCCATGATCAGAATAGATCCTTTTGAGTCCTTGTATGTATGACCTTGTATATCTCCATTGTGTTTTTAGGTATTGGGGAAAGTTACATAGATAGATAGAGCTGGGTTCTGGGGACAACAATAATGATTCAGTTGATCTATCATAGAATATTACAGTGTAGAGATGATATAAATATTTTTCTAATCATCATTGTAGGATGTTGGATTTTTTAGTTGGTGACCAACTATTATTGAAAGATTCACTTTAGTTTGGTCATCAACAGTTTTTGAGGAAATTAAAAATTACATCTCATTTTTTTGGATTGTTTGAGGTTGTTGAGAATGTGGTAAAAGTTTCTTACCATTTAGAACTTCCACCGTAACTAACATCGATACATGACATGTTCTATGTGACATGGATATCAAATTATTTATATTATCCATCTCATATTTTTAACTAAAACGATCTTGACTTTTAACCTGATTTATATGTGATTGTATGGCCATTTAGGATAGTTTATTTTGAGACCAAGTTTCCTATCCTTTTCTCCTCCTCCCCTCGTTTATCTTAGCTCGGATGGTTCAGCACCGGCTGCCTTGCCCTTGTTTTGGCATCATCTCGACAACTCCTAGATCGACAACAGATTTCTCTTCCTCATTGGAAAAAGCTTCGCTTAGGTTGCATTGGCTGGCCTTGGATCATCAATGGACATCTCAAACTCGCTCATTAGTAGATCTGATAGATCTCATTTCAGCATTAGATCTAGCATAGATCTCAAATCAACTATGGATATAGAGTCTAAGGAGTGCTCCCAGTTTCGCGATGGCTTGGCAACGGCTTGGAGAAGTCTCCATTGTGGTATCATCTTTTGGATCTCAGGTCTGCGATAGTGTGGCCCAATGAAATCTCTAGCGTGCTTCATCTTCCCGGAGTAGCTCGACATTAGCAATAGAGGAAATCAGAGGGGGGGAGGAACTGTTTTATGATTTTTACAGTGGTTTTTCAGATCAAAAGTTTTTGGGATGGATTTGACGGTGTTGATTTTGGAGGATTGGTTGATGTCTTGTCCATGTTGATAGCACTAGTGTTAGTGAATTTGTTTTGGGAAGGTCCTCTTCACAGGAGAAGTCTGTTGATTTTGTTATTTTTTTTATGGATTGTTCCAAATATTCTAAAAGGAAGCTTCAGATAAGGATTCAGATTAGGTTGATTTCACTATGACGGGCTATTCGGATTTGGAAGATGAGAGGGTATGGCATAGTCATCGGAACCAAGCCCATGCTTTTCTTCATGGGACAGTTTACTGAGTAGTCGTACAATAGTGAAGGATTTCTATAATGATGTTGATGCTAGGGAAGGGTTTCCATTGTAGTCTTGTTATCAATTTATCAGTCTCTACATCTGGGAAGTCATGTGTGGTTTTCTTCCATTACCCTTAAAATGGTTTTATCCAAAAAGAAATAAGAATTTTGGCCTTCGGGCCATTCATTCAATCAGTGATATGGAATCACAGTTCTGATTCTCATGAGACATGGGGGCACGAGGCACTGATGAGAGAGTTGTGGCCTCAACTCTATTTGAATAGAATCTTCTATGTATACTTTATATTAATATAATGTTTATATGGTGGGTAGGTTATAACATCTTGTTTCCTTTCTATTATGTATGTTTAAATCCATCTTGTGGTTTTGCAATTTTTTTGTATGGGTAAGGCTAAGAAGGTATTTGGAGGATACATAAAATGATGAATTTAGAGATTTTTTGTATTCTCCACATAAAATTTGGTAGTTATGTAGCTGATGGAAATTTTTACACTGTGTATTGTGGTCACATGAAGTGTATATTTTAAAATATTATTAAATACATTTTAACAAAAGGTGATGATTTTTCAGAGATTGTGGGATTTGTTAATGACATGATGTGTAATTGGGTTACACGTCGTGTAAAGTCCCAAGTGTGGTTTTTAAATAGTAGTTTCGACTAAATTTGATATTTTACTATATCAATAAATACTTTGTCTTAACTAAGATCCATAACCAAGTGATTATATCCCTCAAATCATCCTTATTCATTTTGTTCAGAGTTTGATCATTATTTTGAATGCGGTGTGACATTCTGAGTAATCATTCTCAATACATATCTCTCTATTTATCTTTCCCTCCATGGATTGTTTTAGATAATATTATTTATGGATCTAAGCTACTTTTTATAAATATTTCTTCTAGGTTCACTTCCTAGAACTTTGCACCTTCGTTCTTGTCAATAGATTCTATTCTAGGCTTTTTGTCTCCATGAAAAAGGTAGGTTGTTCCATTTAGGATTGGAAAATTTATTTAACCATAAATTTCATGATGAATTAATTTCATGTAAGTTATTAAAAACAAAACTCCATTGAATTGAGGAATTTGGACTTGAGTTTTCATGAAATTAAGGAAAACCCCCAATTCTAGTTAATTGGGTTGTGTTTGTGAAATTGATTGGATTTTTTGAAATTTAAATTATTTAATTAAAATTATGAAATTGATTTTATGGAATTTGATTCAATTATTTTTTTTGAGAAAAATGGATTAAAATGGATTTGATAGAAACCTAGCTTTTTTATCTTGAAAAAATAATGTTTTGATTTTAAAACCCAGGTGTTGGTTTTTAAAAGGAAACTGGAATATGTGAAATGAAAGAATGGGATGAATTGTATTTTAAATAGTTTTAAAATAAATTTCCTATCATATATTTTTATTATAGAACATGAAATCCTATATAGTTAGTGATTTACTGAGATAACACTCTTTTTAATGATTTAAAACTGAAACAAAACCTAGTGCAATAGGTAACATCCTCAATTGGATAGTGATTATCCCTCTTTGTATTGTTTTAGAGGGATGTGTGTATACACATATTTCCATGATTATCTTCGAGTGTGTGAGGATATAATAGCATAGAAATATTTTACTTTTTAAAAGATGAACATGTTTCTCAATTTATTATATTTAAGATATAAATGTGTGAAAATTCCTGTAAATTGTTTTTCAAATTCCTTCTAAATTAAACTATTTTATATAAAATTCTTATTGTGCCATTTTCTAAAATTATTTCAACCATTTGGAGTGAAAATTATGATTTTTTTAATTATTATTTGAACTTACATACATTTTTATTTAAAATTTAAATCTTTGTTTGGTTAATTAAATGTGTCATCTTATTATGGAATCCTTTATAATACCCTACTAGGATTTTAGATCACAACCTACCTGTTGCATAGTGTTTTTGAATATTATATTTTGCTTGGTTCAAGAAAGGGAAATGAACCACTTGGAGGTCATTGTAGAAGTTTCTCCTGGGATATAAAGAGTGAATCCACTAGGACTTGGGTTGTTATATTATTTTTCTAGTACTTTCTTTATCACTTTGGGATTTTCATACCTATTCAACTTCTAATAAAATTCTCCTAGTAGAGTTTTTCTTGTATTCATACTGATTCATTTATCTTCTTCCTCAATGTTTGTGAAAAACATTTTCCCAATTTCATTTTGTATGTTGCTAGATGCTAGTTTCTAACCCATTGATATTGGGATCACCCTTAGAGGTATTTATATACTAGCTTAATTATCCGGTTACAAGGTTACTAAGGCTGGTTCATGATAGTAAAACTTTCAAATCACTAGTAAAACCCGTCACATAAAACCTTCAAAGTGGTGTCGATTCCCAAAACCTATAAACCACTGATTGTATCCATAAAACTTTTGAAAAACCCATATAAAAAATATTTTATTCCACAATCCTTACTCCTGAAAAAACTCATTATATTGAATATATTCCATATATCAAAAAATTATATAAAATTCATCAAAGACATCCTAAATCACTTTTTCATCGAATCGCTAACGAATTTAAAATCTATCGATACTATACAATTTAATTCATAAATATCAATCATCCCTTAATCCATTTTAAACATTATATCCTTGATACTAGATCACATTTCTTGGTTATTGGTATTATTTAAAATATGTTTTCAAATCTATAAAGAAAAGCTATTATGGAATAGTCCATACTTGTTTCATGATTCCTATATCCAGAATATTATTGATATAATACTTCTACAACATAATTGTAACAAACATTTAAATATTTTCACTTTAACAATTGTCATGTCATAATACTTTGTTTGATCTAGAAATTAACCCATGGATTAGTGAATTTTCTCCGATATTCTCATATTTTACCCACACGAGAGATTGAATAATAAATGGAACCTTTGGATGAATATCATATCCTTCTCTCAAATTATTTTTTTCCTTAGTAATTACATGCTCTATTCCCTTCATTCATAGACATAAATTATATTCCCATTATTTTGAGATATTACCTTGAGTGATTCTTCCCACATACTTAAAATTTAAAAAGTTTAGTCATCCTTACCCTATAGTATTTATAAAATTATATATTTATCTTGTTAGGTGTGTTAGGAAACTGTCCTAAGTTGAGGTTGTTAAAAATATAACAAGTTATATTATTAAGAAAAATCATAGGTTTTATTCTATAAACTACCATTTTTATTAGTTTATCATGGGGAAAGTAATTCCATTTTTTATCACATTCAGTGTTAACATGATTCCTCCAGGTTCCACCCCTTAAATTAAACCAAAAATCATATTTTGATAAATAAAAATCATAGTGGGAAACTATATAATCATTGTAAATAATTTATAGGATTTCAAATCCATGACACCATTTCTCAATCTATAAAACCATATGTTTAACCTATTTGATCCCCGATTATCATTTTTCAAATCCTTTATAATGATTTATAATGAAAATTTCAATTGAACAAATAATATCCCCCAAGATTATCAAAGTAGTTTCATAGTAATGGTATAGTCACCATGTAATAGAATGATGGATGTGATATACTAAACCAACTATTTTCAAGGTTATTATCCCATGATTCATCAACTCTAAAAGCATGACCACTTTTAGTATCAATATATTGATGTTTTAATAAAAATTATATAATCTATTCTACACCCTAATTTTATATTTTCACCTATACATAAGATTATTCTAATGGATCTAACTACATTTTTATTATATTAATATCATAAAAATAAGTAAACACATCCTTGGATACCAACTATAGTGACTTATATTGTTCATACAAAGATATGACGTGTCATTAGAATAATATTCAATACATTTCATAAATACACACCTGATTACCATAAAGGTTTAGTTTATTTGTAGATTAGATACACAGTCATTATATTTCATGAAAGCTCTTCAACATATCTTATAAGAACATCCTAGTTTGTATACTTTATAAATATACCCTTATGAAACATTTATTCATAACTAGCTGAAACAAAACATACTAAAGGTTGATATCATATGGTCTATAAGGGTAAACATGAGAGATATCAATTTATGATAATTTTAAATCATAAAAAGATATAAAGGTTTTGAGATCAAAAATATTACTTAAAAAAGATCATTACCAATATATCATAGAGTGTAAACATGGAATAAAACATTATCATCTCAAAATACATGAATCATAAGAGTGAGAAGCCATCATAAATCAATCATGATCCATATGTTCATGTTATATAGGTGTGGTTCCAAAAATGTTATATAAACCATTTTATATTCCATTGTAAATTATAGTGACCATTGATTCTTATTGTATTAGGAATCAACACCAATTTCCCATATCATAATTCATTATGAATCATTACATGTTTTACATAATGGATCAAGAAAATTGAATTTTCTCATGGTGGACTAATTACACCAAGTTGTTTCCTGTAGTGGTTTTAAAAACATCCACATATATCCTATAATTGTTCCATTAGATATAAAACTTTAACCAATGCATTTGAGTGCAATACAATTTCATGACCACAAGTCAAATAATGAAAGGCAAGAATATGTGTTCCAAAATATCATTAAACATTAATCATGTCATTATATCAAAACCCATACAATCAAAATATGTTTCTCAATCATTTCATAATTTCATTATATAATAAACCATGTAAAATAAATGGGTCTCTTAATCATATCATCATCATTATCATAAAACATATAGATAAGTAATATTTATTATATCAAGGGATCATATCCTTGGTAAAACATTATTAACATCAATGGATGTTATCATAGATAAAAATTACCTTAAAATAATCATTGGAATATTTCCCAATGAAAATACCCTTTTCATTATTAAAATCACATAATTAATGTCACAAACCTTCCTAGAGGAGCATGTGTCGTGACTACCCTAAGCCCACCTCTAATTGGATAGGGTCTAGTGACTAGCACTGAGTATGCATATCCCAAAAATAGAAGGAATTTTAGTAATTACTTGTTTTCACACACCCATATTCAATCCAAAAATACTTAAATGTAGAAACAATAAGTTAACAATGCATAAAAACAACTAAGATGCCACAAAAAAGTATGATTGGAAGTACAATATAGTATATAGGTCCGGAATACAAGACCACCCAAAGTGTCTATAACCAAAAGTCCATCTTGTAAGAAAAGAGGTAATGGGACTGTAGTCTAAAATACCAAAACACACCTCATCCATCTAGACTCACTAAGCACTTCTTGGCCCTAGTCCACCTAGGACTCTTTCAAGCGTTGATTTTCTGCACAAGACATGACATGTGAGAGAAAATATCATACAGTGGTGAGTAAAACAATACTCATTATGACACCCAAAAACCACAATGGAAATACCACAAAGAAGATACCACAAAGCATACAACAAAGGAGAAATATAAGGAACAATATACCACATATAATACCATAATGACAATATATAATCACCTCATATAAGGATATGTTTTTTGTATGCATAACAAGATTATTAGATATATTTCATAAGACACACAGTCTCTAAAAAACACACAATCTTTGTAAGACACACGGTCTTGATAAGTCACATATTATCAAGGTTATACCCAGTCACATGATTCTTCTCATTGCATGATAACCCACTCCCCCAAACAATAGGTCATATACACACTTCCAAAAAACCCACTAAAGATATACTGAAAACAACTTCTTGTATCAAGGGTCCCAATGCTTTAGAATACTTTTCAAACAGACACGTGGTATGAAAGTAATAACTATTCCCTAGACCTAGCTCTAACCCAAACTGCTATCTAACCTCACCCAGCCCGGTCTAGTAAACCCTACGTGTCTCATCCCAGTTCAGTTTTCTATGCCTGCTGGGTCGTGGCCTGCTAGGTCATGGCCTGTGGGGCTTCTTATAATGACCTGTTGGATTTTGGCATGGTCTTTCCCACTCCGTTCATGATGCCTATGTGGAATTCCTGGCCTTCATGGCTAGAACACTGCATCCCCACCCCTTATACGCTCCCCCACGGTGACCAATGTATCCTGCAACCACTACATGAGGTCGGTTGCTGCTTCTTGCGGCTGGTTTCTGTGGGCTCCCACATGGTCGAGCCACTGCGTCAATGTGGATCCGTCATAGCGTGTGCTGTCGGTGAACCAGTGGACACTTTTATAGTCCATAACACCTCCTTAGGTGCTATAAAATATGTAAAAATTTTAGATTTATGTTTCTTGGGTCCCGATCTACATATATGTAGTCTCTATTGACACATTCCATCCAATATAGCAATCTGATCTTGTTCAGTGCCTCAGGAAAAGTTGAGTCATTTACATAGGGGGCCAATAACAAAGAATTCTAAGAATAGGGGAGATAATATCACATGAACTCTCAAATAATTAACCTTGGCCTTTCTTGTCTCAGCCTTGATTAGTTCTTGCTATAGGAATAAACGAAGATGAAATAAATTAATCTCTCGATATAAACCACGGAATAATTATCCATCCCTCAAATGATCGAACTACGGATCAACCTATTCATGGGTTATTCTTTATTTGTCATTTAATTTAATAATGGGGAAACCAAGAAGAAAATAAACTTACCTACTTGGGAAATGGATCATTTACCGTTGAAGATCGATTTCCATGGGTGAATTTGGCACAAATGATCCTCGCTATAATTATTTGTTATTGTCCACTGAGAGAATTCTCCAGGGGTTCTCTCCATTGCTTCCATTGAATTTCTGGGGTAATGAACCTAGCCTTTTATTCTTACCTAAGGCTCATAATAAATAAAAATGTGTTGCTGAGTCACAACTTAACATTAAAAATAAAATAATCTTAAATTTATTTTATTATATAAAATACCAAAAACTACTTTTCACAGTCGACCTATGATGGCCAAAGGTAGGCCTCACCTAATGAAAACACCACATCAGAAACTCAACAATGGTATTATATTTCCAATCTATGTCACCATTCATGAGTTATTGGGATTTTAAAATAAAATACAATAATTTTTTTATAGTTACATCTATGGTGACTTTTTGTTTAGATGACCTGTCCGACCAAAGATAGGTCATGACTAGGGTAAATCCATCATTATGAGATCAACGGTGCACTCAGATTTCCGACCTAGACATCCATTTAAATTATATTCAGATTTTTAGGAAAATTCATATGCACGTGCAATTAAAAACACAACATTTTTCAACGATTTTTTTCGAGCACATCAGGCCTCAGAATCGTACTCCATCTCAGTGCCTCATCTTAAAAGGTTCCAAAATAATTTCTAAAAATAATATTGGGAAAATAATATTAAGTTTATTCTCCTCACCTTATGGATATATGTCCCCAAAAGCTAAAATTAAGGGCTACTCAAAAAAAGGTTATTGAATGAATTTGAGCCTCCTGGTCCCATGTGATCTTCTAAAGATTCATGTGCTTCCACCAAATGTGCACCATAGGAATCGACCATCCATGAAGGATCATCTCCTCTTGATCCTCGATCCCTACTAGGTACTCAACAAAATTTCATCCCTCGTCGATATCTATCTCTACATTGTAAATGATGTTAAATGGGTCATGCATGTACCTCCTCAGCTTTAACACATGGAAGACATCGTGTACCCATTATAACTATGGATATAGATCCAAAAATTATGCCACCTCGAAAACTCTACAGATTATCAGGAAGGGCTGAAGAATCTAGGAGATAGCCTATCACCCTGGGCAAACCTTCGTTATCCACATCGAGGATAGACCTGAAGGAACACGTGGTCTCCATCATCAAACATCATGGGCTTATATCGATCATCATCATAGGAATTATTATTGTTTTTTGCAGTATACATCCACCATTATATGATGTAAACATTCTCTATAGTTGCATGTACCATCTCTGGTCCCATGATTGATGAACCTCCTAGGTCCGTCTAGCAATGCGGTGACCTGCAGGGTCACTTGTACAAGGCCTTGAATACTACCATACCAATGGTGGAATGGTATGTTTTATTTTACACAAACTCCAATAGGTGTAGGTGTTCCTCCCAACTATGTAAAATATCTAACATAAAATATTGTAGCATTTACTCGTGAAACTAAATGGTATTCTTAGTTTCGTCGTCCTTCTATGGGTGAAACACTGTTCTCAAGCATAATTGAGTCCCAAAACTCTTAAAATCCATTTTAATAATGCGATGTAAATAGAGCATCACAATCTGAGAATTTCATTGATGTAACTCAATGGAGTTGAATTATCACCTTTACATAGAGGCATTTCGATATCTCTAATGGACTCTACTCCTGGATAGCCAAGAAGTTTTCCGACTAGGTCAATGGGTCAATGATCACCCAGATAGTATCGTGTCCCCTGGATGTACATGGTAAACCCATCACAAAGTCCATCGATATCCCATACCACTTCCATTCTGGTACATTAAGTGGTTGCGTAAAATAATCTAGAACCTAGTGCATGACCTTCACCTGCTGACAAGTGAGGCATCGATAAACAAACTATGCAACTTCTTTCTCCATCCGGAGCTACCAAAACTGACATCAGTGGTCCTGGTATAACTTCACCACACTAGGATGTATAGAAAAATGGGATGTATTCAAATCCATCAACACCACCTCCCATAACACCATTGGTACTATTTGAGTCATTTGGAAAGAATGATGTGCTCCCCACCTTTTGAATATCCATCAGGGGCATGGCCTGTGGATATGTTCACATGTAAAGACTCACGATTGGTATCCCCAAGATGTGCCTCCATAACTTTCTATAAGAGTAGATGGGTGAAAACCATCGACTGTGGGTAATCTCCACCATCTCCATCCATGAATGATATCTACAATAGGGCCATCTACTATGATTCCTCATTCAGCAACTGTCAACTAGATCTCCCACTAATATAATATTCCCCCATGTTCCCCTTTTATAGAGTATAGATATTCTCAAAGTTATAGTCCTAGAGGAATTATATTCATCTCCTCTATCTAAAGTTTAAATCCTTATGATAGAATATATAATTGACACTCTTTTGATAAGATTAGACGATAAATCACTCTCCCATTAGGTAGAGTCGCCATATGTTTAATGAATAGACTAATAATACTATATCAAGATCATGGGTCACATAGTCATGATCATGTGGTATGTGAACCATAGTCAATCATCTATTTTCCCTAAATTAGTCCAAACCCAAGCTTGGTCCATGATTCATCATATAACACCATGTACTCAACGCCCTCCTCTAGCAATCTCAATATGGGAGCACTCGTCATCCTCTGCTTCAGCTCCTAAAATAACTGCTACAACGTCTTTTTACACACAAAAGGCTGAAAGATCCTATTCAAGAGTCCCATGAACACTGATGGGGTTTTTTCATTCCAAATATCATAAAAAGTACTTATAGTGACTTTTACGATATCTAAAATATATCTTCAGTATATCCTCATCTCGTACTCGAAACTGGTGATAGTCTAACTAGAGGTCAATCTTTGAAAACCACAGTGCCCCTCTAGAATTCTAAAATAGTTCATATATCCTCAGTAATGGATAAATATTCCTCAGGGTCATCTGTTTTAGGCACAGGAAGTTCACGTATAACCTCAATCTCCAATCTGCCTTCATGAAAAAAAATCTAGGGTTGCCAGGGTGAAACATTGGGTCTCACAAAGCCCTTTCTCTACAAGTCATCTGACTGTACCCTAAGCTCACGAATCTCTATAGGAGCCATCCAATATTCTTGTGTAGATATCAGTGTCATCCCGGGGTATATAGTAATTTAAAATTATACCTCTATGAAGAAATAATCATAGAACATCCTTAGGAAATATGTCCTCATACTCCTCCACCCCTACAGTAAACTGGGGACTTGAATCATCCACTGAACTGAGGGTTAGGCTAGCCAATTGATGATTTATCGGCTAAAAACTCTTATGTGGGAGTCCATCATGTGATACATGCATTTTATTTCCACCAGAAAAGGAAAACCTGGTACCATCACTGCATACACACCACAATCTACTCCAAAAATATTCTATCTGAGCATGTACTATGGATAACCAGCCCATACCATGAATGAAGTTGTAAGGCCTCAATGCTACTAAAATGAGATCCCAAGTGAGACTCTCAGCTCTTAATGTAAGGTATCACTATAATCACAAATGTGTGATCATGGAATCTCCTCCCATAGTAGTCTCCAAGCGTAATTTTTGAGTCAACGATTCAACTTAAATCTCTGAGTCTCAAAAAAGTTTTGTAGAAAGAAAATAAAAAAGGGTATATATGTTTATCAAAACTATATATAAAGTTTAAAAGACATAAATCATACCTATAATTATACCTAATGCCTCAATATCATAATACTCCATCACCTGTAGCCATCATCTTCCCTATCCACCAGCTCTATGAGCCTTGTGTGGGCCACCTGGTGGTGGTGGTGGTATCATATCGAAACATCAACCAACTCCTGCTACACTCTCAGCTCCTCTTCAACATCTTCCAACTTGCAGATCTATCTGATCCTACCTCTGTCTCTACCTCAGTGGTCTTCCCACAGTTTCCTATCACCAGTACGATGGGTTGTACAGTATTGAGCGAGATGTCCTCTATTTTAACATGAGTAACATTTCCATTACATGGGTAGACTGGACCAACCTTATGATCCCACAATTTAATTTCCTCTATCCTGGGCCTCCACTGGAAATTTCACATACATCTAGATCATTGATAAGGATGTCGACTCCCCACTATTATGGTCACCTCTCATACTTTCCCACTACTCAAAATCCACGATTATACATGTTTATCCAAGAAACCATCAAACACCAAATCCTACTCATGCACCCCAGCAACAGTAGTAATGTATATAGGGATAATACTGGCTTGGATGTTTCTACTCATACCTCCCTTGAGGGTTGAATCCCTGAAGAACTATTCATGTATCATATCCATTGAGGACCTATAATGGTTCCTATGCCTCTATGAATACTCAGATATCGACATTCCATCATGCCAGAGTTATAGATTCTTCTGAACATTCACAACCCTTAGTTTATAAGGTTATAACTCCTCTCTGAAATGGTACTCAAATGCTATCCACAGAAGAGTCACTACATTGTAAGATCTAGTAACTAAACTCAACCTCATATGTGTCAGGCTCGCCTTGTAACCTGAGGTGTCTCTATCACTAAAAATCTAGATTCACACTCAGTCTACGCCCCTTATCTACTAGTACTGGAGGTACCATGTTCTTCTCTCTATGCGGTGGTATAGCTGGTGCACCACCTAGATGTGTTATATCTACTACAAATCCCTATATTGATACCTCGTCATCCAATAGATTATCCTCATGATCAAGCGATGACTTCTTACCTGATGGTCTTTGTGGAGGTATCCTTTAAGAAAACAAGATGTACCATGGTCAATAGATAATACCTAGTGAGCTGACTCAATAAGGACATTAGAACAAACCAAAATCTTATATGATGCATGTACCCTTATTTTCCCTTCACCCAGTGTTTTCATGTACCGAGTCCAAAATCAGGTGTTCAGAGTCCTTGTGTATAGATATGTGAGCCTCCACACCAACACATGATTCCCTATCCAAAAAGACCAATTTCAAACACATATAAATGATTCCCCAAACCAACCTCACAAAAAACATTTCTTGAAGTAGAACTGACCCCTTTGATACCACTCTATCATGACCCGTCCCAGAGTGTCCCATGTTGTGACTACCCCAAGCCCACCTCCAATATGTCAAAGGAAGGTGACTAAAACCAACTAGGAATATCTAACAAATGGGTGGCATTTTCCTATGTGCATGTATGAACATACCCATCTCCAAGACAAAAATGATGAAATGTAAAAAATAGCAAGTAAACAATTCATGAAAATGACTATGATCCCACAACAGAGTATGACAAGAAGTACAATAAGTTAATCTGGGCTAGAATACAAGAGTACCAAAAGAGTCTGTAACCAATAGTCCAACCTGTAAAAAAATATGTTCTGGGACTAATGTTTGAACCACTGAAATAGAAATCATCTAATTTCCTCTATAAGCACCACCTGGTCATGGTCCACCTAGGACTTCGTCAAGGGTTGATAATTTTCAAAAGACATAACACGTGAAGGGAAAGCCCATGCATGGGTGAGTAAAATCGTACTCATGTAGGACACCACAAAACCATAAAGGAAATAATACAAAGAAGATACCACCTAGAATACCTAAATGTAGAAATACCATGATGAATATTACACTCAGAATACCAAAAATAAGATATATAATCATCTCACATAGAAATAAGTCATTAGTAGGCATAATGGAATTATAATATGTATTTCATAAGACTCACAATCTCGATAAGATACACGATCCCATTATGAAACACAATCTGTATAATGTAAACATTCTTGATTATACACACAATCTCTCTTAGAAACATAGTCTCGATAATAAATGTTTTCTCAAGGTGACATCCAGCCATAGGATTGCGCTCACATCATAATCATCCCGGGAGAACACACTACTCAAGACAATAGTTTTTATGTTCACTTTCACAAAAACCCACTTAGGATATCTAGAAATAAATTTCTCAATAAATGGATCCCACCAGAGTAGACGACTCATCAAATAGACGCATAGTTTGAATGTAATACCCATTTGAATAAATAGTATGCGAACTCAGGTTAGACCCAGCCCGCCAGCCAACCTGACCTAACCCATCCTAGATTGGTTTAGTTCACACAAGTTCAATCTGTTATGATTGATGGGCTTCCTGGACTGGACCACTCAGGTAAAGAGGCCCATGGGGTCTTCCTAGTCGCATCGCATCTGCACCTCGTGGTGATTGTCGTATCTGACAACCCCCACATGCGGTCATCTGTCACGTCCTACGACTAGCTGTCGTGGGCCACCACACCTCTTACGATGGTTTTAAATTTTTATGATCATATATTTGGGTTTCTCAGGTACATATATAAATAGGAATAGCCTCTATTGATGCATTTCCCTTAATCCAGGGGTTCAATCACATTCGAAGACTCCCGATAAGTTTAGCTGTTTCCATGGGGACCCAACAACAAAGTGCACTAAAAATGGGGTAGATAAAATCACAATAATTACCAAATAATGAACCATGGCCTTGTTTGTGTCATCCTTTATTCATTCTCATTAGTAAAATAAAAAAAGAGGAAACAAATCAATCTCCTAATATAAACACCACAATAATTATCGATCCTGCAAATGATTGAACCACGGTTCAACCTATTCGTGGGTTTGTTTGCATTAATCATTGAATTTAAGAATGGGGAAACCATGAATAAAAAACCCACCATACCAAGGTAATGGATATTTCACTATTGAAGACTAATTTCCAATGAATAATCTTCTCTTGAATGATCCTCGCCCCAAGTCCCCATCATCGTCCGCCGAGAGGATTCTCCAGGGGTTCTATCTACAGTGTCCATGGAATTTCAAGGGTTATGAGCCTAACCCAATATCCCTTACTAAAGCAAATATTAAAATAAAATGTGTCGATGCATCCCTGTGTAGCGTTAAAATAAAAAAATCTTAAATTTATTTTATTCTTTAAAATACCAAAAACTATTTTTCATAGCCGACCCATGTTGCTCGATGTTAGGCCTCACCCAAGAAAAAAACCACATTACAAACTCAAAGGTGGTATCGAATTTCCAATCCAAGTCACCATTCATGAGTTATTAGGATTTTAAAATAAAATAAAATAAAATAATTATTTTATTTATAGTTATGTCCTTGGGGAATTTTTCTCTAGATGACCTACACCAATCAAAGTTAGGTCACTCCAACATTAAATCTGATATTATGAGGTCAACAGTGCCCTCATATTTCTGATCCAAGCAACTGTTTAAAACATATTCCATTTTTTAAGGAAATTTTTTTGAATATTATATTAAATTTTTTTTTTCAAATAATTGTTTCAGGCACACCGATCCTCAAAATCACATGCTACCTCAGTGCCTGGTCATGTAATTTTCCCAGATTATTTCTTAAAAATAAAATTGGTAATATCCTAGACATTATAGTTAAAATATTAAAAATTACCAAATATTAAGAAACAAATTTATCTAAAAAAACCTGGAAATATATAATATATTTTTTAAAATACTGGGTAGTTATATCAATAATAAATTTTTTTCATACCATATAAGTTAAAAGAAAACATTACTTGTACACTTTTGTAAAACTTCAAAAATAACCTCATTCAGAAAAACAAAAGAAGATTAATTTAAAAATAATAATTATAAGTAAATAATGGGAAAATTGATTTTAAAAAACAATAGGATAATATTAATAATATTCCTAAAACATTTTTATAAAACTTGGATAAGGATGAAAAATTATTTTCAACTAAATATATAAATAAAGTCAGTTTTCATTGAAAAAATCCTTCGATAAATTAAGTTCATAAATTGAGGAAAATAAAAGTAAAAATATTATTATTTATAAAAATATATATGATAATAATAATAAAAGGTATTTATCATATAAGGATCAAATAATTTCATCAATGGAAAGTATATCATAAACATTCCTGATTAAAATAATATTGAATTATAAATTCCTCACTACATTAGTAACGTTTGAATCATAAGACCCATAAAATAATAGCATAAAATTAAAAATTAAAAATCCTAAAAATAATGAAATTAATGATATATAGTGTCAAATAATAAATATATACACACAAATTAAACAAAAAAGGTGTGATGATGGGTTATGTCTCCCAGAAATTAAAGTGGGACTTGAAATCACTTTCCTCAAGAAACATTTTTATTCGAACACATTAAAAAATAATATATAATCAATATAGATAAATTATAAAAGTATAGAAAACACTAATATTATATATCATAAAATATATTATTTACTAATGTCATTTTATCACCCTTTTATTAAAAAATAATTACTAAAATCACTATTCCAGTTGATAAATGTTTTGTTTTTCATGCATGTTTCACTTAGATAGTCCTAAACCTAATATTTTCATAATGATTCCATCATGTGAAGAATTTTAATTCTTATATACAATTATATATATATATATATTTCCAAAATATATTTATTTAAATTAAAAAATAAAATGTGGACATAAAAAAATGAATTACATCGTTCACAGAGACAACATGTCATACATACTCATAAATGGAGTTTCATTTTTCGACGGATGTGAAAAAATAAAGGTAAATAATAAATTTACATTATAAATTAATTATTAGATCATATATTTAATATATATTTATTATGTATATTCTTACTACCATATTTATAAATATATAATGAAAATAAAATCACATCGCTTTTTGGTGTTGGGTGTCTGCACGTACGAACAAACGACATTATTATTTTACAATAGATGGAATGATAATAAGGTAAATAAGATCATATAATTATATAGGAATAAATATTATTTAAAAACATTTAATCTATCATTATAACCATCCATGAATTATAGTTATGAGAAATGAGTTACACAACTATGTGCATATGGTAATTCGTATATATACACAAGGGATGTTTTCATTTTACATAGGATAGAAAAGTGGTGGAAAATGGATATCTCATAATCATAATAACAATTAAGAATATTTAAGGTAATTAAGTGGTTAATTTATAATGGATACCATATATTTAGTGAAGTTATAATAATATATGAAATTAAAAATACTCGGTCAAGATTTATACATCTTCATTTGGAAACAAACTTTTCTATAAACCTTAATCCATTAAAGGATTGTATTTTTAAATAAAAATAATATATAAGATGTATATAAGGATGATAAGATAATATTATATTAGCGATTTTCTGAGTTATATGTCCCAATGTGGTTTCAGTAAAAGAGATAAGTTTTGTCCTATTATGAGATACGGAAAGTACACACTTGGACTTACAAAAAATATTAAAATAAAATTTTCTAATTATCAAAAAAATCTCCAAAATTTCTAGATACTCAAATAAAAAGGTTATAAGGTTCAAATATCAGCATCAAATGAAATTTATATTATTATGCTGTCATGTTAAAACTTATCATTTGGTTTAACCCCTTAGTTAACAAAATTTTACATTAACCATGAAAAAAATATTTTCAATATTAAAGGGTTTTATTTTACATATGTGATGAAAATTGACCAACATATATCCAATTCATGACCTTTTTACCATATCCTATCCAATTTTTACTATATGAATAATTTTATAATTTTCAAATAATCTAATGACATATTATTTTCATAAAATGCCATTAATTTTATTTTTGAAACTATTCATTTATTTTTAAATTAAAGACATGAAAAAAATGTAATTACAATATAATACTTTAAGAAAAAAATATTATTTTATATTTATCTATAAAAATTTTCCACACAATATTCACCAAAATTTAGTTAATTTTAATATTTTTTAATATTTTTATTATATTTTTCTATTAATTGAATAATTATTGTCTTCGAGTTTGATATCCATTTTACAGAATAATTAAATATCTAAAAATTAAAAATACATTACAATAATAAAAAATTTATTTATATTTCCAAAACATAGTTAAATCATTAAATAACATATTTTGTCATTATTAATAAAATTTTGATATATTAAAGTTAAGAGAATGAAACTATGTATTTATTTTTTCTTTAAATTAATATATTTTCCATATTCAAAGAAATATGGAACAAATTGGCCATATATCTAAGACTTTTATGGAAATTGATGAACTAAACGCATCTAATTAGATAAAGTACTGAGTTAGATTAATTTTAATGCCTTATTCCTATAGTTTAACAATAGTTTACTTGTTTTAACTATACTAATGGGACACAATTTATTATGGTTACAATTCATAATGAAGAAAGGGAACTATTTAGAAAAAATGAACATCCAAATTAAAAAATATGGTATCTATTTTTCCACATTCAATCTCCAAAATTTATAGAAATTAATTTAACATAAAAACACAAAATGAAAGGAAAACATTTATTTAAGAAATTATTTTTAAGTATAAATTTTTTATATCAGTTATCAATATAAAATTCATTAATACTGAATTAATTAGATTATTAATAATAAAAATGAACAAGTTTTACTTTTAAACCATTTTACTATTCACTAGAAAATAAACCATTTCAGTAAAAAAAGCATTGGATAAATTTATATTCTTATATAAAACATTAAATTCTATTTATCAAATATAATTTTAAAATTTCCAAAAAATTAATTATAATATTCAATCAATAAAACCATTTCTGAAAAAACAAAGTTTTTTGAAAAATAATAATACTGAAAAAAATTGATTTCCTATTTTGTAAGAATTTAAGATTATATTTTTATTAATTATGAACTTTATAAATATATTATAATTTGTTTACTTCCATTCATTCCTTCTAGTTCATTGGCAATTTTAGTTAATTAATAAAATTGTGATACTTTTTGGATTGTCTAATCTTAGTGTTCTCTATTGTATATTCTATATTACTTGGAGATAATTTAAAATATCCATGTATTGAATTTACATTTCAAAAGAAATAAAATATTGAGGTATGGAAACATACACACTAAGAGTAAACAAATTTCATCAAATAGCTACTTTAATAATACACATTTTCTAATAAAGAAGTCTTTATTATGAGAAACCCATGATTTAAGATAAAATTGATAAACAATTAGTAAAAAAATAGGAAAGTGTAATTTATTCATAATTATTTATATATAATATAAATCCCCATAATTTCATATTTTTACACCTAAAACTATTTTAATATTATTCATAATTAACCAAAAAATGATAGTTAAATAAAGAAATGGACAATATATATTAGAATTATAAGTTAGAGAGGTTTAAATAAAATAATTTTGGAGTAAATAAAAGGAAAAATCTATCATAAATATATCTCTTTTTATAATAACAATATATAGACACTATATCAAAAACATTAAAAGGAAATAAATAAATAAAATTCCTAACTAATATGTATGTAACCAATTATAAACTAATAATCATCCATATATGTACAAATATAACAAAATATACATCATGGGAATAACCATAGTCATTAATGTGGAAATCCAGGATGTTATTTTTTTGAACTATCTTGTGGAAAGTTATGTGAACCTTTCAAAATAACCCACGAAACAATCTCAAATAGCATCACTTGGTTGGAAATGAACAGGAGGATTCATGTAATGGAATAATTGGATCTTGAAAGTCCCTCATCTATTTAAATCCCTAATATTTAACAAAATTTCTCATGAAGACTTATAGTTGAGGGAATCTAGAAATTTATATATCGTAACTAATTTCAATATAGTGCAAAATAAAATCCCTCAATCAACCTTCAAAACCAAATATATATAATTCACCAATAATTTGTATATTCATTATTAAATATTCAAATAAAAAATTATATTATTCACATAAATCATCATAAAATATGGTTTTTGTATCAATAGTGTGAAATAAAACATGAAAAATATTATTTACCTTACCAACATTGATTTACATCTATAAATATCTACACCATAAAAACCTAATTTAATTATTATTATAGAATCGAAAATCTAATTGATATGAAATTATATTTTTTATATGAATTTACAACTATAAAATAAATATCAAATAATATTAATAAAAATATGATAACATAAGGATAATAATTTTTTTAATAAACATGTTTCTATGAGCTAAAAAAATCAAGAAATATAAATATTCCATATTTAGACATAAATTTTAATTGAATCAGTGCATCAAAATCAATTTCACATGTATAAAATATAAATAATATGTAAAAAATATATATTTTTCTGAAGAAATTTAATTTTTTAATTGTAATGTTTGATTACCATTAAGATAACCACTCTATGAAACATGAAGGGTATACAAAGAGATTAAAAAAATAAAATTTCTTTATGGATAATAGATGTAGGAAAAACATTGATAAGAATTGTGACTAGATAACCCATGCATAAATTGAAATTTAAAAGAATTTGTATTGAAAAAAACATTATTCAATCCATTAAAAACAATTATCTATTGATTAGTGATGGATTATTAAAAGTAAATAAAAACATTCAAACTACCTAGACATCAAAAATTACATTGTTTATAAAAACAAAAATACTTATATTCGACCACCATTTGTATATGGAATAAAAATAATGAGTATTAAGAGAAGAGAGGATAAAAAACCCAGACCCAGACTCCTATATCTATTGCTAAAAAATATTTTATTAAATACATGAATTAACATATATTGAGATGAACCAATATAAAATTATAATTATTTTATGAAAATTTTCAATGGCAAACACTAAATATAATAAATAAGAAAAAAACAAATAATGGATGTTTTAGTGTCATTGAAGATGAACTACATAAGTTAAACGTTTTGTTATACTTATGGAAATTTCCTTATAATTGATCCACATACTCCTCTCTTGTAAAATTCTCATAAGTAATAATCATTCTCATAAATTTTTTAATGAAAACATACAAAATGAATGATTTCAATCTCTTAAGGGAACATCATATCAATATTTATTGAATTATTAGACCATAAACATTAGATAAATCATGAGATTGAGAGAAAAATAATATTAAAATAATATAAAAGTTGGTTGTAAATCGTGATATAAGGACCTAGAATCTCAAATTAACAAACATATACCATATAAAAAGTGTGAAGAATCTTGTGATAATAAACATGAACTATAGAACATATTCAAATGCATATGTAATGGAAATATAACATCCCAATGAGAAATAAAAAAACAATAATCATTGGTATAAACATCAACACATGGTATCATCATATTGTGGGTATATCCAAGAAGGCACACCTTTTATGTTTCGATAATAATCCCAGTGGGCTCACCCATTAATTTATGATCGTAATCCTTAAAGTAACACTCAACATTATCTCCTGAGATATAAAACAGTAACCAATTAATTTTAGGGTGTTATAAGACCCCTTCCATCATCATAAATACATATGTGTGATAAATAAAATCAATAACCATAAAAAAATAATTTACAATAGGAAAAGAAAATGGGTTTCATTTCTTTTTTAAATGGAATAATATAAGTAAATCACTAATTATTTCACAAAAATTTATTAACTCATGTAATATAAATGGATATCCAATAACAATAAATAAATTTATAGGTATCTACCATTAAATTAAATATATAATATTTAAAAAATATAGATAATGTGTATAATTATTTTTCTATAAATTACAAATTAATCAATGTATTAAATCTAAGTGAACAATCATCAATCAATCAAATGGAAAATAGGGAATCAACAAAGGAGATGAATTGAAAGTAAATTTAGTCCTATTCATAGTGCATGATTATTTAAGAAGAAGTAAATTATGGATCCCTCATTGGATAGAAAGGAATATTTCATAGTCAATTAAGATAAAAAATGATGGACGATAATATTAAAATAAAATACATAATCAGACATAAAAAAATTCTAAATGATGCTAACATATACGAAAAAAAATTATTAGAGAATTAAAAAAATCACATTGGGAGTGAGAAATATATTTAACCTTTTAAAAATAATTTTATTTAAAATGAATATTTTATAAAACAAGAATGAAAATTATTTATTTTATAAAATAAGAAATATTAGAGAGTATTATTCATAGAAAAATATAAAAAATGGTAGAAATATTTGCTGACATATAAAACACTAAAAAGATATTTTTCCACACATTAAAAAAAACACATTCAATAATGAAATATTTTTATTGAATGTAAAAGTAGTAAAAAATTTACATTAATCATTTATTTTGATATATATAAGGAAATTAAAAAAAATAATCCAATGAATATGTAAACAGTAATGGGAGGTTCCCAACCAAAATGAATAGATTCTGTCAATTTCAGAAATGAAAAACACATTAGGTAAAGTATGAGTCAAGGGGAAAAAAATTTAGGTGACATCTGATATCCCATGAATATACAATGAAACTGAAAAGGGGTTTAAAAAAATCCCCAGATGGATTATCTTCCAAAAACAATCATGATTTGAAGAAACGTTTCCCAATTAAACCCATATGTTTTTCATTATATATAAATAAGAAACATATTTTAATAGAGTGATAAAATTTAACATAAAATATAATTATTTATAAAAAATAAAATATATAGTGTATACAACACATAATAAAACATATTTCACAAAATCAAATATGTTTCATGAATACAAAAATGAGATCAATAAAACCTTACAACCATGATATAATTTGAGACTAATTCCATTAAAAGAAAAACAAAATATATCTCTTTAAACCCCACTAATTACATGACTATTTTTAATGACCTTTAATAGATAATAAACACACTATATCAATGATATTATGTTGCACAATATGAAATATGTTATAATAAATTAAATTTGAAACAATGAACCCCTTACCTTAGTTCTAAAATTATTCTTCTGTGTATGAATACGATATGTAAAATATTTAATATTCTAATATCCTATTTAAAAAAATTATTCATATTTATCAATTTCTATAAAAAAAATTTATAATTATTATCTACATTTATATAGGTTATATATTATTGATTTTCAATTGTGGGTGTCAATAATATTAAATACTTTGAACTAGTTTCAAAATGGCAGTGTTTTTTCATTAATCTCCCAATTTTAATCATTACTAGATCATTAAAGGTACTATAATGTATTTTTTATAAATATATATATTTTATAATTTCTTACTCTATGGGTTTGGGTTAGATTTATAAAGATAAAATTCATGATGACCATATTTCAGTTATTTTTATTGAACTAATGTTGTTATCATTTTTAGCGTGTTTAGTATTAAATTTACCTATATAGAAACAAATTAAAATAATTATTTACTTATCTATATCAAATATTATAAGTAATTAAAATCTTGTAGTCATCCATGATATTATTTCATATCATTGTTCTTGTTGGTAGTTAGAAAGACCTAAACCTGAACATACCAAATTTTATAGATGATTATAAATTTATTAAGTTTTAGTATCTTTATTAATGATGAATAATAATATTTTTATGTTTTATTAATTTTTTTAATAACAATTTATGATAAGTATAAGAATATTTAACGGATAAAAAATATTACATATAATGATTGAATTGTTTATATTCTTAGTAAAGCCGTCTTAAATGGTTGAATTTACTACAATGATTTGTTTCTCATATTTTGAATATGAGGTACAATTTTTTATTAAAAACCCTTATAATTTCATAAAAATCATATTTATCTATCAAAAAAATTATCAGGACTAGTCAAGAGTGGAGGTGATGAAAAAACATAATGCACTGTCTATGGATGTGGACGTCCATAAATATGAATGGATGGTAATTTTATTTTCTATAGAATTAGAGAAATGTATAATATTATCTATTTTTTAGAGTGTTTATTTTTATAAATAACATACATATTTATTATATTCCACATTTGTATCATCTATGTAATTTTGTGAACAAAATTAAAAAATGGTTCTTTTTGGAGGCGGTTTTCTGCACCTCCATATAATTGGTATTTTCATTTTCCTTAAGGGATAATAGGAAAGCTAGTTACTGGAAATTATAAAAATATAAAAAAATATATACAATATACATAATGAAATCATCATATAATATTTGTAAAAATATATTATAATGGAATGATATTAATGAAATAACATTTGATAAAAGTTAGTACTTTCATTGAGAACTTTGAGTTTCCCATGGAGGATTACATATAAAGGGATAACTTAGAAAAAAACACTCTATCCATATTCTTAAGTAAGTGACATAGTATTATATGAAAATAAAGGATAAAATATTTTCAAGAGGAAACAAAAATTCATGATTGGTATTGAAGGGGTGGTGGGGACCGCTTTTATAAGTAGTGATAATGAAATTATTGTATATATTGCATCTTAATATAAGGAGATTGCTTATTTGACATATCAAGAATACTAAAAAAGGAAAAATTATTTTTTGAGGATAATATTTAGTTAAGAAGAACCTTATACACCCAATTAGAAACATAATTTTAACATGTTACAGATTTTTCCCCTTTTGTTAACCCATTTTACACCTTTAGATTTTATAAACATTATAAGTTTTTATCAAAGTAATTCATTTCTATTTATAAAAATAATATTTTACTTGTTAAATAATTTTTAAAATATGATTCTCAATTTTAATCATATTTTATCTATTCATTCTCTAAAAGTTAAAATAAATAATTTTAAAAACATTATTGTGTAATGTATTAAAAATAGTTCTATAAAATAGTGTAGATTTTGTTTTAAAATATTATATATAGGTATCTAAATTAAATTTAATATTTAAAAATATATAATGTTACTTATTAAACATGAATTTGGATATTAAAAATGTTTCATAACATTTTTTTTATGGTTAATTCTAGAGGCATTATAAAATTCACAACATTTTTACCAACACTACTTCTCACTAGTCATTGAAAAAATATATTAGTTTAGTAAAATCTAAAAAACTCATCCATAGTTAATATTGAAATTATAAAACCTAAAATTAAGTAAATTGTCTAAAATCTAAATTATAAAATTTATATATATACATTTTTAAGTAAAATACAATATGTAATGGGAATATATTTTCATTCAAAAATGATTTTTTAAAATATAAATTGTTCTTAATCCTATTTTGGGTCCATTTTTAGTTGATTAAAATTTATTTTTACTTGAGTATTTATTTTTATGACATTTTATTCTTAATATTCATCAAATATTTTTTGGATTGTCTTTTATCGATGCTTTATGTTAAACAATAACATTATTTAAATTTAGTGGAAAAAATATATTCTAAAATATAACTGTGTTAGATTCTATCCACATAAACAAGTTTAATCTCTATAGTTTTAATTGTTACTAACATAAAACCTTAATAGTGTACATGACTCACATTTTCATTTCTAATGATAATTTATCCTCACTATGTTTGGTTAGACTAGTGAACTCAATTTTTCCCTCACAAAAGGAATATGACTAGTGTATAGGTTATATCAAATAGTTTATGCTAAATACAGAAATATAATTGGATTAAAATTTCATTGGGAGTTTATAGTCAACCCTGTACAACAAGGTTGACATGGGTTTTTTAGATTTTATTTTTCTATCTTGGAAATTTATATGGACTCCATGTTAATGGATCTAATTCATGAAAAAAATGACATCAAATTTTACTAAAAGAATGGTGAGATGATTTTTGAGGAGCAAATTATTATAAATAAAAAATTATAGAGGTGTTATAGAATTAGTATAATATAATTATACCCATGTAAATTTTTATTAATAATTCAATATCTATTCATAAAGGTGGGAATTATATTTTATTAGGTATAGAGAAATATTTTGAAAAAGATTTTAATTCAACACTCATAGTTCTAGAGTGAGTGATTAGTGTCCCTCATTCAATATCATTTTAGAAAACCACTTGGGTAGTGGTGTTTTTACGGGCATTCCCTTATATATTATTTTTTCATATATATATATAATCATTGATATCCATATAAATAGGGAGTTCACATAGATAATTTTCAATTTTCCCACATTTAAGATGTTTAACTATTACTAATAAATCTTGAAAAACACTATTTGCTTTCACAGATCCACTAAGTTCAATGCTTTTCATTTAAAATTAGTATCTTTATAAACAACATTCCTACACATAAAACATAATTCCTTAGACCAAATCACTGGTTTTCGGATAAGGTGTATGATAATCTCATGTGTTCCACCCAGTACTCAAGAAACTTCTATCTAACAGTGAGTTTATAAATGACACAATGTGGACACTATTCACTCTATAAAGGACAGAAATCCGAGTATACAATAACAATAATCATAGCAAGAGTTTAATAAAAATACAAATTAAATGAAAATTATAAAATCACATTTTAGAAAAAAGGATGTATAAATCATTATGTGTAATCAAGGATATCACCAAATAGAGTGGATCTATATAAAAACCTAAGTAAAAATAATACAGGCATCTTCTTGGAAAAAAATACCTCAAGGTGTCGTCTCTTTTTTTTCGATGATTCTGTTTACTAAAAAATCTAGATGACCACATTTCAGTATGGTTAGTATTACCAAAGTAGAGAATCTAACAAAGTTTGTAGACCACATAGTAGTGCAACTATGCTATGAAAACCATAAAGGAGGTACATGGAATGGCGAAGGAAAATTAGAAAAGTCAACTTTTTACACATTGTATTACTATGAAGAACACATAACATACTACATAATTAAAAACGATTCTTGGAATTTTACAGATGATAGTGGTGATTTTAAGACTCCCCATAGCGTTATATGCTGTGAAAACTATTTAGTGGGATCAGTTTTCAAGAGTTATGTATTTTGTGTTAGGTGGTGATTTATGGTGTGTCGTGAATGAATTTTCATTTATAGAGTTAATGTGGTGAATATATTCCCCCATAAAGGGATTATCATTTGTATAAGGAAGTAATTTATGGATAATTTTCAAAGGATCATTTTTTAATTGTGATTAGTGGGTTTTTGGGGATTTATTTTCCTATATAAAGGACCCCAAATCACATCATCAGGTGGATAATCATTTATTGGATAGGATTATTTTTGGATGAATTTGGGTAAGTCTGAAGTAGTTTGTGAGGGAGGATTTTGTGAAGAAACAAGTAGTTCATAAGGAATAATTACATAATGAAGCAATATGTGATTCACAAAGTAGTTTGATAAGGGTTAGTTCATGAAGTTCAAGTATGTGAAGATAATTTTTATAGGGGGTTTTAAAGGAAGTATATATCTCAAATTAAATGTGATCTGTAAGGCATAATTCATCTTCAATGTGAAGTACATACACAAAACAAATTCAGATCATAAATAACTCACATTACACTATGAAAGGTGGTTCATGAAGTAGGTGGTTTGTGAAGTTTGTGGTTCATGAAAGTGGTTTACACAAAGGGGAAATTTATCTCACAAAAGGACTCTCTGTAAGGAAATTGATATGGGGATAATTGTATTTCACTCACAAGGTGAAAACATGAATTCATGGAACACTTAAATGTGAAATTAATTTTATGTTCTTACTTAAGGATGTACATTCCAATATTACCAAGTGATCAATATCATTTGAATATATGAATTATATAGAATAAGAATAATATGATATAAGATCTTCACCATTAGAATAAATTTGAAGAAGGTGTTTATTCATTTAATCATCCAAGGGAGTGAAATAAAGACTAGAAAACTATTGATGATATTTTACAAGCTAAGAAAGATGTTTTTTTTATGTCTATAATAAATATATGTTTGTTACAGGTATATGGAAAATATTAAGCATTTCATTAATGTTTTTTAAAAGAGTGAAGGAGAATCTAAAAAATAATGCCAATAGTGAATATACCTAAAAATGAGGATGCATTCATTATTTCTAATGGAGTAGCCTTGATTTACATAAACCGTATGTGAATCCTTTCCCGATAAGTGAGAAAAGTAAGAGGGCTAATATTATTTTTTACACTAGTATTTGGAAATAAAAGGAAAGATCGAGGAAGTGAACATTAGGAAGCAGTGAGATGTCCCCAAATCTTGTAAGGTAGTGAGCCTGGTAATTAAAGTGAGTCAGCCTAAACCTTTTATTGTTAGCAAGCCTTTGTGGATTTAGTACATCTGTTCATTTAGGTTTTATGCTCCTTGGACATAGCCTACTATGGGTAAACTAATTAAAAATATGTATATACTTGTAATTTATTTCATACATTACTTTATATGCACCATCATTAGATAATTTTGGAATGGATCATATCAATATTAACACTAAATAGAAAATCAAGGGGCCCTTAAAATAAAGAGGTAAATATACAATGGGGAGGAATTATTTTTAAAAGAATATAAATACCATGATTCACCGCCACCCTCATGGTACCTAAGACCCTTTTGGGACTAATAGTTAGTATTAGAGTATTAGTTTCTTTTATCATGTATATTTTTCTTTACTTGGTTTAGTTGATTTTTAAATTTAATATTTTAGTTTACTCATATCTCAGGAAGCCATGAAAAAGAGAATAAAATCAAAAAAATAAGTCTGGTGGGATTCCCTATTGTGGAAGAATTTATAGAATGAGTGTTATTCAGTTAGTGAAAACCAAAAATTTACTAAAGAATGGTTTTGATGAATCATATAATGAAAATATTTAAACTTTAAATGATGATAAAACTACTCATGAAGGAGATATTCCCAGAATATTAAAAGTAGATGTTCTCCCTATAACAAAGGTATTGGATCGTAAATTGGGAGAAGAAAATAAATCTAAATGTATATCGATAAAATTATAGGGAATTTAATTCAAAAATATTAAAGGATAAAATAAAATGATTATTTAAGTGGCAACATATCATAGAGAGAATAATGATTACAAAGCTGAATAACTGAAAAAACTAAAAGTTGACGAAATGGGAAAGAATCTAGACTCATATGAAATTTGGAATTTGAATGCCAAAATTGATGATCTTGCTACACTCTTGAACTAGTTTAGGATAAGAATATGCTATAATAGGATAATTAATGTTTTAATAATGTTGTTTGTTAGATTAATTCTATGATAAAGGATAAATATAACATGATGGATAATCTATCTCAAAAATTGGATGATAGAATGACTATATGGATTAATCTCAAGAGAGAACATAATTCTCAACTTGAATCAAGGTATAAGAATTTTCGACAATTTGGATAAGGTATGGAATTAGTCAAGAAAGAGGTATAGAAATCTATTGCCAAAGGTAAGTCTATATTGAAGGATTTTTTACACTTACTGTTAGATTATCCTTCTTTATGTGATAATTAAATGAAAAGAAAACTTGATACTTCGGAGGAAACCCATGAAATGATTGTCTTATCCCAAAGTTCATGTAGTTTGGGAAAATATGGTTTTGATGTTATAAACCCTATTACAAGAATGAGAGAAATATATCGATGAATTGTTCCAAGAATATAAAAAATCATGTAGATACAAGAAATATACCTTAAATGATTTTATAGGATGTAATGAAAACATGATTTTTTGTGGGATGTATTTTCATATTTCATGTTTTTTATCATTGGAATATATTTCATATTTGGAAGACAAAAATATTTCTAAATATGAGAATAAGTATACATCACTGGAAAATACTTAAAGAGACAACTCTTAGAAGAAATTAGCTATCAAATGCTATTATTATGTAATAAATAGACAAACCATGATTATGTGTCAAGAATCTTGAGGGATCAATTTTAGATGAAGAAATCGATATGTATCCACATCTCAACTGGAAATTGAGGAAACAAGGTATGGATTTATAGGAAATTGTTTTATATGTGATAATCATGAGAATTTGGAAATACATTATAGTTGGATGGAAGAAGGGAAGGAAAAAAACCCTTAAGGAGAAACCTATCTTCATAAGTGTATAACAAAAGTTATGATTTTGGAATACAACATGATAAGTTGAAAAATAAGATTACAACCGTAGGGGAATCCAAAAGAGTGTAATGAAAGGCATATCAATCGCCTCCTCTGTTACAATAACAATAACACACATGGAATGAATGTGAATTAAACTGGAAGAAAAATAGAGGAGATCCTCCAATTGTGATTAAGAATAATGTTGGTTCAATAGAAGACTCAAACCAAATAAGAAAGGGTGTTGTGACGTACATAAATGATAAAAGAAAAATTAATAATGAATACCCTAAAAATGTCGCATTTCATGACACATGGTTGGAAGTGAAGGTAGAATATTGTGCTCTAAAATGGAGGAAGAAGTGATACAAGACAATATGTTGATATATTATACATCAGAGAAAGAATCAAAAAAACAATCCAATTAGTTGAGTATAAAAGAAGGAAGTACGTTATAGAGGGTTTAAACCCAAAATATTGAAAAATATCAAGTCTACAAAGTCGATATATTAGAATAAGAATGATAATGTGGGTAACTAATTTCTACTTATTTGGGTAGAACAACTAAAGTTATCTCGGTAATTTAAACAATTACAGATGGAGTAATGTTCTTAGCAGGAATGCATCAAAGGGTTGGTCTATTAGTATTGACCACAATTCTCCCTTTGATGACTCTAGTGGCACCCCTCTCCATATGTGATAAATTATTCTAATATCTTATGGAATTCCATGACTAAGGTAGAGATACTATTCATGGGTTTTGTATGTGATGAATGGGAACCAGTTCATAATGTTGAATGGATATACATGTAATGAGAAGAATCTGACACTGTGAAATTCACATATTGTATCATATTTAATAAGTAGTTTTACAAAAAAACTCTATTTTCAAATAATAATCTGAAATTATTGTTATTTGGAAAGGAGATATTACGTGATGAATAGAATGATATGAAATTAAAGAGTTTTCAAAGCTATACAAGACTAGTCCATTGGTTCCAAGTCTTATTTAACCTTCAACCATTAATATCATGCCTTAGTTCAAGTGTCATTTTTTCACCAAGATAAGACTGATTGGGGGATAAGAAGCAATATTTATATATTTCATTACTATATATTTTGTTTTTATATTGTGATATCAGCATACTATTTTCAGAATATCAAAATTCTAGAAGTTTTTAGGTAGATATTGTTACAACAACACTATGTGATATCACCTCATATTACAATACATTCCTCTAAATAATTGAGGATATTCATGTAGTTATAATTCATGTAAGTGAGTGAAATGGATAACATTGACATTTAATATCTTAAACACTTTTTCCTACAAAGATTTCTTACACAGTAGGTTAGAGGATCTGTCAATAACTCAGTACCAAATTGTAATTTCACTTGTTGAAAATTTTACAACAGTGTGAAACTATAAATAATAATATGGCTCATATCCTAAAAAGTACTACAACAATCAAAGTTTAAATTCCTTGTGAAAAAATGGAGTCAAAGTTGAAATTTCATATAGTATACATAGCCTGGTTGTTTTAGGATGTGAACCTATGGTGTCTCTTTGGCTTAGTAGTGGTTTACAACCAAAGGGGGGGGAGTAATTTATCTTTATCTAGATTTAAGGAGATAAGATAATAATGGGTTCCCACTTATGATTTTGTAGAACTGATTTATGGAGATCATTAACCAAGGGGATTGAATTCATAAAAAGGGGATTACCCTATTGAATTCAATGAGAAACAAGAATATTATAGTGAAATCTATGATTATTATCCATTTTAAAAATCCACGTTCTATAAATATTAGCTAATATCAGGTATTTATTTCAATAAAAAATCACATTAAAATCAAATATAACTTCATAAATAAGAATATGGATCATGGGATTGGGAAGTTGGAGTATGTTTCACTTGACCTATAGGTTACATAGATTCTACCGAAGGGATTACCCAAATAGGCATTCAAGTGGAATCAATTGGATATTAGAGCTCAGTTAACTTCCCACACATAAAAAAGTGTGGATGTGGGTACCCCTATCCTTGAGTTATGTTGTGTTACTCTTTTATGTAATAAAATTTGTTCCTTACCATATGGGAGGCCAAAAAATAATGAAATTCATGTTCGTTGATAAAGGGGAAGAAGTGTTGTTTATGGAAGGGTAGAAAATTATTAATGAATACATGGGGAGAAGATGATAGGGGGAGTAGTGAATTAGGGGGTGTTTTTATAATATGATGATGCTAAAGATGTTAGATCGAAGATTATATATCATAATAAATGGGATAATGATAAAAGTATTTGATTGGATTTGGAATGAATTGATTTATTGATGAAAATTTCATGATAAAATATTTTCTAATGCTGAGAATGCCTCTTGTTAGATTAAAGTGTTTGTTGGGTAAATCATTTGTTTCTATTCAATGTTATGAAGTGTTTTCGACAAACCCAAAAGGGGGATTATTGGTAAAAAAATACCTCAGAGTAGTGTCTCTGTGTTTCTGTGGATATTTTGTTTGTTGCTAAATCCATATGATAGTGTTTCAGTATGGTTGATGTTGCCGAAGTAGATGCGCATAAGGTGCCATAGTTGTCCAGTGTTTTACAAAAATTTTAGCCTCAAAATTGGGGACTATTTTATAGAAAATGATGTATTTCCACATAGTATTTTTTGGAATCGCAGATCATATAAATAAGGTTTCAGACCATTGTTTTTGGAACACAAAACATGGATTTCCTGGACCACATAGGATTTTAGTTTCTCTATGTGGACCACAAGGCATGTATATGGAATGAAAAAATAAAATCAGCAAAGGAAATTTATCTACATAGTAGTGCTATGCAGACCGCCTAGAATGATACGTGAGATAGAAGGAGTCTTGAATGTTTTTGGATAAGGTTATTGATTTGAGGCATCCACATACAGTTATGAGCTATATAAACTATGTAGTGGGATCAGTTTCTGGAAGGCATCTCATTTACAAAAAGTTGTTATTTATGGTGTGTTTTGAAGGAATTTTCATTTCTGGACTGATGGTGGTAAATTTATTCCATGGAAAATGGAAAATTATTTGAGAAAAGAATTCGGCGATGGATAATCTACAAAGGATAAATTTTTAATTAATATTATATGGATTTTAGGATTTATTTTCCTATATAAAGGGATACTAATCACATAATTTGGTAGAGATAATTTCATTGCATAGTATTATTAGTGGAAGAATTTGGGAAAGTCTGATGTAGTTCATGAGGGTGGATTTTGTGAAGAAGAATGTAGTTCATGACGAAAGATTCAACAAAGAAGAAGAAGAAGGTGATTCATGATGTAGTCAGAGAGGATTTCATTTGTAAAGGGTTAAATCATAAAGATTTTTTTAGAAGGAATTTGCAGGGCACTATAGCTTGTCAAGAAAAGGTGACCTGTGAGGCATTATCCATCCATGAAAGGAAAGAAAACTATGAAATAGAGGTTCCTCATGAAAAGAAATCACTATTTGGTGAAAGATGGTTCGAGAAGTAGGTAGTTTGGGAAGTAGGTGGTTCATGTATGAGGTTTCCAAAAAGGGAAAAGGTAATTTGCAAAAAGACTATCTATAAAGCAATAAATACACAGATAAGTGTATTTCATCAAATAGGTGAAAGAATTAATTGTTGGAAAACATATATGTAAAACTATTATGAGGGTATCTCACAAGGATATATGTTTTAGGATTATCTAGTGGATGGTATTTTTCTCATATCTGAATTCTTAATTCTAAAGAAGTAGAAGATAGAGGATCTGCACCATCAAACTATATTAGTGGAATGAGTTTATTCACAACTATATCCATGGATGTAAAAGGAAGACTTGGAATGTTTTTAATATAATTTCAAAGCCAAGGAAGAGGTAGTTTCATTGTCTATGGAAAAGATAAGTTTGTTCCAAGTATCTAGAGAAGAATATGTGATAAATCAAGTTACTTTCACAAGAATAAAGGAGAACCCAAAAAGGAAAATCAACAGTGTATCTACCTATAACTGAGGATGTGTCATTATTTCTAATAAATAAACCTACATTTCATTAAACTTTTGGTGAATCTGTTCCTATGTAGTGAACAAAGGAAGAAGAAGAAGGTGATTTCCTCCACTGGAAGTGATCTATCAAATGAAATATAAAAGGAGTGACCCATGATAAGAAGTGATTTTTCACTAAATCTTATAAGGTACTAATCATATTTATAGATGTGATCTACTTTGATCCTTGTATTGGTCATGAGCCTTAGTGTATTTTATAAATTGATACATTTTCATTCTATTCTCCATGGATGTATCCCAGTGGGGGTGAAAAGAGATAAAATCTATGTGTCCTTTTACATTTTTTAATTCTTTACATTCTATGAATCATCATTAGATAAATTTGTAAATGATAACCCCAATATAATCACTAAATAGAAAATTAGGCCACCCTTATAATAAAGAGTTCATGATCAAGTTGTGTATGAAGAATTTTGAAAAGAATGTCCATACCCTGATTCACCCCCTCTATCAGGGTATCTAATCACCTTTTGGGACTAACAACTCTCTGTATAGGATCCTAAAGATTGTCCCAAAATTTCCTTGACCGATATCAACCTCCTATAAAACTAACCTATATAGGGCCTGTACACTCTTAAAAAATATTGACTAATGATTACTCACATGCATCAACACTCCTATGTTGGGTGTGAGTATAAAACCTATAAGGAAACAATCAATGCATCACTAAAGTAACTATATAATTTATAGAAAATTTTATGCAATTACAATAGAGTTATTTTTTAAATATAAATCACATTCCATGTCATAATGCATTAACCATTATTCCATGAACCACTAGCTCTACCTTCTTTGACACAATGTCCTAAATAATGTATGTTGTAATCATGGATTAACATAGAGCCCACCATATTTTACACATGTTAGCTCCGTAAATTAAACCAACTATGCGATGTCCACATACAATTTTAGGAAAACAATTGTCTCCTTTTTTTAAGTGAATGTCACAATGTCTTCATGTTGACCCAATTCATAGCTCTAGGGAAAACAACACTAAAACACGCAATTACATTAACAACCCATAATTAGGAGTTTCACAAAAACTATTTACCATTTTTTACCTTCAAATTATCTTTTAAGATTATAGTTTTAGATAATTTGGAAAACATTACATAGATATTTGAAAACTTCCATATAATTTACATTATATCTATAAAAATGGGACATTAATTTTAAGCTTGTGTTTCATTCAAGACACAATACCCCCATTTTAGTTGTGTTTTAATTGCTAAAATCTTGACTTTACAAATATTTATTATCATCCATAGATCCTATGAATATAACTTTCAGATATGGTATGGGAAATAAAATGTCATTAAGGGAAATAATAATAATAATATCATGTTATTCCAGTGAAAAAGACAAAAATCCATGTGGTGGTTTACATTTTTCCCCACATGACTTGGAGAAAAAATAAAAAATATCCACTAGTGAAAATAAATATTTTTTCAATGAAAACCTTTAAAACCCATTATCCAAATCATAAAACCCATATAGGAATCTTGGGGATTTTTGGAACCCATGAAATAATTCCTTTGAAAAAAATCACCGTTAAAATCTCCAAACCTCAGTAAATAAAAATATTTAAATAAAATTTCTTTTTGGAATGTATAATAAAGGTATATTTGAGAATTTTATTCTCAAAACATGTTTATCTAATTTCTAAGTACATGAATTATAGTTTACCCTATAAGAGTAATCAAACATGTTATCTCTTTCATTTTAACTTTTTAAGAATACATTATTACCCAATGCATTGGAGTTCTATATCAGGCTCTTCTATCATCATGAGCTATATCAAGCTCACTCATCATCGTCCATAATTTTGAAGTACCATATCATGAACAAAAAAATTAATATTGTACTTTTTTAGCATAAAACCATTAAAAATATAATTTGAACCTACAAAAAAAACATCCCATTTTAACATCCTCATATAGAAAAATATACATTTTATGTAAAAAATATAAATATAATAACTTCTTATAAGAGTTGTAATAAAACATTAATTCAATAACCATGAGACATTGAAGAGAAATATTTATAATTAATAATGACTATGATGAAAGGAAATGGTTTCCAATCCATACACATTAAAAAACATTCTTTTTAAATTTTGTAAAAAAATTCAAAAAGTCCCCAAATATAAATGATTAGAATATTCAATAATATTCTTTTGGAAGAATTGTAATTCCAATCCATGAGGGAGTTATTAACGTGATGAGCTTAGCTTATACTATACAATACATGCACGCAAAAATGGCATGATAAACGATTGAGGGGAACACTTTATGGGTAAATACCATGAACTATAATAGGGGAGGTAATGCGGGAAACCAGTCTGCGATTGGTTATCCTCTGTGGTCTTCTATTTTCTTCATCATCTAGACTCTTCAATAGCACTCAAAATGGATTGTAGGAATGGGTAACATTATCTTCTAGTTTGACCAATGTGCTGGCAAAACAATAGGGTATCGAGCTTGAACTGCACCCACTATTTCCTTTAGGGAAGAGATACATTATCCTGACTTTATATCGATGGCCTTGGACAGGAAAAAAATAGAGGTGTTCGTACTATTCTCATCAATTTGGTACCTGATAAATGCTTCTTTACTCCTTTTTCAATGGGAAACTTCAATACAAAATATTATCGTAGGATTGACTTTCCCCATTCCCAAGGCGTTAGATAGAGTGAGGTGGTGTGGTGCAATAATATTCCTTCCAAATTCCTCTTTCTCATATAGAGGATCAGAAATCATTCTATTCCTTTAGACGATAGTATCAAAAAATTGGTAATAAGTATTGTGTCATGTTGAAACTGTTGATTTAGTAAGCGCGAGAAGGATACCAATCACATATTATTTGAGGGAGACTAGGATCAAGCGGTGTGGAGTTTCATCGATGCTTTCACAGCGTACTATTCCCTGGTTCACCATGATGTACCCTTCTTGGAGAGATAGTTTTAGGGGACAGAAAGAATGGGCATGTAAAGGAGGGCTCACACTATTCTTCTTAATGCCTGATGCTGGTGTCATGGGAAATCATGGAACTGGGTGAGGTACGAGGGGATTTCTTCTTCATGGTGTTCCATCATCGTAAGAATCCATATCTTTCGAGCGAGCCTCGAGCCTTTTTTCAAAAATTGGGGGAAAGCACCCAATCATAGGAAGCTTCGTTTTTTTCCATAGTGGCTCATACCCCTGCTTCAGATTTCAAGGACAGTGGGTGTGATGGTGTCCCCGAGAGGTTGGATTCAATCTAAATATGAAGAGTTCTTGCAAAGAGGGAATTTCTTGGGGCGGAGGGGTCATACAAGTCCAAAGGGGGAGTGTGGTTCTGGCCTTTAAGTCCCAATATTGGAATGATACTAGCATTCAGGCCGAGGCCAAAGAATTATTGTCTGGAAGCATGCTGAACATCTAGAAGAACATCAGTTTATCTCACGTGGAGATTGATTTGATGATCATTCATAGCTTCTTTTAGGGCAAAGATAAAACCCCGTGGTCGATATCATACATCACTAGAAAATTTAGATCTCTCCTTCGTAATGCTATTAAGGTTACTCATACTTGGTGTGAAGGGAATAAAGTTGCAGATCATTTAGCCTCTCAAGATGACCAAATCCTTGAAGTCACTAGCTTTCTAAAAATTTATTTCTTTAAACTTGGGGGCTTGTCATTTATATGATGTGATTCCCTCGGCCTTCATTATTTTAGGCCTCCTTAGGTACTATTTTGTATTATTTCTTGTCTCTTTATTTTCATTCAATAAAAATGGAATCATTGATGATGTATAAAAAAGTACATTCATGGAACATTTTTTATGATCATAAATATGTAATAAATTGTTATTAAATAATCATAATTATGTTATAAATATCATATCATTTTATTTTATGTATAATTTCAACCATCCATTTAATTTGGCAATGAAAAAATATATATATATATCACTTTATAGAGGCGGTAGTTCACATTTATGTAGGAGTGATGTTTTCATTTACCATAGGATAGAGAAGGACATGAAATGAAATTATAACATAATAATAAAAAACAACAATTTATTGAAGATGATGATGTTATTATTTTATCATGATTATAGAATATTTGAAAGAGGGAGAAGAATAAATAAAAATGAAACAGTTAATTAATAATTATACCCATTCATTAGTTAACCCCTATTGGATAACACATTAATCCTTATTATGATGGTCTTTGGGTTACACCAAGACTTATAAGATGTTGGGAGGGATTATTGTATGGTGTTTGGATATTTATTGGTTGACCTAAATGTCTTACTCTGTGTGAATAATTGAGGATACTATTTTCTCTTTCAATAGTGAGGGGAGTGTCACAGCTATATTTTTTCAATGATTTAAACTAATATATATTATTAATAATTGTATATTTTCTTAAAAAATATAAAATAAAAAATGTGATAAGAGTCTAAATAAAATCATACAATAGGAATTAAGATATTATTTTTTGGGTATGTCAATTATTTTTTACCTTAATTAACCTTTTTTCCTTTACTATGGTAACTAATTTTTACCATGGAAACTATTAATAATGAAAACATGAAACTTAACATATTAACATATTTTAAAATACCAATTACAAATATTAAAATCACTTTTTATGATTATGTTTGTAGAAGTTCTTGAATTTAATTTTAATATAAATTTGAAATTAAAAAATTATTTTGTTTTCAGAAAAATTCATTTTATGAAAAATCATGATTTTAGAACAAAAACAAGTATAATTATGATTAGAATGAAATCATTCAGATTTTTTATTCATAGTACTATAATGTAAATTAAAACTCAATCAAATAAATAATGGAACTTTTTATACACATGAAAATAAATGAAAAGTTTATTATAATCGGTACTTTTAACTATTCACCCAAAATTAAATTTTTCTAAAAAACTCAGAAATTAACCCTATTATATATTTCATACTATGAATTAAAAACATAAATTATACTAATTTTTAAATTTAAAATCACTTAATTTATCTTTTTAAAAAACATTTATTGCATGGGAAACTAATTTATTTATATAAATCTAATAATTTTTAAATAAATAAGTATAATACAATGATTAATATGTGAACAGAAAATGAATACTTAAAAATCATGATAATATTTTATTTCTATAATTACCTAGTTTTCCACATTGTTCCCTCCTTTATGAGATTTCATCCCTGCAATTTTATTATTTAAATAAACATGGGTGTGTATTTTCCTCTCATATATTTTTTTGGTTCCAATATTTCTTCATATACCATGTGGTTATTACATAATACCATTACCTAGTGAATTAATATATTTCTAAGTATCCTATATTTTTTGAATTGAAATATAAATTATATTTTCTTTCTAAGAAATATTCTCCTTAAATAATACAAACTTAGAGTTCAAATAATGAGATACATATGGTAAGTACTTCCTAAAAAATGAAACATGAAGCACATCATGTACCTAATATAAACATAGAGGCAAGGATACTCTCTAAAAAAATAAACCTCACATTCTCTTAAATTACAATGGTTAGAATGGACAGGGGATATACTTCCACTTTTTAAAAATTTCATAAAACTTTTTCAAGTATATACTTTAATGAAACAAGATCGCCTTCCTCAAATTAAATGGGTTTCCATATATTATATGTATAACTATTTTATTTACTCTTAGATACCCTTATATGGAACTAAATAATATTTACCTTCTCAACTATCTCTTCATCCTATTATGGTCCTAAAATCATCTTTTCAATGACTTCATCTCATCTTTATAGTGTTCGACACTACTTTCTATATAATGCCTTAATAAGGGACATATTGATCATGGAATGAAAAATATAATTATATGAAAATTCCTTTAATGAAAGATTGTGGTCACAATTTTTTATATCACCTATAGATCATTCCAAGTGCATATCTTCAAATGTGTGGATTTTTCTTTCCAATTTTCCATTAGATTAATGAATAAAATCTAAACTAAAATTTTATTTAGAACTCATCACCTTTTGAATTCCTTTTCAAAAAAATTGATGTAAATTTTGGAACACAATTATCTATAATAGAAATATATACACTCTATAAAATTATTATTTATTTAATATATTTTTTTAGCAAGTTGATATAATATCCTAGTATCCATAATTGGATAAAATGTACAAATTTATTCATTTGATTAAAAATAAATATAAAGAACCAAAATTTAGTAGCCTAGAGTCGGTAGTAAAATTAATACATTGGCATAATATTTATGGAATAACATCTTGAAAGACTAAATAGTTCAGTAGTATTGAATAAATAGATACACACATGGTACCCATATTAAATTTTTAATTAAATATAGAACATAACAAAGGTAAGTAATCTACATCCTTGAACTCATTCAAAGGATTATCTTTTATATCATGGGGAATAAAACATAATAAATAGGTGAGATAGATTCTGATTAAGAGTATGAAAAAATAGAATCATTTAATACATAAGTGATAAACTATATTTAAATTTAAATAACTGAATCACATTCAATTTAATCAATAACTTTATTATAATATAGAAGGAATAAATGATTATCAAATAATACCATAAAAATGAGAAAAATCACATCCAAAAATAACATAAAAAATGATATAACAACTTGTAAAACATTAAATAATCTCATAATAAGAGAATTCATAATGCTAAAAGTAATAAACATACCATAAAGGATTTATCTAATACATCATATATAAATGGGTAAGACATCATCCAATATCCAAGCTAGTCAATCTCATGAGGTGAACTGATACGCCATCGGACTATATAGGGCCTCACCTATCACTTAATAAGACAAAGTCATTCCTCATATGAAATGGGTGAAACATAATAAACATATACATTCATATTAATTTTTTCATAAATTTTTTGAATTTCATTCCCCAAAAAACAAACATAACCATAAACCATCCGAAGTAATATGTTGACTGGTATCAAAATAGTATTTTCCTTGTTAAAATATATCATAGAACATATATGGTTATTATAAGTATGGTATCATCATAAAATATCCCTAGTTGATTATAAGAAAAATAATATTTTTTTCATTGATGAATAGAAATACTATAAAAACTTTTTTTAGGAATATAATATTTTCAATATAAAATTTTCTTATTTTTAAAAACATGTACACATATAAAGGAAACAATTTATTTGAAAATAAACTACTAAACATATAAATTAATCTTCAAATAATTTATGTTTCATGATGGTGGTAAAATGTTATTATTTAGTATAAGTTTAAAAAAAGACTCCATTCATATTTTTTTCAAAGCACTTCGGAAAAAGAAAATCAAATATTCCTTTCAAACCATTTTATAAAAAGTAAAACATGAGTAAATATTAATTTCCAAAATTATTAGATAATATAAAAAAAATATTTTTGAAAATATTTTTAGAACACATAAAATAGTAAGATAGATATCCCCCCAATTAATATATAAGCATAAGCAATCCTCAATAATAATGAAATTATGAAACAAACACTTTCCGTTGGGGTAATTTTTGAATCAAAATCCCTATAAAAAATAACTTATTTCAAACTGTGAAGATAAAATAATTCATTACATACCAAATACAAGGGGAAGTATCTACACCACCCAATAGAAATAAGTTGTGAATATGGCATAGGTTGCATAGAGGTAAAAGTGGGATGAGAAACCCTACCTTAGGTTTGATTTCCTTTGAACAAGGTTGAACCTCCAATATAATAAATTTAATTTATTATAAATTTATTTTATAACCAAAATCGTATATATAAAAATATATATTAATTAATTATAATAATTTATAGAAAATTTATTATCAATTCAATGTTAAAATCACTTTTTAGGGTGGTAACTATCTCATTTTTCATGTTTGTTCTGATTCTGTAGTTCTGGTCCTTATAATTTTATGATAGTTATATCATTTAAAAAATATTATTTATGGTGTAAAATTCATATATATTAAATTAATATATATTAATAGTCATCAATATATATAGAGATCAAAAAATTAATTACACTTTTCATGGAGATAGTAGGTTGTACGTACACATGAACGTTGTTTCCATTTTTCAACTGATTGAATGAAAGAAATTTAAAAATTAATTAATAATTACATAATCATATATATGTATTCAATATCATATATACTCATTATGTTTATATTTATAACCATGGGAGTAAATTGGTGGTGAAAAATGAATTACACCGTTATATGGAGACGGTACGTCATATGTACACACAAGCAATGTTCTGAATTTTCTAAGGATGAAGATGGTATGAAAAAAGGTTGACCCATAAACATAACAATACCTTAGTATATTTATGATACTTAATTTATTACTTTTTAATTTTTACATAAAATTAATAGTAAGTATAAAAAGTAATAATTTTGAAAGAGTTGGAAAAGATGATTACCTTCTCTTAAAGAACCCTCTATTGGATATCCTCTTAGGAAAACCAGGGTTGGTATTTTTGGAAGAAAGAGACCTCAAGAACATGTCTATATATGTTGGTAATATAAATTTTCAAGGATGTGTCAAGATATATTTCCCAATGAAGAATGAATAATTGTGAGAGGAGTTTTTTTTTTATAATTGATGTGAGCGGCACTTTTGGAATTTCTCAAAATATTAAATTATAATAAATTAATTTATGATGCAAAATTACTCAAAATGGAAAGATATTAGAACATAAGATAGTATATGTTTTTAATCCCATTAACCAATATAATTTAAATTTTTTTTTCATTTTAATCCTTGTAATTTTGATTAACCCATTGGTTAGTTATTTTTTAAATTAACCATACTTACCAGTATTTTAATCCTAAACAGTTAATAATTATACAATAAATGAAAAAATGACTCATAATTGGAACATGTGTGATTTTCTAAACTATATTTCATTCGCAATAATGATTATAATATTTTTTATTAATTTTAAATAATTTAGTAAAATATTATTTTCGTAAATTTCCATTAATTTCCATTTTGACAGTATTCAATTAATTTCACTTAATGTACATCAATGATTGGGATTCAATAAAATCATTGAAAACCCTATAATATGAAATATAAATCTATAAAATTAGTTTCACACATTGATTCATTCAAAATATATAAAAATAATTTTTTTTTAAAATCGTTTATATTATTTTCTTTAATTTATTTAATATTTTATTAAAATTGAATAAGCATTTAAGGTTATTATTTAATTTAAAAAACATAAAAATAATTTTCTACAATGAAAATAATTTCATTATTCCAAAAATATTAATTTAGGTTCATTAATATATTTATTTTTCCCATATGTGGACAAATAAAAGATATTAAAAAAGAAAGTAATATTTTTTATACTTATTAATTTTAAATAATATATAAGTCATTTTTTAGAAAACGTTCCATTAAACAATTATAATTTTAGTCTACGCTTATAAAGGTTCAATCCACTTCATCGATTTTTTTTAAAAAAATTAGTTCATTTTTATACACTTATTTTTGTTTAAACTCCCATTAACTCTTTTTTTAAATAACCATTCTATTATAATTTTCTACACTATAAGGTTCAATAGTGAGACTAAATAATTCCAAAAGTCCCATAAATGGACTATGATAGATTTATTAAACCATTTCCCATTCATTTTTGTGAATTTTATACTTTGAGATTTTTTTAATCATTTAATAATGTATTATTTATTATAAAGTAATCAAAATTTCAGTATTTATAACTATTTCACTAATTTGAAATTAAGAATATCAAAAATGTTATAGTTATTAAAAAACAAGAATATAATATCATGTGGTTTTATTTAAATAAAATATTATAAATGTAATAATCACTTCCAAATGGAACAAAATGTCATATATTTGAAATGTGAATAATTATGGATGAATATTACTCATAAAACAAAATTAGAACAAGTTTTGGAGCCATTTTTTTCCTTAACATAATATTTTTATCTTAATAACCTGATTTACCCTTTATTGTGGTAATAAAAATTATAAAGGTTACTATTCATATTGACCAAAAATAAAAGGGGTCTATTTATTGAATTTGAACCTCTTAATTATAAATATATAATTAATTTTATCAAATTCAATACCTATATGACACAGAATTTAACATTAAAATTAAACTGGTAAACACATCGAACAAATGTTTTTCAGGAAAAAATGTCCTTTTAAGTATAAAATGAGTTTTTACTAAATTCATGTATAAAATTTGTTGGTCGGAGTGGATACTCAAGGGGGGGGGGGGTGAATTGAGTTCCAATTAAAAATTTCTATTAAAATGATTTCTATTAAAATCGCCCAAATTAAATAATAAGCTAAACTGTAGTGAATTTATAAAGCTTGAAAGGTTTCAATTAGTTTCTCAAATATTGATTATTTCTCAGTTAACTTAATCTTAAGATTAAGTTTCATTTTTAAACTAATTTACTAGAAAACAAAAATTACAAACACTTGCTAGTTTAACTATCAAAGTTACTTCAAAATATATTTGTTTTTAAAGTAATTAGCAGTGGAATATTCAATATAGTTTTAACTAAAATATTCATGCATAGCAGTTTTAACCAAGAGGTTCAGTCGTAAGCCGAGACTTAGTCCTCTCAAATAGTTTTATATAAACAATGATCCACACCCTAGATCGGGGTAAACAACAGTACATAGACTATCTAGATACTAAGACATCTACCATAGTTCTTCATTTGAAAAACAAAACAATAGCACACAGGCTATCCAGGTCACACTTGACCTCTACCACTATCCACTGTGGGGACTAAAAGGTTTCAGAAGGTTTGAGTAAGGATTTTAGATATCCTCCAGTTATACTCATGAGTCAGTGTTTGTCTAATATGAACATAATCACATAGAGTACTCGAAAAGTAAATAAGCAAATCACAACAGAGCTAAAAAGATACAATATGGGTTTAGAAGGCTCTGTGTGATGGCAATGATACTATGGACTCCTTTTGGATTGATCGGATGTTATTTGAGTCCTTCTCTGATTTTTTTTGTGAAATAGAGTGTCGTAGTTCTGTTCCTTGACTTCCTTGTATTGAATTTTTTCTCTAGGTTGCAGTAGGCTTTGCAGCACTGCAATTTCCCTCACCTTCTAGCAAAATTTCTTGTCTTCTTTAATCTCTGGTGCATATGTTCTTTTTGTATCAGTTTCATATCTTCGTATATCACCACACTCAGCAGCTGGTTTTACTTATTTTCCACACCCATTTATGGGCGGCTTTTGCCTTTCCTTTTATAGCTCAACTGCTCCAACAAAAAGCATGATTGATTTTGGAGGTACGAGGTACAATTCCTTTATATTTAGCACACATTATTTAATTAATAACAGTTTCATTAAAAGCACCTAATATGACCGTTATTAATAAAGAAACATAATTACGGTTTAGAGAAATGGTGACTGGTTTCCATCAGTAGCTCTCTCCATCAGTGAGCTTTTAACGGTGGACTTGAGTCGGTATGCCTTGTGTCAATATCTGTTACACTTTATAACAGTAGATCTATGTATCAGTAGCTCTTTTCATCAGTAGATCCTTTTATCAGTAGCTCCTTTGTACTGGTGGTATTCTTGTATCAGTTTACCTTATACCAATTACCATCTATCTATATCATCAGACCCGTATCGGTAGCTGTCTGTCGGTATATGTCTGTATCGATGGACTTTGTATCGGTAGCTATCTGTCTATTTGTATTGGTATCTTGTATCGGTAACTATGTACTAGTGACCTTGTTCATAGGAATCATGGTCTATCAGTGACCTTTACTTATCGGTAGACTATGTACCGGTAGGTCTGTATCAGTCTACTTGTGCATATTGGTAGACTTCTGTACCGGCGTACTTAGCCTTATCGGTAGCTATTTGTATCAATGACTTACAAGCTTAACACTTATCAATTCTATGAAACACATATCTAGATTGAGTTAGAATTATTTCAAAGCATGTATAAACCTAGAAAAACATTTATTAACATATTCTAATTATTATTTTGATATTATTGTCAACATAATATACCATATAGATAGGATTATAAACACATATTAAAACATAATTGAGATTATCAAAACAGGTGAGGTCAACAATCTCCCCCTTTTTGATAATCACAAATTATTGTATTATAATCCAAAATAATCATTATGATATCAGTATAAAATACATTTAGTCTCACTTCTCAGTGTGAGTAATGACATTTTCAAATGTACCAGAGAATAGAGTATTACATGCAAATGTATCAGAGGTATGAAACATCTATATCAGAGGTAGAATTAGAATGAAAATGTACCAAAGGTAGAATATTTTAATATTTTAAGCTCATATATATATATTATTCTCATATTTCTCATATTTCTCATATTTCTCATATTTCTCATATTGCTCCCCCTTTATATTATTTTCCACCTTTTTATTATTTCTCCCCCTTTGGGATTAGCTAAATTAGGAAATAAAGGATGAGAGAATTAATAAAAGGTCAAAGAGAATAAGATAATATGTATTTCTTGGGAAAAAAGATACAGAAAAAGACAGAATGGAGACAAAAAGAGTACAAGTGATTCCGATCAAATGTCTTAGCCACTATTCAATCCACCTCCTGAATGTCCACTTTGTATTTGGCTTTGGGTTAGGAGGTAGACTCGGGCTTGGGAATTCCAGAAAGAACCCCTGATGGTTGAACAACAAAAACTGTTCTGAGCTTATAGTGGGCACTCCTCGGAGTAATCAATGGTGTCAAGATTCAGATAGCTTGAGTCGGTGTCATCTGAGGAATGGAGGCTGACTGAGCAGAGGTAGTCAGAGCTATAGGTGCAATGATAGAAGTACTGTCTACATGCAAAAATGGCAGTGACAGATTTTTAAAGTCCATAATCATTCCTCCTCCTCTCTCCATAGAAAAGATAAATTCATCATTGTTCTCCATATACTTGTCTTGAGTAGGAGTCAATTCCTTGATCTTGCATACTTTTTCTATGAAAGCCTGGGTGACTGGGGGTAGCTTCATGTTTTTTCTAAAAAAAAGAATGAAATGGTTGTTGCGCTGATGCTTGGTATAATATTTTTTAAAGTATAGGTGAATCTTATCTTTGATTTCTATCTGAGTAGAAATAACATCCCTCATATTCTCCTGAACAAATTTTCTGATATATCTTGAGGGATAGAGTACCTGAGAATGAGCTGAGCTACTGGTACTAGCCTGACCAAGCTCCTCTTTCAGCACAGCTCTAAATTGCTCAATATCTACTGAAGCACTAGGGGAACCTAGAGGTTTGACAGCGAATGCAATAGTTTCCTTAATAAAATAGGGACAAACTACTTATCAGCTTCTAGACAACCAAATCATGTGTACTGACATGCTCTTTGATTTTTTCTAAAGGCTTCAAACACAACCACAAACTACTTTACTACACTCTTGATATAATTCATGTCAACAGAAACTTGGGTTTGAGAACTATCCGAGGTATGGAATGAATCAACAGATTACTTCAAAGCACTAACAGCCTCTATCCAAGTTTCAATCTGAGTAAGACACACTTTGGAACATTCAACATCTCTATCATAGTGGTTGACACAGTACATCCAAGAGAGAGTTCAAATGATTTTTCCATTTTTCTCATCTCTTTAAAAAAATATCTCTTTATGTCTGCAATAGATGTTGTCCTAATTTCCTTCAACTCAACCTTTAATGATTCAATATCATCCTTAGTAACCAGGTTTTTAGGCACAACTACAGGTGCTCTTTCTGACACAATAATAGCTACATATTCATTCATAATAGATTGAATGGATGATATTAAAGAGGTTTCCATTCTTCTTATCTCATCAATAAATGAGGTCTTAGGATCAAACTTCAACTAGTCTAGATCATCTTTTCTTACTACATCCTCAGGTATAAACTCAGAAAATATATAATAGTTAACTTGTGGTCTATTGATGGGCATCTCATCTTCATAATCAGGATAGTCCAACCCACAAACTACAAAACCTAGGTCTTCTGCCTAGTCTTCAATCTCAACATCTACTGAAACATTTCCAAGCCTGGTTGGATTCTCCCCCTAAATTTGTGCATTCTACTATATATGTATATCAATAGCACCCTTAGCAGCTCGGTCCTCCTTAGAAGAATTATCCACAACGATTTCCATTTCTCCAATAGGAGTCTCATCAAGAATGGGTGCAGGTTCTGTCATCTCAACCAGAATAGCCTCTGTAGGCAGAGTAGTACTTCCAATCAATGGACTCAAACTCAAGGTGTTCTCATCTTAGCTATCAGAAACATGTTCTCCACTTTCATGTATTTCTAATTCATTCTCTGGAACAGACTAGTCTTCCTTATTAATAGGGGATTTTTCATTGCTTACTCCCAACATAGTTTCCTTTCCAGATGATACAACTTCAATAACTGGACTTGGAGGCAAGTCTGGATCCCCTCCATTAGCTACAGAGGTATCCTCTTTATCAGTATCATCACTATAATGAGGTTCCTCTTCATAAGGTCCTAGAACTGGATCACTCACATCCTTAGTCCTAGAAGAATGATCCATAGGATTAAAATTATCATACACCTTCCCTTCATCACTGACTCATTCTCTTCTCCAAGGATTCGAATTGATCTTCCTATATTTACAAGATGTTTTAGTAATACAAAAGTTTTCTTTCATAACCACTGTCTCCTCCTAAGGCTTAGCCATGCCTCTTACCTAAATCATCAAAGAAATCATCTTTGAAAATAACAGAGGATTAGTTTTTGACTTTTTCCTGGTCATATATTTAATTTGAATCATCATAAGCCAACCCAAATTTCTTTTGACACCATGCCTTAGAAAATGCAAGAAATAAATATCTTGGTATTTCAGATTTGTGAAGTCCCCTCTTCTTGTACTTAGAACAAATTGGATGAACATGAACAGTAAATGGTTCTCTCCATCCATTTCTATAGAAACAAATTTTTTTGGTGTCCCATATTCAGTTAGTTATTTTAAATCATCTTCATACTCAAAGATGTTACTAGTAGGAGGTACTAATTTCGAGAAATACCCAAACTCTCCTTCATGTGGAACTCTCAGGCACTCAGCCCTCTCAATAGAAGAAAACGATATTGTCTTTCCATTCACTACTGATATCATCATGTTCTCAACTTCTGATTTCTCAAAATTAACAACCTCATAGAATTATTTTATTAGCTTCAGATAATAAGGAACATTGTTATTTGAGAAGTACTCTACCCATTTCGGATCTTCCAGCACTTTTAAAACTAAAGACTTATTGGTCATCAACCATTCTGCACATAACTCTTTCTCAACTACTATATCACTTTGAATGAGGTGCAGATTTTTCAGTTTCTTCACTTCACTGCCACCACTAGACTCTCCTTTGAGTCTCTTGGAATTCAACTCATCATCTTTTTCGTTGACTGATGGTCTCTTCACTCTTATCATTCTGCGAATCTCGAGGCATAGGGTTCGAGAGAAAAGAAGGTTTGGTTGCTAATGCATGAAGGTAAAGGGTTTGAGGTAGATTGAGATGATTTCAAGACTTATGTTTTATCATTTAGGAATCAAAAAATCAATAAATAAATCATAATATGTATAATAATGACGATACAGATTCTGGCGGCTATAGATACCAAGTTAAAAAAACAAACCTAACGGTAATACATACCGGTGAGGATTCCTAACTTTGAGTTATTTTTATCGGCGAGGTCCACTAATAGTGACTTATATTGGTGAGGTTCATATCAGTGAGTTATAACAGTGATGTTCTGGCTAATGGTGAGGATTTGGCTCTACAAAGTCTATCATTCATAACTCATGTCTAATGTATCTTAAACTATCTGAACATAAGGGCTTGGTGAATATGTCCAATAATTGATGTTCAGTACCTATAAATTCAAGAGTAATATCACCCTTTTGGTAATGATCTCTCAAAAATTGGTGCCTTACATCAATGTGTTTGGTTATAGAGTGAGACACGGGATTCTTAGAGATGTTAATCGCACTAGTTTTATCATAGTTTATAGATACATGTATAAACTGATATCCGTAGTCCAATAATGTATGTTTCATCCACAGAATCTGTGCACAGTAACTACCAAAAGAAATATATTCTTCTTTAGTAGTAGAAAATGCAACAAAGTTCTTTTTTTCACTACACCAAGATATCATGGACTTAGCTAGAATATGACATGTTCCAAAAGTTCTCTTTCTATCTAACATGAAACTAGAAAAGTCAGCATCTGAATAACTTATTAAATCGAATGATTGTCCTTTTGGATAAAATAATCCTTTGTTAGTAGTATGTTTAATATATTTGAAGATTCTTTTAATAGTAAGAAAGTGTGATTCTTTTGGATTAGGTTGAAATCCTACACACATACACACACTAAACATAATATATGGTCGACTAGCAGTAAGATAAATTAAACTTCCAATCATACCCCTATTGTTGGTTTGATCCACTAGTTTTCCAGTTTCATCCACATCAAACATACAAATAGTACTCATAGGTGTATCACTTTCCTTAATACTATCCAAACCAAAATGTTTTAAAATATCATTTGTATATTTATTTTGATTTAAAATAAAACCATTTTCATTTTTAAAAACTTGAAATCCAAGAAATTATTTGAGTTCGCCCATTAAACTCATTTCAAATTCATTTTCCATACTCTTTGAAAAATCAATACACAAAGTATTTTTAGTAGATCCAAAAATAATATCATCAACATATATTTCTACTATCAAAATATCTTTATAATTTTTTTTAATAAATAAAGTTGGATCATTAATCCCTTTAGAAAAACCTTTGGAAATAAGAAAACTACTAAGTTTATCATACCAAGATCATGGAGCTTGTTTTAAACCATATAAAGATTTAGAAAGCTTAAAAACATTATTTAGAAAATGAGGATTAATAAATCCAGGTGCTTGTTCAACAAAAACATCTTCAATTATAAAACAATTTAGAAAAAAACTTTTAACATCTATTTTATATAACTTGAAATTAAGATGAGCAGCTTAGGCAAGTAGAATCCTAGCAGCATCTAATCTTGAAACAGGTGCAAAGGTTTCCTCATAGTCTATTCCTTCCTCTTGACTATATCCTTGTGCAAATAGTCTTGCCTTATTTCTAATGATATTTCATGATTCATCAACTTTATTTATAAAGACCCATTTAGTTTCTTTGGTCAAAGTGTCCTTAGGTCTATCAACTAATTCACATACTTTGTTTCTTTCAAATTGAATTAATTCTTATTGCATAGCCATTACACAAAATTCATCATTGATTGTATCTTTGATATTTTTAGGTTCTCACTATAATAAAAGGCTTGATGTTCAACTTGGTTTCTTATTGAAGCTCTAGTCTGTGTCCTTTTATTTAGATTACCTACAAAAACATCTAAAGGATGGTACTTTAGTATACTTGTTGATCTAGTAAAGGTAGGACTAAATATTTTAGGTTCTTCTCTATGTTCGGGTTCACAAGGAGAAGATTCTGGAATATTTCTAGAATTGGTTGTATTTACAATAGGTTCACTAATTTTATCATTAAGGTCCAGAATAGACAGATCTTCTTCAATATTTTCAAGAGAAGACTTAGGTTCATGTGGATTAGTTTCATTAAATTTTATGGGAATAGATTCTTCCACACATTTGGTTCTTTTGTTAAAGACTCTATAAGATTTACTGGTTATAGAGTAACTTAGGAAGATTCCATCATCACTTTTAGAAGAAAACTTGTCAAGATTATCCTTAGTATTGAGAATAAAGACTTTGCGACCTTAAACTCTGAAGTAACTCACTTTAGGTTTCCTATTATTCCACAGTTCGTAAGGGGTCTTCTAAAGAAAAGTTCTAATCAAGAATCTATTTATAATATAACAAGCTGTATTCACAGCTTTAGCCCAAAAATAATTAGGTAAATTATATTCATTGAGCATAGTTCATATAATTTCCTAAAGGGTTCTATTTTTTCTTTCTACTACTCCATTATGTTGAGGTGTCATAGAGGCGGAGAAATTAGGATTATAGCCATTATGTGAGTAGTATGATTCAAATTCATGATTTTCAAACTCACGACCATGATCACTTCTCATGGTTTTAATCTTAAGTCCACTAAGATTCTCTACAGACATTGAGTATTTAATAAAATAGGAACAAGCTTCACTTTTGTGATCAAGAATTTATACCCAAGTATATCTAGAAAAGTCATCTAATAAGACATAGACATAGTGCTTCCCATTTAAACTAGAAACTTTGGAAGGTCCAAACAAGTCCATGTGAACCAACTTGAGAGGTTGAGAAGTTGAAACTTCTTTATTTGATTTGAATGGAACTTTATGTTGCTTTCCCTTATGACAAGGAGTAAAAACTTTGTTGGATGGGAATTTTAGTTGAGGTAGGTCTCAAACTAAATTTTTCTTAGTTAGTATCTTAAGTGAATGAACATTGCAGTGTCCTAATATTCTATGCCATAGCCAATATTCTTTATGAAAAGAATTTAAACAGGTAACCTTTTGTTTTCCTAAAGAATTTAAATCTACAGCATAAAATTTTTCATTTCTTAATACAGAAAATACTCAAACATTTTTAGAAGTAAAACCATTACAAGTATCATTTTCAAATTTATCATTGAAACTGTCATCAAGAAACTGAGAAATGCATAACTAGTTGTATTTTAATCCATCAACAAATAATACTTTCGAAATTAAAATAGAATCAGTGTCACCAATCTGGCCTAAGATGATGATTTTTCCTTTTGAATTATCACCAAAGGTGACATGCCCTCCATCAAACTTGATTAAACTTTTGAAAAATGAGTAATATCCAATCATATTCCTTGAAAATAAACTGTCTAATTACCATATCTTCTTATGGGAACTATTCAGGCAAGTCTCCTACAAAATAGGTTTAAACAGAAAATGATTTTGGTACCCAGATTTTCTTGGGACCAGACAGGTTAGCAAGAAAAACATTTGGTACCCAGATTTGTCTAATGGGTCTCATAATATCAATAGATTCAAAATATTTTTAAAGATAAACTTTTTTTAATCTATAACTATTTGAATTTCTAGTTGAGTCATAGGAATTTTCAAAATTGGAACTAGCAGCATACTGTCCAGATTTAGGAATAAATTTATTCTTAACAAGCTGTCTCTATCCAAGTTGATAGCCTAAACCAGTAGTATACTTTGGTAAAAAAAAATTTCCAAGAATTTGAGTTAGAGTATTCTTTCCATTTTTGAACTTCTCTAAATCTATTCTTAGTTTCCTATTTTACAATTTATGTTGAGTATTCTCCTTTAATAGTTGATCATTATTTTCCTTTTATACTTCTAATGCAGATTTGACAGTGCTAGTTAAAGCATACTATTTCTTTAAGGTTTTATACTTATCTTTTAGCTCATTACAAGTTTCCTCTAACGTGTTACAGTATTACAATAACTCTTCAGTAGACATGTTTTCAGAATCAAAATCATCTCCATAATAATAATAATTTAAATCAAGAGTATCTAATGTTTCCTCAGATGTGTTTGTCATGAAAACATATTAGCTTTTTGAGATTTTTCATCCTGAGTGGAGTCAGAATCACTTGAACTGTCTTCTGAAGCACCTAAGGTTTCTTTCATTGCTTTCTTATATTTTTTGTCCTTGTACTCATATTTCTTCTTGTATTTTAACTTTGGACAGTCAACTTTCACATGTCTTTTCCTCATGCATTCGTAACAAACTATGTCATTAATTTTATCAATTCTTTTCTAGTCTATCTTCCAATGACCTTTATTGTCATAGTTTCCATTGTAATTTGATTTTCTGAAAAACTTATTCGTTCTATAAAATTTCTTAAATCATCTAGATATCTGATCCATTTCCACATCGCTATCTGATGCACTTTAATCACAACTTGAGCTATCACTTTCACTATAAATTTTTCCTTTTTCCTTGTTTTTGGATGCAGAGGTCTTGAAGGGTACTGATTTTTTTCTCGAATCATCCTCTTCTTCCTAGTTTACCTTTAGTTCTTCCTCATACATCATTAACTTACCAATCATCTCTTTAACAGGCAGTGAAATTATATCACACAATTCTCTTATTGAAACCAATGTTCCTCTCCATCTGTCTGGCAGACATCTAAGTATCCTCATGATTTTCTCTTTTGCAGGAACAACTTTTCCAAGTGAGCTCATTGTTTTTAAAATTTCGTTGAACCTGAGATACATTTCAGAAATACATTCATCAAGCTTCATTTTAAAATTATCACACTTAAGAGTGTAGGTATTCAATCTCATTCTTTTAACATTAGTTGTTACCTCATGGGAAATATCCAAAGTATCCTACATTTCATAAGCAATTTTACAAGCAGATATTCGATTAAATTCTTCATCTCCTAAAGCACATTACCAAGCATTCATTGCTTTACAATTATTATAGTAAGCTGTTTTAGTAGGTTCATCCCAAGTAGTTCTTTCAGTTTCTGGGATCTTATACTGAGTCTCTATAGCAGTCCAGATGCCAAATCTCACACTTTCTAAATGAATTTTCATTTTTAGTTTCCATTGGGCATAATTAACACCATTAAATAAAGGTGGAATGTTGGTAGCATCACTTTCTAATCTATTATCCATAATTAGATTTTAGCAAATATATTTAAAGAGATAAAATTTATAACGAACAGAAATTTAAGATCTTTAAGACATAACTAAAATCACAGTTGAAAAATAGAGTGTTTGAAAATCCTTTATTAATAACAACCTCTGATACCAAATGTTGGTCAGAGCGGATACTCATGTGGGGGGGGGGGGGGGGGTGAATTGACTTCCAAAAAAAATTTCTGTTAAAATGATTTCTATTAAAATCCCCCAAATTAAATAATAATCTAAACTGTAGTGAATTTATAAATCTTTAAAGGTTTCAATTAGTTTCTTGAAGATTGATTATTTCTTAGTTAACTTAATATTAAGATTAAGTTATCTTTTGAAACTAATTTATAGGATAAAAAATTACAAACACTTGCTAGTTTAAATATCAGAGTTACTTCAAAATAGATTTGTATTTAAATTAATTAGCAGCAAAATATTCAATATAGATTTAAATAAAATAAACATGCACAACAGTTTTAACCAAGAGGTTCAGTCTCAAGCCGAGACTTAGTCCTCTCAAACAGTTTTATATAAACTACGATCCACACCCTATATCAGGGTAAACAACAGTACACAGACAGTCCGGGTAATAAGACCTCTACCACAGTTCTTTGTGGGAAAACAAAATAATATCACACAGGCTATCTTGGTCACAATTGACCTCTACCACTATGCACAGGGGTAACTAAAGGGTTTCAGAAGCTTTGAGTGAGGATTTTAGATATCCTCCAGTTATACTTAGGAGTCAGTGCGTGTATAAGATGAATAGAATCACACAGAGTACTTGAAAAGTAAATAAGAAAATCACAACAGAGCTAAAAATATATGAGATGGGTTTAGAAGGCTCTGTGTGATGGAAATGCGGATCTGGACTCCTTTTGGATTGATTAGTTATTGTTTGAGTCCTTCTTTGATTTTTTTTTGAGAAATAGAGTGTCGTAGTTCTGTTCCTTGACATCATTTTATTGAAGTTTTTCTCTAGGTTTCAGTAGGCTTTGCAGCACAGAAATGTCCCTCAGTATCCAGCAAAAGTTATTCTCTTCATTAACTTCTGGTGCATATGTTATTTTTGTATCAGATGTATATCTTTGTATATCACCACACTCAGTAGCTATTTTCACTTATTTTTCAAACCCTTTTATGTGCAGCTTTTGTCATTCCTTTTATAGCTCAAGTGGTCCGACAAAAATCATGATTGCATCTGCAGGTACGAGGTATTGTTCCCGGACATTCAGAACACATTATTTAATTAATACCAGTTTCATTAAAATCACCAAATATGACCGTTTTTAATAAAAAAACATAAGTAGGGTTTAGAGAAATGGTGACTGGTTTCCATCAGTAGCTCTCTCCATCAGTGAGCTTGTAATAGTGAACTTGAGTCAGTATGTCTTGTGTTGGTAGCTGTTACTCTTTATAACAGTAGCTCTATGTAACGATAGCTCTTTCCATCGGTATCTCCTTTTATAGGTAGATCCATTGAACTGGTGTCATTCTTGTATCGGTAGAACTTGTAGCGGTAGCCGTCTATCTGTATCAGCAGACTTGTATCAGTAGCTGTCTGTCAGTATCTGTCTGTATCGGTGGACTTTGTATCGATAGCTGTCTGTCTGTCTGTTTGTATCGGTAGCTTATATCGGTAACTATGTACCAGTGACCTTGTTCACGGGAAGCTTGGTCTATCAGTTACCATTACTTATCGGTAGACTATGTATTGGTAGGTCTATATCAGTCAACTTTTGCATACTGGTAGACTTCTGTACCGGTGTACTTAGCTTTATCGGTAGCTGTTTGTATCAGTGACTTACCAGCTTAACACTTATCCATTCTACGGAAAACATATCCAAATTGAGTTAGAATTATTTCAAATGATGTATAAACATAGATGAACATTGATGAACATATTACAATGATTATTTTGATATTGTTGTCAACATAATTTACCATATAGATAAAATTATAAACACATATTAAAACATAATTGAGATTATCAAGATAGGTGAGGTAAACAAAATTCATTAAAGATATCAAAATTATATTAAAATGGGGTAATTAATCTTTAAAAATAATCAAAAATATCATACTAATTTTTATATTATATAAAAAAAATATAGTTTTCAATGAAAATCAATGCATTTTACTATACATTAAAATTTTAAACTTTTCAGAAAATTATCAAACATTAATCCCATGACAAATTTGACATTATTAATCCAAAAATAAAAATAATTTTTCATATAAATAATCTTAAATGTATATAAATTAAATATAATATTCTAATAAAAATAAAGAAACGACATTTTTTTTATGAAAATCATTTTTTAAAGAATAATATTAATTTACTAAAAACTAGTGCTTATTCACAATTCATTAATTAATATATTTTTACAGAGTAGGTCATGTATATATTTCATAATTTTGAAAATACTATTGATACCCTCCCATCAGAAAGACAGGTTATAATGGTCATATTTAAATAATAATATTTTGGACTTCATTTAAGCTTGGTGTAACGTGTTGTATACACTATTGAACATAGTGCTATTTTAAAATCTTGATGTGTACATTATCATCTCTTTCAATAAATTGTTTCCTAAAAATTTGAACTCATTATCCATAATCATGGGTTTGAAATTTTAAAATACCTTTTTTAGAAATCCATATTGTTAAAGGGTTAATAAAACATTATCTTAAAAAGAGGTAAAGGGAAATGTGAAGGTCACCATAAAACTAAAATTCTAAATAGGAGAAAATTAGTTGTATGTGAAGATATAGAAAAAGAATATAAGTGATTTCTAATGATAATTTATCACAATAAAGTCATATATATTGATAAAGTTAACAATCACAATATTATAAACCTCAGACGTGGACCATCAATTGACCAAAATTGATGATTATATGATAATATGTTTTTCATAAAATTCATTTTCCTATAGTTGAGGCATTAATTTACCATATTAACCTGTAACATAATGAAATGCACTTACTTGAAAAGTAAAATTTCAACTTTTAATCAATTTTAACCACAATATCATTTTTTACTCAAAATAATGAATAATATGAGTATTTCATGCCTCAAGCACTAAGATCAAATTTTAATGGACCACATAATCTATAACATGATAATAAGATAATCCTCATCTCTTTATATTTTAACCAAAACCAAAATGGTTATCAAAAGTTATGAAATATAGGTAAATATATTAATTTAAAAAACATAAAAAATTATTCTAATGGTTTATTGGTATCCAATCCAAATGTAGTTAATCATAAAACTCCTCCAAAATATGTCTAACCAAATTCAAGACCCATAAATTTGGAAATAAAGTCACTATGATCCCAAAAACTATATACCATTAATCCAAAAATTATATCTTAATTTCATATAACTAATATGATAATACCTTAGTCACCTTAAGTATTTATTTAAAACATGCATTATTTCAAGTATTAACACTCCCGTTATTCCTTAAATAAAATATCAAATTATGAAATATATTACAAAAATACCAGAAATACTATAAAATATTGCATGAATTACTATTTCATAAATTCACTGTCCGTTTTTAGGATCCCCAATACTATCCGATAAATATCTCTTGATGAATTATCCCTTAACATCTAGAAAAATATATATGGTTATATTCCCCAAATCATGTGTTTTACATAAGATTGACTTAAAAATTCAATTCTCTTGATTAATAGTACTATTCGTTACATGCTTCCAAATTATTAAAGAAGAAGTATTGTAGTACAATCCATATATATATCATGGTTCTTATTAAAATAATATAATCAAAAAAATAAATTTATAACAAAATTATTAAATCCAAATACACAATCACTTTAATAATTCAACTTCTTTTATAGACCATTAACTATACTTCATCATCTTATTACTTAATAACTCTTTCTTATCATATATCATTTATTGTATTTTAATTATCATAAATATAACCATTTCTTGTACAACCTTTCTGATTATATTTATGAGATTTCCCCCAAGGACATCAGTGTAATAATTACCATACATTGAATATTTAAAACATTCAACCATTAATTTTTACTTAGGGAGACCATTATTCTAATCGATCTCATTAACAAAACATCTCATTTTTCCTTTTTAATTACTTTCTTTGTGTCCTTATTTTCCTGACAGAAAACATATTTTCATTCCTCTAGGACATTCACTTTGGTTTTTATTCTCAAATTATCTATATATAGGAAACCAAATCTTCTTTCCTCTAAAGTATACCCCACCTGAGCTCTCAGAAAATAGTATCCATATCTTCCTTGATGAGTACAATAATTAGTTAAGGTGAAAGTCATTAATCTTAAATTTTGATAAGTGATTATAAATAATTATAATATCCTAAACTCTAGTAATTATCCCATTTGGTTTATTATCAACATGTTTTATATCACATTAAATGTTTTCCCAAACTCTTTTAGTTCCTATCTTGACAAAAACCAATGAACAAAGGTTAATCATTATGTTATAATAATCAGAGTAACATGTCAAATAATTATGAAATATTATTCAAATTTTGTAGAAATTCTGAGACCTACTTCTCAACATATGATTCCTTATGTTTACGATAAGCTATCCATGGTCATTAACAAATATATATGATATTATCCAACAATTAGACTTATCATCCAATTATGTTATGGGGTTATATTCTCTAATATCCATTTTCCAAAATATAGTTCCTAAGGTTTTTATGAAACCTAATACCAGCTGTAAATACCCTAATTCTAGTTTCCTAGAGTTAGGGGTTACTTTATTACATTAGCGTAAGATAAAAGGAATCACATCCCAAAGGAAAGAATATTTTAGTAGTTTAATAGAACTGTATACATACAAGGTACCCTTAATACATTGGAAATTAAACATTGACCATAACAAAGGAAATTAATCTACATCCTTGAACTCATTTAAAGGACTCTTCTTCATATCATGAGGAAAGGAAACATAATAAAGGGGTGTCATAAAGTGCCCAATAATGGTAAGAGTATAATTTAATCTATGAATAAAAAAATAACAATCAATATTTCAACGTGAATAATCAAAATACATGCCATTTAATCAATAACGTGACTGTAATGTGGATGGAATACAGGATGATCAAATATTTCAGTAACAACATGAGGTAAAATATAACCATGTATATCATAAATAATTATATAATCACATGGAAATAAATATATAATCTCATAATTAGATAATTCATAATTTTGGACATCATATACATATTGAAAAGGCTTTTACCAAGACATTATATAGAAAAGGGTAATACCTCAGCCAATACCTAAACTAGTTTGTCTAATGAGACCAACTGCTGCATCAAGGGGACATAGTGATACTCTACCATAACTTAATATTTCTAATTAATTAATCATATTAAATGTGTGAAACAAAATCAACAAATGAATTCATATTGAAACTATATTAAGAAATGTTAATAACATTCCCCTATCAATAAATATAATAAAAACCATTAAAAGTAATATGGTGAATAGGATCAAAAGAATACACTCCCAGAAAAAATAGTGCATAAAGAATTTAGAGATATAATAAATATGGTTTCACCATAAAATTTCTCTAGTAATCATAAGTCAAATAAGCGTAGTTTTCATTGATGAATAGGAATACCATAAAAATATTCTTGAGGGAAATTGCCTTTTAACTTTGAAAATCAGTTTTTTTAAACATGAAAACCTATAAAGGAAAAATATTTCATTGAAAATAAAGGTGTAAATTTATAAAGAAATATTCAATATATTAAGGTTTCAGAATGGTGGTAAAATATGCACATGTCATATTAGTTTAAAAACATCATTTCATATTTTGTTCAAAGTACCTCATTTAGAAAGAAAAAAGATTTCATTAAAAAAATTATTAAAATTAAAAAATGGGTAAAAATGGATTTTGAAAATCATAGTATAAGAGATATAACTTTTTAAAAAACATTTTTAAAATACATTTACTAGGAATAAAAATATTCCCTAGTGGGGATTCAAGCATAAACAATCTTGAAAATGATGACATTATGAAATAAACCCTCGTTGTTGAAGTAATTTATGAATCATAAGCCCCATGAAGGAAATAACATCAAATGAAACATTAAATACCCTAAATAAAATATAAATTATGAAATAATTAATATAATGGGAAATATATACAGCACACAATAGAAATAAATGGTGAATAAGGCATATGTCCCATGAAAGTAAAAGTGAGCTGAGAAACCGTAACCTTAGGTTCAGTCTCTTTTGTACGTATCTAAACCTATTTTATAATAAGTATAAATTTATTTTAAAAATATTAAAAAACCATAATCATATAAATCATTCCATATATGAGTTTATTATAATGTTTTATCATTTATTTTTTGTCAATTATTTGTTAGAATCATTATTCATGGTGGTAACTTCTTTGTCTTTCATATATGTTTCGATTCAATAGTTTTTGATACTTAAACTTTTACTATAATTAAATCATATGAATAATATAATTTATGATTTAAATATCATATATATTACAATTATAGATATTTAGATTCATCCACAAAAATATAGATAAAAAAATTAATTACACCATTCTTGAAGACGATATGCCATACATAAGGAAAAAAGATATTTATATTTTTAAATGAATTAAACAAAAGAAAGGTGAATATTAATAATTATTTAACTAAAAACATTTGTTTCATAAATATCATATATACTCATTATTTTCATCTTTATTACAACCTGAGTAAAGTGATGATGAAAAATGAAGTATACTGCCTTATAGAGACAATAAGTCGTATGTACACACGAGTGATGTCATAGAATTTAAAAGAATGGATAAGAGATAGAAAATGGTTGACCCATAAATATAATAACATATTATTATGTTTATTATACTATATTTATTAATTTATAATTGGTAAAATGAAATAATAGAATGTAGAAGAAGAAATAAAATTAAGAGTCTGTAAAGATGATTACCTTATCTTAAAAAATACAATTTTTGATATCCTCTTAGGAGCACTAGGGTTGGTATTTTTTAAATAAAAAACCTTCATAACATGAATATGGAATTTAATAAGATAAATTGTTAGATATTTATTTAGATAGATTACTCGATGTGGTGTGTATAAGTGAGGGAGGAGATGCCCTTTTATAATTTAGGTGAGGGGCACTTTTGGAATTTATCAAACGATTAAATTAATATAAATAAATTGTTAATTAAAAACGAATCAGAAAATAAAATTTATTAGAATATAATATATTATAAGGTTCTAACACCTTAAAACCATATAATATTCCTATGAATTTTAAATAAGTTAATAAAACATTTATAATTTTTTCAACTATATTAAATTCACATTGATGAAGATAATATTATTATGAATTTTAAATAATTTAATAAAATATTATTTTGATGAAATATCATTAATGACCATCTTGAAACTATTCATTTAATATGACTAAAAATGTGGAATTATAATATAAGGATTAAACACCTATATAATATTTCATATAGATCTGAAAAATTCATTTCATGCATTAACTTGTTTAGATTATATCAAAAATAATATTTTTTTAAATCATTATTTTCTTCTAATGAAATAAATACACTATAAGTATTGAATGAGAATTTAATGTAATTATATAATTCAAATATATACATATATATAATGAAAATAATTTAATTAATCTCAAAATAGGAATTTACGTTTTTTCATGTCTTTCTTTTCTCCCATTGTAGACACACAAAGGATATTAAAAACAAAGTAAATAGCATTTCTTAACTTTATTTGATTTAAATAGTATATAAGTAATTTTAATAGAAAAGTTTCCATTAAAAAAAATTAATCATAATATGATAAGGGATTAATAATAATTATCCAATAATGTTTTCCCATGTTTACGTCATTGTTGTACCCTTATCATTTTATTTTAAACTCTCATTAACTCTTTTATCAATTATTGTACTATAAAATGTTTCTACTATATAAGGACCAATAATCATACTATAAAATGAAACAAAACCACCATAAATTTACTATGGTAAATTTATTTTACTATATACCATTCATTTTTATGAATTTAATATTTTTAGGATTTTTAAGAATTTAATAAATTATTATTTTTTATTAAATATCCATAATGTAACTTTATAAATCTATTCAATACATTGACATAACAAATATAAATATAACACCTATAATTCAATAAACAAATTTTATTGTATCCCTAACATGTGAATTTAATCTATATAAATCGTGTATGTCATTAATTATCTCATATAATATTTATTTTAATATTTTTATTAACATTTATTTTACCTTTGAAATGATTGAATAATTACGAAATAAGTGTTGTGTAATTATTTTTCAAAAATAAATTAAAAATAAATTTTCATGATTAATAAAAATCAGTTAAATTCATAATAATATTTATATTTTGACATATACTCTAGATATACAAATATTAAAAATGGCATAGTTATTAAAAACATGATTGTGACATCTTTAACTTTTCATTAAATAATGTATTAGTACTATCATAATCACTTACAAATAGAAAAAAGGAAATATATTAGATCCTTTAATAATTATAGAAAACAAATACTCATAACATAAATTTATTAATGTTTTAGGATCATTTTATTGTCCTCGCTATATTATTTTTAACCGTAGTTACCTGATTTTTCGTTTACCATGGTAACCAAAAATACGATGGTTATTATTTGTATTGAACAAAAAATAGAAGGGGTATATATACTCAATTTGAACCTCTAGATTATAAATTTTTAATTAATTTTATCAAATTCAATACCAATAAGTAGATGAGATTCATTCTCCATGTTAACCATAGATGTATGATCATAAAGTTTATATAATGAATAATAATGAAATATATGAAATAATAATGCTACTGGATTTATGTATATATATATAAATATGTATGTCATCTATTTAGTTTCATTCAATTCAATAAGGAAACGAAAATAGCGTTCATGCGTTCGTACGACCTACCGTCTCCATGAACGGTGTATTTCATTCCTTTTATCGATCTCTAATATATATATGTATATGATGAATATATATTATATATAACTAATGTTTTACAGTCTAGACTTATGTAAATCAGGATATAAGTAATAATATCAAGAACGATAAGTCGAAACACATACGATAAATAAAATGATTTTACCCAAAATGCTGCTTTAACATGGAATTTACAAAAGAACGGGTAATATGAAGTCATAAGTGAAACATATATGATATCATAAAAATGAATATGATTCTGTAATAAGTCAATGCCATTATTTAAATCATTATACAATAGGTTTGGATATGTACGTAGAATATCGGACCTAAGGTAAGGGATAATTTTGCAAATCTCATTTTTATCCGAGATTGCTTATTCGTAAGTATTTACTGGGGTTATTGCTATCATCCATGTCCATGTTTCATAAAAGTGTATTCATGTATGTTTAAATTCCTTTTTACCCATTTTGAATTTTACCCCATGTTATGGAAAGAATCTTTCTTTTATTTACCCTACAAGGTACTTTTTGACTTTTCCGAAAAAAAGTATGAGAAAAATGTTTTTTTACTTATACGGCATAAAATGATTTTTATGGTTTTATAAATCCTAATTTTCATGAATCTTCCTCCAAAATATTTAATGACTATTTTCAATAAAATATTTTTCTTTTAAAATTTCATGATGTTTTGCGAAAAGAAATTGATTTTGAAGAAGAAAGGATATTTTCCTCAAGAATTCATTTCAAGTGTTTTATCAAAACCATTTTCCATCTAAGATGACATTATTTCATATGTTTATGTTTCAAGTATAAAGTCTCTATGTTTTACATGGTATTAATTTTCTTATTATGAAATGATATCCATTTCTTTTATATTGATTATGTAATGATGGGATGATGTTTATGAAACCCATTTTATTCGTTGGGTTATTATGAATGATGTATGTTTATTTTGTGTCACAAGTAAGAATTATTTCATTATGAGATAGGTGGGACCTATATCTCCCTCCAATGCATTGGGTAAAGATTTATATCCCATGAGATAGACATGGCTGGAACGGTAAGTTAATCCGGTTCAGTGTTATAAGACTGAAACGAGGAGTGAACTCGATTCAGAAAGGGACTTTGTCCACTAAGATGGTCTTGGCAGCAATGCTTTGGCTATTATGGAAACCATAACATGTGCTTATTGGTTGCCAAAATTACATGTTTTATTCCCATTATATTTTATCATGGTTGATGTTCCCTTATGATATATGCCTTAAGTACTTCCAAGATTCATGTCTTTCCTCAAGATTTTGATGTTTAGATTTCATGTTCAAGTTTTTGCATTCAAATGTTTATGGATTGTTTTATGTTCTCTATATTTACCCTTACTGGGAATTTGAGCTCACCCTTTTTTTGTTTTCTTTTCCCCAGGAAATAAAGAAAGGTTTTAGGTAAGAAAAAAAATGGGAAGTTCTTTATGGGAGATGTTGAAGATCTTTCAACACGATTAGAAGATTATATTCCTAGTTTCTAAAGACACTAATCTATTACGGTCCATGTGTGTCTATTTTTGTTATGTAATAATTATTCCATAAAAGTAATGTAATTTCCATGTACATCAAGCTTTGGGTCTCTACAGTTGGTATCAGAGGAAAGGTTTAGTCAACCTTTGGAAACTAGGATGCGCAAACTTTAGTGAGATCTCTAGAGATATTTCTAAGGTATGTCTAGGGATGTCCTTAAGGTTAAGTATAAGTATAGGTTATAGTCCTATAATTATGTTAACGATATTATATTAAACCTATGATGTTAGATATTGAAGTTACTCCCCCTTTATTATGATTTTTTCCTCTCACACTATTCTTTTTAGGTTTTAGAAAATAGCTGGAAACAAGATGATTCACGATAATGGAGTATTTGTTGGATAATGGAATGATATTCTTCATGAGAAACCAAATGAAATGGGATTTGGAAGTCGAAACATCATTATTATGCCGAATTATCAATCTCATAATATGATCAATAAACTCAAATTTGGTATGTTTCCTGACTCATCTAATAAGAGAAAGATGGAGTTTCATGATGATCATAGAAGAAAGAAAGTTCAATTTCCCCTACGTAAATCATGTGGGAAGAGGCATCAAGGAGGATGTTTCAAAGGAACTGGAAGATGCTTTGGGTGTGGAAAAGAAGGACACAAAGCCAGTAAGTGAAAAGGAAAAGTTTCAGTTAACACCATGGATGATGATAATGGTATTTCTATGACATCAACAATGGTTAAATGTTTTAAATGTAGAATGTACGAGCATTATGAAAACCAATACCCTAAGGGAAAGTCTCATGAAGAGAATCAGTATGGTCTTATGGTTAGTATTTATGTTGATGATGATGAAGAGACTACAAATGATATGTGAGATGAAAGAATTATTGAATCTCGGTCAATGGTTTAAGAAGGTAGTGTAATGATTACATGTTTATCAAGTGTAATATTGTATAAGTAATCTCATGGTACTATGGAATAAAAGGACATATATGGATTGTTAAACTGTTGTCTTTCCTTAACTTTTGAAAGTGTATGATGAATGGTACCAGTAACCATGAAAGGTTATTCAGATATTTTTGGAAAGTAGATGATATGCGCATAATGAAGGGATAAGGAGAAAATGAAATGTTTGACAGTATTCATGAGCTCATGACTAATATAAGGAAATAGTTATATCATGGTTTGAGTATATAGAATTTTGGGGTTTTGGTATATGGAAAGAGTTAACTTTTGACAGCACTCATGTTTTCACTAAGATTCAATGGGTATTCATTTTTCAAGAGAATACATGATTAAGGCCTTCGAATGTTTGGAATGTGACCAACAAGACATATCTTATGCTATATGGGGATCAACGATGGTATTAACATGCTTGTTATATGAAATCTCTGGTAATCATTTTCACTATAATATGAGAGTGGACTGCAGTATTATGGATAAGCCTAAGGATTGGAATCGATTATGTTAGACATAAGTTAGTATTGTTTAAAGGTAGAACTTTTTTCGATATTATTGATGGGTTGTTATAGTAATGTAGTTTTAGAAAAAGGACAACCTGCAGGATGGGCGAAAGACCATCGCGTCGGACAAGGCTGTGGGAATCGAACCCACAACTGAAGTGCGATAGGCCTTTATCGCCAACCACTGGCCTAAAGGAAGTCCCTATTTAGTAGAAACTAGTTTTATTATATTAAGAAGTATGATATATGAAGTATAAGTCCATTTTAGGAACCATATATGATTAATCTCACTATAGATAGACTTATGTATTTTTGATAACTTTTATAACCTTTTGTTCAAGATAGATGGAATGACCCATCATTCTATCACATGATCTACTAACATTTAACCAATGACAAATTAAACTTCATTTCTTTAAGATATGAAGTGGAAATTGTCCAAAGAATGACCAACGATGAGACTGTACCAAAATCATGAAAGTATTTCTTCTAATTCCAATTTCATCAACGTTAGGGAAATGATCTTGAAAACCAAAAATGTTGTCCTAGTGCCCTTATATCCGATGAATGAGATGGTACCCTAGATCATCACAAATTTATGGCTTTGTGATTGATGGATTTTTCATAGCCATGTTCTCTACCACTCTCCATCAAAACCTGATGGTTAGATTTTTCTTCAATATCCATATTTTCACCTATGTTCTCCTATATGGAAACCCAGTGATGAGTTTCTTTGGGTAATCTTTACATTTCATACTTTAGTTTTTAAAATTAAGTTTTAGTATTCCTTTTTACGATGTGGGTTTCTATAAATAGTAAACGATTTATAACCCTGACGAATTTCAAGGGCAAAATTCATTTTAAGGGGGGTAGAATGTAACAACCCAAGATTTTATGAGAAGTATTAATTTTAATTTATTTAATGTCTTGTGTTGTATGCTACACCAAGATTATCTTGCACTGTACGCAACACCGTGTTAGCTTGTAGTATACGCAACACAATCGTGTTATACATAATTTCAATTTCATTCGATAGAAGTTATTCTATGCAACATTGAGTGTATATATATATATTCAATGTATAAATGAAATATGGTTGTATTATGTTATACTAAACAATGGAGGAGTCTTTTATAACACGCAACCCTGATTTGGCTTACATTACACACAATCGTGACCTTCCTCGATTGCGTGTGTTGTACGCAATACCAGGTTTCACTAAACAACGATATATGGTTATAATATTATTATGAACTAGACGTTATGAATATTATCAACAAAAGTTTTAATTTTAGAATATTATTATTCAACTTACACATTTTCTAGAACATGGTATGAGAACAAAATCAATTTTTTGAGTGAAATATGTATTTATCAAAAAAATGTAGTTTTCTCACCTTTTGATGGAGCATCCACTTTAAATCTTGTTTTTGACATGGATATAAGTTAAATTTGAGAAAATAAAATTCTTATTTGGAATCAGGATATAAAAATTTACTTTGGATAAATTTTTCATATTATTCTGATAACTTTCATATATTTAATGAATAGTGAAAACACGCTATATTTTAATTAAAAACAACTTTTTCCATCACAATAATTTATATGGTTAGATTATCTTTTTAATTGTGTTTAAATTTTAATTAGAATTTTTTTTACCATTTAATCCAATGTTGGTTATTGGAATTAATTTCACTTTGAAATTGGATATAAACAAGTATCAATCTTTTGAGAGTTATTGTTTCTTAAAAAACACGCTATTTGTTTTGAAAATGAAAATTAATTTATAATTAATTAATTCCACTTCTATGTTTTTTATTTGAAAAAATAGACATCAATTTTTAATTCAGAAGATCAAATAATTATTAGGCTGAATTTTTTGTATTTTTCTGAAAAACTGCAATTTTTGATGAATAGTGAAACCACTTAGTGGTAGTTAAAAAATTGACTTTTTTTTAATTTAAATTAAATTTTACCACTTATGTGAATTTAATTTCAAAAATAATAGATACACGGTTAATATCAAGGACTAAAATGTGGTTCAATGAGATTAAAATATTTTTTGGTAAATAGTAACTTTTTACTTTTATTTACCACGGTTAAAAGTAAATAGGATAATTAATTGTAAAAATGATATTATTATTACCCTAAAACATGTCCTAATTCTATTGGATAAAATTAATTCGATCAAAAACAACCTTAGGAATAAAATATGACCATTTAGGCCCACTTGGATTAGATTAGGACATTTATTATTAATTTATTTAAAGAAGGGTTAAAATGGTTAAAATCAAAGTTTAATAACTAAAACATTTTTAATATAGGGGTATACACAATATAAATTAGACTATAAATATTCATTAGAAATATAAAAAGATTTAATACATAATTGTATTTTATATATAATTTTTATACATTAAATAATCTAATTTATTTATGACACAAATATGATGTAGTAATTATCTTATTAATGAAATATTGACATAATTGATGTTATAAATACCCAAATAAATGTAATTTGAGACTTTTTATGAATTACATTAATTTTATAGGTTAATATGACATGTTAGTATTGATTTAGTTAACGTTTTTTTAAATAATCGTTCTTTTATGATTTTCACAAAAATCAATTACCAAATATTGTCAAAATTGACATAAAATACTTTTTTAAACAAATATTATATTATTAATTTTTATTTTATTCCTAAAAATATAAGGTTTGGTAAAATGACTTCTATAAGGTTATATATATTAATAATAAACAACTTGGGGTTTTCTTGGCTTATTATAGTATGTTTATTAACCTTATAGTGTAATAAAACAAGAAGACACGGTAAAAGTAAAATTATTTAACTTAAGGTTAAATCTAGATGATAAGGTTAAAATAGAAACCTAAACTTTTGTAAATTATATTTTATGAGAGGATTTAGACCCATACCCACATTATCTTCTAAAGAAATCAATTTTCAGCTATTAAAAACCGAATATGACATTATAATAAAATAATATTTTTAGTTTTTTCAAAGGTTCCCCTCTCCTCCCTTATAAAAGGGCACCTCATCCCTCTCTTCCTCACACCACTTTGAGCCTTCACGCTCAGCCAACCCCTAAAAAAGTCTCTTCTCCACTACCCTAGAAACTTCCTAGAGGTCCTGGAATTCTTCAAAGACCAATTTTAGTTCCCTAAATGGAGGTCTCAAAGAGGCGCCTCAAAGAAGAGGTAATGTCCGTTACCGATTCATTCAACTTTATTTCTTCTTCCACTTCTTCTTCTTTAGTTGTTTCATTATGAAGTAATAAAATAAGTATAAATAATATACTTATATGTTATTATAATTATGAAACAAACCTATTTCACCATCTATCCATCCTACGGAAAATGAAATCACCATGCGTGCGTACGTACGGAATACCGTCTCCACACCGTGGTGAAATTTGTTTTTCCACCAACACCTTACATGGATGGGTATAATGGTGTAAAGAATAACTATATATGGTTATTATAACATAATACTGATTCTGATATATTATACCATCCACTCCAATTCTATTCAGTAATTATGGGAACGATATCATCACTCATGCGTACATACGGACTACCGTCTCCACGACGTGATGAGATTCATTCTCCATATTAACCATACATGGATGATCATAAAGATTATATAATGAATAATAATTAAATATATGAAATAATAATGCTACTAGATTTATGTATATATATATGTATGTCATCTATATAGTTTCATTTTATTCAATAAGAAAACGAAAACAACGTTCATGCGTACGTACGGCCTACCATCTCCATGAACAGTGTATTTCATTCCTTTTATCCATCTATAATATATATATGTATATGATGAATATATATTATATATAAATCATGTTTTAAATTCTAGAATTATGTAAATCAGGATATAATTAATAATATCAAGAATAGAAAGTTGAAACACATACGATAAATGAAATGATTTTACCCAAAACGCTGCTTTAACATGGAATTTACAAAAGAACGGGAAATATAAAGTCATAAGTGAAACATATATGATATCATAACAATGAATATGATTATTTAATAAGTCAATGAAATTATTTAAATCATTATACAGGCGGTTCAGATATGTACGAAGCATATCAGACCTAAGGTAAGGGATAATTTTTCAAATCTCATTTTTATCCAAGATTGCTTATTCGTAAGTATTTAATGGTGTTATTGCTACCATCCATGTCCATGTTTTATAAAAGTGTATTCATGTATGTTTAAAGTCCTTTTTACCCATTTTGACTTTTACCCCATGGTATGGAAGGAATCTTTCTTTTATTTACCCTACAAGGTACTTTTTTACTTTTCTGACAAAAGTACGAGAAGAATATTTTTTTAACATATACGGCATAAAAGGATTTTTAAGGTTTTATAAAACCTTATTTTCATGAAGCTTACTCCAAAATATTTCATGACTATTTTCAACAAAATATTTTTCTTTTGAAATTGCATGATGTTTTTTGAAAAAAAATTGATTTTGAAGAAGAAAGGATATTTTCTTCAAAAATTCATTTCAAGTGTTTTATCAAAACCATTTTCCATCTAAGATAACATTATTTCATATGTGTATGTTTCAAGTATAAAGTATCTATGATTTAAATGGTTTTACTTTTATTATTATGAAATGATATCCATTTCTTTTATATGGATTATGTGATGATGGGATAATGTTTATGAAACACATTTTATTCGTTAGGTTATTATGAATGATGTATGTTTATTTTGTGGCAAAAGTAATAATGACTTCATTATGAGATGGGTGGGAACTATATGTAACGCCCCTGACTCCAGCTACCCAGAGTCGGTGCGTTATTGCGTAACATTGGCATGATCACAAAAGATCAAGTATCGAAAGACCGATTTGTTTAGTAGCCTTAGAAACACTAGATACATTCATAAATGTTACATTACATCACAAAGTGAAAAACTACAATAACAAAATCTCCATAGTCCACACTAATATCCTCTTCTGACTATCCCTGCAGGTCATTCCTAAAATACTTCTTCACATCTTAGAAAAATTAAAGCATTGAAAAGGGTGAGCTCAGATGCTCAGTAAGGATAATAATATAGCAGAATCTTTCATAAATAAACATAAACATTTAAGGAAATGTATGACTAAAACAAAAGCCTTTTAAACATGAAATTAAACATAATATGGAAAAAGTAAAATGAAATAATTCCATTTACTTATTCACATGGATATTCTACTGGTCGAATAATCACATGCAATATCAATAACCACTTTCATAATGATGGAATGCATAATGTCAGACTATCATAACCTCGTAGCTAAGGCCTCGTGCCAAGTCTACAATAAGATTTTGTCAAGGCCTCGTGCCAAGACACTAGATTGTCTCATGAGACCTTCCGATGCATCGAGGAGCTGTAGCGGTCTCCACCCGTCACTTATTAAGTCCAATGCATTCCACATATGAATATGTTTAAACATATCATAAACCATAACATAATCGTATCACATAAAACATGCATAAAGGAAACATATCATTTCCACATTTCAATCAAAAGATATCAATAAAACACATTGATATAATAAAGACACTTTCAAAACCGTTTTCAATACCAAAATAAGATAAAGTTAAAACATTGTATTTATCTTTCATTAAGAAAAAGTTATGGCTTGTAGAGGAAGCCGAAACACAAATAATGGTCACGACGGCGGAGAAGTCATTGTCGCTGCATACGTAAGACAAAAACATTCCTTTTGTTTTTTAGTAAAACGATTTGTAAAAAAAGATTACTTTTTTAATAAAAGTCAAAGTCAAAGGGGTTTATACACGGTATAAAAGAAAGTTGTGTATAAAACAAAATATGCCTCAATGAAAAGAGTTTGAGACGAAGACCCTTAAAAAGATCATTTTTTAAATAAAGTAGATCTATTATGTGTATTCACTATAAGTACACATAAATAAAGTAAAAATACAAGATAGGATATAATAACATCATGACATAATTTTAAAGTAGGAGATTATCCCAAAGAATAGAAATTGGGTTAAGAAGTTCCCTTACCTCGTGTCCGAATTCACTCGACCATTCTTTGATCTCCTGAATAATAAACTAGAGTTAATTTATAATTTCTTAAGAACCTTTTTCAAGTTTATTATTCATTTTATATCACTTATTACCATGTTATGAACATTATGTAATTATTTAAGTTTATAACGGTCGTTTTGTCAATCTTAGGTACTTGAGTCAAAAATAAACTTCTTATAATTACACTTTGTTCATGTGGTAAAATATCCATTATATACATAATTATATAAATGATTTATATATCATATAAATCATATATATCCATTATATACATTCATTTATAATATTACATAACATTTAAATGTAATAAATGAAATGCACCGTTCATGGAGACGGTAAGCCGTACGTACGCATGAACACTACTTTCATTTCTATTTAGTATTTAATGGAATGAAGTTATAATTATATAAAGGTATAATATAATTCCAGTATAATATAATGTATAATACCATTTAATCCATCCTTTATACATCCCACATATGGCATTAACGATTCAAATCACTTTGAGGGGGCGGTAGTCCGCACTTCCTAAAATGAAATTATCGCATTTACCCATAATGGAAATCATAATGTATGTCACAAATAAGAAATACAGAAGCATTAGGAAAACATATACATAATATATATATCATATATGAAAATAGTTTCATCAAAATGGCCACCATTATAGGTGTTAAAAGAATATTGAACAATCATCATTTCGTGAGGCAGTATTTCTCCACCCACAGAAATTGTATGTTCCTTAAATATTAGATGAAGTTGTGTGTAAGTGTAAAACAAATCCTTCTCATAACAACATCCTAGTAAATTTTAGATACTGTTTTTGTTACAAAAGAAAGGAATAAAAAGATTTTAAGGGGTTGGAGAAGCAAAACAAAACAAAACAACATTAGAGAAGACATTACCTTAAAATCGGGTAAATCTTTTTGATTTGAGCCAAAGGCTTCCTTGGGAAGACTTCTGCCAAACGTGAGGCTTCTAGGAGTAAGGGTGGAAAGTTGAGAGAGTATTTGGGTAGAGGTTGGCCGAGCCAAAAGGCTTTGAAGGTGTGAGTTAGGTGGTAGTGGTGGGGGCCTTTTATAAGAGGAGAGAAAGGGCACTCTTGGAAAGATTGAAATGTTACTTTATTATGAAATGCTTTTTTCGGATTCTAAAGGTCACAAACTTATATATTTCGAGGATAAGGTGATAAGGGTTCTAAATATACTCCTCAAATAGGTTTTTGACAAGTTTAAGTCTTATATTTTATGTTATCTTTTCATTTTATTTAAATCGTTAATTAATGAGGTAATCGATGCATCATCATGGTGTCATAAATAATTTCATTTATTTAATGTCTAAAAATTATAAAAAAATATCATAATGTAGGAAATCTGTTTATATTTATAATGAATATTTATATTCAAAAATATGACATGTATAACCTCGTTTAATTTTTTTTTTGTAAAATAACTCTTGTTTGTGACATTTTTATTTTAACATTAAATAAAACGTTTTTAAGGTCATTTTCCTACCAAAGTGGCTCCATGGGGTCCCCAAGTTGACCCATGGATTTTCTTGGTCGGACATGACTCATCCAATAGGGTTAGGACAAGTGTAAAGGTATTTTCATATTTTTATAATATCATTTTTACCTTAAATTTCACTAATTACCTTTAATCGCGATTAATTAAACTTAAAAGTTACTATTCACCAAAACATTATTTTAATCCCATTGAACCAAAGTATGCTTCCTAATGAAAACCATGTATGTCAGATTTTTTAAAATCAAAACACAGAAGTGGTAATGTTTCATTTAAACTAAAAATCAATTTTTTAACTACCACTTAGTGGTTTCACTATTCATCAAAAATTGAAGTTTTTCAGAACAATGCCAAAATTTCACCCTAAGATAGAATTGATATTCCGAATTAAAAAATGATGTCTATTTTACAAAATTCCAAACATATAAGTTTCATTAATTAATTTTATAATTAATTCCCGTTGTCACAACAAATAGCGTATTTTTAAGAAACAATATATATCAAAAGATTGACAATTGTTTATGTCCAATTTCAAAGTGAAATTAGTTCTAATGACCACCATTGGATAAAATGGTAAAAATATATTCTAATTATACTTTAAAACCACTAAATATTATAATTTATCACTATAAATTATTTTTATTAAAAAAGTTGTTTTTAAGTATTTTTCACTATTCATAAAAAATTGGAAGTTTTCAGAAAAATACCAAAAATTCAACTTAGGATAATTTCGATATTCTGAATCCAAAAATGAAGTCCATTTTGAAATATAAAATATATATAATTTCAAAAAGTGGGTATTACTATTCATAATGGCTATTTTGATTGGTCGTAGTGTGTTAGAATCTTGAACTTTCATTCAATGAAAGCTATTGCATTATTGGAAGAGAAGCGTATCGTGGAAGCTCGGGGTGTTACATTCTCCCCTCATTCAATAAATTGTGTCCTCACAATTTGAAATTTTATTTGAAAATAAAAAGTTAAAAATAGAAAATAACTTTGTGGAAAACCCATATCGGAAATAAGGTTAATACAAATATAACATTAACATAAAGAAAGATAAGTACAATGGTCACTCGAGATAGCCCATACTAGGATTATATGAAAATAGGGATATGGAAGAAAAACAAACCATCAAGGTCTGATGGAGAGTTGTAGAAAACTGTATTAGGAGAAAGTTAACCACAAGAAAATCACAAACTTGTGATTGGCTAAATGGTCATTGAATCCCTAGTTGGAAAAGTTAACCGACAACGTTTTTGTTTTAAGTTACCTTTTATAATGTTGAAGAATTTATTTAGAAGATTTACTAAGAACGTAAGGGAATATACATACTTGTCATGTAGACTTTTATTCTTTAATAAATTTTTACCAAAAAACCATATTTCACTCTAAAAGGTAATAGAAATAAAAAATATTCTATTTATCCTAATTGTATAAGGTTCCAAATATTAACACATACCATTTAGATCAGTAAAACTATTTTGTAATAACCAGGGACTTCCTGTAGGCTAGTGGTAGATAATAAAGGCCTGTCGCACTATGGTTGTGGGTTCGATTCCTGCAGCTTTGTCCGACGCGATGGGTTATGCCCCACCCTACAGGTTGTCCTTTTCCTAAAACTATAGTATTATAATATTCCAAAAATAATCTTCAGAAATGTTTTAACCTTAAACAATACTATCCAAAGTTCATCTTAATTCATTCCAACCATTCTAGTTATCCAAAATACGTCTGTCCAGACTTTCTCTAAAAGGTCTCCAAATTCAAAAATCAATTGTAACATAACATTCACCAAACAAAGTAATTTTTCTCTTATTGTCACATACTAAAAATATGATTACCTTTATCAAATTAAAACCTTAATGAAAAAACATGTACTGCAGTACAATCCTTATATATATCACATTATTCTTATTACCCGAATATAATCCTTGAGTCCAAAAGCACAAATAAATTAATTATTCCACTTCAACTGTAGTAACAACATATGATTGTCCTTGATCCCTTGGTCTTTTCTGAGGTAAGTTTCCCTGACGCTTAGGACATTCATTTTCACAATTCCCCATTTCCCTACAATTGTAGCATTCAACATTGATAACCTCTTTCATTCCCTTGCAATCACGAGCCTGGTGGCCTTTTTTCTCCACATTTATAACAAACTCTCATTCCTTTTAGGCAAGTACCAGGGTGATTCTTCCCACAATTATCGCATAATGGAAAATCCTTCTTTCCCTTTTTCCCTTTATCTGTCTCTTGTTCCACCGTTCTCTTCTTCTCTTGCTTTACTTTATTATCATAAGATTTAGAGAATTCCTTTTCTGTCTTGATATCATACGAGACTATATCTTCGTATGTTGAGAAAGATTGTGAAACTAATGCTCGACAGAGAAATGGTTTTAACCCATCAAAGAAACGATCGATCTTACTTCTTGGGTTACGTATATAATCCACAACATGTCTTGCTAACCTTGTAAATTTGGCTTCATACTTTGTGACATTCTCATCCTCCTTCTGCATCAGACTCAAAAATTTCTTTTCCATATTAGCTCGATGGTTACGTGGAAAGTATTTTTTTAAGAAAAGATCTTTGAACTCTCTCCATTCCATATTTGATACTTCTTCATATTCCTTTGTGTTTTGAATCAGCGACCACCATTGATCGACATCTCCAGTGAGGCGGTAGACTTCCATGACAACCTTCTACCTTTCGTTTCTCCCCAAGGCATGAAATATTTTTTCTAATGAGTTTATCCATTTCTCAGTTACTAATGGATTTGTACCCCCATTAAATGTTGGAGGTTGTTGCCTCATGAAGTGGTCTAACATTGATCCTCCATGTTGTGGATCAGGGTGCTCCATATGAGTACGGTTACTATTCATAACCTGAGTGAGTTGTCCCAGTATGGTAATAATTTGATCATCACTAGTTGTATCTCCAGATCCACAATAATTATCTTGAGCAGTAGGGAAATCCCTACACAGAGTGCATGCATTGATACGGTTTCCATTCCTTCCACTAGGTTCCATTTCTAAACAATGGCATAAACTAGATTAGTTTTTGAATCAAAATACATAATACCATACTTGTAAAATACTTAACATAAATTTACCTATTTAGGGATATAATCCATAATCGTAAAAAGACATGTTTCCTTTGAGGAAGTATATACTCATAAACCCTTCATAATGGTTTGTAAAGAAAATGAGAATTATTCTAAGCATATCCCCCAGGAGTGTCGTAACCAAGAGTGCAGCAAGGCCCGTTGTCGTGCACCAGTTCTCGTTTGAGTCTAGCTCAAAGCGGTGTTTTCGGGTTTTACCCCTAGGTACATCTGTGCCAGAGCCGCCTCTACCTACTCGTATCTAGACAGGGATGTATTTCTTGGAAGACTCACAAAATCTCTATAATACCAAAATTCTAGGAAATTCTTCTATACTAATCCTCAAAGTCTATCTTCGGGCTATGTGCTCTAATCAGAGTTTATCTAAATCTAGATTCCAAGGTTAGTACTAAACTTTCTATGATACCAACTGTAATGCCCCGACCCTAGCTACCCAGAGTCGGTGTAGTATTGCGTAACATTGTCATGATCACAAAAGATCATGTCTTGAAAGAACTATTAATTTAGTAGCCTTGGAAACACTAGATACATTCATAAATGTTACATTACATCATAAAGTGAAAAACTACAATAACAAAGTCTCCATAGTCCACACTCATATCGTCTTCTGACTATCCCTGTAGGTCATTCCTAAAATACTTCTTCACATCCTGGAAAAATTAAAACATTGAAAGGGGTGAGCTCAGATGCTCAGTAAGGATAACAATATAGCAGAAGCTTTCATAAATAAACATAAACATTTAAGGAAATGTATGACTAAAACAAAAGCCTTTTAAACTTGAACTTCAACAAAATATGGAAAAATTAAAATGAAATAATGCCATTTACTTATTCACATGGATATTCTACTGGTAGAATAATCACATGCAATATCAATAACTACTTTCATAATGATGGAATGCATAATGCCAGACTATCATAACCACGTAGCCAAGGCCTCGTGCCAAGTCTACAATAAGATTTTGTCAAGGCCTCGTGCCAAGACACTAGTTTCTCTCATGAGACCTGCCGATGCATCGAGGAGCTGTAGTAGGCTCCACCCGTCACTTATTAAGTCCAATGCATTCCTTATATGAATTGGTTTAAACATATCATAAACCATAACATAATCGTATCACATAAAACACGCATAAAGGAAACATATCATTTCCACAATTTAATCACAAGATATCAATACAACACATTGATATAATAAAGACACTTTCAAAACCATTTTCAATACCAAAATAAAAGAAAGTTAAAACTTTGTATTTATTTTTCATTAAAAAAAGTTATGGCTTGTAGAGGAAGCCGAATCACAAATAATGGTCACGGCGGAGGAGAAGTCGTTGTCACCGCATACGTAAGACAAAAAAAATCCTTTTGTCTTTTAGTAAAATGCTTTGTAAAAAAATATTCCTTTTTGAATAAAAGTCAAAGTCAAAGGGGTTTATACACCGTATAAAAGAAAGTTATGTATAAAACAAAATATGCCTCAATGAAAGGATATTGAGACGAAGACCCTTACAAAGATAATTTTTTTAAATAAAGTAGATCTATTATGTTTATTCACTATAAGTACACATAAATAAAGTACAAATACAATAAAGGACATAATAACATCATGACATAATTTGAAAATAGGATATTAACCCAAAGAATAGAAATTGGGTTAAGAAGTTCCCTTACCTCGTGTCCGAATTCACTCGACCGTTCTTTGATCTCCTGAATAATAAACTAGAGTGAATTTATAATTTCTTAAGAACCTTTTTCAAGTTTATTATTCATTTTATATCACTTATTACCATGTTATGAACATTATGTAATTATTTAAGTTTATAACGGTCGTTTTGTCGATCTTAGGTACTTGAGTCAAAAATAAACTTCTTATAATTACACTTTGTTCATGTGGTAAAATATCCATTATATCCATAATTATATTCATAATGTATATATGATATACATCATATATATCCATTATATACATTCATTTATAATATTACATAACATTTAGAGGTAAGAAATGAAATGCATCGTTCATGGAGACGGTAAGCCGTACATACGCATGAACGCTACTTTCATTTCTATTTCGTATTTAATGGAATGAAGTTATAATTATATAAAGTTATAATATAATTACAGTATAATATAATTTATAATACCATTTACTCCATCCTTTATACATCCCACATATGTCATTAACGATTCAAATCACTTTGAGGGGGCGGTAGTCCGCACTTCCTAAAATGAAATTATCGCGTTTACCCATAATGGAAATAATAATGTATGTCACAAATGAGAAATAAATAAGCATAAGGAAAACACAAACATAATATATATATCATATATGAAAATAGTGTCATCAAAATGTCCACCATTATAGGTTTTAAAAGAATATTGAACAATTATCGTTTCGTGAGGCAGTATTTCGCCACCCAGAGAAACAGTATGTTCTTTAACCATTAGACGAAGGTGTGTGTAAGTGTAAACCAAATAATTATCATAACAACATCCTAGTATATTTTATATACTGGTTTTGTTACAAAATAAAGGAATAAAAATAGTTTGAGGGGTTGGAGAAGCAAAATAAAACAAAATAACATTAGAGAAGACATTACCTTAAAATCGGGTAACTCTTTTTGATTTGACCCAAAGGCCTCCTTGGGAAGACTTCTGCCAAATGTGAGGCTTATAGGAGTAATTTAGGGAAGTTGAGAGAGTATTTGGTCAGAGTTTGGCCGAGCCAAAAGGCTTTTATGGTGTGAGTAAGGTGGTAGTGGTGGGGGACTTTTATAAGAGGAGAGAAGGGGCACTCTTGGAAAGATTGAAATGTTACTTTATTATGAAATGATTTTTTTGGATTTGAAAGGTCCCAAACTTATGTATTTCTAGGATAAGGTGATAATGGTTCGAAATATACTCATACAATAGGTTTTTGACAAGTGTAAGTCTTAGATTTTACATTATCTTTTCATTTTATTTAAATCGTTAATTAATGAGGTAATCGCTGCATCATCATGGTGTCATAAATAATTTAATTTATTTAATGTCTAAAATTTAATAAAAAAATATCTTGATGTAGGAAATATTTTTATATTTATAATTAATATTTATAGTCAAAAATATGACTTGTATAACCCCATTTAAAAATTGTTTTAGTAAAACAACTCTTGTTTGTGACATTTTTATTTTGGCATTAAATAAAACATTTTTAATGTCATTTTCATACCAAAGTGGCTCCATGGGGTCCCCAAGATGACCCATGGATTTTATTGGTCTTCCATGACTCATCCAATAGGGGTAGGACAAGTGTAACGGTATTTTCATATTTTTATAATATCATTTTTACCTTAAATTTCACTAATTTCCTTTAATCGCGATAAATTAAACTTAAAAGTTACTATTCACCAAAAGATTATTTTAATCCCATTGAACCACATTTTGCTTCCTAATGACAACCATGTATGTCGGATTTTTGAAAATCAAAACACAGAAGTGGTAATGTTTCATTTAAACGAAAAATCTGTTTTTTAACTACCACTTAGTGGTTTCACTATTCGTCAAAATTGAAGTTTTTCAGAACAATGCCAAAATTTCACTCTAAGATAGAATTGATATTCTGAATTCAAAAACAATGTCTATTTTACAAAATTACAAACATATAAGATTAATTAATTAATTTTATAATTAATTCCCACTATCACAACAAATAGCGTGTTTTTAAGAAACAATATATATCAAAAGATTGACAATTGTTTATGTCCAATTTCAAGGTGAAATTAGTTCTAATGACCACCATTGGATAAAATGGTAAAAATATATTCTAATTATACTTTAAAACCACTCAATATTATGATTTATCACTATAAATTATTTTTATTAATAAAGTTGTTTTTAAGTATTTTTCACTATTCATAAAAAATTGGAAGTTCACAAAAAAATACCAAAAATTCAACTTAGGATAATTTCGATATTCTGAATCCAAAAATGAAGTCCATTTTGAAATATAAAATATATATAATTTCAAAAAGTGGGTATTACTATTCATAATGGCTATTTTTATTGGTCGTAGTGTGTTAGAATCTCGAACTTGCGTACAATGAAAGCTATTGCATTATTGGAAGAGAAGCGTATCGTGGAAGCTCGGGGTGTTACACTATATCTCCCTCCAATGCATTGGGTAAAGATTTATATCTCATGAGATAGACATGGCTGGAATGGTAAGTTAATCTGGTTCAGTTTTGCAGGACTGAAACGAGGAGTGAACTCGATTCAGAAAGGGACTTTGTCCACTAAGATGGTCTTGGCAGCAATGCTTTGGCTACTATGGAAATCATAACATGTGCTTATTGTTTGCCATAATTACATATTTTATTCCATTCTATTTTATCATGGTTGATGTTCCCTTATGATATACGCCTTACGTACTTCCAAGATTCATGTCTTTGCTCAAGATTTTGATGTTTAGATTTCAGGTTCAAGTTTTTGGATTCAAATGTTTATGGATTGTTTTATGTTCTCTATGTTTACCCTTACTGGGCATTTGAGCTCACCATTTTTTTGTTTTCTTTTCTCCAAGACATAAAGAAGGTTTTAGGTAAGAAAAAAGGGGAATATCTTTATGGGATATGTTGAAGATCTTTCACCACGATTAGAAGATTGTTTTCCTAGTTTCCAAAGACACTAAACTATTACAGTCCTTATGTGTCTATTTTTGTTAGGTACTAAGTATTCCTCAAAAGTAATGTAATGTCCATTTATGTCAAGATTTGGGCTTCTACGGTTGGTATTAGAGGAAAGGTTTAGTCAACCTTTGGAAACTAGGATGCACAAACTTTAGTGAGATCCCTCGAGATATTTCTAAGGTATGTCTAGGGATGTCCCTAAGGTTAAGTATAAGTATAGGTTATAATACTAGAATTATGGTAACGATATTAGATTAAACTTAAGATGTTAGATATTGAAGTTACTCCCCATTTATTATGATTTTTTCCTCTCACACCATTCTTTTTGGGTTTTAGAAAATGGCTAGAAAAAAGATGATTCACGATAATGGAGGATATGATGGAAAATGGAATGATATTATTCATGAGAAACCAAATGAAATGGGATTTGGAAGTCCAAACATCATTATTACGCCGAATCAGCAATCTCATAATATGATCAATATACATAAATTTGGTAAGTTTCCTGACTTGGCTAATAAGATAAATATGGAGTTTCATTATGATCATAGTGGAAAGAAAGTTCAATTTCCCCATGTAAATCATGTGGGAAAAGGCATCAAGGAGAATTTTTCAAAGGAACTAGAAGATGCTTTTGGTGTGGAAAAGAAGGACACAAAGCCAGTAAGTGAAAAGGAAAAGGTTCAGTTAACACCATGGATGAAGATAATGGAATTTCTACGACATACAATGGTTAAATGTTTTAAATGTGGAATGTACGTGAATTATGAAAACCAATTCCCTAAGGGAAAGTCTCATGAAGAGAATCTGTATGGTTATATGGGTAGTATTTATGTTGATGATGATGAAGATACTATAAATGATATGTGAGATGAAATAATTATTGAAGCTCGATCAATGGTTTAAGAAGGTAGTGTAATGATTAAATGTTTATCAAGTGTAATGTTGTATAAGTAATCTCATGGTACTATGTAATAAAGAGACATCTAAGTATTGATACACTGTTGTCTTTCCTTAAGTTTTGAAAGTGTATGATGAATGGTACCAGTAACCATGAAAGGTTATTCAGATATTTTTGGAATGTAGATGATATGCGCATAATGAAGTGATAAGGAAAAAATGAAATGTTTGACAGTATTCATGATCTCATGACTGATATAAAGAAATAGTTATATCATGGTTTGAGTATATAGAATTTTGGGGTTTTGGTATGTGGAAAGAGTTAACTTTTGATAGCACTCCTATTTTCACTAAGATTCAATGGGTATTCATTTTTCAAGAGAATACATGATTAAGGCCTTTGAATGTTTGGAATGTGACCAAAAAGACTTATCTTATGATATATGGGGATCAATGATGATATTAACATGCTTGTTTTATGAAATCTCTGTTAATTGTTTTCACTATAATATGAAAGTGGACTATAGTATTATAGATAAGCCTAAAGATTGGAATGGATTATGTTGAATATAAGTTAGTATTGTTTAAGGATAGAACTTTTTTCGATATTATTGATGGGATGTTATAGTAATGTAGTTTTAGAAAAAGGACAACCTGCAGGACGGGAGACAGCCCATCGCGTCGGACAAGGCTGTGGGAGTCGAACCCACGACTGAAGTGCGAAAGGCCTTTATCACCTACCACTGGCCTACAGGAAGTCCCCGTTTAGTAGAAACTAGTTTTATTATATTAATCAGTATGATATATGAAGTGTAAGTCCATTTAAGGAACCATATATGATTGATCTCACTATAGATGGACTTATGTATTTTTGATAACTTTTATAACCTTTTGTTTGAGACAGATGGAATGAACCATCATTCTATCACATGATCTACTAACATTTCACAAATGACAAATTCAACTTCATTTCTTTAAAAGATGAAGTGGAAATTGTCCAAAGAACGACCAATGGTGAGACTATACCAAAATCACGAAAGTATTTCTTATAATTCCAATTTCATTAAATTTAGGGAAACGATCTTGAAAACCAAAAATGTTTTCCTAGTGCCTTTATATCTGATGAATCAGATGGTACCCTAGATCATCACAAATTTCTGGCTTTGTGATTGATGGCTTTTTCATAGCCATGTTCTCTACCACTCTCCATCAGAACTTGATGGTTATATTTTTCTTCCATATATATTTTCACCTATGTTCTCCTATATGGAAACCCAGTGATGAGTTTCTTTGGGTAATCATTACATTTCATACTTTAGTTTTTAAAATTATGTTTTAGTATTCCTTTTTACGATGTGGGTTTCTATAAATAGTAAACGATTTATAACCCCGATGAATTTCAAGGGAGAAATTCATTTTAAGGGGGGTAGAATGTAACAACCCGAGATTTTATGAGAAGTATTATTTTTATTTATTTAATTTCTTGTGTTGTACGCTACACCAAGATTATCTTGCGATGTACGCAACACCGTATTATCTTGCAGTATATGCAACACAATCGTGTTATACACAATTTCAAGTTCATTTGATAGAAGTTATTCTTAGAAACATTGAGTGTGTATATATATATTCAATGTATAAATGAAATATGGTTGGATTATGTTATACGAAACAATGGAGGAGTCTTGCACAACATGCAACCCTGACTTGGCTTGCATTACAAGCAATCACGAACTTCCTCGATAGAGTGTGTTGTACACAATACCAGGTTTCACTAAACAACGATATATTGTTATAATATTATTATGAACTAGACGTTATGAATAGTATCAACTACATTTTTAATTTTATAACATTATTATTCATCTTACACATTTTCTAGAACATGGTATGAGAACAAAATCAATTTTTCGAGTGAAATAAGTATTTTTCAAAAAAATGTAGTTTTGCCGCCTTTTGATGGCAAAAACACTTTAAATATTATTTTTGACATGTATATAAGTTCAACTTGACAAAATATAATTCTTCTTTGGAATCAGGATATAAAAATTTACTTTGGATAAATTTTTCATATTATTCTGATAACTTTCATATTTTAATGAATAGTGATAACACGCTATATTTTAATTAAAAACAACTTTTTTCATCGCAATAATTTATATAGTTAGATTACATTTTTAATTGGTTTTAATGTTTAATTATAATACGTTTTTACCATTTAATCCAATGTTGGTCATTGGAATTAATTTCAAATTGAAATTGGATATAAAAAAGTATTAATCTTTTGATAGTTATTGTTTCTTAAAAAAAACACGCTATTTGTTTTGATAACTAGAATTAATTTTAAGATTAATTAATTCCACTTATATGTTTTTAATTTGGAAAAATAGACATGAATTTTGAATTCAGAATATCAAATAATGCTTAGGCTGAATTTTTGGTATTTGTCTGAAAAACTGCAATTTTCGATGCATAGTGAAACCACTTAGTGGTAGTTAAAAACTGACTTTTTTAAAATTTAATTAAATTTTACCACTTCTGTGAATTGAATTTCAAAAATCCGAGAGACACGGTTAATATCAAGGACTAAAATGTTGTTCAATGAGATGAAAATAATTTTTGGTGAATAGTAACTCTTTACTTTTATTTACCACGGTTAAAAGTAAATAGGATAATTAAGGGTAAAAATGATATTATTATTACCCTAACACATGTCCTAATTCTATTGGATAAGATTAATTCGATCAAAAACAACCTTAGGAATAAAATATGACCATTTAGGCCCACTTGGATTAGATTAGGACATTTATTATTAATTTATTTAAAGAAGGGTTAAAATGGTTAAAATCAAAGTTTAATAACTAAAACATTTTTAATAAAGGGTTATACATAAGATAAATTTGACTATAAATATTCATTAGAAATAAAAAAATATTTCCTACATAATGGTATTTTATTTATAATTTTATACATTAAATAATTTAATTTATTTATGACACAAATATGATACAGTAATTATCTTATTAATGAAATATTGACATAATTGATGTTATAAATACCCAAATAAATATAATTTGAGACTTTTTATGAATTAAATTAATTTTATAGGTTAATATGCTATTTTATTATTGATTTAGTTAACTTTTTTCTAACTAATAATTCTTTTATGAGTTTCAAAAAAATCAATTACCAAATAGTTTCAAAATTGACATAAAATTGTTTTTAAAACAAATATTATATTATTAATTGTTATTTTATTCCTAAAAATCTAAGGTTCGGCAAAATGACTTATATAAGGTTATAAATATTAATAATAAACAACATGAGGTTCGTTTGTATTGTTATAGTAAGTTTATTAACCTTATAGTGTAAGAAAACAAGAAGACACGATAAAAGTAAAATTATTTAACTTAAGGTTAAATCTAGATGATAAGGTTAAAATAGAAACATAAACTTGTCTAAATTCTATTGGATGAAATTATTTCGACACATCCCCAAATTATCTTCGAAATAAATTAATTTGGAGCTATTAAAAACCGAATATAAATTTATAATAAAATAATATTTTTTGTTTTTCCAAAGGTGCCCCTCTCCTCCCTCTCTTCCTCACACCACTTTGAGCCTTCATGTTCGGCCTACCCCTGACAAATTCTCTTCTCCACTTCCCTAAAAACATCCTAGAGTTCCTAGTCTTCTTCAAAGACCAATTTTGGTTCCCAAAAAGGAGGTTTCAAAGAGGCTCTTCAAAGAAGAGGTAATGTCCGTTACCAATTCTTTCAACATTATTTATTCTTCCACTTCTTCTTCTTTAGTTGTTTCATTATGAAGTAATAACATCAGTATAACTCATATACTGACATGTTATTATAAGTATGAAACAACCCTATTTCACCATCTATCCATCCTACGTAAAACGAAATCACCACGCGTGCGTACGTACGGAATACCCTCTCCACGCTGTGGTGAAATCTATTTTTCCACCAACACCTTACATGGATGGGTATAATGATCTAAATAATAACTATATATGGTTATTTTAACATCATACAGATTCTGATATATTATACCATCCCCTCCAATTCTATTAAATAATTATGGTAATGATCTCATCGCTCGTGCGTACGTACGGACTACCGTCTCCACGACGCGATGAGATTCATTATCGATGATAACCATACATCAATGATCATAAAGTTTATATAATGAATAATAAAGAAATATATGAAATAATAATGCTACTCTATTTATGTATATATATATATATTTATTTCATCTATTTAGTTTCATTCAATTCAATAAGGAAACTAAAATAGCGTTCATGCGTACGTATGGCCTACCGTCTCCATGAACGGTGTATTTCATTACTTTTATCGATATATAATATATATATGTATGTATATGATGAGTATATATTATATATAAATCATGTTTTACATTCTGGAATTATTTAAATCAGGATATTAGTAATAATATCAAGAACGACAAGTCGAAACACAGATGATAAATGAAATGATTTTACCCAAAACTCTGCTTTAACATGGAATTTACAAAAGAACGAGTAATATAAAGTCATAAGGGAAAAATATATGATATAATAAAAATGAATATGATTCTGTAATATGTCAATGACATTATTTAAATCATTATACATGAGGTTCAGATACGTACAAATCATATTGGACCTAAGGTAAGGGATAATTTTGCATATCTCATTTTTATCTGAGATTGATTATTCATAAGTATTTACTGGGGTTATTGCTATCACCCATGCCCATGTTTTATAAAAGTGTATTCATGTATGTTTAAAGTCATTTTTACCCATTTGGACTTTTACCCCATGGTATGGAAGGAATCTTTCTTTTATTTACCCTACAAGGTACTTTTTGACTTTTCCGACAAAAGTACGAGAAGAATGTTTTTTTAACGTATACAGCATAAAAGTATTTTTACGGTTTTATAAAGCCTTATTTTTATGAAGCCTCCTAAAAAATATTTCATGAAAATTTTCAACAAAATATTTTTCTTTTAAAATTTCATGATGTTTTGTGAAAAGAAATTGATTTTGAAGAAGAAAGGATATTTTCCTCAAGAATTCATTTCAAGTGTTTTATCAAAACTATTTTTCATCTAAGATGACATTATTTCATATGTGTATGTTTCAAGTATAAAGTCTCTATGATTTACATGGTTTAACTTTTCTTATTATGAAATGATATCCATTTCTTTTATATGGATTATGTGATGATGAGATGATGTTTATGAAACCCATTTTATTCGTTGGGTTATTATGAATGATGTATGTTTATTTTGTGGCACAAGTAAGAATGATTTCATTATGATATGGGTGGGAACTATATATCCCTCAAATGAATTGGGTAAAGATTTATATCTCACGAGATAAACATGGATGGAATTGTAAGTTAATCCGGTTCAGTGTTACAGGACTGAAACGAGGAGTGAACTCGATTCAGAAATGGACTTTGTCCACTAAGATGGTCTTGGAAGAAATGCTTTGGATACTATGGAAATAATAACATGTGATTATTGGTTTCCACAATTACATGTTTCATTCCCATGCTATATTATCATGCTTGATGTTCCCTTGTGATATATCCCTTACGTACTTCCAAGATTCATGTCTTTGCTCAAGATTTTGATGCTTAGATTTCATGTTCAAGTTTTTGCCTTCAAATGTTTATGGATTGTTTTATGTTCTCTATGTTTACCCTTACTGGGCATTTGAGCTCACCCTTTTTTTGTTTTCTTTTCCCCATGATATAAATAAAGGTTTTAGGTAAGAAAAAAAAGGGGAAGATCTTTATGGGAGATGTTGAAGATCTCTCACCACGATTAGAAGATTATATTCCGAGTTTCCAAAGACAGTAAACTATTACGGTCCTTGTGTGTCTGTTTCTGTTATGTACTAAGTATTCCGCAAAAATAATGTAATGTCCATTTATGTAAAGATTTGGGTCCCTATAGATAAATTTTTCAAATACAAGAATCATGAGGTGTTCTGGGGATTTAGGTGAATTTTTTGGGAAGAACTAATATGAGAAGTATCTTATCATCTATTAATATTAGTAATCTCTTTGAAGGTTTAAGAACTGACACCCCTAGAAAGAATCCAAATGATTCAGGGTGCTTCTTCAGGGGTAGAGTCTGGGAGATAGTAATGGTCAACTCTAATAAGACAGTTTAAAGGGGGTAATTGGTATAGGTCTTCATAGCTCAAGGATGAATATTGAATAGAATGAAAATAGAGAACTTGATAAATTTATATTGAGCAGGAAGAGGAAATATAAAGAGAATAAGGATTAATAATACCTAAATAAACTAATTAATACAAGTTTGGATAAACTTTTAACACCAAGTAAATAAACGGTGGGCCCTCTAAGAATGGGTAGGTGAAGGAGGATAGTTTGAATCAATTGAGTTCAAGATAAAGGGTTGAAGGTGGTGATTCTAAGGAATACGTTCTTGAGAAGATGGGTAACATGGTGGAAAATAGTCTTAGATATAGTTGGGAATGTGGATTATTTATGATGCCCTATCTTTTCATTAGGAGCTATAAAAAAAGGACGCAGATATTGTTGATGCATAATTAGAGATCATCGTTGGATAATAGTGGGAATTAGATGTTGAGGATAAAGAAAAGTCATAAGATATTCTTCTACACTCCGAGGAAGAGATATTGGAGGAGGCATTGATTTTTCATGATTCTAAAGAGGACATGGATATGATGGAAATGAGACCAATTCATGTGGACATAAATAAAGAGTAGAGTGATTGGATCGATAAGCAATATCAAGTTCTGACTGACAACTTCAATGATAATAAGATAACAGTAGAGGATCTCATTAATGCTTTGGGAAAACTGGAATATCAATTCGAAGACATTATCGATGATAAAATAGATAAAAAAATTAAATGATCATTCCTATAAATTATATATGGATATTTCTTCTAATAGGTTCATGTTTTTTTCAATAACTTTTTATCCACTCTACTATTTTATTTTTTTCTATTGGAACTTGGAGGTTTCAAAATTTTTATATAAAAGTGTTTTTAAAATAAAAAATTTAATCTTCAGTTAGGTAATCTATTTGAACCAGCTTATATACCTCATATTCAACTCTTTTTTAGAAAATATATACTTTAATGTTTTATTGTTATTATATATTTCACATTATAGCCCATAAAAATATACCACCACTTTTTTAAAAAAACCCCACTGATGAAAGATCAATATCATGTGAATGGTAATTATGGTCAAGATGTTTTAACATACATGAATATTATGAAATGACCCCATCATAATTCATAAAAACACAACCTAATCTCTTTAATGAATCATCACAGTAAATAAAAAAATAGCCATTTCTTTTTATAAGGGTAAACACTAAATAATTAACCATTATTATTTTAAATTTTTTGATTCATTTATCACATTTATTGTCAATATGATTTATAATCCTTTTTTATTTCACTTATTTATTGAACTATAAAAATGAGTAATATTTTTAAGAAATATTCAGTGGTAAATATCTAATGCATGAATAATTTAAATCTCAAGAACATTTGTTGGGATTAGACACTCTTACCACACATTATTTTTAGTTGGGTCAATAGTTATTCCATCATTTCAAAAATATTCCAAAGTAATTAGATCTACTATAACATAAATATATATTTACCAAAATTTACATAAAACTTATTTTAAATTAAAGTATTAAAAAATCTTTAGGGTTTTCTCTTATTCCTCATAACTTTTAGAATAAAACCAGATTTCATCATTAAAAAACACCAAAAAAATTTCAACTAATCATGGAACACTCTATACATATAATCCCAAAATTGAGTGGTTTCATTCATCAACTCAAAAGTAATAAACAAAAAATAATAACCCCCACACCTAGTCTATAATTCCATTATTAGAATGTCTTCCTCCTTTACCATTATCTGGTGATACCTGAACATAATATCAATATTTAAAAAAAACTATGAACACAAGATTTTATCAAAAAAAGTCATCGATTTAAGGAAATATATACATTATATTAATAGTGATATTATTGAGTTCTTTATAATAAATACAATGTATCTTGGATTCTTTCTTATTTTTAACAAACTAAATAGTATAACACTAAGGTATAATACTAGGCTAGATGGAACTCATATCATGAAACTCTTTTGCATTCTTTTTCATTTACATTAGTTTTAATAGACCCATTCTACATGGGGTTTTTAAAAACGGATAAGAATCATGGAATAATTCAATGGAAAATTAAACCTCAAGATCAAGAATAAAATTATGAAAATTATTTGAAAATATGTACAAATAATTATTTACCATTGGGACATCAGAAATTTGAAGACTTCTTTTTCTTTTGAAAAATATATGTAACATAATTTTGACTCCCATATTTTATAGTTTCTTGTATACTTGATATGTTATCAAAGGTATGAATTGATTCTTGTATAAAATTGAAACTCATTTTAAAAAATAACTTCTATAACAATTGAATCAATATTATTATTGTAAACTAAATTTCAATACATACCTAGAAAAAAATTATACTCTCCAATGTGTATGACAACAAGTTTTTTCATGAAAAACCATTTGAAAAATGGTAATGGAAAATTTTAAATAAATTATTATTTCCTTTAAACAACCTAAAACATATTTAGAAAGAGTCAAGAAACTTCTTATTGAGACAATATTTCCATTTTACTTTCAAATTTCCAATATATAACGAAATGTGTACATCCTGATTCCAAAAAGACATTAGAATAATCTAAATAAACATGTAATGTACATTTCAACACTTTATTTGAGTGTCCCGCATCTACCATATTAACATAAAAAGGCTTTGTCGTCCCTTTATATTTTTTTATCATGATCAACCTCATATTGAGTGACTAGATTTTTACATGTGTGTGTATAATGTCACAAAACGTTTTAATTAAAACTTCTTTATACTGGATGATAAAAACAATTTCCCAAAAGTTTTATTATTGGACACATTTTTTATACCATTATGAGCCACATGAATTATCATACCACATTAGGAAAAAAATCCACAAATCCTATGAAAAATTCATTAAAATGTATTTTAAGATATTTAGAATAATTTAAGGGATTACCTATAGATTTATTGGTTGAAAATTTATCTATTCATCTCTAACTTTATTGTTTCTTAATCTTATAACCATGAATTAAATAACTACAGACAAAATCCACCTCACTTTTCTTAGTAAAAAAACAACATCCTTATAACATTTAAATTCAAAAGATTCCAACACTATTTATTAAATTTGTTTTAAACATGTATAAAATATATAAATTTTACTTTTGTGGTCCATAATGAGATTTAGGGAAAACCTTTCCCATGTAATAGATTTTATTTAATATGTGTCCTATGAGTATTATTCATTTTTCATCAACTCTAAAAATTTCCATTATATTATATATTGAATAAAAATAGGAAAATACTTTTCAAGAAAAATAAATTTAATATTTTTCTAATCTATATAATAAATCATTTTTTATCATAGTTTTTTAATCGAATTCCTCCATCGATCAATGTGAAAGTCAAAACAATATGTGATAAGACCTTAATTTTGATATTTCATACATCCAAAATCTTTAAAAATCATCTTGGATTCATTTTTCTGTTATTCATCATGCACTAGGTATGAATATCCACTGAATTCTAGAGCGTTCTATTTTAGAAATTTGTTTATTATATAAAATTTCCTTTACAGAGAATTTGGACCCAATCTTTCATAGGTTTTATCATTAATATCAGGTTTTAACATAGTTTACAAGACCAAAAACTATTCTATTAAACCATTCTATGTTATTGATTGTGAATATTATTATCCCCTTGATTCCATCCTACATAAGCTTCCCTATTTCCTCTATTAGAATAGTCATGGATTTGAGGAAGACACATGGAGATATAAATATTCTATCTCATGATAATATAACTATAATTTATATTCACATTAAAGTATATTATAATATCATCTTATCAATTTAATGTATCTATTATTTTTATTTGATACAAATTATAATGACCCATTACATTAGAACTCAATACATATGAAGTTAATATTATGTATTTCATATTTTTTTAAAATTTAATGATCATTTATATTTATAGTTTTAGAGAATTAGAAAAAAAAATACAATGAAAAGTGGAAACTTCCACATTGTGATCATTTTTTCATAAAAATATGACATTATGTTTACACCCATGTTTCATCCAAGAAATTTATGACTCATTTTAGAAGATTCACCATAAAAAAAATCAACCATGAAAAAACATCTATTAATCCTTGAATATTATAAAAACATTTTAAAATTTTTGATAATAAAAAATTCTCTTTAAGGGATATAAAAATTAAGTAATCTCATCTATCTGGTGAAAGAAAAGAAAACCTATGATAATGTTTAACTTTTACTAATAAAACATTAATCAAATAAATAAAACAATTTCACAACAAATATTGTTTTTTTTCTCATGAAATATTTTTCAAACCCATTATTAAACATAAAAAAACAATAATTGCACCTTACGACATGTGGTAACTCATCAAAACATTATTTTTATAAAAACCTTTTACATTAAAATATTCCTTACCTCTTGAAATCAAAATATTTCTATAAAAACACTTTTTCCATGAATATTATAATTACCTTGGAGAATCATATTCATAACTCATTTTCACCCATGTTTAAATCATGTCAAAATAAATTTATTCTTGTTAACTTTATTGGAGTAACCAACATGGTTATCTCTCTTATTTTCACCATCAAGGAAAACATAATTACCCAATTTATAGGATAACTCTACCAGTATTATCTATCATCATGAGCTCTATCAGCCTCACATATCATTATATATAATTCTCAAGTACAATATAATGATTAAAAATGTTTTAATTTTATACTTTATCATAATAAAACTCTTGAGAAACGCATTTGAATCCATAATCAAAACACATTCATTATTGACATAATAAAAAGGAAAAATATTCTTTTTATTTGAAACCTCTTCATAATGTAAAATTTCCAAAGGAGAAGGAATATGATATTCATTCAAGACCCATGTTCAGATATAGAGTAATCTTGATAATAAGTAATTAATATAATGTTGGGATGATTTTTTCAAGTTGTATATGTTTAGAAAAAATTCTTTTAACAATGGTAAAAAATGTTAAAAAACACATACAATAAATTATTAAAAGATATCTTTTTTAAACACATAAATATAAAGTAAAAATTAGTGGAAAATGGATTTGAAAAATAATAATTATAAAATTAATAATATTCTTAAACCATGTTTAAGAACATGTTTATGTAGTACAATGTGTCTAAAACAATTAAATTAACATTTTAAAGAAAATACCTTATATTAAGTCCCAAATAGCTATATATATTATATAAATCTTGAATAATAAAATTATATCGATTTTATAATTTCTTAATAACATTTGTTCATGTTTTTTGATGATCATTATTAATTTTATGTTATTTATTACAATGTATTATTTTGTTACTAAAATGGTTAAGTTTGTGTTGATAGTTTTGGGGTCATTCTATTTACAACATCCAAACAACATTGGTATATAGACTGTAATCATATGGGATAGGGTTACATTGAAAAAAAATCTTTATATTGTTATAATTATCATATTTATATTTTATATACACTTTTAAAATCAACCATGTAAGGTTTTCATGAACAATGGAGCACATTATTTAAAGGAGATGGTAGTCTGTATGTATATATGAATAATGTTTTCATTTTTCTTGTGGGTGGAAAAAAATTAGTTAATAATTTTTTAATAGAATAATAATAAATTTTATGCATATAATATTTACTAATTAACTCCATATGTATGAAATTATATTGGTTGTATAAATGAAAAATTAATCACATCGTTTTGTGGATGTGGTATTCCCCATGTATGCATGAGTGACATTATCAATCTCTAACGGACAGAAAATGTATGAAGTTAAGTAAAATAATCATTATTTTATTAATATCTTATATAATATTTTTATACATCATTTTAGTCATCCATATAATATGAAGATGAAAAATTAAACACATCACTTCGTAGAAGTGGTAGTCCACAGGTACACATGTGTGATTTTTTTTATTTCACATAGGATGGAAAAGGATATGTATAATGGTTTTTATATTATAATAATATCATTTACATACATTTAATATACAATGGTTATTATTTAATCATTATTAAATAATATTTTTAGGAGGTACAAGAATAAATAAACATGAAACACTCATTTAAGAATTATACATATTCATTGGAAAACCTCCCTTAAATTACACCTAATGTATTTTTTGGTATATGTGTTAGTGATTTAAATATATATAGAATGTAGAGAGGGAATTTGGGATAGTAATTTTATAGGGTTTTTTGAGATAAAATTCTTAATGTTTGTAGATTTTTCGGGATTAGAAGTTCCTTTTTATAAGTGGGGGGAGTGGCAAACTTGTTATTTTTCACTTTTTTAAAATAATAATTTCCTAGTTTGGGTAATGTTTCTATAAATCTATAAATTTTATATGATAAAGTGATAACTGTAAAAATTACATCATCCAATAAGAATTTGAATATCATTATAGGTCTATATCACCTAGTTTTTTATTTAATTTACTTGTTGTACACTTTACAGTAGTAAATAATTTGTTCCATGGAAATTGTTCATAATGAAAAAAATTAAATTGAATATACTACCAAATTTGAGCCTCTAAATTAAAAATATTATGTACAATTTTCATGATTCAATTATTATAGTAGGTAGAAATTCATTTTAATATAATGATGCCAATCTTAATGAAAATAGTCTTTACAAATATTCCATTTTTAAGAATAAAAAATATATTATTCCAAAATATAGTATAATGATAATTAATATATCATAAATTGTAATATGTGATAGTTTTTAAATTATTAAAATGAAATTATAATTTTATTTAAAATTAGCATTTTTTACTATTCACTCAAAAATCAATCTTTTGTGAAAAAAATACCTCTAAACAATATTTGATATTATAAATCTATCTTTATCATTATTTTATCAATTTAAACACAAAAACTATGAAATTTAACTTTTAAATAAATGAATGCAATACAATAAAAAATAATGTAGTTAAATAATATATTTCATTTTTTGTATATTTATTTCTAAAACTCTGATGAATATGATCCTATTAAATTAATTAACATAAATATTATTATTGGTTTATTTCTTACATTAAACTAGTTATTAGACAAAATACCATAGATTGGCCCAATATCCAACTCTAGGGAAAGACACATTCACACATTCCATCCCAATATCTAACTATACAGAAAGCCACATTGACACATGTTGACCCAATATCAAGATCTAGGGCACGACACACCACAACATAGCATCTCTGAAGGTGAAATAAAAATCTTCATACCACAATAATAGAATAACCCCTCTATGTGGGAAAATATTCAAGATAGACCAACCCAACACCATGATACGAGATATAAAGAAATCGTTCATGCTTCAAGGAACAATCCACATTATACAAATGAATAAACATATCAGTTTGTTTAACATCTATCAAACCACAAAAACCTAAATGTGAATCATATTAACCAAGGGTTTCATGTTCAACTCTTGTACGCACATTAATATCCCAATAATAAAGGGTCTCAAGGTGTATACATGAACCCAGATGCATATAACAATAAGAATGGTTCTTATGGGTTATACATAAACCCACATTCATAACACTATAAGAAAGCATATCACTAGACACACAAACAGGATTATCAAAATAACCAAGGGTATAATGGTCTATACATGTACTAAAATTCATTTCATAACATGAAAGGGTCACATAGGCCACACGTGCACCGACATGAAAATCATAACATACAAATTAATGAGAGGGCCCTAAATGGTATGTATTTTCAACCTTAAGAGTATCGATGTCCAAAGTAATGAATTTCCACCTAGATCTATCTGTGATAATAATAATCTATATAACTATTCTAAATTAATATCATGAGTATTATATGATCAAAATCCAATATGAAAAAAATTTCAAGGGATAATGATATATAGGACTTACCCTTGGATAAAAACCATCATAAATGGATCAAGATCTGATCAATAGAGAGATAATTTTCATTAATAGATTCTGGATTCCATCCTTTAAATATAAAATAATTCTCTACTAGTATATATTAAAGTATATAGATCTTCCATTATATCCTAAATATGCAATTCATCCCATAAGATAGATGATATTTTTGTTTAAACAACTAAAAATTATCAAAAGGGAGTCTTTGAATTGATCTAATAAAAAAGTAATGATGATATGTAAAAAATATGAAAAATCCAACTTAAAAGATTCATTTAGTTCTCATTGGTCAAATGAACTTTGATTAAGGTGAATAGGGTATTAAAAATAATCCTTATAGGGAAATTAAGGGGTTAAACGTAATTAAAAATCAATTTATAGCCTATATGAGAGTATGTAGCTCAAGGAAGAGATTGTGGATAGTTACCTAGCCACCAGTTGGTTACGGTATATTCACTGGCTAGCTGGAAGGATTTGAAGAAGAGCATATAATTAATGAATAACACTGGCTAGTAAGTGGTGATACACTAGCTAGCCAGTGAAACATTAGAAACTTTTTTGATGTTGTTCTAGCCTATTCCATCCTAGAATCCAAATACCCAGTTCATGACACCTCTAATACGTATCTACATAATGTTAAATACATCCAAGATATTCCAAAATAAGAAATACTTATTACTTAAAATTTTAAGATGTTATAAACATCCCCCTATGACAACTTCTCATCCTCAATAATTGTTTTTAGTATTCTTTCATAAATAAATTATACCACTAAGGATGGCTATCTGATTCCTCCTACCAAGTACCCTCTACGATATTCTCTTGTTAGCACAAAAATACAAGTGGAACTACCTTTCCTTGCATAAATTTCTCAATCTAGTATATGATTTGAATAGGAAATTCCATGAATGGTGCATCAAGTTCTAACTCAAAATCCTACCTTTTAATAACATACTTATAATTTGACTCATAATTCCAAAGCTAAAAAACATGGAAAAAATTATTCATACCCAGATATCTTAGAGGATGATATAGTTATAAATCCATTTTTCTAAGGCATTATTTTACTGCAAATAGTCTCATAAACCATGGCACCAATTTTCCATCTTCTAATAATCAATAATATATCATCTATATGATAGCCACATGAAAACCTGATCTCCCATGGATAAATTCATAGGTATCGATCATATTTCCATATAAGAATATTTTCTCCACTAAAAATTCATCAATAACTTTGAAATTAACTATACCAGCATGGAGTTCTCCTTTACCAATCACAGCCAAATAACAGCATGCTCACCCACCTCATTTCAACATAGTGGTGAATAAGAAGGCGATCCATAGAGATCTTCAAATGGATGAATTTGAATCAAAAATAAAAAGTTGTTATTATACAAGAAAAATATCGTGTCTAGATAATCATCCATTAATCAATAAAAATATAGAACATATCATCTGAGCATATCCTTCAAAATCAGGATTGTATTTTCTGACTATCTGTTAGTCCGAGGATGTCAATATGTACTCATGTTCAACCAAGTCCCTATCACTTTCTCAAATCCTTTCCAAAAAAATATGTAAAATCAGAATCATAGTTTGATACAATTCCTATAGACACTCTATGCATAAACACTATCTCTCAAACATATATATTTTTTAACAATTAAACTGATAATGTATCTTTAATAGATAATAAATGAGCAACCTTTATCAACCAATCAACTATAATCAATTGCCTGTCATCATGGTGAGTCCCCTGGGGTGGGAATAAATACCATGAATGGGCTTCCTATGAATTTTATCCTTGAGTAAGGAGATACCCCTTTGATTATATAGTCTTCTTTAGGTATAACATAATGTATATATCTGAGGGGACTGAAGATAATATCTAATGATTCCACATTAATTAAATCCATGACGTATGTGAATTAGTTTCATTAAATCTTCACAGAGAAGAATTAATAAGGTAGCTTCAGGTATATGGTATTCCTTTGACTCACATTATTCTTTATAGATCCCCACTTAGAATCCTATGGGATGATATATTGGATTTTTCCTCAAGCTAGAGGATCTTATATACTCTCATAGCCTTAAAAGTCTTTACTATGAACAATTATTCAAATTTATCACACAAAAACCAGAGGATGGATTATAGTATTTAATTATATTTAGAGGCACTTACCATAGGGATATCGTTGATGAATTCTCTTACGGAGGTTATGTTCGTTACAAATATTATCTTGTAGAGGTTGTCGATTACACATATACAAAGGATCTTGGGTAGACTAATATAAATGTGATATGTTTTCATATACAATGTCATCTATGGAATTTTGGTTATATTATATGTTCCACTCACTATATATTTAAAACAAGTTTATGAATTATAAAAATATGAGACTTTGATGTGTCTTATAGAAAATTCATAAAGAAGGGGAATTCCACAGCTCCTAGGGGTACATGAAATTATATTAGTATCACATGATTTCCTTTCCTCTCTAATGGTATTGTATGTGCTTCATCTCAATGATTTGGTTTCCCACCATCCACTAAATACCCACATCTCTCTATAGATCCAATAACCATCCATATATATGGTTAAAAGATAAACTCTAGACCTATTTTTTTACTCTAATTAGATTAATTTAATTAAATATTAAGATGTTTGATATCCCCATTGTAGATCTATCAAGTTAGACTGATGGTACTCCTTCTAGTTCCTATAGCCTCAATTTATCAGCTAGTATTGAAGTTTAGAATGTTTAGATACTTTGGATTCCCATTATTCCATCATATAATGATATTTCCCTCATCCTCACCATAATACCAGATAGAAATTCTTCATATATCTCATGGTTTACTCATTTTCCTAAATTATCTGAAATAATGTATAACTTTTTTCTTATGTTTCTTCCTATGGTGGAGTTGATGTTCCCAGTCAAGATCTAAGTATCACTGAGAGGGGGAGGGGGTGAATTAGTGATATATTTTTCTTTTTATGTTTCCTTTTATTTGAATCAACCTTCAACTCCTGTTAAAGATTTTCTTCCCTACTAAACACACACAACCACAGGAACATAATACTTAAAAGGTTTACTACTCAACAAGTGTATCTACGTCCTTGGTATAGTACGAAAAAAATCTAGTACCACACATTACACTAGAAAACAATCCTTTTATGTGGAATAAAATGAGTAGGATATACCATTACACTCGTGTAGAACATGGAAAACAATCCACAAGCACTTGGTTACCCTCTTAGCACAAATATAGAATTAAAGAATTTTCACTTTTTCATTACAATTGGACAAGTGTATTCTCTGAAGTACAACTCTTCACATTCCTACCCAAAAGATGGTAAAAAATCTCATGCGCACAACTGAATATGCACAAAGACCACAATATTTTAGTACATCCTTTAAGGTAACTTGCATGAAATTCAAATAAATTGTGAGGAAAAATTAATTATTGGCGCGGTAATCCCTTTTCGCGCAACATCCTTTTTTCCCTCAACTTTTCACTTTTTCACAAAACGTCACCCTTTTCGCGTAAACCTATATCTTTTCATAAAACTCACTTAGCATATAATTTTATGTGCTTAAAATCTCTAGATTTATGTAATTGTTGAGTCTTTATAAATGAGATGGGCCACCTCATATTTATAGTCATTTTTAACCCTGCATGAAAAACACTAATCCGCACGTAAAACCCTCTTTAAGTGTGTAATAACTCTTTCATGAAACATCATATTTCACGCACTATCTTGAGTTTTTCGCATGATTCATTCCTTTTCCATTTTTTATTGTTCTTATCTCAAAACACCACATGTGTGCAAAATTCTAAACTGCGTTCTATACTGCATGAAAAACCAATTTTTCACATAGCCTTATTTTTCATGCACTTTGTCCAACATTCCACGCAATCCATAACATTGCCATTTTTTTGATGTTTTGACCATGAATCATGCTTTTCACACCAAATTATAATCCATATTCAAACTTTTCTGCAACATCCTTTTCCAAAAACACATTTCTTCATCTCCTGATTTTTAAGCCTAAATTTTTTGAAAACATTGGAAAACAGCGCCACATTAAAACGTTCTTTTGTGCCATATCCAGATTATCCATTCCTTTGTCATGATTATCTTAAATTAATTCCATAAACATTCTTCATATCTCATGATGAACTCCCCTATCATGATATGTATCGTTTGATCGAATAGATTTAGCATCATTAGCTTTTCTATAGAAAGTATTATAACACCCCTGTCTTCCACCAGCATCTTTCCTTCTAATCAAAACTGTATACGACGGGCACCACCTTTACTCCCTTTTTACTTCATAAGTATTGCATCATATATTCTCTTTACTTATGATATTTATGAAATACAAATCAGCAAATCATTATATAATTTTTATGTACTTTAGAAAGTGAATTGATTTATCTTCTTTGATAACAAAAGAGAACACTCGGTAACAACAAACTCTTCATACTTACTTCTAAATCCAACTTAGTCCAAAAAGGTGTAGTGTATTTTAGAGTAAATTGGATAGGGATAATAACTAACCATAATTATGGATTTTGAGGCTGATTCAGTGCCTTAAGTTACCACTAAAACTAATGGTGAACCCAAAAATATATTAGATATAGTCACGGAATTTTTGGTTCCAATCACTTTGGAGGAGCCTACAAATATAAAAAGGTCGGGGTTGTTTTCTATAGAGGAGGAAACCTACAAACTAAAGCAAAAACAATTATTAGATCACAAATTATGGTGTTCTGAATATTATGATCTATATATCATATTGGAGTAGTTACTAGCATATAAACCAACCCTGGAATGTCAAGAAAACTTGGGTCTTAATATGATTAAATAGAATAGGGTGATTAGGGGATGTGTATGGAAGAAAATCTAGATCCTAATCAATCACATGCCACTAGTTTATATGTGTTTCCTAATGGGAACACATCCCCATTTTTGTATAATCATGGGAGATGTTGTTGTCAACTATTCTTTTCTCTAAAAAATGGGATTATAAAGTTTTCTAAAGTGTTATTGACTAGAGGAATGAATTTATTAATCATTCATGGATATACCTATGTATGGTGTTGTAGAGGTTCATTAGAAGGAATTATATAAGATTACCTGATGGTGGGATAGGGACATCCAAATGCAGGTTCATACTATGGAAAGTTACATAGAGGGATCCCAAATGAGGACTCAGTTAGCTAATATTGATGAAGAGCTATCTGATGCATCATCTCTAGTGGTGGAGTTCATGAAATAGAAAGATAAACTTTGTATGTGGTTTAATGAGTTCTGAATAAATTTTATGATTTAAATAGTAGATATCATCAGGATATAAATAGGATCAAATCCCCAAACCAATTGATTTATTAGATTCATTAGGTGACACTCAAATACTACCATATTCCTTATTGTATTAATAGGTAGACTCTAGTCTATGGATGAACCTCCTAACTATTTACCTAGAAATAAAATTAAAAATTTTATCTCCTTTTTTATGAATTATGTAACATTATAACGTTAATTAAATAGTAAAATAAATAGATAATCCCACATAATTCATTCTTAGTGTGAGAAATATGGAATAAATTTATGGTTTTTTATATTGCATGTGTGCATATAGTGGGGGTGGACATGTTAGGGTCAGAATGTTACATAAATAAACTCTATAAAATTCATCAAAGATGGGGGAAAAATATAACTATTATTCACAAAATATTTAATATCTATAACAAGATGCAAAAATGAATTTGCGTGACACACCAAGGTTATTGAGTAGTAAAATAACTAAATTGGTGTGGGTAAATGGTACTGTGTGAATATTATTATTTTAACTAAATGATAATGATATAGATAGCTTCATCGTGATCATTGTGCAACTCTAAAAAATGAGGGATCCACAACCATATCACCAAAAAATGAGAAGATAATGACTAAAATGATCCTCGGTCAAGTTTAGAACATGGTTTTATATAGTTTAACATCAATGATATTTCTTCATAGATGTATACCATATAATGAAGGTGTTATGAGACTAAGGTTACCAAGCCATAAATATTTACACATATGAGTCTATATATAAATTAAATATCAAATAAAAAAAGTTCACGAGTCACAATTGTTTTGATATTTAGGGAGATTTTTAGGGAGAGATCAAAGAAAGTTTGGCTTATGACTTAACATATTTGGCATAAATATTAGGTGTAATGAAATAGATGGAGGGAATGTAGGATTGAGGGATATAAATAAATTTCAACCCCCTGATTGAAACATGAATCATGATCGATCATACTACATGAAATGAAATGATGTGATCTAAGTGGTTTTGTAGTTTAATTTAATATATTTTATACTATGAAGTATTTTAGAGTTTATGAAAGTATATTTTAAAACTTTATATGCTAGAATATAAGATTAAATAGTTCATACCGTGGGAAAATGAAGTCTATATAGTAATAAAGATGAATAATGAAAATGTGATTTGGAATATGATATAATAAAATAGGGAACCTGATGAAGATATGCACATAGTTTATGGTCATAATTCTTGGAAAAATTAAAGGACAATAATTTATGGTCATGGAGTTTAGACCGTATGGGTGATGGAGTTTAAGGTTGTATATCATTGATAATAATTTTTCTATAATTTATGGTTATAAAACATATACTAGAGGTTTTTTGACATATAAGTTCATTGAACATATACCATAAGAGGACTTATTGATAAAAATTATCTAATAAGTAGGGAAAGTTATAACCATCATGGATTTACTACTCAATGATAACATAGATATACTTAAGGGATGATGCACATAATTTAGGTTCATGACATATTGACCCATGTTGTTGTGATTTAAGTCTATACACCTTTGATAATATAATAGATAATATTTTATGGTTATATATCACAGACTATCACTTTTGATGGAATCATCCTCTCAAAGTGTAGAGGAAAATGGAATCCTGATAAATGGGAAACTATAAATAAAGATTAGATAAGTAGATAGATGATTTCCAATTTGGCATTGTTTATGAGATTTTTTTTGTTATTACATAACTCATAAATTATGATTGATTCAAATAATTTATTTAAAATCATTTTTCTTTGCAGATCTAATGCATATATAGATGTACGGAACATATGGGTTCCCATGTGAGAGATTGGGGAATGAATTATGGACATAAATTGAAAATTACCTCATCACCATGGGTATAATGGAGTCTAATCCTTGTTTTGGGAAGTGTAAGTGGCATGATATGGGTCAAAGGAGTGGTACAAATAGCTTGAAATGATGTTATAGGATTTTTTGATATTGATATAAAAAAATATGAGAATATCTATGTTTTCTGTGAAATGGAAATATATCCACAAATATTTCTAGGTGGATTAATGAGTGACTAACCCTAAAGGAATAGAATTGTACGAGACAAACCCTATGAAGGGAGTTTTTTCTTAGTTAAGGAAAAAATAATCACATCATTTTAATTAATGTTATAGGGAATTAACCATTGAGTAGAATGTATCATTATGTTTCCATTTATCCAAATATTTAACATCATATTATGAGGAAAATATGAATTGAAATTTAATGTTATCCCATTATGAACATATGCTATATAATTTGATGTGAAAAAAGTTTGCAATTAATGTGGATATTTTATTTAAAATCATAATTATGGGATTAAAAAATAATGTGAAATTTTAATCCATGAAACTTAGACTACTGGGTTCCCTATATTTTATTTTGATATTTTTTTGATCATGTAAGAAAACGAATCAAATACATATATAAAAAATGTGTGTTATCCTCGGTTTGAGAGAAAATGGGTGATAAAAGTTAAATTGTATTACATGAGACTAAAAAAAATGTATAATTGAGTTATTTAATTTTCATTTTTTATCCTATAATGGTGATCATATGAAGATGATTAAAAAATTTGGCATGCTTTTATAAGTACAATTCACCTCCACAATGTGAAGAGATTCAAGAGCAGGTAACACAAATAGTTTTAAAACATAACATGAGAAAAAGGGGAATATATGATTGGTAAATTGTATCTTAGAGAGTCAAAATTGAAATATTATATTAAAAATATCCTATGGATGACAATTTATTATCATCAAAACATGAGTTTCACTATCATAGAATCACATATGGGGGAAACATGTTAAGGGTTCCCACTAGAATGTTGTCTAAAAGCTTGTATTATATAATATTGTTATTGATAATGATTCCCCGGGTTTATATAAACTAGATGGTGTCTTAGATAAAATTAGGGAACTAATTACAATATAGTAAATTAAGATAGATAACTAAAAAATTAAGGATTGATGTGTAAATTGAATCTATATATATATAGAGCATAGATACAACAGAAAGAAAGATTCTAGGGTGGTATTAAATATACATATAGGTACAACATCATGCTTTAATTGTATTAATATAAAATTGGAGGAATAATGGTGCACTAAAAACTTAAGAGGCATGATAATGTGTTTGATCATGCCTTGAATGGATAGGTATAGTTCTTAATGTTTTATAATATAATATAATATTTCTTGGATTATAGGGATAGACTTTGGGGTTGTAAAAATAATACTATGGTTGTATGTATGTATATAAAGAAATGGGGTGTGTAAACCCAATGTGTACTAGGATCCTGATTACAATATTGGAATCATAATGAATTATTACATAAAATTTAATGTCCTGAACTTTGGATCATGAGATGTTTATAAATCAAAGTCATACATCATTGAATATCTATTTTGTGAGTAAAAATATCTCAATTCCTATTATGTAATAGAAAAAAAATTAATAAAAACTGAACCCTAAGAATAGGTGTATAAAATTGGATAATTTTTGGTGGTATGAGGATATGATAGTTAAGAATTTATATATATCCCACAGAGAGGGAATCATGCCACATGTAGTGTTGATGATGTTGTGAAGTAGGTGGTCAAGATAGAAATAAAGGGGGAATCCTATTTTGTGATGATTCCATCATAGTTCTTTAATTTACGCATCATTATGAAATACAACAACCATGGAGATTATGGTCATACTCTGGGTACTAATGGATGTTCAATTTAATGTCATCATCATATTATGTTGACTATGTAGTTTAACATAATATGTTGAGGACTATATGCTACATAGTATATGGTCATGTATCTAGTAATAATATTCCCAGAAGATTGGGGTTATATGATGAGGACCTATTTTAAGGAGAGAAATGTGATGTAAAATTAACTAAGGAAACCCCTTTATGATCATATAAAATATATTTCCCTATAAATATTTCATTACTGATGTGTGCATTGAACACCTCATCTATATAAATGAGTAAAAACCATTTGATTAAACACTATGATTAGAGAAGGAGATATCCAATTATTATGGTTCTAGAAAATATTTATAATAAATCTACATTTAATGTAGAAGAGTTTAAAATATGTATGAAGTAAGACCAAACTTCTGGTAAGGGTTTTCTCCTCTCAATATTATTTTTGCAAGAAAAATTCCATAATAAATTATTTTTTATTTTTTGTGGATCATATAGTATATATTAATGTATTTTATTATTTTTTAAATGATAATTATGGGGATTTAAAAATCTATATAAGGTTATGTATTTCTTGGGGATTTTTTTCATAGATTTCCAAAGTTTTAAGGGGTTATTATTTAATGTTGTCAAATTTGGTTCAAATATTATATTATACACCTATCTCGTTTTATGAGGTATATCTACATCCAAAAAAATAATTTTTTTTCATGAATAACCTTATGTTCATTGAATTTAATGTTTCAATTATGTTTAGTTATTTCATTAGGTTTACAATTCAAAAGTTAACAAAGTGAATAGAAATTTCTATTTCAATACCATTTTAATCAAGATTTTATATGATTAAATTTAAATTAAGTAAATTATATGATTCTTATATGAAAAATTAATTTCAATTTATTATCATCTAGTTATTTCTATAATTTTGATGTTTTATGTTCATTTTCTTTTATTTGGAAATCCAAAAGTTTCAGATTTGTTTTAATAAAATGAAGCCTTATTTATCCTCTTCTGATCAAAAAATCAGTGTTTTATGTATCTATGATTTGTAAGTGTTTTCATGAATTTTTTTACCTGTTATTAAATTATTTTTGAAATTTAATTTTATCCATATTTTACTTTTTACAAAAAATAATTAAAATAAAGATTCTTATCATTTTCTAAACAGTCTAATTTTTTTTCAAATGACTGAACATATTTTTTATTTTAATTTTTATGACATAAACAACATTTTTTATCATCATGACGACTCAATGGTTTGAATCTGCATTTATAATTTTCTGTGGTTCTTTTCATAAAAATTATTTTATTTAATATTTTGGAAATGTTTTTTTCAAAAATTTTCTAATTTCAAAATGAAAAGTGTATATTTTTAAGAAATATTTAAGTAATATTTTAATGGAATTCATATCTATAAATAAATCCTTTGATGTTACTTATGATTTTATGTGGATATTATCAAATGATATCATACTTATGATTACTTTTTATGGTTTTTAATTATGATTATGAGATGTTTATGAGAACAATTTTTTTCAAAAGGTTATTCTTTGATGAATTTAGGTGATCCTTATAAAACACATTTAATTTCCAATGTATATTATGTACTAAAATGATATATGGTTTATGATGTTATAGAACACATGTGTATTGTTTTCGTTACCTGATAGGTGGGTCCTTTAAATCTCTGAATGTATTGGCTAAATTCTAATAACTCACGAGATAATTATCGGAAACGATTTGATGTGCTTGATCCACTATGGGAAATTGGTAGGGATGTCTGATCCATTATGATATAGAAAACATGTGATGTTCATTAATGCACTATGATATTGGAAATAGGTGGTGATTCTTGAAAAACTATGATATTAGAAATTGTTTTGGATTCATGATATACTATTATATGAAGGTCTTGGTAGTTAACCTTGGCCTATGATGTTGTTTTTATACCTAATATAGTATGATATTATTTTGAAATTTTTTATGCATATGATTTGAACTCATGGCTCATGATTGATTTATAATGATTCATCACTCTTATTATTCATGTATTTTTAAATGATAATTTTTTATTCCGTGACTAGTGTTTATAATATATGAAAAAATGTTTATAAACATTGTAATTTATGATCATGATCTTATACCCTTGTGCTTATCTTATTCTTGAATATGACCATTTATTTATAACTCCATTGATTACACTTATTAATAATATAAGCTCACCCTTTACTATGTTTCCTTTTCCATTGTATATGATGAATGGTTTTATGTATGATATGTATAAGAATGGTGCTATGTGTGAATAAATAAGTGGAAAAAATGTAGATCTTTTACATACCAATTTTTTATGTACCTAATTTTCCAAAGACCCTAAACCATTAAAGTTTTGGTATGGATCATAATGTTGTGTAATAAATATTCATTGAATAAGATTTTATATTTAAATATTAAATTTATGGATATCTATTTTTAGTATCAAATCAGGGTTTAGTAAATCATTTAGGATTAGGGTTAAAAATGTTATAGAAAACCATGGGGACAATCCTAATTTTTGGATAACATCCTAATGTTTTTATGGTAGAGAGTTTGTGCTTCTATAGAAATAAATCCCAATACCGATACTAAAAGTGGATATGGTTTTGGAACATCTGTATCTAGGGTAACTTCCTCAAAAAGAGTTGATTGAGTGTATCTTAACCATAATTCCAGTGCACAGTTAATGTTCCCTTAATTCACACCTAGTTGAAAAATCCTGATGGATATTATTATGATAATTGAAATTTTCATTAAGAATAATTATTAATTATTTGAATATATAATGACTATTGATGAATTTGGGTAAACCTAATGTTTTAGATATTGATAAAATGTGTCATGATTTAGAAATACTATGAGAACATTTTCATGATTACATGATTACTCACCAAGATTTATACTTCTAATAGTATTCTCTTTGGTTTTAGAAAAATGGATGTAACCAAAATTAATTTCATTAACACTGAATATGATATAAGATTTTACAATGTTACTCATGATAAACCAAATGATATGTGAATTATAAAGAGAAACCTTATGATTATTCCTAATAAGTTATAATGATATATGATTAAAAACATAAACATAGTTGAAATTCATAACACATAATATAAATTGAATCTAAAATTTTATATAATTTCAATAGAAAATGACCATGGAGGAAATAAAGTTCAATTTATTTCAATGTAATAATAATGGAGGAAAAACTAAGAAGAGTATCTCATAGGAATGGGAAGATGTTTTCTGTATGGAAATGAAGGGAATACAGTGATTAATTTCCTAAGAATTTGATGTCCAATATTAAGGGAACTTGGGGATTATTTTATTAAATTTCATATTCCAATTGTTATCTAATAAATCAAGAAATGAGCTATGTCATTTAGATAATTGAATTAGAATGACTGAATTTTTTATATTTTATAATTAGTTTATTGTGTTATAGAATTGTTTTACCAATGATATTTTTGTTGTAAGAATTATGAAATATATAAGTATTATTATTTAGAAGTTTTTATTTAAGTATTTGAATGGATATGTTGAATATAACTACAAAACTAGACAATTTATTTGGTAGAAATGACATATTTTATAGAAAATAAATTATTAATGTAAATATAACCCCTAATATGTTTCTTAATTTGATATAATAATGTCTATTTGTGATAAATTGTTTATTTATAAGTAAATTTTATATTGTTGGTTTCCTTAAAATTGATTACTGATTTGATGAAAAAGTGATTTATGATAAAGCATATTCGATTTTTATATTTTTTAACATATTTTATAGTTTGTGATTTTATTTAGGGAATAAGGATAGAGTTAGTTATTGAAATAATATATTATACCACTATGTTTTTATGGTGACTTTTATTATTTTATAAAAGTATTACCATGTTTGAAAAGACTATATGATCATTTTATTCACTTTTATATGGTGTGACATTATGTGTTACTATATATTGTTTTGGGAAAAAGTAAAATATGATCTTGAAACAAATATGTGATCAAGTCTTTCATAGTTTTTAGTTTTAAATATAGTTATTTGTGAATGGAAAATTCATCTTTAATTCTTATTTCTAGGAGTTAGAGATTAAGTATAAATTGACTGAACTGCAACCAAATGATGAAATTATTCTTATGAAATAAAAATAAACCAAGTAAGTATATTTTTTATTGTTGCTTGTCTTGATTTTAAAATAATCCATCAAATTCTGAAAAATGATCTTCAATTAAAAAATTTATTCTCATATCTTCATTTTTGATTAATTTATTTTCTTTTAACCCCTCTCTGATTTATGATTTTGTGGTCATTAACTTTCTCATGACAATTTTCCAATAACTCTCTATTAGTCCTTAAACATTATTTTCTCCTCCATTTCTTTCTTTTAACTTCCTATAAATTTTATCCTTATATGGGAACCTTATTATTTGTTATTTATGGTAGCCTTTATATTTTTCACTTTCCCATTTCAAAATAATTAATATTAACCATTTATAAGATATGGGTTTTCAATGAAGGAATTTGGAAATATTGAACATTTTTTTTACTAAGATGAAAATTACAAGTTTATGGTTTATTTAAGGGGTAAAACAAAATGGCTGAGATTTTAGAATATATCTCTCCTTAAATAAGTTTTAAGACTTGTATAGTTGTCTTCATAAGAAACACTGAGATTAAAATAATCCAAATTTAATTATAACACCATTGATAAATTCATGGGTGGAATATGATTAACCTAATTATTAAATAGAAATAATTTTTTACCTTAATTTATTTATTAATTCATAATATATAATTTCATAATTTTTTGTAATGTCATTTTATACTTCCAAAATTACTTTTTATTGAAAAATGATTTTAATTTCATTTTGTTCATGAATATTATAATTATTTTCTACCACATTAAGAAATATTAATCAAATAAAAAATAGAATTTTTTATTTAGAATATCATAATTATCATAGAGTTAATTTCATGGATTTTTCTAAAATAATTTATTTTGTGTGAATAATATAAAATACTTATTTTTTTAAAATGGTCATTTATTTTCATTAAGTCTACATATTTAAAAGTAAGTTTTTTTGGAGTTGATATTAATGTATAATATATCTTAATTAATTTTATATAATCATATTAATTGTATAGGAATAAATCTTATTCCTTTTTAATATGTTCATTTTCAGTCTTGAAAACATATATTTTCCAAAATAAGATTTTATGTGCACAATTTGTTTTTATATTATATAATAAAATTACAGGTTATTTAATAAATATTTTAATAAAATTTGTAGAATTTATATTTAATATAATTCTTTTACATTCATTTTATGGTTTTACAAGGCTTGAAATTAAAATAAATCCAGTTTTATTCTTAAAACAGATGTTTCTAAAAAACAATTTGATGTGTTTTGGAGGATTATTTTATGTTTTACTTATATGAATTATTGAATTTGAATATTTGAAAATTGATTCCAGATTTGTAGTTATAAAAATAAAATTTTTAAAATAGTTCCCTTTTATTGTTTGTCATGAATAATACTAAACTTGGTAAATGTTTGTCACCTAGTAAGGGTAAAATTAGTAAATGATAGTTAAAACATTGGGATATGGTTTTAAAATTTCCCTAAAACTTTCCTTTATTCTATTTTGTGACTTGTGTTCATATTTTCTAATCCAACATTCCAAAAAATTCCAAATTTTTTATAGTTTTATGACTTATCATATTATTTTCACTTCTGGGTCACTTTTCCTTTTAGGGTAACATTCTTGACCCTTAAATGGTAAAAAAATTGGTATCACATTATTTTTTAATATTGTTAATACGGGATAAAAAAGGGATACAAGGGTTAATACATAAACTTATTATGTATAAATATTATTTTATGGGTTTATTTAGAATTATAATAATCTAATATTCAACATATATCAATTTTGAAGCTATATGAAACTGAAAATCAATATATATAAATTTTATAATTTAAGTAATTACAATGATTCCCCTCTTCACACATATAGAAGGGAACCCCAATTCATTCCTTATTCACAAAGTGTGAGCATTATATCTCATCCATGAACAAATATAATACAATATTGGATTCCTCTCCAACATATTAGAGTTTTTTTTCTAAAATACCATCCTTTCTTGACTCATGGTGTAAGCCAAAATAGGTTCATCAATGAAGAGGTATAACTCTTAATAGAGTATGTAATGGCCCAGACCTCTCCGGTCCATTACTTTGTGAAAATGTGGTGTTAGAGGTGTTATGGGAGGTCAAGGTGACTTATCCCCAACACTTTGCCAAATTTCCAGTTCTATGAATAGTGTTTCCAGTTTTATGAACAATATCTGTAGGTGAATAGTGTTTCTATCGGTGAGGTTCAGTGAACAGTGTTTCTATTGGTGAGGTCTATCGGTAGACTTGTATAGTGATTCCAATTTTACGAACAGTATCGGTAGGTGAACAGTGTTTCTATCAATGAGGTTAGGTGAACAGTGTTTCTATCGGTGAGGTCTATCGGTAGACTTGTACAGTGTTTCCAGTTTTAGGAATAGTATCAGTAGGTGAACAATGTTCCTATAAGTGAGGTCTATCGGTGAGGTCTATCGGTAGAATTGTACAGTTTTTCCTGTTTTATGAACAGTATCGGTAGGTGAACAGTGTTTCTATCGGTGAGGTTCAGTGAACAGTGTTTCTATCGGTGAGGTCTATCGGTAGACTTGTATAGTGTTTCCAAATCGATAGACTTGTACAGTGTTTCCATATCGGCGGACTTGTACAGTGTTTCTAGATCGGTAGGTGTTTAGTGTTTCCAGATTGGTATACTTGTACAGTGTTTCCAGAATGGTGAAGCGGTGAGGTCAATCTGTAATCTCTAATGGTGAGGTGTATCAATAGCCTCTAATTGTGAGTTCTATCGGTGAGGTCTATCGAAAACCTCTAACAGTGAGTTCTATCGTTAACCTCTAACATTGAGGTCTGATGGTGACCTTTTCTTTCCTTTTCCAAATTTTGAGTATGTGAACAGTGTTTCCAGCTTCCTACAGTTTCTCCCCTTTGACATTTCCTTTGACGTAAAATACATTTAAAGCCTTATTTTAAGGACTTTAATGCCGATTCGAATGCCATAAATTCTATATTAATTATCCCTATACTCGGGATGTTTTTACTTGGTCAAACCATGTGGGATAATGTGATCTGCTTTTAATGGAGAATTAAGCGTATCTTAAACCGTCACCCCATTAAATCTTCAAAATGGGCAAGATATCATCCTCCCTTGTTCTTCCTCTTTATTCTCGGTTATGGGACGCCCATAGGAGTTTCACAATCAAACCCTACTCCTCTGATTGGTTCTGCTCTATTTTGGATGCAACTGAGCTGTGTCGGTCAATCATCCATATAAGGTATGTTTTATTGTCATTACTTTGGGGATCATCTTCTTCTATTTCTCCCTTCCATACTATACCATGTAATTGCTAAGATTCTAATGGGTTTTTCATGGGGTTTGGTTGGTGATGTCGTACCGTGGAATCCTCCGGTGGATTCATTTGTCGCGAGATGAGGATTGTGACCCGTTGTGTCGATAAAGAACGTCAAAAATTGTCAAGGTAGGGGATTTAGTGCTTTTCTTTTCTTGTATGTGCAACTGTATCATTAGCATATTTTATCCCAATGGATCACAATGGAATTGAAAAGATAAATATTTGAACTGGATAAATAAATTGAAATCTATCATATGTTATTGCCTCTTCTTTTTCTTGATAGTGTGATATCTATGCTTGATTTGTTTAGTTGTTTGTTCTCTATGGAAATCGGTAAGGAACGTAAACCGGGATTAATTAATAACCTTTAGCTAAAGATAAAGAGGCATGAAAAAGAATCTGGTTCTTATTATAATTTGATGTTGATCAAATTAGTGCAGTAAGCATGATTATTTATCTGTGATAGCTTACTAATTAGGTTTCCTGAATTTGGAACCAATGTTTAACAAATCTGTTAATTCATGATGGATTAAAGAACCGCTTGTTTTATAATTTCTAAAAGGGTTATGTGTTACCATCTTGATTGTTAAGGGGCCAAGAGCCCAATTGTTGTGATGTAGTTTGCTGCTGCTTGTGCTGTGATGTGAGTCTGGATGGTTATTGTGATATGTGGAGGCTTGGAGACTTTCGGTGGTGGCAGTAGATGACGCCTAGAGTGGCAAGATGCATCGGTTTATACATGTGGGTGTCGGGGAGGACACCAGGGGTGATGGAATGTGTTGGATGTGATTCTTGGATGCTTTTTGATTCTCTGGTTGATTATCTGCATTAATTTTCCCCACTTCTCAAGGCAGGTGGTCCTGTTTACCCTTCTTTCGAAAGAGGTGAAGACATGCGGGGTATTCCACGTGCCTTCTGTGCTTATCCCCTCAAGGGAGAATTTGTCTACGCTCATGCTATAGGCGGCAAAGACTCGACGGGTAGTACATCTACTCACTGTGTTGAGCCCTTTGTGTTTAGTAGAATATAATGCTCTTCTATAATGCCTGGGAATATGGGAAATTAATTCTATAATGAATAATAGAATAAATGGTGATAACTCATGGGGTTGGAGTTGCTGGAACATAATGACCAGGTTGTAATTTGGATGGTACAGTGGATATTGGGTGTGATGCTAATGAAGTTTAATGTTAAATTTTTCATAGTTAATTAATGTTTAATGAATTAATTAACATACAGTGGAACTGATAAAAAGGGAATGAAGTAATCTAATAAATCTCTTCAAATGGTTGTGTGCTTATAGGATACCTAGTCTTAGAAGTAGCAACTCGGAGTCTGAGAGACGTTAGTTGCAATTGTGTCTAAGACTAGGTAATTCCCATAGTGTGGTTGTGAGATATAATATATTCTACACTTTTTATGTTTCTATATGCTACTCCACCCTATCAATAAGGGAAAATGACACCCCGGGGATTCTGAGCCGTAGGGGGGTGTTTTCCCTAACATTCTGGTGGGAGGACGAATGGCTGACTTCCCCCTTTGGCCCCGCTCTCTTCTATTGGTAGATACATTTTCCAACATGCACAACAGATAGTTTCCCCATATATGTGTGTAGAGGGATATAATGGATTGTGGTTATTTCTCACACATATATTCTTGATATAGTATCCTATGGAATACTATAGGTGTAACGTGTATAGGATGTAATGGCTTGAGGATCCCTACTCGGTGTGTGGGATGTAATGGCTTGAAGTATAATACCTGACGTATGATACACGTTATGTGGGATGTGGTGGCTCCCGGAACTTACTTGGTTAATTTTGGTTGTGAGGATTGTGTGGTGCTTCAGCTAGGTGTCTACGGGCAAGCCATTGTGGTGCACGAGGTGCATATTGTGGTTCTTCGCCTGGGTGTCTACGGGAAAGCCTTTTTGGAGAGAGATGCTTACGACGTGCGACGTAGGGGAAAAGAAGCAAACCAGTGTGGAAGTATTAGCGAGGTACCCTTTATATTCTTTACTATATGCTATATTCTTGTATGTGTTACTTGGTGAGAGTGGACATGGTGAGGTTGGGAACTTAGTATACCTGTTTAGGTGAAGAGTTTGTTTCACTTGTTGTTCATTGTGTTTTAGTATGCTTTCTTTACTTTTTCACGAGAGGCTTTGGGGAGGATCCTACTGAGTATACTGTTATACTCACCATATATATATATATAAACTGTTTTCTAGGTCACCTGGAGCAGGTTAGAGATCAAGCTGGTTTCTACTAGCCTGGGGTTGCAGGATATGTACGGGCTTGTGGTTGCTGTGGTTTTACTTACTTTTGGGTACTTTTAGTTTTTCCCTTCCCATTGTAGTACTTTTACCTGACATTTCGTATGTGTACTTGGGTTTATTTTTTATTCTAGTCCTTATTCGGAGTTGATTGGTGTCTATCTTATCTCTCTCTTCGACAGGTGTTCTCTTAAAGGGTAATGCCTCCCATTAGTGTGTTTACTATACCCTCTGTGCTAGTTGCCAACCCAGGGCCTACTGGAGGCGGGACTCGGGGGTCATTATCTCCCTTCTCACATTGCCATCCCATGAGGGGTACACTTTGTTGGGAGGGGGTCATGACAGAGTGGTATCAGAGCTCTGGTTGAGGGATATGATGGAGTTTGGAGTTAGGCAAATGTGAGGTTGCATGGGTTGGTAGGAAAACAGTGTCATTCATGTTTAGAAAGTGAGGTAAACACTGGAGACTAGTTGAGACATAGGAATTTGGGGCCCACTATGATCTGACGTACGTACCTTTAAGTTTACAATGGCTACTAAACTAAGTGGTAATGGTTGCAGGGTAGAGACCTATGAAAAGATCATGCATCATTCTTCTTTGTTCCTGTGTTTGAATGGGTAGACCTTGGGATAGTCTAACCTAGAATTAATAAAAGAAAACAATTAATTAATTAATTTTGTGTCTTCCATATTCTACGCTTAGGAGCTCTAATGGTTTTTATTTTACAGGTATGGCTCTAGGTCGACGTCCTCGTCAGGTTTGCGCAGAAGTTGTCCAGCAGGCTGTTCCAGCAGATCGTCGCCGGGTAGAGGTTGACGACGACGAAACATGGAGGAAGACACTTCGAGAGTTTCAACGCTAAAGTCTACATAAGTATGAGAGATTTGTTTCAGATGAAGTCATGGAAGACTGGTTAAAGGAGGTCGAGATCGGTTCCAGTTCAATTCGTGCTCGGAATGAGAACTGGGTGTCGTTGGTTGTGACAATGCTATGTGGAGCTACGAGGCAGTGGTGGATCTTGTTCCTTGGGAATCGTGAGGAGTCAATGATCTCCTGGGAGGAGTTCCGAGACAGGTTTAGAGTCGAGTTTCTTTCTTTTACTGCGATGGCGTCTAATCACCAGGAGCTTCTTACCCTTAGACATGGGACATCCAGTGTTCAAGGGTTTGGAATTAGTTTCAGGAACCTTCTATGATATGCTTCAGACTTACTGCCAGATGAGGTGGCCAGAACGAGGAATTTTGAGGAGACTTTGCATCCAGAGATCTAGCGCCAGGTCCCCCCAATTATGGTAAAGAAATATCTTGAGGTGATGGTGAGGGAAAAGGTTGTCGATAGGACTTTAGCTAGGACCGGACCATCATGAGAGGGGAATTATCATGATTCCACATGAAGCAGATTTGTGGTCCGAGGTTCTCAGTTTTCAAGGCAGAAGAGTTTCTGTTTACCCGGGGGTAGGTCCCAGCCATTCACATCTTGTTTCACTGGAGGCAGCAACTCCCAGGCCTATGTCAAGGGATCAGGCGCTTTTTTTTGTGGTGGTCATGGTCACCAGTAGCAGGGGTGCCCGACCTTTCAGAGAGGCCATCGTGCACCAGTCACTCCGCTCTAGGTTCCTTCGTTGAGGCAGTTCCTATTGAGGCAGCAGTAGCCAGTTTCACTAGATTTAGATCAGCAGAGGGAAGATGGGGTGGGCAGAGGACAGCCCCATGATGCTCCTCGTCCTCAGAGAGCAGAGCACGGCCGGGGTGGTGGTCGTCATTAGGGTCAGAGAGATCTTGGAGGAGGTCGTGGTCAGCTTCATGCTCTAGAATTTCTAGCCCCAGGCGATCCAGATGTCATTCGAGGTACCCTTTGTTTGTTTTCTACCTTGGTGTATACCTTTTCTGATTCAGGAGAAACACACTCCTTCATATCACCTACCCTTTTCCATGCTTTGGGACTTGAGTTAGAGATGTTTCTAGGGCCCTTGGCGTTGACTACACCTGTTGGAGGTCGAGACGAATTATTTTAAGTATGTAGAGATTTTGATCTAGTGTTGGGGCATCACCGCTCTTGGGGAGATTTCATATGTTTACGAATACAACCATATGATTTCATCCTCAGCATGGATTGGTAGTATTCGGTGCAGGCTGTCATGGAATGCTTCGGGAAAAAGGTCATCTTCATTGGTGCAGATTTAGAGCAAGTGGTGTTTGTTGGTGAGTGAGATCCTCGGATGGGTCATAGGCGCATTCCATTATTATCATACATGATGGATGAGTTGATGCTGAGTTCTTTAGAGGTTCAGTAGTTGGCGTTTCCTAGGGTCGTAGAGGAGTACCCTGATGTCTTTCCCGAAGAGGTTATAGCATTACCCCCTCGAGGAGAGATTGAGTTTGGGATCGAGCTACAGCCAGGAGCATCTCCTATATCTATGTCTCCATATAGGATGGCCCCTTCTGAGTTATCAGAACTACATATGCAGCTTGATAGTCTGTTATAGTGTTGTTTTGTTCGTCCAAGTGTGTCACCATGAGGTGCACTAGCTTTGTTCGTGAAGAAGGCTGATGGAAGTTTGTGGTTGTGTGTCGATTATTGTCACTTAAACAATGTGAAAATAAAGAATTGGTATCCTCTTCCATGGATTGATGATTAATTTGATCAACTGAAGGGTGAAAGTTGGTTCTCAAAGATCGACTTGCGGTCAGGATATCATCAGATGCGTGTAAAGGATGAGGATATCCTGAAGATTGTTTTCTATTGTCGTCATGGTCATTATGAGTTCTTTGTAATGTTGTTTGGTGGGATGAATTCTCCGGATGTGTTCATGGGATTGATGAATGATGTGTTCCATGAGTTCCTAGACAAGTTTGTGGTGGTTTTCATCAATGACATCCTTGTGTACTCCACATCTGAAGAGGAGCATGCAGAACTTCTACGAGTCGTTTTGGGAGTTATTCACCAACATCAACTGTTCGGGAAGTTGTCGAAGTGTGAATTTTGGGATCGATAAGTCCATTTATTATGGAATGTTGTGTCCCAACAAGGAGTAGCTATGGATCCATCGAATATAGAAGCAGTTATGTCTTGGGCATCCCCCAAGACAGTTTCAGAGGTGAGAAGTTTCCTTTGTCTCGTAGGATACTACAAGAGGTTCGTAGCCAATTTCTCACGAGTTGTGACTCCTCTAATAGCTTTGACCAGGAAGCATCAAGCATTCATATGGACTGATCAGTGTCAGTTAGCTTTCAAGTATCTAAAGGAGAAGTTAGTAAGTGCTACAGTTCTTTGTCTTCAAGCTGAGGGACTTCAATTTGATGTTTTCTACGACGCTTTGCATCTAGGGTTAGGGTGTGTCCTCATACAGCGGAGGTCAGTTGTTTCTTATGGGTCTCAGAAGTTATGTCCCCATGAACATAACTATGCCACCCATGATCTTGAGTTTGTAGCCGTGGTGTTTGCTCTGAAGTTTTGGAGACATTACCTCATTGGTGAGAACTTTGTGGTTTTCACCGATCATAAGAGTTTGAGGTATGTTTTCTCTCAGCGGGACTTAAACTTGTGACAATGTATGTGGATGGAGTTCTTGCAAGAATACGACTTCGAAATATCGTATACACCTGGAAAAGGGAATTTTGTAGCTGATGCGCTGAGCCGAAAGTCACGTTGTGATGTTTTGCATGAATCCAGTGATTCCTGGAGAGTAATAGAAGAACTGTCAGCGTTACATTTTGATATAGGAGAAGTTGGGGGTAAAGGCTGCCTTTTTCAAATGACGGTACTGTGATCCATGGTGCAGAAGGTAGAAGAGTCCCATTTGGGAGATCTAGAGGTGGAGGTTTGGAGAGACCGAGTTGTTTTTGGTGAGGCCCCTGATGGTTGGTCGGAGGACAGACAACACCTAGTGTTGTATCATGGAAGGCTTTTTGTTCCCTTGGAGATGCATGAGATGGTTCTCAGAGAGTTCCATAATTCTCCTTTCGTAGTACATCCTGGCATGACAAAGATGTACCGATCCTTGGGGAGTAAGTTTTGGTGGCCTGGGCTAAAGCATGCGGTTGTGGAATTTGTGTATCAATGTTTAGTCTGCCAGAGGGTGAAGGTCCAACACCATGTTCCTAGTGGTCTTATCCAGCCATTAGATATTCCTCAGTGGAAGTGGAAGGAAATCTCAATGGACTATGTTATAGGTTTACCTCGAGCTCTGAGAGGACATGATGCTATTTGGGTGTTAGTGGATCATTTAACAATATCGTCCCACTTCATAGCGATCAAGGAGTCGATATCAGTGGAATTTTTATTGAGGCAATATCTAGAGGAAGTGGTGAGACTTCATGGAGTCCCTAGGATGATCATTTCTGATCGAGATCCTCGTTTTACCTCCAGGGTGTGGAGGGGTCTCCAACATGCTTTCGGTTCTCAACTATGCCTTTTCACTACTTTTCATCCTCAAAAGGATGGTCAGACAGAGCGAACCATCCAGACTCTTGAAGACATGTTGCGCTCTTATGTTATTGACTTTGGAGGTTCATGGACAAGGTGCCTACCCTTGGTGGAGTTCGCTCACAATAATAGTTTTCACTCCAACATTGTTATGGCACCGTTTGAAGCCTTGTATGATCAGCCTTTCCATTATCCGTTATGCTAGACTGGGGTCGGAGAGTCAGCAATTCTCGGACCGGAACTAGTGCAAAATACAACAGAGATGGTTCATGTGATTCGTGAGAGGATGAAGACAGCGCAAGATATTCATAAATCAAATGCTGATAAAATAAGGAGACCCTTAGAGTTTAATGTTGGGGATCATTTGTTTCTGAAGGTGACTCCCCATCGTGGGCAGTGAAGGTTTGGTCGTGGAAGTAAGCTTTCTCCCCGGTTTTTTGGGCCTTTCGAGGTGTTAGCCCATGTTGGAGTTGTGGCAGATCGGGTATCACTTCCCCTTCAAATGAGTCGGATACATGTTGTTTTCCATGTATCAAAGCTTTTTGTTATCTTCATGATGACTCTCATGTTATCGATTAGGGACAGGTCAATGTGGATGTTGATGCAACCTTCGAGGAGCGACCTGTGGAGATACAAGACTGCAAGGAGAAGGTGTTGTGTCGGCATTGTATCCCCTTAGTTCGTGTCTTGTGGTGACATGGTGGCATGGCGGAGAGTACGTGGGAGCGTGAGTCACAGATACGTCCTCAGTACCCAGAGTTGTTTAATGTTTAACACTTTTCATATAATGATGTTTCCTTCGTGGTTAGACCTTTCATGTTTTATTTATGAACTTCTTTTGTTCCTTTTATGGCTTTCTCTCTTTTGAGAGGTATCTCGATGGGTGGTTGTTCAGACCCCATTTTGTTTGTCTCTTTAGGTTGGTTTTGAATTCTCGAGGATGAGAACGTTTTGAGAGGTATCTGATGTAATTGCACGGACCTCTCCGGTCCATTACATTGTGAAAATGTGATGTTGGAGGTGTTACGGGAGGTCAAGGTGACTTATCCCCAACACGTTTTCCAAATTTCCAGTTCTGTGAATAGTGTTTCCAATTTTATGAACAGTATTGGTAGGTGAACAGTGTTTCTATCAGTGAGGTTCAGTGAATAATGTTTCTATCGATGAGGTTTATTGGTAGACTTGTCCAGTGATTCCAGTTTTATGATCAGTATTGGTAGGTGAACAGTGTTTCAATCGGTGAGGTCTATCGGTAGACTTGTACAGTGTTTCCTATTTTATGAACAATATCGGTAGGTGAACAGTGTTCCTATTGGTGAGGACTATCAGTATACTTGTACAGTGTTTCCAGTTTTATGACCAATATCGGTAGGTGAACGGTGTTTCAATCTGTGAGGTTTAGTGAACAGTGTTTCAATCGGTGAGGTCTATAGGTAGACTTGTACAGTGTTTTCAGATCAGTAGACTTGTATAGTATTTCCAGATCGGTATACTTTAACAATGTTTCCAGATCGGTAGGTGTAGAGTGTTTCCAGATCGGTAGACTTGTACAGTGTTTCCAAAACGGTGAAGCGGTGAGGTCTATCGGTAATCTCTAATGGTGAGGCGTATCAATAGCCTCTAATGGTGAGGTGTATCGGTAAACTCTATCGGTGAGGTCTATCGGTAACCTCAAATGGTGAGGTCTATCGATAACCTCTAATGGTGAGGTCTAATGGTGACCTTTTCTTTCCTTTTCCAAATTTTGAGTATGTAAACAGTGTTTCCAGCTTCCTACAGTTTCACCCCTTTAATGTTTCCTTTGACGTAAAATACATTTAAACCCTTATTTTAAGGACTTTAAGGCCGATTCAAATTCCATTAATCCTATATTAATTATCCCTATAGCTCAGGATGTTTTTACTTGGTCAAACCATGTGAGATGATGTGATCTGCTTTTAATGGAGAATTAATCGTATCTTAAACCGTCGCCCCATTAAATATTCAAAGGGGACAAGATATTATCCTCCCTTATTCTTCCTCTTTGTTCTCAACTATGAGACTCCTATAAGAGTTTCACAATCAAACTCTACTCCTCTGATTGGTTCCGCTCTATTTTGGATGCAACCGAGCTGTGTCGGTCAATCATCCATATAAGGTATGTTTTATCGTCGTTCCTTTGGGGATCATCTTCTCTTGTTTCTCCCTTTCATAATATACCATGTAATTTCCAAGATTCTAATGGGGTTTTCATGGGGTTTGGTTGGTGTCGTCGTACCATGGCATCCTCCGATGGATGTAGTTGTCGCGAGGGGAGGATTGTGACCCATTGTGTAGATAAAGAACGCCAAGAATTGTCGAGGTAGGGGATTCCATGCTTCTCTTTTCTTTTATGTGCAACTATATCGTTAGAATATTTTATCTCAGTGGATCACAATGGAATTTACATAATAAATATTTGAACTGGATAAATAAGTTTATATCTATCGTATGTTATTGCCTCTTTTTTTGCTTGATAGTGTGATATCTAATCTTGCTTTGTTTAGCTGTTTGTTTTCGATGGAAATCGGTAAGGAACATAAACCGGGATTAATTAATAACTATTGGATAAAGATAAAGAGGCATGAAAAAGAATCTGGTTCTTATTATAATTTGATGTTAATCAAATTAGTGCAGTAAGCATGATTATTTATCTATGATAGCTTACTGATTAGGTTTCCAGAATTTGGAACCTACGTTTAATAAATTTGTTAATTCATGATGGATTAAAGAACCGCTTGTTTGATAATTTCGAAAATGGTTCTGAGTTACCCTCTTGATTGTTAAGGGGCCAAGAGCCCGATTGTTGTGATGTTGTTTCCTATTTATTGTGCTATGATGTGAGCTTGGATGGATGTTGTGATATGTGGAGGCATGGATACTTTTGGTGGTGCCAGCAGATGACGCCTAGAGTGGCGAGATGCATTGGTTTATGCATGTGGGTGTCGGGGAGGACACCAGGGGTGATGGAATGGGATGGATGTGATTGTTGGATGCTTTTTGATTTTTTGGTTGATTATCTGCTTTACTTTTCCCCACTTCTCAAGGCATCTATTCTTTATTACCCTTCTTCTGAAAGAGGCGAAGACATGCGGGGTATGCCACGTGCTTTCCGTGTTTATCCTCTCAAGGGAGAATGGGTCTACACTCTAACTATAGGCAGAAAAGACTCTATGGGTAGTACATCTACTCACCGTGTTGAGCCCTTTGTGTTTAGTATAATATAATGCTTTTCTAGAATGCCTGGGAATATGGGAATGTAATTGTGTAATGAATAATTGAATAAGTGGTGTTAACTCATGGGGTTGGAGTTGCTGGAAAATAATGACCAGGTTGTAATTTGGATGGTACAGTGGAAATTGGGTGTGATACTAATGAAGTTTAATGTTAAATTGTTCATGGTTAATTAATGTTTAAATAATTAATTAATGTACAGTGGAACTGATAAAAATGTAATGAAGTAATCTAATAAATCTCTTCAAATTGTTGTGTGCTTATAGGAAACCAAGTCTTAAAATTAGCAACCCAGAGTCTGAGAGACGTTAGATGTAGTTGTGTCTAAGACTAGGTAATGTCCATAGTGTGGTTGTGAGATATAATATATTCTGTACTTTTTATGTTTCTATACTCTACTCCACCTTATTAGTAAGGTAAAATGAAACCCCATGGATTCTAAGGCCTGGGGGTGTTTTCCCCAACATTCTGGTGGGAGGACGAATGGATAACTACCCCCTTTGGCCCCACTCACTTCTCTTGGATGATACATGTTCCAACAGGAACAACGGTTAGTTTACCCATATATGTGTGTAGAGGGCTATAATAGCTTGTGGTTATTTCGCACACATATATTCTGGATATAGTATCCTATGGAATACTATAGGTGTAACATGTATAGGCTATGATGTCTTGAGGATCCCTACTCAGTGTGTGGGCTATAATGGCTTGAGGTATAATACCTGACATATGATACATGTTATGTGGGCTGTGGTAGATCCCGGAACTTACCTGGTTACTTTTGGTTGTGAGGATGGTGTGGTGCTCCGCCTAGGTGTCTACGGGAAAGCCTTTGTGGTGTATGAGGTGTAGATTGTGGTTCTTCACCCAGGTGTCTGCGGGAAAGCCTTTTTGGAGAGAGATTCTTAGGACGTGCAACGTTGGGGAAAAGCGGAAAACCAGTGGGGAAGTATTAGCGGGGTACCCTTGATATTCTTTACAATATGCTATATTCTTGTATGCGTTACTTAGTGAGAGTGGCTATGGTAAGGTTGGGAACTTAGTATACCTGTTTAGGTGACGAGTTAGTTTCACTTGTTGTTCACTGATTTTTAGTATGCTGTTTTTACTTTTGCATGAGGGGCTTCGGGGAGGATCCTACTGAGTATACTATTATACTCACCCTATATATATATATATAAACTGTTTTTCAGGTCACTTGGAGTAGGTTGGAGATCAAGATGGTTTCTACAAGCTTGGAGTTTCAGGAGCTGTTTGAGCTTGTGGTTGCTGCTGTTTTACTTAATTTTGGGTACTTGCAGTTTTTCCCTTCCCATTGTAGTACTTTTTCATGGAATTTCATATGTGTACGTGGGTTTCTTTTATATTCCATCCTTGATTCAGAGTTGATTGGTGTCTATCTTTTCTCTCTCTTCCGCATGTGTTCTCTTAGAGGGTAATGCCTCCCATTAGTGTGTTTACTATACCCTCGGTGCTAGTCACCAACCTGGGGCCTACTGGAGGCGAGACTCAGGGTTTATTATCTCCCTTCTCACATTTTCAGCCCAGGATGGGTACACTTTGTGGGGAGGGGTTGTGACAGAGTATATTAAATTTTATTTCCACCTTTACCAAATCTATTTATGTGTAATAATTTATAAAATAAATAATTATGTATCTCTAATATACTTAATTCTAATTATAATTATGTAACAACCACTGGACATCTCATTTTCATCATATGAGAAAATGAAACAGCACTCGTGTATATTTGTGTACTACCACCTCCAAAAAGCTATTTTTTTTGTATTTTTTCATCACCAATTTACATTTTTGGTTATAATAATGGATTTCAAAAAAAATAATATTTACTATATTTTTATTTTTATTAAAACAAAAATTATGATTTACTTTTCCTTTATTCTATCTATCATATAATGGGATCATCACTCATGTGTATGTATAGACTAGCATCACCACAAAGTTATTGAATTCATTTTTCATCACTCTTTTATATGAGTAGTTATAAAATTTTATATAATGTTAAAAAATGGTAATAATTAATTTAATAAAACTCTTTATATTATAGAACTCTTATCAAAGTATAAGGACAAGGATTACCAAAAACAATTTGCTTGAAAAACAATGCAGTTATCACTCAAAATAGTGATATTAATAAATAATTTCTAATAGACAAGTGATAATATGTTAAAATTAAAAAACAAATAATATTATATATTTAATTATGGTTCTATAATATATATATATATATATATATATATATATATATATTAATTTTAGGTTTATTATACATGCTTTTCGAAGATGTACGAATCAAGATATTACTTTAGGAATGGGGTTTCTCATCGTACTTTTTTTATGTGAAGTATTCCATATTCACCACCTGTTTCTTTTTTGTGGTTTATATACTACCAAAAAATTTATTTTATGATTATTAACAAAAAAAATTAATTTGATTTAAAAATCTATCTATGGTTTTCTCTTTCATTGGGTATTTATTCATATATTACCAAAGTGGTAAGTGTTTATTATCTCAAATTGTCTTCTTTGAGACATGTGTTATTTTATACAGATATCTTATTTTATGATACATATCAAATGAACCTTTTATATTTTTTATAATGAATAACCTTATTTTAATTTTATTTAACATTTCATTTGAATTTATTTATTTTATAGAGGTTGTGATTTATAGGTAACCAGAGAGGTAATAGATTTATGTTTCAATACCATTTTAATCAAGGTTTTATATGATTGAATTTTTATTGAGAAACATATATACTAATTATCTCATATCCCAATTATATTTTATTCCAATATGTGTATTTACATAATTTTTAGGTTTTATAACCATTTCCCCACTTTGTTATAAAAAAATAGTTCAAAAATATTTTTAAGAAAACAAGCAGTGTTTCTATTCTTTCATTTAGATAATCATTTTCTTCCACAGCCATTTATTATAATTTTTTTTAAATAATGTCTTTACTATTATTAAATGACTTCGTATAGTTAATTTTAACTATTTTTTCTTTTTAATTTCTTTAAAAAATTAATATTCTTATAATTTTCTATAAAATATTCTTATTCCGAAGTAGTGAACAAAATATTTATTTTAATGATTAATGTATGAAACAAATTTATAGCTGTAATTAATTATTAATGGATAAATTATTAATTTAAATTTTTTTAAGGTTCATATAAATATTTTTTTTTCATAATATTTTGGGATTATTTGGATTTTAAATAAATGATTTTAAAATGAAGAGGGCATTTTCCTGAAGAAAAATTGAAGTGATCTTTTAAATATATTTTTCTACTATGATAACATCCCTTAATGTTACTTATCCTTATATGGGATATTATATAATGAAACCATCCTTATTCTTTCTTTAGATAGTTTATTATTATTATAATGATGTATTTTTCTAAATCCATTTATTTTTCATATGTTATTATACAATGAATTGATGTGATCTTTATGAAACCCATTTAGTTCTCATGAGTTATGATGTGTTGAAATAATGAATGGCCTATTATATTTTGGAAAATAGGTGTATATATTTCCTATTTTGATTGGTGTTTCCATTACATCCCTTCATTTCATTATGTAAAGTCCAAGATAAGTTATAGGAAATGAGTTGAAGTGCTCAATCAACTAAGGGAGATAGGTATTGATACATGATCTACTATAACATGGGAAACATGTGGTTATTCATGATCTACTATGATATAGAAAATATATGTGGATTCTTAATTCAATATAATATGGTTAATAGAAGTTGATTCCTGATCCTTTGTGATATTATGGTTTCATTAGTTAAACATGATATATGATAGATGATATATTTATATGCCTATGTTGATGACATGTTTTTATGCTTATGGTTTGAACTCATGGATCATGATTTATTTATGATGATTCCTCACTCTTATGATTCATGTCTTTTAAAATGATAATTTTTTATATCATGAATCGTGTTTATGATCAATAATATATTAGGTATGAATTCTTTAAGTTATGGTATTGATCTCATACCCTTATACATATCATTTGATTGCATATTATTATTGATTAATATTTTAGATGTTTACCCTTACTAAAAATTTTATATCACCCCTTATTATGTTTCCTTTTCCCTAGAATGTGAAGAAATATTTTATCCATGATAAGTCTAAGAAGAATTCAAGATATAAAGAACTAAGAGAGAAACAATATAGATATTTTATTTATGAGTTATTTATGAATCTAATTTTCTAAATTCACTAAAAATTTATAGTTTTTTCTTAGATCAAATTTTTATTCAATTAATATTCATCTAATAAGATTTAATATTTATCTATGAAATATATGGTTTTATATGAAATGTATGACACAAAAATGTTTTTGGTGTATATGATATTGTTTTCACTCAGATAAAATAAGTCAATTAGAGTAAGGAATGAATTTTTTTTGTAAAGAGATTATTTTAATTTGATCTCTAAGAATTTTATCATTTGTAAGACATCCAATGGTAGATATTCCTTGTAAAATTTCCAAGTTTACTAATATTTTGGTAAGAAACTCCAATATAGATATGGCCATGTATTTCACTGATTTCTAGTCAAAATAGTTTTTGAAACCATTAAATACTTTTTTGGTGGTCTTAAATAGTGTTTTAGCCTCATGATTCTCCTTATATTAATAAACATTACTTTAAATTCTATTGTTAATTTTATATGATTTTATTTGGATACGCATTGAGATAAAACATACATAAATATCAATGTTTACAGATTTTTTATATTGGCCTCCATTTTAATAATGAAGAACCATCTAAAAAAGAAAATTTGGTAAATAAAATTCATTCGTGATGGATGGGTAGTCATTTGTAGAAGTATGATGTGACATATTTTTGACCACATAGTTTTTTTATGGCCCCATAAATCTATGAGGGCACCTTAGTTGGTTTTCAGGTGTGATGTTTCATCACTGTTATATATTTCATTTATAATAATAAGGATCCTTTAGAACTACATAGATCCTTCATTAGTATAAATTTAATTAATGGGAATATATCTCTTTTATAGTCCCATATCTCCTTCACAACCTCATAGTTTAGTAATATGTGAATTTTATTTGATAGTAACTAATTGTCATTCATTGTGTTTGGGTACCCTGTAGTCTACACATTCTTCTTATGTGACCGCATTTCAATGTAAGATGGTTCATAAATAGTACCTATAAATACAAATAATAAATTTTAATAGAGTAAAGAAATTTCAATTTCTGAGAGATCCTTCAACATACAATAATGGAATTTGTTGGACCTGGGTTATTTTTATAATGGACTAATATGTTTATATATATATTACATGCTTTTAGATGAATATTCAACAAGTTTATCAAATACTCACCCAGGTACTATAAAGGTATATCATTATTGGATAATACATACAAAATATTCGATTTTTAAGAAATTCCTTCAATATATTATACAATGAAATTATTATTTAGATATTTTTAGATACATACCAAACTTAAAACCCTTATTCATGTCCTAAGGAAATGAAATATAAGAAAGGTTGATCTATGAATCTCTATAATGGTAATCATGGGAGTTATAAATTGATGATAATATGGAATAATAATATTATAATAAGGGTATGAGATCATGAATATCACTTATAAAGTTCAAACCCAATCTATTAGGGATAGTAAAGAGGATTCTAGGAATAAAACATTTTCATTTCAAAAGACATGAATAATAAATACGAAAAATCATTAAAATAAATTATGAAATATAATTTTATTTCATGTGAGTTTTTCACTATCATAAGTATAAAAATTATTTCATATGTCATGGTTAACTATCGAGACTATAAATTTATAAGAGTTCAAGAATCAAAACCATTTTTCCATATCATAATGGGTTTTCCATAATGACTTGTTTACCATAATGGATCAAGAACATTGATTTTCTCCTATATGGTATCAATAAGATCTTCTATTATACAATAATTGATTAAACATGTCAAATTTCTTCCCATTGCGGATCTAGTACATATGCTTGTTTCCAATAATAGATTAAGCTCATCAACTTGTTTCCCATCATTATCTCATGAGATATAATACTTTACCCAAATCTTTTTGAGGATATATAATTCCAGGTCAACTCATTTCATAATTAAGACCTTATATATGTGTTTCATAATATCATTAAACATTCATCATATCATTATCTTGGAACTCATGCAAAGAAAACTAGTTTCTTAAATATTTCACCCAATCTATCATAGCATAACCCATGGAAAAATAAATGGGTTGCATAAGAATCTCATCATAAAAAATCATAAATCATCTAGAGATAAAAATATGGATGGTACCATTATATCATATCTCTAATATAACATATGAAAACCCATAGGGTTTTATCGTTGATGAATGGAAGTACTATTAGAATCTTTAAAATAAATCCGGAGGAAAATACACATTCCACATTGAAAATAATTTTTTAAAAAATTACAAAATATTTTATAAATCATTTTAAATTAAAATAACATTGGAAAATTGTAAACTAATCTTCAAATAAATGAGTCTTCATGATGATGGGAGATATCGTTCATATGCTACAAATCAAAATAATGATTCCTTTCACATTTTTGGTAAAAAGTAAAACTTATATCATAAATAAAATGACAGGAAGGTTTATTTTATTTTTTTTAAAATAAAACATGTCTAAGTAGAATGAAAAACTCAATTTATAATATTAAAAATATTCTTTAAAACCTTTTTAAAAAAAATGGACATATAAGAGAAAGGATTTTTGACCTAAGATATAAATAGTGTCAGTTTTCCTTAAAAATATTATTTATATCTATTGAGTACATAAATATTGGAAAATTAAAGGAAAAACATGATTTTATTAAAAAATATTATAGGTAAATAAATTAGTTTCTTGAGAGGTATATCATAATATTTCATCATCGGAAATTTAATCATAAACAGTCTTGATAAATAGTGACATCGTAATATAAAACCCTTACCACTTAAGTAAATCTGGAATCATAAGACCAATTAATGAAATAAAAATATATGGATATTAATATCCAAAAACATTATAAAAGTAATAATAAAATACATTCATGAGAATTATATACACCACACATAAGAAAACAATTTGTAAATATGGCATGTGTCCTATGAAAATAAAAGTGAGATGAAAATCCATTACCTTGGGTATGATTTCCTTTATACATGTTGAAATCTCAATTATTTTAAATATATATTTATTATAAACCTATTACATAACCATATTAATATATATCATACTATATATAATTTATATATAACCTTTTATCACCCATTTATTGTCAAATATTTATTAAAATCATAGTTCTAGTTGACAGCTGCTTCATTTTTTATGTATGTTTTAGTTCGATAATTTTAGCCCTTGTACATTGATCAAACTTCATAAATAAAATAAAATATAATCATAATATAAATTTCTTGTATATTCTTTATATATTTATTTATATAAATCCATAATATTTATAGATATAAAATGAAATACATTGTTAACAGAGACGGTATGTCATACATACACATGAACATTGTTTCCGTTTTTTCAATGGATTGAATGAAAAGAAATATATATAATAATTTATCCTTATAAAATCATTTTTATATAATTTATATCATATATATTTATTAAATATTTCCATATTACGATTCATATCCCAATAAAATTGAAAAAGTGTAACACATTGCTTCATGGAGGTGGTAGTACACATGCACACATGAGTGACATTATCATTTTTCAAAAGATTGGAAGGTAACAAGGTTTATGTGATATTATAATTTTATAAGTATAATTAAGTCATAAATAGAATATAAATATGTTAAATCCATAATTATAGCTAGCCATCAGATTCAGTGATGGATAAAAAATTACATCTATTCCTGAGGCTGTTTTCTGATGTACACAAGATCGATAGTTTAATTTCCCATTTGATGGAATAGGGGATGGTTGTAGGTTATTCAGTTAATATAATAATAAATAAGTCTATGGGAGATAATGGTGTTATTATATCATAAATGTTTTAATAATATTTTGATGAGGTTGAAGATGAAATATAATAAAAATGCCTGATTAAGAATGTAATGGCCCAGACCTCTCCGGTCCATTACTTTGTGAAAATGTGGTGTTGGAAGTGTTCTGGGAGGTCAAGGTGACTTATCCCCAACACTTTGCCAAATTTCTAGTTCTGTGAACAGTGTTTCCAGTTTTATGAACTGTATCGGTAGGTGAATAGTGTTTCTATCAGTGAAGTTCAGTGAAAAGTGTTTCTATCAGTGAGGTCTATCGGTGAGGTCTATTGGTAGACTTGTATAGTGTTTCCAGTTTTATGAATAGTATCGGTAGGTGAACAATGTTTCTATCGGTGAGGTTCAGTGAACAGTGTTTCTATCGGTGAGGTCTATCGGTAGACTTGTATAATGTTTCTAGTTTTATGAACAGTATTGGTAGGTGAACAATGTTTTAATCGGTGAGGTCTATCGGTGAGGTTTATCGGTAGACTTGTATAGTGTTTCCAGTTTTATGAACAGTATCAGTAGGTGAATAGTGTTTCTATTGGTGAGGTTCAGTGAACAGTGTTTCTATCGGTGAGGTTTATCAGTGAGGTTTATCGGTAGACTTGTATAGTGTTTCCGGATCGGTAGACCTGTACAGTGTTTCCAGATCGGTAGACTTGTATAGTGTTTCCAGATCGGTAGGTGTACAGTGTTTCCAGATCGGTAGACTTGTACAGTGTTTCCAGAACGGTGAAGCGGTGAGGTCTATCAGTAACCTCTAATAGTGAGGTGTATCAATAGCCTCTAATGGTGAGGTCTATCGGTAACCTCTAATAGTGAGATCTATCGGTAACCTCTAATGAAGAGGTCTATCAGTAACCTCTAACGGTGAGGTCTAATGGTGACCTTTCCTTTCAATTGCCAAATTTTGAGTATGTGAACAATGTTTCCAAGTACCTACAGTTTTGCCCCTTGACGTTTCCTTTGACGTAAAATACATTTAAAGCCTTATTTTAAGGACTTTAAGGCCGATTCAAATGCCATAAATACTATTTTAATTATCCCTATAGATCGGGATGTTTTTTTAACATGGTCAAACTGCGTGGGATAATGCGATCCGCTTTTAATGGAAAATTAAGTGTATCTTCAACTATCACCCCATTAAACCTTCAAAAGGGACAAGATATCATCCTCACTTGTTCTTCCTCTTTGTTCTCAGCTATGAGACACCCGTAGGAGTTTCAAAATCAAAACCTACTCCTTCGATTGGTTCTGCTCTATTTTGGATGCAACCAATTTGTGTCGGTCAATCATCCATATAAGTTATGTTTTATCATCGTTCCTTTGGGGATCATCTTCTCCTTTTTCTCCCTTCAATATTATACCATGTAATCTCCAAGATTCTAATGGGTTTTTCATGGGGTTTTGTTGGTGCTGTCGTACCATGGCATCCTCTGGTGGATGCAGTTGTCGCAAGAGGAGGATTGTGACCCGTTGTGTGGATAAAGAACGTCAAGAATTGTTGAGGTAGTGGATTCAGTGCTTCTATTTTCTTTTACATGCAACTATATCGTTAGCAAATTTTCTACCATTGGATCACAATGGAATTGACATAATAAATATTTGAACTGGATAAATAAATTGATATATATCGTATGTTATTGCCTCTTCTTTTGCTTGATAGTGTGATATTTATGCGTTCTTTGTTTAGCTGTTTGTTCTTGATGGAAATCGGTAAGGAACATAAACCGGGATTAATTAATAATTGTTGGCTAAAGATAAAGAGGCATGAAAAATATTATGGTTCTTATTATAATTTGATGTAAATCAAATTAGTGGAGTAAGCATGATTATTTATCTGTGATAGCTTGCTGATTAGGTTTCCCGAATTTGGAACCTACGTTTAATAAATCTGTTAATTCATGATGGATTAAAGAACCGTTTGTTTGATAATTTCTAAAAGGGATCTGAGTTACCCTCTTGATTGTTAAGGGTCCAAGAGCCTGATTGTTGTGATGTTTTTTCCTACTTCTTGTGATGTGATGTGATCCTGGATGGATGTTGTGATATGTGGAGGCATGGAGACTTTTGGTGGTGGCAGCAGATGACGCCTAGAGTGGCGAGATGCATCAGTTTATACATGTGGGTGTTTGGGAGGACACTAGGGGTGATGGAATGGGATGGATGTGATTGTTGGATGCTTTTTGATTCTTTGGTTAATTATCTTCTTTACTTTTCCCCACTTCTCAAGGTAGTTGTTCTTGCTTACCCTTCTTCTGAAAGAGGCGAAGACACATGGGGTATGCCATGTGCTTTCCGTGTTTATCCTCTCAAGGGAGAATGGGTCTACGCTCTTGGTATAGGCGACAAAGACTCGACGGGTAGTACATCTACTCACCGTGTTGAGCCCTTTGTGATTAGTAGCATATAATTCTTTTCTAGAATTCCTGGGAATATGGGAAAGTAATTCTGTAATGAATAATTGAATAAATGGTGTTAACTCATGGGGATGGAGTTGCTAAAACATAATGACTAGGTTGTAATTTGGATTCTATAGTGGATATTGGGTGTGATGCTAATAAAGTTTAATGTTAAATTATTCATGGTTAACTAATGTTTAAATAATTAATTAACGTACAGTGGAACTGATAAAAAGGGAATGAAGTAATCTAATAAATCTCTTCAAATGGTTGTGTGCTTATAGGATACCTAGTCTTAGAAGTTGCGGCCCGGAGTCTGAGAGACTTTAGCTGCAGTTGTGTCTAATACTAGGTAATTCCCATAGTGTGGTTGTGAGATAAAATATATTCTGTAATTTTTATGTTTCTATACGCTACTCCACTCTATCAGTAAGGGAAATTGACACCCCAGGGATCCTGAGCCCTGGGGGGGTGTTTTCCCCAACATTCCTGTGGGAGGACGAATAACTGACTACCCCCTTTGGCCCCGCTCTCTTCTCTTGGTAGATACATGTGCCAAGAGGCACAATGGTTAGTTTCCCCATATATGTGTGTAGAGTGTTGTAATGGCTTGTGGTTATTTCACACACATATATTCTGGTTATAGTATCCTATGGAATACTATAGGTGTAAAGTATATAGGTTGTGATGGCTTGAGAATCTCTACTCAGTGTGTGGGTTGTAATGGATTGAGGTATAATACCCGACATGTGATACACGTTATGTGGGATATGGTGGCTCGTGGAACTTACCTGGTTACTTTTGGATGTAATAATGGTGTGGTGCTTCGCCCAGGTTTCTACAGGCCAGCCTTTGTAGTGCACGAGGTGCAGATTATGGTGCTTCACCGAGGTCTCTACGGGCAAACATTTTTGGAGAGAGATGCTTAGGACATGCGACGTTGGGGCAAAGCAGCAAACTAGTGGGGAAGTAATAGCGGGGTACCCTTGATATTATTTACTATATGCTATATTCTCGTATGTGTTATTTGATGATAGTGGCCATGGTGAGGTTGGGAACTTAGTATACCTATTTAGGTGATGAGTTAGTTTCACTTGTTGTTCACTGTGTTTTAGTATGCTTTCTTTACTTTTTCATAAGAGGCTTCAGGGAGGATCCTACTAAGTATACTGTTATACTCACCCTATATATATATAAACTATTTTTCAGGTCACTTGGATCAGGTTAAAGATCAAGTTGGTTTCTACTAGCTTGGGGTTATAGGAGTTGTTCGGGCTTGTGGTTGCTGCTGTTTTACTTACTTTTTGGTACTTGATGTTTTTCCCTTCTAGTTGTAGTAATTTTTCATGACATTTAATATGTGTACTTGGGATTATTTTATATTCCAGTTCTGATTGGGGGTTGATTGGTGTATATCTTATCTCTCTCTTCCACATGTGTTCTCTTAGAGGGTAAGGCCTCCCATTAGTGTGTTTACTATACCCTCATTGCTAGTCTCCAACCCAGGGCCTTATGGAGGTGGGACTCAGGGGTCATTATGTCCCTTCTCACATTGTCGGCCCAGGAGGGGTACAATTTGTGGGGAGGGGGGCATGAAAGAGTGGTATCAGAGCTATGGTTGAGGGATAGGATGGAGTTTGGAGTTAGGCATAGGTGATGCTTCATGGGATGGTAGGGCAACAATGTCATTCATGTTTAGCAAGTATGTTAAACACTGGAGATCGAATGAGACATAGGCATTTAGGGCCCCCTATGATCTGATGTACGACCCTTTAAGTTTACAATGGATACTAAAAAATGCAATACTAGTTGCAGGGTAGATACCTAGGAAAGGATCATGCATCATTCTTCTTGTGCATGTGTTTGAATTGGTAGACCTTGGGATAGGTTAACCTAAAATGAATAAAAGAAAACAATAAATTAAATAATTTTGAGTCTTCCATATTCCCGGTTTAGGAGCTCTAACGGTTTTTTATTTTACAGGTATGGCTCCAGGTTGACGTCCTCATCAGGTTTGCTCAGAAAATGTACAGCATGCTATTCCAGAAGAATGCCACATGGTAGAGGTTGACGAAGACAAAACATTAAGGAAGACACTTCGAGAGTTTCTGCGCCAGAGTCTGCAGAAGTATGAGGGATCTGTTTCAGATGTAGTCATGGAAGACTGGTTAGAGGAGGTTGAGATCAGCTTCAGTTTGATTCGTGCTCATAAGGAGCACTGGGTGTCCTTGGTTGTGACAATGCTATGTGGAGCTGCGAGGCAGTGGTGGTTCTTGTTCCGCAGGGATCGTGAGGATTCAACAATCTCATGGGAGGAGTTCCGAGATAGGTTTAGAGTCAAGTTTCTTTCTTCGACTGCGAAGGCTTCTAGTCGCCAGGATCTTCTTACACTTGGAAAGAGGATCTCCAGTGTTCGAGAGTTTGGAATCTATTTTAGGAACCTTCTATGATATGATTGAGACCTACTTCTAGATGAGGAGGCCAGAGTGAGGCATTTTGAGGAGTCTTTGCATCTAGAGATCCAGTGCCAGGTCACCCCATTTATGAGGAAGAAATATCTTGAGGTGCTGTAGAGGGAAGAGGTTGTCGAGAGGACTTTGGCCAGGACCAGATCATCACGAGAGGGGAATCAGCATGATTCTTCATGAAGCAGAGTTATGGTCCAGGGTTCTCGGTTTTTAGGGAATAAGAGTTTCTGTTCACCTGGGGGTAGGTCCCAGCCATTCACATCTCATTTAACTAAAGGAAGAAACTCTTAGGCTTATTCCAAGGGATCAGGAACTTGTTTTTCTTATGGTGGTCATGGCCATCAGCAGTGGGAGTGCCCGACCTTTCAGAGCGGCCATCGTGCGCCAGGCACTCCGCTCTAGGTTCCTTCGTTGAGGCATTTCCAGCCAAGGCAGTAGCAGCCAATTGAACCAGCTTTAGATCAGTAGAGGGTAGATGGGGCGGGCAGAAGATAGCCTCATGATGATCCTCTTCCTCAGAGAGTAGAGTGCGGCCCAGGTGGTGGTCGTCATCAGGGTTATAGAGGCCGTGGAGGAGGTCGTGGTCAGCTTCATGCTCTAGCATTGCCAGCCCCAGGCGAGCCAGACGTTGTTTGAGGTACCCTTGGTTTTTTTCTACCTTGGTGTATGCCTTGTATGATTCTAGAGTGACACACTCCTTCATATCACCTACCCTTGTCCATGATTTGGGACTTGAGGTAGATAAGATTCCAGTGCCCTTGGCGTTGACTACGTCGGTTGGAGGTCGAGCTGACTTGTTTGAAGTATGTAGAGATTGTGAGCTAGTGTTGGGGCATCACCGCTCTTGGGTAGATTTCCAATGTTTACGAGTACAACCATATGATATCATCCTCAGCATGGATTGGTTGTATTCGGTGCAGGCTATCGTGGATTGCTTCGGGAAGAAGGTCATATTCATTGGTACAGATGGAGAGAAAGTGGTTTTTGTTGGTGAGCGAGATCCTTAGATGGTTCATAGGCACATTCCATCCTTATCATCCATGATGGCTGAGTTGATGCTGAGTTCTTCAGAGGTTCAACAGTTGGCATTTCCTAGGGTCGTAGAGGAGTACCCTGATGTCTTTACCGAAGAGGTTGTAGCATTACCCCCTCGACGAGAGATTAAGTTTGGGATCGAACGACATCCAGGACCGTCTCCTATATCTATGTCTCCATATAGGATGGCCCCTTCTGAGTTATGAGAACAACATGTGAAGCTTGATGGTCTGTTACAGTGTGGTTTTGTTCGGCCAAGTGTGTCACCGTGGGGTGCACCAGTTTTGTTCATGAAGAAGGCTGATGGCAGTTTGCGGTTGTGTGTCGATTATCGCCGCTTAAACAAAGTGACAATAAAGAATAGTTATCCTCTTTTGCAGATTGAGGATTTATTTGATCAACTGAAGGGTGAAAGTTGGTTCTCAAAGATCGACTTACGGTCAGGATATCATCAGATGCGTGTAAAGGATGGGGATATCCTAAATAATGCTTTCTATTTTCGTCATGGGCATTATGATTTCGTTGTAATGCTGTTCGGCATGATGAATGCTCCGGTTGTGTTCATGGGATTGATGAATGTTGTGTTCCATGAGTTCCTGGAAAAGTTTATGGTGGTCTTCATTGATGACATCCTTGTGTACTCCATATCTAAAGAGGAGCATGCAGAGTATCTACAAGCCATTTTTGGAGTTCTTCGCCAACATCAGATGTTCAGGAAGTTGTCTAAGTGTGAATTTTGGGCTCGAGAAGTCTGTTTCTTAGGGAATGTTGTGTCCCAATAGAGAGTAGTTGTGGATCCATCGAAGATAGAAGCAGTTGTGTCTTGGGCAGCCCCCAAGACAATTTCAGAGGTGCGAAGTTTTCTTTGGGCTCGCAAGATAATACAAGAGGTTCATAGACAATTTCTCATGAGTTGTGACTCCTCTAACAGCTTTGACCAGGAAGGATCAAGCATTCATATGGACTGATCAGTGTCAGACAACTTTTGAGTATCTAAAGGAGAAGTTAGTAAGTGATCCAGTTCTTTGTCTTCCAGTTGAGGGAGTTCAGTTTGATGTTTTTTGCGACACTTCACATATGGGGTTAGGGTGTGTCCTCATGCAGCGGAGGTCAGTTGTTTCTTATGGGTCTTGGTAGTTACTTCCCCATGAACGTAACTATGCCACCCATGATCTTGATTTGGCAGCCGTGTGTTTTTCTCTGAAGTTGTGGAGACATTAACTCATTGGTGATCGCTTTGTGGTTTTCACTAATCATAAGAGTTTGAGGTATGTTTTCTCTCAGCGGGACTTGAACTTGAGATAGATTCGGTGGATGGAGTTCCTGCAGGAATACGAATTCAAAATATCGTATACACCTAGAAAAGGGAATGTTGTAGCTGATGCGCTGAGACGAAAGTCACGTAGCGATGATGTGCGTGAATCTGGTGATTCCTGGAGAGTAATGGAAGAACATTCAGCATTACATCTTGATATGGGAGATGTTGGGGGTTTAGGCAGTCTTTTTCAGATGACAGTACAGTCAACCCTGGTGCAGAAGGTGGAAGAGTCCTAGTTGGGAGATCTAGAGGTGGAGGTTTGGAGAGACCAAGTTGTTTGTGGTGAGGCCCATGATGGTTGGTCGGAGGACAAAAAACACCGAGTGTTGTATTAGGGAAGGCTTTTTGTTCCCTTGGAGATGCACAAGATGGTTCTCAGAGATTTCCATAGTTCGCCTTTAGTAGTACATCATGGTGAGACAAAGATGTACTGATCCATAGGATTCAGTTTTGGTGGCCTGGGCTAAAGCGTGCGGTTGTGGAGTTTGTGTCTTGATGTTTTGTCTAACAGAGGGTGAAGGCCGAACACCGTGTTCCTGGTGGTCTTCTCCATCCATTATAGATTCCTCAGTGGAAGGGGGAGGACATCTCAATGGACTTTGTTATAGGTTTACCTCGAGCTCCGGAAGGACATGATGCTATATGGGTGGTAGTGGATCATTTAAACAAAATCGGCCCACTTTATAGCAATAAAGGAGTCTAGCACAGTGGAAGTTTTGTCGAGGTAGTATCTGGAGGAAGTGGTGAGACTTCATGGAGTCCCTAGGACGATCATTTTTTATTGAGATCCTCGTTTTACCTCTAAGGTGTGGAGGGGTCTCCAACATGATTTTGGTTCTCAACTATTCCTTAGTAATGATGATGTCATTAATATTTTCATATCTTTTTACATACTCCCTTTACTGATTTTATATTAAATGTGCAAAATTTTTGTGAAATATTAATGTTTAAATATTAAATATAATTTTTGAGAAGTATTTGAATTTATCCAGATTCAAGTCTGTTTAATTTTTTGACAATAACTATCACCCTACTTATCCAAATTGCACTATTCTTGTTTTCTAGGGTTCCCAGTTCCAATTATAACATTTCATTAGAAGTCACCTTTGGAAAATTCGTCCATTTAGAGGGTCATATGGACAACAAAAGAAGGCCCAAAAAACTGTGAAGAAACTGGAGCATATATGAAGGTTGAATTACTGGGCTCAATCCAGAAGTTAAAATACCTCAATTCTCCTCCCAAGTTCTGAGGACATTTCCAGGGGTCCATGATAAAAATTTCAGAACCCAATCGCAAATACAAGGGGCCCAAATGATGCATTGAAGTCCATCCCACCATTCTGGCCGGGATTTAAAAAAATCACACTAATATTTCCATTTCTCCTGATTTAGAACTCCATTCAACCTGATCATTTTCAGTGTGAAAGAGGAGGTTCGGGTGGCCAGATTTGTTGAAGAAATAATTTTTATTTGAGGGAATATTACAATTCAAAAACCCATTCACATTATGAACTTCAAAAAAGTATGTATTGAAATAGACAGATCATAATTTTTTACTAAAACCTCCATAACTTTGGTTCAATAAGTTTCATGGCTGCCATATTTTCGCAGTAGATAGAATATATGTTTATCTACAACTTTTAAGAAGGAAGTTTCTCAAGATTCGGATTTCTGGATGTCCATATCCGCGAGCCAAGTGGAGGTGTATTTCTGGAATGTAAATAGTCCACCACCTTGGGCTATAAATACATCCTCTCCTCTCCTTTCAAAGTGGTTGGCACTTCAGCACTTAAGGAGGAGGTTTGGCATTACTAGATCCTTGAAAAGGTTCTGGGAGGATATTCTTTGATCTTGTTTCAACAAGAGAGACCTCTCCTCCACTTCTCTTTCATGTTTGTTTATGTTTGCTTTCAATTGTAATTGTGTAACTTTGTTTTCATTTCAATCAAATTTTAGTGCTTGTTTATTCTTCAATAACTCTTATTCTTCTCCACCTTCTATAGTATTATACTAATGGTATTAAAGTAGTTTGAATCATTTTAAATTTCAGTCCCTTATTTTGCTTCCTCATTCAATCGAAATTCCATTTTTTTGATTCTCAAAATATTTCGTGTGTGTGTTCAACACACTACTCTTTTCTTGTCCCTTTCTTTTTCTAATATTTTTAAATCGTCTCCATAAACATTAAACCCAGATTATAAACAATCCTAATGGATGAGTAAATCTACTATTGGGGTCAGTTATAATTTGGGGATGTTAAGTGATTGAGATTTTTTGCTCGATGAGTATTCTTTAAATTAATATTGTGTATGTTAAACTTAATATGTCATGGATTAATGATATGTTTTGTTTAAAAAGTGGTTTCCATGGATTATTGGAACCATAAATACACTACCATAAATAAGTTTTTATTGAGATTAGAACCCTAAGTTAAGTTAATCCTTGGATTAAAGTTTTAACACTTAGGAATTCCAATCAACATCAACTTAAGACATGAGTGTTAATTTAATGCAATACAAAGCAAGGCTCAAGGATATCAAAAGCTTAACTCCCCAATAATGGAATCACCTCAATCATTATCAATTTGTTAAATCAATAATAATCAATTAGTCATTTCAATTAAGATCTACAAACAACCCCCCCAATCAGAATACAATTAACTAAAAACAAACGACTATTACAAAGTATCATCACCGAGGATTCAACCCGAGTGCTGCTATACACATTAGCAGAGCACCGGAACCTTGACCGGTCGATAGGTGACAATCGGCCGTGCTTTTAAAATTGTTTCTTTTCTGAGGACGGTGCTTTAATTAGTCATTAGTTTCTGGTTATTGTAATAAAAAACCCCAAAAAACAAATTTTTAAAAAAAATTGAAAAAAACACAAAGAAAAACTCGTCTTCTCATAAAAATCACAAACTAAAAAAATAAAAAGAAAAACCCATCTTCCGCTTTCTTCCAAAATCTCACTGAATGCCCCGTAGCCTTCCAAAAAATCCCTCGGATTTGTTTGACCCTGAAATTGAGAGAACACTTTTCCAGCTTAGGAGGAACATAAGAGATAATCAAATAATTCAAGAACCAATCATTGTCCAACTAGTTGAATTTGAAATGGCCAATCCTAGGGAACAAACCCTTAAAGAACTTTCTGCCCCTGATATGAATTACTAAACTCTTGTTATTCAATATCCAAGCATAGAGGCTGACTTCAAACTCATGTCGGGTTTGATTCATCTTCTTCCTCATTTCCACAGGCTTGCCGGTGAGGATCCACATCTCCACCTTAAAGAGTTCCAAGTAGTGTGCTCTACCATGAAGCCTCAAGGGGTTTCTAAGGAACAAATCAAACTCCAAGAATTCCCTTTCTCCCTAGCTGAATCCTACAATTCATGGCTCTACTACCTTCCTCCTAGTTCTATAACCACATGGAATGACAAGAAGCGACTCTTCTTAGAGAAATTCTTTCCTGCTTCTCGTAATGCTTCTATTCGAAAGGAAATAAGTGGTATCCATCAATTCCAAAGTGAATCACTCCATGAGTACTGGGAGAGGTTCAAAAATCTTCGTGCAACCTTTCCACACCATCAAAACCCTGACCAACTCTTGATTCAATACTTCTATGAGGGGTTATTGTCTATGGATAAAACTCTCATTAATACCGCAAGTGGCGGTGCTCTTGTTGATAAAACTCTTGCAGCTGCAAGAGATCTCATAAGTAACATGGCTGCAAACACACAACAATTCCATACTCAAGCACATACTCAAGTCAAACAAGCCCAAGATAATAAATCAATTGAGCTGAACAAGATGACCGAGTGGATGAGTGAACTTACAGGTCTTGTGCGACAACTAGATGTGGCTACCAAATCCCAAACCTCATCTTCTCCACATCACTATTTTTTGGACCTATCAAAAACTATGGAATCTGCAACTCTCCATCTCATCCAACTGACACATGTCCACAACTTCAAGAGGATCAATCTGATTCATCTGAACCAATGTTGCTCAATGCAGTATTTGCTCAGTGGAACACCAACCCTCAAATATCAGGTCAGTTTGTTAGGAACTTCAACCAACCTCACTCTGAGCCCTTCTCTTCTACATTCAACCAAGTCTTAAGGTATGTTAACCCCATGTCTCACCCCCCTCAATTCCCTCCTCAAAACTCAAACCAATTCCAATATAGTCAAGGTGGTGGTAACTTCAATCAGCCTCATCCTTTTGTTCCTTATCCTCAAAGGAACAATCCTCCTCCTAGATTCCATTATCCTAGTGAGCCTTCCCAATTCCAAAACCAATACAATCGCTTTCCCAAGAACCAAAATCAATATAATACCAATCCGAGACAAACCTCTTCTTCCAAGAAACCATGGGAAAGTACAGTAGAAGATCTTGCCTCCTTCACCCATTCAAGCTTCAAAAACATTGAAACTCAAATAGGTAAACTTGCATCCCACCTAAGCTAGAAACAAAAATCCAATTCTTCCCAACTTCCAACTCAACCATTACCCATCCCCAAGGGTAATGTAAGTACAATTGAACTTAGATCAGGAAAGCACATTGTTATGCCTCAATATAAGTCTTCTATCCATCCTTTGAATGTTGACCTAGAAAATGAAAATAAAAATAAACTTGAAAAGGAACCTGAATCCATTCCCTCACCTCCTTCCATTCCACTTAGGAATCCAATTCCTTTTCCTCAAGCTATTTCTAAACCAAGGAAGTCCTTTGAACTTGATCCTGAAATGCTCGACATGTTTAGACGTGTTGAAGTCAACATTCCCCTCTTAGATGCCATAAAAAAATTCCTAAGTATGCCAAGTTTCTCTAGGATTTGTGTACCCACAAGAGGAAACTTAGGACCTTAGAAAATGTTTCCAGCCAGCAGTCTATTCCCATAAAGTGCAATGTTCCAGGGACCTTTATGGTTCCATGCCAAATTGGATGTTCAAACTTTGATGATGCACTCATAGACCTAGGAGCCTCAATTAATGTCATGCCCAAATCCATATTCTCCAACCTTGGTCTAGGTCCTTCACCCAACGGGTGTTTTCATCCAGTTAGCTAATCGAAGCACAGCTAGTCCCGAGGGAATAATTGAGGATGTCCTTGTCCTAGTCAATGATCATATCTTCCCTGCTGATTTCTATGTCCTTGACATGGAAGATGAGATGACCTCTTCTCGATCACCCCTAATTCTAGGAAGACCATTCCTCATGACTGCAAGAACCAAGATTGATGTCCATTCAGGCATCTTATCCATGGAATTTGGTGACCAACTGGTCAAGTTTGACATTTTCCAAGCCATGTGATACCCATCTGAGGACCACTCTGCATTCTCAATTCATACCTATGAGGACACTTCTAAGAGTCAATCGAACCCCGATCCACCGTGTTCTTCATGTTATAATGGAAAAGGATCTTGTGAAATCTTCACTATGATTAACCAAGTCATAAATGGTGATGTTGATGTGGAACTCTCATTCATAGACTCCATAAATCTAGTGGAACTTGAAAACTCTCTTTAATTCCACATCAATTCTAATCTCTATTGCTCCACTTTAGACAGTATTAAGGAAAATGAACCTGAAGCAACTGAAGTCCCTTCTTCTATTCCTAAGTTTTCGAGACCAAAAGTGAAAGATGAGACTAATCTGAAACCCCTTCCTACACACCTAAAATATGCATTCCTCTTCCATGATCACTCATATCCTGTCATTATCTCTGCCACACTTACTGAAACCGAGGAGTCCAAACTTGTTCAAGTGTTAGAGGAAAACAAAAAGGCCATAGGTTGGACCCTAGATGACATACCAAGAATTAACCCTGCCCTTTGCATGCATCACATCCATCTTGAGGAGTCATCCAAACCAATTAGACAACCACAAAGAAGACTCAATCCACTCATCCTTGAGTTTGTAAGGGAAGAGATCACCAAGCTTCTTCAAGCTGGTATTATCTACCCAATTTCTGATAGTGAATGGGTAGGTCCAATTCAAGTTGTACCTAAGAAGGGTGGGATAACTATTGTCACAAATGAACATGGAGAGGTAGTCACAACTCGAGTGAATAACAAATGGGTTGTATGAATAGATTATCGAAAATTGAATGCTGAAAAACGAAAAGATCACTACCCTCTTCCATTCCTTGATCAAATGCTAGAAAGATTAGCTGGAAAGTCACACTATTGCTTTCTGAATGGATACACCGGCTATTTTCAAATCCCAATTTCACATCAGGACCAAGAAAAGAAAACTTTCACATGCCCCTTTGGAACATATGCATATAGAAGAATGCCTTGGGGCCTTTTTAATGCTCCTACAACATTCCAGAGGTGTATGATGAGTATCTTTTCAGAATTCATTGAACATTGCATGGAAGTCTTCATAGATGACTTCACCATTTATGGTGAGTCATTTGAATCTTGTTTGAATTCACTCTCTCTATCCCTTCAAAAGTGTTTCAAGTGTAACCTTGTGTTAAATTTTGCAAAATGTCACTTCATGGTTGAAAATGGGATTGTTCTAGGGCACATTGTTTCAAAAGATGGTATTAAAGTCGATCCTGCCAAAATTGAAGTGATCCAATCACTTCTTCCACCCACTTCTATTCAAGACATCTATTCATTTATTGGTCATGCTAGTTTCTATTGGCGATTCATCCATAAATTTAGTAAAATTTCCCTCCCACTCACTCATTTTCTCCAAAATGATGTCACCTTCCATTTTGATGAGGTTTGCAAGAGAGCCTTCATTGAACTCAAAACTGGTCTTACATCTGCCCTGATAATCCAACCCCTAGATTAGTCATTACCCTTTGATTTGATGTGTGATGCTTTTGATAGAGCTGTTGGGGATGTTCTTGGTCAAAGAAGAGAAATAATTCCTCATGTCATCTATTATGCCTCAAAAACATTGGATGAAACTCAATCTCACTACACTGTGACTGAAAAAGAACTTATAGAAGTGGTTTTTGCCTTAGATAAATTCCGGTCCTATCTCTTAAGTGCAAAAATCATCATCTTCACAGACCATTATGCTATTAAGTTCGTACTCAAGAAAATTGATTCCAAACCGAGGCTAATAAGATGGATCCTAATGCTCCAAGAGTTTGACCTTGAAATCAAAGATAGACCTGGAAATGAAAACCTTGTGGCTGATCACTTGAGTATAATTTATAATTTTTCTCATTCAGAAATTATTGATCCTGAATTCCCCATTTAGAACCTTTTGTCTCTCACTCCAATGTTACAATGGTATGCCGCAATTGTAAATTATTTGGTTTCTGGTGTTTTTCCTGAAAAGTTTTCAAAAGAAAAAAAATAAAGTTGAAAAGTGATTCAAAATACTATTTTTGGGAAGAAAATATACTTTGGAAAACTGGGGCAAACATGGTAATTATAAGATGTGTTGAAGAAAATGAGCATTCTTCCATCTTAGAATTTTGTCACTCACTTCCCAGTGGTGGACACTTTGGACCACAAAGGACCTCCCGAAAGGTCCTAGACTCTAGATTCTTCTGGCCTTCACTCTTCAAGGACTCACATGAGTTCTTTCAATTATGTCCCACTTGCCAAAAGTTTGGCACAATTTCCAATAGAAATAAAATTCCTCCAAAGCCTTTAATTTTCTGCGATATCTTCGATGTTTGGGGAATCGATTTCATGGGACCATTTCCCCCTTCCAATGGATTATCATAAATTCTTCTTGCGTTCAATTATGTTTCAAGGTGAGTTGAGGCCAAACTCACTAGGAAGGATGATGCTCATACTGTTAGTGAGTTCCTAAAGACCCACATATTCCAATGATTTGGCACACCACGTGCCTTGATCAGTGACTTAAGAACCCATTTTTGTAATAGAACCATGGAAGCTCTTATGAAAAAGAATGGGGTTGTACATAAAACTTCAACTGCATATCACCCCCAAACAAATGGCATGGATGAACTTTCTAATATAGAAGTTAAAGGAGTGCTTGAGAGAATTGTAAAACCCACCAGAAAATACTGGCCTGAAAGACTTGGTGAAGTACTTTGGGCTTATCAAACTGCGTATAAAACACCCATTGGGATGTCTCCTTTTAGGATAGTTTTTCTTAAAGCATGTCATCTACCACTTAAAATCCAATATAAGTCTTTTTGGACTGTGAAAACCTGTAATTTTGGTTGTGAAAAATCTGGTGAAGAAAGATTATTGCAATTGGCTGAACTGGAGGAGCTTCGACTTGAATCCTATGAGAATTCCAATCTTCACAAAGAGAAGGCTAAGGTACTCCATGACAGACACATCCTGAAAAAGGTATTTCATGAAGGTGAAAAGGTATTGCTCTTCAATTATTGATTCCGACTTCACCCAAGTAAGCATAATTCTCGTTCGGAAGGTCATTTTGTTATTACTAATGTTTACCCATTTGGTGCAGTGCAAGTCCAAGACCCCTCTTCCAAAAAGACATTCACGGTTAATGGAAATCGGTTAAAGCATCACTATGAGAGGACACGAAATCCTGGATCATCATCTACATACATTGGATACCCAACTTCTCCAGTCAACCCACCACTGGATGGAGATGACGACCCACCAAATCTAAACCAGGGGCACCTCTTTCCCTTTAACTCTCTCTCTATCTCTTCCTCTCTCTACCTCGTTCTTATTTTTCCTCTCTCTTTAATTTTTTTTACCACTTTATTTATCAAAACCTTTCTTTTTCACTTTCTCTTTTATGTGGGTGTATCTTTATAAAATATATATAAAAACCTAAAAAACTAAAAAAACCAAGAAAACAATCACTTAAAAAAAATACAAAAAATTAAAGAGTCATGCTTACTCACCATCGAGTTTTGAAATTTTGTCCAACTATTTTGGGGAGTTAATAGACATGTTTTCATCTCAATTTTTTTTTATTTTCATCATGAATTTGGATAAAGAATTTTGTGTCACAATTAACAAATTTTTAATGCTCATTTTTTGATTTCGAAAATGCTTTTCCCGAACCATGAGGAACAACATTTGATTACATGCCAAGGCCACCTATGGACATCTTTTCAAAATTTGTGTTTTCAACCCCATTTGCGAGTCTTGAGTTTGTGGACCTTCGAGCTGAATTTCCTGCCTTAGTGTGCATTAATATGATAGAGGCATTTTCTGAACCACATGAGAATCACAATATCCAAATAGCCTCCCATTTCCCTTACATTAATCCTCCTTTTGAAAGCCCCTTCGAGCCTATGAAAACCTTTTCTTTGATATCCACATTACAAGCCCAATACCTTTTCCACCCAATATCAACATGTATTTTCATTGCATATTTTTTTGAAATTTAAGTGTGGGGGGAATGGATTTCATTGTTTGGGTACCCTATTATTGATTTTCAACGAGTTATCATCTACTTGAGGGAAAGCATCCATTTCAGTGTGGGGGAGAGGTTGTCATTCAGTGTGTTTTGGAGAATGTAATTTACTTCCATTTATGTAATTTTGTAAATGTTTTTGACAAGTGTTAAAAAAAATAAAAAATGATGAAAAAAATCAATTTTTTTTGCAAAAATGGGTTGTGTCTTGGGTATGTCAAAAATCACCCTTTCTCAACCTTTGATCTTGTTATAACTTTTACAATTAGTGTAATTAGTAGATCAAACATGGGTTGGGATATGAGTGTGAGGTCTTTTCAAAGTCCAACTTTCGAAAAAACAAAGAAAAAAAAGAGAAGAAAAAAAATAACACTTGCATTATATTCTTATTGGGAGAAGTTCTGTGTTTTTTAAATATTTAATCTTCTCATTACCTTCATATTTTTTTCCTCTATTGTGTCTTTCTTCACAAAATCATTCCCTTGTAAATATGTGTTTTCATTTCCTTCCATGTTTTATTTCAAAAAATGTGCATTGGTTTTTCTATGTTGGTATTTTAACCATCTTATTCTCTCTCTTGGACATTATATCCATACCTTCCCATAGCCACAAAAAAACCCATTAAAAATACCTCTTGATTCTTGTTCAATTCGGATAGAGATTGAAAGCTGAGATCTCTTTTCAAACTCTAAGATTTTGACTTTTGGTTGGTGAAAGAGTGAATCTCCACAAATAAATTTTATCATCTTGAGAGGTGTGAGTTTTGAGTGTCCACAATTTCCATTTCTAAATTTGAGCATGAAAAAATGAATTAGTTCTGGAACATTGTTTCTGTAATAACTCATGGTGGATTTCAAAATGGATGAGTGAAATAGTCTAAACCTCCCCTGATTGAAGAAAACAAAATTTTAATATTTGTTGATGAGTGAAAATGAGTTTGTCTTATTTTTATATTTATTTCCCATGAGGACATGAACAAGACTAATTGTGGGGGATTTGATGTTATTAATATTTTAATATATTTTTACATACTCCCTTTACTGATTTTATATGAAATGTGCATAATTTTTGTGAAATATTAAGGTTTAAATGTTAAATATAATTTTTGAGCACTATTTGAATTTATCCAGATTCAAGTCTGTTTAATGTTTTAACAATACCTATCACCGTACTTATCCAAATTGCATGATTCTTGTTTTTTAGGGTTCCCAATTCCAATTCCAACATTTCATTAGAAGTCACCTTCGGAAAATGCGTCCATTTAGAGGGTTATATGGACCACACAATATGGCCCAAGGAAACTGTGAAGAAACTGGACCATATATGAATGTTGAATTACTGGACTCAATACAGAAGTCCAAATACCTCAATTCTCCTCCCAAGTTTGGAGGACATTTCGAGGAGTCCATGATAAAAATTTAGGAACCCAATCAAAAATACAAGGGGACCAAATGATGCATTGAAATCTGGCCCACCATTCTGGCCGGGAATTTTACAAATGACACTAATATTTCTATTTCCCCTGATGTATACATACATTCTAGCTGAGATTTTTCAGTGTGAAATAGGTTATTCGGATGGCCATCTTTGATGAAAAAATAATTTTTATTTGAGGTCATATTCCTATTCAAAAGCTCATTCATATTATGGACTTCAAAAATGTATGTATTGAAATTGACAAATCATAATTGTTTACTAAAACCGCCATAACATTGGCTTAATAAGTCCAATGGCCACCACATTTTCACAGTAGAAAGAATATATTTTTATATACAACTTTGAAGAAGGAGGTTTCTAATGATTCGGCTTTCTGGATGTCCATATCCGCGAGCCAATTGGAGGGTTATTTCTGGAATGTAAACAGTCCACCACCTTGGGCTATAAATACATCTCCTCCCCTCCTTTCAATGGGGTTGGCACTTCAGAACTTAAGGAGAATGTTTGGTATTACTAGATCCTTAAAAAGGTTCTGGGAGGATATTATTTGATCTTGTTTCAACAAGAGAGACCTCTCCTCCACTTCTCTTTCATGTTTGTTTTTGTTTGTTTTCAATTGTAATTGTGTAACTTTGTTTTCATTTAAATCAAATTTTAGTGATTGTTTATTCTTCAATACCTCTTATTCTTCTCCACCTTCTATAGTATAATATTAAGGGTATTAAAATATTTTGAATCATATTAAATTTCAGTCTATTATTTTTCTTCCTCATTCAATCGAAATTCCATTTTTTTTGATTCTCAAAATCATTCATGTGTGTGTTCGGCACACTACTCTTTTCTTGTGCATTTATTTTTCTAATCTTTTTAAATCGTCACCATAAACATTAAACCCAGATTATAAACAATCCTAATGGCTGAGTAAATCTACCATTGGGGTGAGTTATAATTTGGGGATGTTAAGTGATTGAGATTTTTTGCTCGATGGGTATTCTTCAAATTAATATTGTGTATATTAAACTTAATATGTCATGGATTAATGATATGTTTTGTTTAACAAGTGGTTTCCATGGATTATTGGAACCATAAATACACTACCATAAATAATTTTTGATTGAGATTATAACCCTAAGTTATGTTAATCCTTGGATTAAAGTCTTAACACTTATGAATTCCAATCAACGTAAACTTGTGACATGGGTGTTAATTTAATGCAATACAAAGCAAGGCTCAAGGATATCACAAGCTTAACTCCACAATAATGAACTCACCCCAATCATTATCAATTTGTTAAGTCAATCATAATCAATTAGTCATTTCAATTAAGCTCTTCAAACAAACTCCCCCAATCAGAATACAATCAACTAAAAATAAACAACTATTTCAAAGTATCATCGCCGAGGATTCAACCCGAGTGCTGCTATACACATTAGAAGAGAAACAGAACTTTGACCAGTCAATAGGTGACAATCAGCCATGAGTTTCAACTGCTTTTCATCCTCAAATATATGTTTAGACAGAGTGAACCATATAGACTCTTGACGACATGTTGCGCTCTTGTGTTTTTTACTTTCGAGGTTCATGGATGAGGCACCGACCCTTGGTGGAGTTCACCTACAATAATAGTTTTCACTCCACCAATGGTATGGAGTCTTTTTAAGTCTTGTATGGTCGGCCTTTCCATTCTCCATTATGCTGGACTGGGGTCGGAGAGTCAGCAATTCTCAGACTGGAACAAGTGCAGAATACAACATAGATGGTTCATGTGATTCATGAGAGGATGAAGACAGCGCATGATCTTCATAAATCATATTTTGATCAAAGAAGGAGACCCTTAGAGTTTAATGTTGGGGATCATGTGTTTCTGAAGGTGACTCCCCGTTATGGGCAGTGAAGGTTTGGTCGTGGAAGTAAGCTTTCTCTCTGGTTTGTTGGGACTTTCGAGGTGTTAGCTCGTGTTGGAGTTGTGGCGTATCGAGTAGCGCTTCCCCCTCAGATGATTCAGATACATGATTTTTTCCATGTATCACAGCTTCGTCATTATCTTCATGATGACTATCATGTTATCGATTGGGGAGAGATCTATGTTGATGATGATGCAACCTTTGAGGAACGACCTGTGGATATCCAAGACCGCAAGGAGAAGGTGTTGTGTGGGCATTCTATCCCCTTAGTCTGTGTCTTGTGGAGACACGGTGGCATGGAGGAGATTACCTAGGAGCGTGAGTCACAAATACATGCTCAGTACCTAGAGTTTTTTAATGTTTAACTCTTTTCATGTAATGATGTTTCCTTCATGGTTAGACCATTCTTGTTTTATTTATGAACTTCTTTTGTTCCTTTTGTGGCTTGCTCTATTTTGGGAGGTATCTCGATGGGTGGTTGTTCGGACCCCATTTCTTTGTTTTTTTGTATTTATTTTGGTTTTGAATTCTCAAGGATGAGAATGTGTTGAGAGGTATCTGATGTAATGGCCCAGGCCTCTCTGGTCCATTACTTTGTGAAAATGTGGTGTAGGAGGTGTTCCAGGAGGTCAAGGTGACTTATCCCCAACACTTTTCCAAATTTCTAGTTCTGTGAACTGTGTTTCCAGTTTTATGAACAGTATCGGTAGGTGAACATTGTTTCTATTAGTGAGGTTCCATAAACAGTGTTTCTATCGGTGAGGTCTATCGGTGAGGTCTATCGGTGAGGTCTATCAGTAGACTTGTATAGTGTTTCCAGTTTTATGAATAGTATCAGTAGGTGAACAGTGTTTATATCGGTGAGGTCTATCGGTAGACTTGTACAGTGTTTCCAGTTTTGTGAATAGTATCAGTAGGTGAATAGTGTTTTTATCGGTGAGGTTTAGTGAACAATGTTTCTATCGGTGAGGTCTATCAGTAGACTTGTACAGTGTTTCCAGATCGGTAGGCTTGTACAATGTTTCTAGATCAGTAGACTTGTACAATGTTTCCAGATCGGTAGGTGTACAGTGTTTCTATATCGGTAGACATGTACAGTGTTTCCAGAACGGTGAAGCGGTGAGGTCTATCGGTAACCTCTAACGGTGAGGTGTATCAATAGCCTCTAATGGTGAGGTCTATCGGTAACCTATAATGGAGAGGTCTATCGGTAACCTCTAAAGAAGAGGTCTATCGGTAACCTCTAATGTTGAGGTCTGATGGCAACCTTTTGTTTCCTTTACCAAATTTTGTGTATGAGAACAGTGTTTCCAACTGCCTATAGTTTCGCCCCTTTGACGTTTCCTTTGACATAAAATACATTTAAAGACTTATTTTAAGGACATTAAGGCCGATTCAAATGCCATAAATCCTATTTTAATTATCCCTATAGCTCGGGATGTTTTTTTACGTGGTCAAACTACATGGGATAATGCGATCCACTTTTAATGGAAAATTAAGCGTATCTTAAACCATCGCCCCATTAAATCTTCAAAAGGGACAAGATATCATCCTCCCTTGTTCTTCCTCTTTGTTCTCAGCTATGAGACTCCTGTAGGAGTTTTACAATCAAACCCTACTCCTCCGATTGGTTCCGCTCTATTTTGGATGCAACCGAGCTGTGTCGGTTAATCCTCCATATAAGGTATGTTTTATAGTCATTCCTTTGGGGATCATCTTCTCTTGTTTCTCCATTCCATATTATAACATGTAATCTCCAAGATTCTAATGGGTTTTTAATGGGGTTTGGTTGCTACTGTCGTACTGTGTCATCCTCTGGTTGATGCAGTTGTTGCGAGAGGAGGATTGTGACCCATTGTGTGGATAAAGAATGTCAAGAATTGTTGAGGTAGGGGATTCAGTTCTTCTCTTTTCTTTTACGTGAAACTATATCGTTAGCATATTTTATCCCAGTGGATCACAATGGAATTGACATAATAAATATTTGAACTGGAAAAATAAATTAATATCTATCATATGTTATTGCCTCTTATTTTTATTGATAGCATGATATCTATGCTTGCTTTGTTTAGCTATTTGTTCTTGATGGAAATCTATAAGGAACTAAACTGGGGTTAATTAATAACTGTTGGATAAAGATAAAGAGGCATGAAAAAGAATCCGATTCTTATTATAATTTGATGTTAATCAAATTAGTTTAGTAAGCATGATTATTTATCTATGATAGCTTACTGATAAGGTTTCCCGAACATGGAACCTATATTTAATAAATCTGTTAATTCATGATGGATTAAAGAACCACTTGTTTGATAATTTCTAAAAGGGTTCTGAGTTACCCTCTTTATTGTTAAGGGGACAAGAGCCCAGTTGTTGTGATGTTGTTTCCTGCTGCTTGTGCTGTGATGTTTGCCTGGATGGCTGTTGTCATATGTGGAGGCATGGAGACTTTTGGAAGTGGTAGCAGATGACGCCTAGAGTGGTGAGATGCCTCGGTTTATGCATGTGGGTGTCGGCTAGGACACCAGGGGTCATGGAATGAGATAGATGTGATTGTTATATGCTTGTTGATTCTTTGGTTGATTATCTGCTTTACTTTTCCCCACTGCTCATGATAGCTGGTCTTGCTTACCCTTCTTTCGAAAAACTAGGTAATGCCCATAGTGTGGTTGTGAGATATAATTTATTCTGTACTTTTTATGTTTCTATACACTACTCCACCCTATCAGTAAGGGAAACTTACACCCCGGGGATCCTGAGCCCTGGGGGGTGTTTTCCCCAACATTCTGGTGGGAGGGAAAATGGCTGACTACCCCAATTGGCCTCGCTCTCTTCTCATGGTACACTACTGGAAATCATGGTTTTCCCAACAGTTGTATACCAACGGTTCTTTTGAACCATTGGTATAGGTTTTCTTTACCAACGGTTTTCATTAACCGTCGGTATTAATCTATAAAAATTGATTTTTCCGAATGGTTTCATCAAATCGTTGGGAAAGATTGGAAGAAATTTCGTTTTCCCAATGATTTCATCAAACCGTTGGGAAGGATAGGGAAACAATCAGTTTTCCTAATGGTTTAAGGAAACCTTTGGGAAAACTCTATCTTTCCCAATGGTTTTTAAAAACATCTGGGAAAGATTTCCCCCAAATAAATTCTAGCCGAACCCCCACCCAGCCCGATTGTAGACCGATTGCAGACAGAACCTAATCGAGATCCTGAATTCTTCCCAGCCGCAACACTCTTTCCACCCAAGATCCATCTTCAATCAAACAAAATATTATTTCACACTTCAAATTAGTAAGTGTTACCTTAGTTTTAGCGTTATTTCTATATTTTTTTTGTGTTTAATTTTTTGATTTAGGTTAAATTAGGGTTGCTGTCTACGAAACCGTTGGATTTGTTTTATGTTTTTTGATCTAAACGTCAAACATGGTAAAGGGTTTGTTTAGTGGGTTGATATGGTACTTTTGGTGGAATTTATTTTAGTTGAAAATTGGATTTTGATTTGGATGAATTGATGTTTCAATTTGAGGTGGGGGAGGGTGTGCAGATGGGGGGGGGGGGGGATGTCGAGGGCTATCCAAGTGGGGTGGGGGAGGGGCTGTCTAGGTACGGTGGGGAGGGGGCTGGGTTGTCCAAATGGGGTGGGGTATGGCTTTTTGGGGTGGGGGAGGGGATTTCTAGGTAGGGTGGGGGAGGGGGTTGTATAGGTAGGGTGGGGGAGGCGGCTGGGTTGTCCAAATGGGGTGGAGGTAGGGTTGTTTGGGGTGGGGTAGGGGGCTATCTAGGTAGGGTGGGGGAGGGGCTGAGTTGTCCAAATGGGGTGGGGGTAGGGCTGTTTGGGGTGGGGGAGGGGCTGTCTAGGTAGGGTGGGGGAGGGGGATGTCTAGGTAGGGTGGGGAGGGGTTGGGTTGTCCAAATGGGGTGTGGGTAGGGCTGTTTAGGGTGGGGGAGGGTGTGCAGGTTGGGTGGGGGAGGGTGTCCAGGCAGGGTTGTCCATGTGCGGTGGGGAGGGTGTGCAGGTGGGGTTGGGGAGGGGCTATCTAGGTAGGGTGGGGGGGATGGGTTGTCCAAGTGGGGTGACAGTTGGGCTGTCCAGGTGGGGTGGGGGTGTGTTTTCCAAGTGGTTTGTGGGGGGTAGGGGTGTCCAGGTATGGTAGGGGGGCTAGGTTTTCCAATTGGGGTGGGGGTAGGGCTGTCCATGTGGGGTGGGGGTGCTGGGTTGTCCAAGTGGGGTGGGGGTAGGGCTGTCGAAGTGGGGTGGGTGGGGTGGGGGTAGGGCTGTCCAAGTGGGGTGGAAACCCTAAATTCAATGTTTTAATTGGATATTTGGTTTTTTTTTATTAGGGATTATGTGTTTGAGGCATTCCCATTACTATTGTGGGTGGTTTTAATCAAAAGTTATGATGTTGGAACCATTTATGATGTTGTTGTATCTATTTAATCTCATTTCACCTAACTTAACATTAAATTCTATATCACATTTGGTTTCTATTTTTTAATTTCCAGTTAAGTTATTTGTGGTCGATGATTGCCTCATGGTAATTGTTTTCAATGGTTTGGCGTGGAAATTGGGCATTTAATGTGATTTTTCCAAATGGGGGTGCCTTGAGAATACTCCAAATATTTGTTAAAAATGATCAAAGGGATTTTATTATTTAAAGTGGATTTTGAAAGATATTTTCTATTAATGTTCAATCCTATTGAATTGTTTATAAAAAATGACTTATATAAATTCTTTTTACAGAATGGACAGAAGTTGGATGTATGAAACTGATCGGATCTCAAGCGATTTTCAAAACAATTTGGAGATCTTTACAGATTTTGCATTTCACAATGCTTCAGATAGTGGCCGCATACATTGCACATGTTCCAATTGTGTTGGTAGACCTTGGTTGAGCTGTGAAGAAGTTAGCTACCACATAACCAAAAAGTGTTTTCAAGAAAACTACTTTATGTGGTATCACAATGGGGAGAAAATGAAATCTCAAATTGGTGATGATTGAAATGAAAGGACTGGAATGGAGAATTTGTTATATGATCGGTTTCTGTTTATTCATCATCATGAAAAATAATGGATTTTGACTTAAGAAGACGTCGATATGAGGACAGCTAATGCATCTAGTTTAAATGATGATATTGATAGGGTGAAAAAATTTAATGATGCTGCCGCGACTCCAGTATAACGACAATGCGATAAAATGAAAAAGCCGGAATTTTTAATCCGATTGTTTCATGGGAAAACTATGTATGGGATTTCTAATACAGCAATCAATTACATTCTTACCCTCTTGAAGGATTTACTTCCAGATGATGCAGATATTCCCTCAAACCACTATATGGCATGGAAGTTATTTGAGGAACTTGGATTTTCAAGAAACAAAATTCATGCTTGCCTGAAAGATTGTAGTTTATTCTGGGAGGAAACCGCTGAATGAAATGATTGTATAAAATGTGGTACATCCCGCTGGAAGTCAAAATCTGATGGAACACCATCTCGCATTCCACATAAAGTAATGTGGCACTTTCCATTGATCCCCAGACTCCAGAATCTTTTTAGTTCTGATGAAATATCAATAAAAATGAGATGGAATGATACCGAGAGAAAGAAGACTAATGATGAGTTTGTTCATCCTACTGATGGATTTTCATAGCAGAGATTTGATGCTCAACATCCTGATTTTGCAGCTGACGTGTGTAATGTGAGTCCAGGTCTTTAATGCAACAGTTTTAATTTGTTTGGGAAGATGCTTACTTTTCACAGCACACGGCCAGTTTTTATACACATTTATAATCTTCCCTCATGGTTGTGTATGAAAAAACCTTTCACTTTCATGAGTATACTCATATCCGGTCCTTCTGATCCCGGCATTGATATTGATGTATACATGCAACCTTTAATAAAAGAGTTGAAACTTCTTTGGGATGGGGGTGTGCGCACATACGATGCATGTTCAAAAGACATATTTCAGATGCGTGTTCTGCTTATATGGACGATCAATGATTTTATAGCTTATGAAATGATGTCTGGATGTAGCACGTAGGGAAAACTATCATGTCCAGTTTGTATGAAGAATACACAATCCAGAATACTGAAATGACACTGTAGTTTCAGTTTTATGGGACATCGACGATTCTTGCCAAAGGATCATCCATATAGAATGAATCGTCGAAGATTTGATAATACTATAGAGACCGATGATCCACCTCAGCATATGTCTGGAACTGATGTGCTTAATGAATTGAAAGATTTCAGTTTTTCATTTGGGAAGGGTCAAATGAAATTTGTAAAGATAAAGAATGTTTCCACTAAAACTTGTTACAATTGGAGGAAGAGGAGTATCTTTTTTAATTTTCCTTATTGGTCAATGAATTTGTTATTTCATTTCTTAGACGTAATGCATATTGAAAAGAATATATGCAAAATGTTGCTTTGGGTTCTTGTAAATGTCAAGGGGAAGACAAAAGATGATTTACGATCTCAGCGTGACTTGGTGGATTGGGGCATTAGACCAGAATTGCATCCTGTGCGTATCAGTGAAAATAAATGGAAACTTCCAAGTGCTTCTTATGTGATGACACCTAAGAAAAAAACAATTTCTGGAAGTATTAGAGACTATTAGAGTTCCTTATGGTTATTCAAGCAACATATCTAAATGGGTCAACAGAAGAGAGTTGAAGCTAAAATCTTTGAAGACTCATGATTATCACGTTCTACTGCATGAGTTGCTTCCAATAGCAATCCGTCAACTTTTTTCCAATAATGTAAGCGTGGATATTATTCGGTTGTGCCATTTGATTAGATATCTTTGTGCTAAGAAGTTTTCCAAGTCTTTCTTGGAAAAAATGTTGACAGATGCCCCATTAATTTTGTGTGAGTTGGAGAAAATATTTCCTCCATAATTTTTCACATGCATGTTGCATATGAATGTCCATATTCCCACTGAAATACTTCTTGGAGGACCTGTTTCTTTTCATTGGATGTATCCAAATGAACAAAATATGTTCACATTAAAGTCTTTTGTCCGAAAAAGAAATCATCCCGAAGGTTCTATAATGAACGGTTACCTGGCTCAAGAATGTATGGATTTCTGCTCGATGTATTTGATTGATCTTACTACAAGATTGAACAGACCAATGAGAAATAAAGAAGAATAGTACGAGCAAATTGAACCCAGTTTTCCATCACTTCCTCAAACAGGATGAATTCCTGGATCATATACATTGAAGACATTAATCCATGAAGAGCGGGAGATGGAACATCGCACAGTTTTGTTCAACTATGATTTTTTCGATGACTATATCAGGTAAATAAATTAATTATGTATATCTTACATATATATCTATTAAACTATTCATATTTTTTATCTATAGGGAATATAAAACAATGATAAATAGGAAGCATCATTCTTTATCTTTGATAAGAAGAGAGAATTTTCATAGAGAAGAGTTTTCTACTTGGTTAAAATTGAAGGTAAACATATTACTATTTAAATAAATTATTTCAATATTTAATTAAGTTTAACAGTCATTTATATTTCAGGTATTGAGTTTTTTTGCTGACTCTGTCTCTGAGGAAATAAGAGCTTTGGATTTCGGTCCTAATACCGTGGTTCGTGACTATAAATCGATTGTTATCAATGGGTACAAATTTATTGTCACTGAATGAGAAAAGAACATGAGTAGACAACATGATGGTGTTATGGTTACTGCCACAACAAATTTTTAAGCGAGTTCATCAGATAGTAGACCGCGATTTGAAAATGTGGGTTATTATGGAGTCATTGAGAAAATAATAATATAGGATTATTACTCTCATGGACGAGTCACAATGATGAAATGCCCTTGGTTTGATTTGATGACGAGACATGGCACATTTATTGATGAATTTGGATTTTGAGTAATTAATATGACTCACACTCTTGCTACTGAAGAACCATATGTGTTGGCATCAATGGATAAACAAGTTTTTTTTTTCAAAGACCAACTTCGACCTGAATTTGGTGTCATAGTTGAAGTAATTTTAAGACATATTTTTTATGATGGTGATGATGGAATTGACACTGTCCCTATTGCCATTGTAACCAATACATTTATTTCTTTTGATGAATCCTATAGCTTAATTATCAGAGTTTATTGTGAACCTGAAGTTGTGGTTGAAAATATATAGAATCATCCATCCATGTTCTCAATTCTTTTGGTTTACCTTGAGTTGGGTTGTTAATGTTGGTAATATTCAAATTGATTTAGTATTGATCATAAATATTTTTTAGCTTACTTGACCGTTATGTGAATTTTCAATGTTTATTGGTTGCTGTTTTATTTGAATTGCATTTTATAATTTGGAATTGAACTGTATTCAAGCCTAGTCAAACAATATTTCTAACTTGGTGAACATTACAACTTGAATGATTTATTAAATTCATTCAAGTTCTTATAAAACAATTGATAGCTAAATTACCAATGAATCCCCCTATTTTCTCATATATTTAGTTTTATTGGTTTACACATTAGTTTTCTTTTTCTAATTAATTATATATTTGTTTTAAAAAGTTGGAAATGTAGCCAATTGAAGAGAGACGAAGGAAAAAATGATGGAGAACAATCATCGGATGGCGGAGATGGGCGTTCCACCATTAGTGCCTATAGTGAGTACTTTATTTCATATATATATATATATATATATTTAAAGAATATATAATGTCATGTGATTAATTTTTTTGTAAACATTTTTTTAGGATCCACCTATACGTCGACAGTTATTCGATGAGGAGCCTAGTACTGGTCCTAGTACTCAGGCCGGTGGTACGAGGAGGGTTCGTACCAGAGGTGGACGATCAGTCGTGCGTGCCCGAATAGACCCTTCCCCTCCCACTGACATGTCATCCTTCCCACATTCTGATCCTGGTGTGTTGTTAGGGACACACGGGATATTTAGGCCTCCCGTGTTTTCACTACCTTCTACATCTTCTACCCCATCATTTTCTCATCCCATTATGATTCCCACTCCCCAGTTAGAATCCGGTCATACTGTTTTCCCATATTCTTTTCCTTCTACTTCTGTCTCTACGAGCTTCTATATTCCATCATCTTCGACTCCTGTTCCACCACAGGGTGTTCCATCAATTTCTGTGGATCCGGTAGCGCTCAATGATCAGACTGGCACATGTATATTTATAAAACCCTAACAAAATTTTATAGAAATATTTATTTTCATTATAACATGTTTTGATAAAATATTTGTTTTTATTTCATGACAGATACATCTACTGATAGGAGTTGGGGGTGGGGGAATACACGCATGCGTTTGGTGTGGAACCGCCGCACACAGGTTATGGTGGATTACAATAAAGACAACCAAATGGTTGAGAAATCAGGGCAGTAATGTCAGAGTTTTTTGGCGACGCTTTCTAGATACTCCAAAATCATTCTCGTCAGCCCGCTGTCATGGAGACATTTGCCGCATGAGGTCAAGGATAGGGCTTAGGTAGATATATGGGTAAAAAAATCTGTTGTATTTAATGCCATGAATTATTTTTTTATTTATATGAATTAATATTTTGATTTCATCTTCGATTTAATTTTTCCGATGGTGAGGGTGCTCGAGAGAAACTTTTAAAGGATTTAGGTGATATTTGAAGAGCCTACAAGCATGAGTTGTATATCTGATGGCATGCTAGAGTTGGCACGGAGTTAGAGGCAGTACCAGTCATGTATGATTGTCATATAGAGAAGTATCATCAGATGATTACTCATTGGATGAGTACCAATTTTAAGGTATGAATTAAATTTGAGGTATTTAAATAATATCTTTCATGTTTTGCAGTAATATTATCCTTTGAATTACCTAATTCTATTTAGGAATCATCTGGAAATAATAATAAAAACATTGATGCAAAAAAATACCTCCACACACTAGGACGTACAACGATACTGGATCATGAGAGGAAGTAGGTATGACAATTTTTTATAAGTTTTCTTTACGACTTACATTTTCTTTTGTTTTCTAAATTATTTAATATTTTGCTAAATTTTTTATATAAAATTAGTTTTGAATGTCATTGAAGAGGCAAATACAGAATATTGAAGAACGTGTGCCTCGAGCAAAACTATTTTGCTCAAGTAGACGGAAAAAGGATGGAACTGTCGTCAACGAAGTGACTCAGCAGCAGATTTTTAGTTTTAATCTGTTGATTTTATATTTTAATATCTATTTTGTAACTTAATAATATTTTTATATTTATAACAGGTTACATTAGAGGCCCCTGATGCCCATGAACCAGACAATTTTGGGCCAACATATCACTTAAATCAGGTGTTGAGAGAGGAGCATCCTGGCAGAGTATGCTACCGACCTAGGATAGCCTTGAAGAGGTATTGGCCCTCCTCAGGTACAAGCTGTAGTGCCATCGATCTGCAGCAAGTTAGGGAACAGGAAGAAAAGGCTGAGAAAAGGGCCATAGAGACGGTAGAACAGTCTGCTAGGCCAAACAGTGCGTTTATGAAATTTATTGTAGTTCTACGTATAACACTTCCAGCAGAGGCCAGCCCAGCTTTTGATGAGTATACGTCGTCAATACATTCTATATATGGTGCACCCGGTGTCAATTCTAGTGTTGGTCATGATAATTTCCAGTTTGAAGATGATGATGGCGGGGAGCCTGATGCGGAAGAGGAGGGAGAGGAGGAGGGAGAGGCGAGTGGCGAGGGCGGGGAGGAGGGCGAGGGCGAGGAGGAGGGCGCTGAGGAGGGTGAGCACGATGATGGGGGCAAGGACGAGGGTGATGATGATGGTGATGATGGTGATGGTGATGTGGGACAAATTGATCCATTACATTTTTGACTAATATTACTGAGATTTGATATTTAATCTACTCTGGTTGTTGGTTTTATCTAGACTCATAGTATAGTATTGGAGTTGAGTTATTTTTATATATTATCTATTTTTATGGATGTTTTTTTATTTTAGTGGTTGTGTTTTTGGGAACACCCCCCCCCCTCCTTCTTGGACCCTGTACAACCCCCCACCATCCTCCTTGGACCCTAGACACCCCCCGGACAGCCCCCACACAGCACCCCGAACAGCCCCTCGGATAGCCCCCCACCCACCCTCCTCCTTGGACCCCAGACAGACCCCCAGACAGCCCCCTAGATAGCCCCCCGGACAGCCCCCCACCCTCCTCCTTGAACCCCGGAAAACCCCCCAAACACCCCCCACACAGCCCCCCCCACCCTCCTCCTTGGTCCTCAAACATCCCCCCGAACAACCCCCCCCCCCCCCCACCCTCCTCCCTGGACCCCAGATAACCCCCCAGACAACCCCCCACCCTCCTCCTTGGACCCCGAACAACCACCCGAACACCCCCGGACAACCCCCCGCACAGCCCCCACACCCTCCTCCTTGGTCCCCAGACAGCCCCCCAGACACCCACCAGACAGCCCCCCGGACAGCCCCGCCGGACAGCCCCCCACCCTCCTTGATTTCATTTACTACTAGAAAATATATAATATATATTTTATTTATTTTCATCATGATAATCAATGTAAATCACATTTACACATCAAATCAATATCATAGATTCTTGGTATTTTATAAAAGTGATGTATTCATTGGGAATGACATTGTTAGCTCCGAAATGTTTCATAGCATGATAAACTAAAATCTAATCCATACTATGAATGAGATAAAAATATTCTATATGAATGTCCACAAGATTTTAAGTAAATACCATTCCACTAATAGACACATGAGGATTCTCATAAAATGGACAACATTTTAAGTTCATACAGAAAACTAACCAAACGCATTCGGTTTCCATTGAAACATTAGAAGAATGATCCATGGGTCATTTGTGACATGTACGAATCAACCCCGCCTCATTCTGAGACGTGGTGTGGTCGACACCACTCAAAGTGTCTATCTTTTTTTTCAAAAGGACGTCATTTTAATTGAAAAACATTAACTGACATACGAAAAACTGACCAAACGCATTCGGATTGTGTCGATACTTTAGAACAACGATCCATGGGTCATATGTGATGTGTACGAGTCAACCCCGACTCAATATGAGGCGCGGTGTGGCCGACACCATTCAGAGTGTCTCTCTTTTGTTTAAAATGGATGGGATTATAAGTGAAATGAACAACTAACATACGTAAAACCGACCAAATGCATTCAAAATGTGTTTATTCTTTAGAAGAACGATCCATGGGTCATATGTGACGTGTATGAGTCATCCTGGGCTCAATCCGAGTCACGGTGTGGCTGAGATCACTCTAAGTGGCTCCCTTTTGTTTAAAATGGGCAACATTTTAAGTACATACGGAAAACCGACCAAACGCATTCAGTTTCCATTGAAATTTTAGGAGAACGATCCATGGGTCATATGTGATGTGTACCAATAAACCCCTCCTCAATCTATGACACAGTGTGGCCAGAACCACTCAAAGTGTCTATCTTTTATTTCAAAAGGACGTCATTTTAATTGAAAAATATCAACTAGCATACGGAAAACTGACAAAATGCATTTGTATTTTGTTGATACTTTAGAACAATTATCCACGGGTCATATGTGATGTATACGAGTCAACCACGCCTCAATCTGAGGTTCGGTGTGACCAAAACAATTCAGAGTGTCTCTCTTTTGTTTAAAATAGACGAGATTATAAGTGAAAAGAACAACTAACATATGGAAAACCGACCAAACGCATTCGAAATGTGTTGATGCTTTAGTAAAACCATCCATGGGTCATATGTGATGTGTATGAGTCAACTAGGGCTCAATATGAGGCATAGTGTGGCTGAGATCACTCTAAGTGGCTCCCTTTTCTTTAAAATGGACAACATTTTAAGTACATACGGAAAACCGACCAAACACATTTAGTTTCCATTTAATCTTTAGGAGAACGATCCATGGGTTATATGTGACATGTACAAATCAACTCCGTCTCAATCTGAGATGTGGTGTGGCCGACACCACTCAATGTGTCTGTCTTTTGTTTCAAAAGGACGTCATTTTAATTGAAAAACGTCAAATGGCATACGAAAAACCGCCAAACGCATTTGTATTTTGTCTATACTTTAGCACCATGATCCACGGGTCATATGTGATGTGTACGAGTCAATCCCGCCTCAATCTGAGGTGCAGTGTGGCCGACACCATTCAGAGTGTCTCTCTTTTGTTTAAAATGGACGGGATTATAAGTGAAAAGAACAACTGACATACGGAAAACCGACCAAACACATTCAAAATGCGTTGATGCTTTAGTAAAACAATCCATGGGTCATATGTGACATGTACGAGTCAACTCAGGCTCAATCCGAAGCATGGTCTGGCCAGGATCACTCTAAGTGGAACCCTTTTGTTTAAAATGGACAACATTTTAAGTACATAGGGAAAACCGACCAAACGCTTTCAGTTTCCATTGAAACATTAAAAGAACGATCTGTGGGTCATATGTGATGTGTAAGAATCAACCCCACCTCAATCTGAAATGCGGTGTGGCTGGAACCACTCAAAGTGTCTGTCTTTTGTTTGAAAAGGATGTCATTTTAATTGAAAAACATCAACTGGCATACGGAAAACTGAACAAACGCATTCAGATTGTGTCGATACTTTAGCACAATGATCAACGGGTCATATGTGACGTGTAAAAGTAAACCCCACCTCAATCCGAGGTGCGGTGTGGCCGAAACCATTCAGAGTGTCTCTCTTTTGTTTAAAATGGACAGGATTATGAGTGAAAAGAACAACTGACATACGGAAAACCAACCAAACGTATTGGAAATGTGTTGATACATTAGGAAAACAATCCATGGGTAATATGTGATGTGTATGAGTCAACCCGGGCTTAATCTGAGGCATGGTGTGGTCGAGATCACTCTAAGTGGCTCCCTTTTGTTTTAAATGGACAACATTTTAAGTACATACGGAAAACCAACCAAATGCATTCGGTTTTCATTGAAACTTTAGGAGAACAATCCATGGGTCATATGTGATGTGTAAGAATCAACCCCAACTCAATATGAGACGCGATGTGGCCAGCACCACTCAAAGTGTCTGTCTTTTGTTTCAAAAGGACGTCATTTTAATTTAAAAACATCAACTGGCATACGGAAAACCGACCAAACGCTTTCAGATTGTATCGATACTTTAGCACAACGATCCATAGGTCATATGTGACATGTACGAGTCAACCCCGCCTCAATCTGAGGTGTGGTGTGGCCGACACCATTCAGAGTGTCTCTCTTTTGTTTAAAATGGACGAGATTATAAGTGAAAATAACAAATGACATATGGAAAACCAACCAAACACATTCAAAATGTGTTGATGCTTTATGAAAACTATCCATGGGTCATATGTGACATGTACGAGTCAACCCGGGCTCAATCTGAGGCACGTCGTGGCCAATATCACTATAAGTGGCTCCCTTTTGTTTAAAATGGACAACATTTTAAGTACATATGGAAAACCGACCAAACACATTCAGTTTCCGTTGAAACATTATGAGAACGATCCATGGGTCATATGTGACGTGTACGAATCAACCCCGCCTCAATTTGAGACGTGGTGTGGCCGACACCACTCAAAGTGTCTGTCCTTTGTTTCAAAAAGACGTCATTTTAATTGTAAGACATCAACTAGCATACGTAAAACTGACCAAACGCAATCAGATTGTGTCGATACTTTAGCACAATGATCCATGGGTCATATGTGACATGTACGAGTCAACCTTGCCTCAATCCAATGCACGGTGTGGCCAAAACCATTCAGAGTGTCTCTATTTTGTTTAAAATGGACATGATTATAAGTGAAAAGAACAACTGACATACTGAAAACCGACCGAACGCATTCAAAATGTGTTTATGCTTTAGGAAAATGATCCATGGGTCATATGTGACGTGTACGAGTTAACCCGGGCTCAAACCGAGGCACGGTGTGGCCGGGATCACTCTAAGTGGCTCCCTTTTGTTTAAAATGGACAACATTTTAAGTACATACGGAAAACCGACCAAATGCATTCGGTTTCTATTGAAACTTCCGTAGAACAATCCATGGGTCATATGTGACATGTATGAATCAACCCTGCCTCAATCTAAGATGTGGTGTGGCCGACACCACTCAAAGTGCCTATCTTTTGTTTCAAAAGGACGTCATTTTAATTGAAAAACATCAACTGGAATAAAAAATGACCAAACACATTCGGATTGTGTCGATACTTTAGAACAATGATCCATGGGTCATATGTGACATGTAAGAGTTAACCCCGCCTCAATATGAGGTATATTGTGGCCGACACCATTCAGAGTGTCTCTCTTTTGTTTAAAATGGATAAGATTATAAGTGAAAAGAACAACTGACATAAGGAAAACCGACCAAACACATTCTAAATGTGTTTCTGCTTTAAGAAAAATATCCATGGGTCATATGTGATGTTTACGAGTCAACCTGGGCTCAATCCGAGGCACGGTGTGGCCGGGATCACTCTAAGTGCCTCCCTTTTGTTTAAAATGGACACATTTTAAGTACATACGGAAAACCAACCAAACGCATTCGGTTTCCATTGAAATATTAGGAGAACTATCCATGGGTCATATGTGACATGTACAAATCAATTACGCCTCAATCTGAGATGTGATGTGGCTGGCACCACTCAATGTGTCTGTCTTTTGTTTCAAAAGGATGTCATTTTAATTGAAAAACATCAAATGACATACGAAAAAATGACCAAATGCTTTTGGATTGCGCTGATACTTTAGTACAATAATCCAAGAGTCATATGTGATGTGTACGAGTAAACCCCGCTGTAATCCAAGGCATGGTGTGGACGACACCATTCAGAGTGTCTCTCTTTTGTTTAAAATGGATGGGATTATAAGTGAAAAGAACAACTGACATACGGAAAACCGACCAAAGACATTTGAAATGTGTTGATGCTTTTGGAAAATGATCCATGGGTCATATGTGTTGTGTATGAGTCAACCCGAGCTCAATCCAAGGCACGGTGTGGCCGAGATCACTATAAGTGTCTCCCTTTTGTATAAAATGTAAAACATTTTAAGTACATATGGAAAACTGACCCAACACATTTGGTTTCTGTTGAAACTTTTGGAGAATCATCCATGGGTAATATGTGACGTGTACGAATCAACCTTGCCTCAATATGAGATGCGGTGTGGCCGACACCACTCAAAGTGTCTGTCTTTTGTTTCAAAAAGACATCATTTTAATTGAAAAACATTAAATGGCATACGAAAAACTGACCAAACACATTCTGATTGTGTCGATACTTTAGCACAATGATCCACGTGTCATATGTGATGTGTACAAGTCAACCCTGCCTCAATCTGAGGCACGGTGTGGCCGACACCATTCAGAGTGTCTCTCTTTTGTTTAAAATGGACAGGATTATAAGTGAAAATAACAACTGACATACGGAAAACCGACCAAACACATTTGAAATGTGTTGATGCTTTAGTGAAACAATTCATGGGTCATATGTGACGTGTACTAGTCAACCCTGCCTTAATCCAAATCACGGTGTGGCTGAGATCACTCTAAGTGGCTCTCTTTTGTTTAAAATGGACTACATTTTAAGTACATACGGAAAACCGACCAAACGCATTCGGTTTCCATTGAAACTTTAGGAGAATGGTCCATGGGTCATATGTGACGTGTAAAAATCAACCCCTCTTAAATATGAGATGCGGTGTGGCCGGAACCACTCAAAGTGTCTGTCTTTTGTTTCAAAAGGACATTATTTTAAATGAAAAACATCAACTGGCATACGGAAAACTGATCAAACACTTTTGGAATATGTTAATACTTTAGGACAACTATCGATGAGTCATTTGTGACATGTACGAGTTAACCTCGCCTCAATCTGAGGCATGGTGTGGCCGGTATCACTCTAGGTGTATGTATTTTGTTTAAAATGGACATCATTTCATGAAAAAATATATGGTATATGAAAAACCGATCAAATTATGAATTGAATTACGGATTCCACATATAATTGTCATATAAATTATAAATTGAATTTAAATGAATTATGTATTTTTATAATTACGTTATGAATACTAATTTAATTATGAGTGTGTATAGTTCCAGGATACACTATATGTTAAATGTGTATGAATTAGTTCTCTCTATGTATGTGTTAGTTGGTTATTGCAGGTACAATAATTTGATATATATGTGTTAGTTTATTGTAGGTACAATAATTGTATTGAAAATGAGAAGGAATGCACAAAATGAGAACTTGTGGGAAAATTGCAGACTTGCTGTGCAAATTGCAAGCTGCTGTGCAATTTGCACAGCATAGGCTATGCCAACGGTTTCAAACCATTGGCATAGAATCTCTGGGTTTTTTTACCAACGGTTCATAGAACCGTTGGTAAAAAACTTTTCCCAACGGTTTAGAAACCGTTGGGAAAGAGGAATACTACTTGGGCTTTCCCAACAGGCCAAACCGTTGGGAAAGACTTTCCCAACGGTTTGGCAGAACCATTGGGATGGGTTAATTTTTCCCCACCCTATCCCAATGGTTCACATTAAACTATTGGGAAAATCTTTCCCAACGACTTACTTCCCTACGATTTGCAGAACCGTTGGTATAACATATACCAACGGTTCTGCAACCTTTCCCAATGGTTTAGAACCATTTGGAAAGACTGTATTTCCAGTAGTGGTAGATACATGTGCAAACCAGTACAACGGTTAGTTTCCCCATATATGTGTGTAGAGGGTTGTAATAGATTGTGGTTATTTCGCACACATATATTATGGATATAGTATCCTATGAACTACTATAGGTGTAACTTGTATAGGCTGTGATGGATTGAGGATCCCTACTCAGTGTGTGGGTTGAAATGGCTTGAGGTATAATACTCTATGTATGATACACGTTATGCAGGCTGTGGTGGATCCTAGAACTTACATGGATACTTTTGGTTGTGAGGATGGTGTGGTGCTTTGCCCAGGTGTCTGCGGGAAAGCCTTTGTGGTGCACGAGGTTTAGATTGTGGTTCTTCACCCAGGAGTCTGTGAGCAAGCCTTTTTGGAGAGACATTCTTAGAATGTGTGACGTTGGGGCAAAGCGGCAAACCAGTGGGGAAGTAGTAGTGGGGTACCCTTGATATTCTTTTTTATATTCTATGTTCTTGTATGCATTACTTGGTGAGAGTGTCCATGGTGAGGTTGGGAATTTTTTATACCTATTTAGGTGACGAGTTAGTTTCACTTTTTGTTTACTGTGTTTTAGTATACTTTCTTTACTTTTCCATGAGTGGATTCGGGGAGGATCCTACTAAGTATACTGTTATACTCACCCTATATATATATATATAAACTGTTTTTCAGGTCACATGGAGTAGGTTGGAGATCAAGCTGGTTTCTACTAGCTTGGGGTTGCAGGAGCTGTTCAGGCTTGTGGTTGGTTTTGTTTTACTTACTTTTGGGTACTTGTTGTTTTTTCCTTCTATTTGTAGTAATTTTTCATGACATCTTATATGTATACTTTGGTTTCTTTTATATTCCAGTTCTGATTCGGAGTTGATTGGTGTCTATCTTATCTCTCTCTTCCACATGTGTTCTCTTAGAGGGTAATGGCTCCCATTAGTGTGTTTATTATACCCTTAGTGCTAGTCACCAACCCGGGACCTACTGGAGGCGGGACTCGTGGGTCATTATCTCCCTTCTCACATTGCCAGCCCAGGAGGGGTACACTTTTTGGGGAGGGGTTGTGACAAATAAAGATACCTCTTATTTTCACAACTTCTTTGGGTTTCACCAAAATACATATTAGGAGGGTGTAGTAATGAAAAAAGGACACTAGAATATATGGATGGAAGTAATGAAGGTATTTGGGTTGGAAACGTCCATGAATAAATTGTATGTAAGTGTGGAGGAGAGAGGATAGGAGGAGAGGTGTCCTTTTATTAGTGAGGGAAAGGACCCACTTAGAAACCACTTGGACATTTTAAAAAAGAATGAAAAATAATAAATCCATTCCAAAGAAAAATGATTCTAAATAGACAGATATTATATGTTAAGTTATTTTATTTTAAAAATATTTCTTATAAATATTATTTCCACCACTCTAATAGAAAAACATATTTTTATCTTTTGGTTTGACCCCCAGTAAACCCCTTTTAACATTACGCATTATAATTAATTTTTAAAAATATTATAATTCATTGTCAATAAATAATCAGTTGAAATATTTTCTCAATATTAATTAGGATGATTTAAAAAAATAAATTCATTTTGACATATTTAAATTATATAAGCGGAATAATTAAATTTTAAAATAAATATGTATGCATGACCAAAAAAATCTTTTCGAAGGAAAAAGTTTTCATATGTATAAAAACATTTTATATAAATAATAAACATAAAAATTATTAAAATGACATATATTTTATTAATTATTATATAATTAAAATAATTTTACTTTTAAAAAATTTAAAAAAATATGGATCTTTGCAAATTCATTAAATCGAAAGGGGCATTTTAATAAAAATCACTATTTTTCAGTACTCATCAAAAAATAAATATTTTCAAAAAATACTCAAACATTACTCTGTGATAATTTTTTCAATTTTATTATATAAATTAATTTTTAATTTTTCAAATAGATTTTATATAATATGAATAAATTATTTTTACAATAAATATATTTGAAACTCGATGATATCACTTTTTAGAAAACAGAAAATTTTTAATCACAAAATAATATTTATTCTTATATCAATAAAAAAAATAACCGATGAATGATAAGATATTTCATAGAATATAAAATATATATTTTATAAAAATCATTCAATAAATTTGATTAATTAAATTTATTGTGATAAATACACACTGCGTGCATAAAAACAATTTTCCACGTAAATATTTAATTTAATTTCAATTGATTTGTATTTTCATTTCTAATCAATTTATAGCCAATGAATTTATTTTATGCAAGTTTAAAACATATAATTTTTCTAATTTAGTTATTCCTATTCATAAAAAATAACTTGTATTTTATAGCTGTCACATTATTTAATTACATTATAATAGTACATCAAAATTATTTAAACTCGTTATTGTTTATAAAGAAAGATATCAAGTAAATTCAATTTATTTGATAAAATATTTCATAAAATATAAATGTGACACATTATAGACCCCTTTAAATAAAATCATCCCTAGAAATTTCCTTACTCTAATACAAACAAATAAGGATATTTCTTCTCTGCCATATCTTTAAGTTCCCTTGTAGCATCCTCAAATTGGTGGTTTCTTTCTAAAAAATTAACCAATTGATTAGTCTTGTTTCAGAGAACTTTCTATATATGATGCAAAATCTCCAATTATTTCCAAATATAAAAACTATATTCCATGGTTAAATTCAAAGAAAAAACATCTCGCTAACATGAAATTCTAGATTAAACCGATGATTGTTAGCATAACATCTCTATTGAATTTATATTCTCATTATGTATTACTGAATGACTCTAACATTATCTTCTATTTACTCAGCTATCTTAGGTAACAATTTATTTGTTTCTATAACATTATTCTAACATGTTGGAGTTCTACACATATTTCTATAAAGGGATTTACAAGGAACCATATGAATACTCAATTGAAAGATATTGTTTTAAGAAAACTCAACTCTATGAAGTTGTTGATCTCATATACCTTTTCAATCATAGAAAATTATCTACTTATATCCTCTAGGGTTTGAATTTCTTTCTTATACTGACCATCCTTCTTAGGATGATATTCATTTCGGAAAATGAACTCTATATCAATGGCATGCTAAAGACTTCATTAAAACATCAAGGTAAATTGAGGATCCCGATCAGATACAATAAAATGTGTTACTCTATGTAAACTTACAACTTCATTAATGTATATTATGGAATTATAATCATGCTATAATTATAAACTAATAGGAATTAATTGTTCTAAATGGTTAAGGAAATCGACTATAACTTAAATAGAATTATGGCCATTAGACTTTTTTGGGAGTCCAATGAAAAAAATACATGGTGATGTTTTCCCATTTTCATTTTGGTATTGTTAATGGCTGTAAAAAAAACCTTATAATTTTTTATCCCACCCTTAAATTTATGACATACCAATAACCAAGATACAAACTCTACAATATGTATAATCATTCCATCTATCCATAAATACTCTTCTAGATCTTTATACATCTTTTTACTTCATGGATGAATAGAGAATGGTGAACTATGAGATTCATCTAAAAACTCCTTCTAAAAATATGGTATGGAAGGAACCTAATCAAGTTTTTTGAAAATTATAATTCCATCATAATCAATGTTAAAATCTGTATCATTTCTTATATTCTTCAATAGCACTACATCTTCCTTATGTTCCACTTTAATCTTCACATGGATAGATGGTTGAAAACTTATTCTATAAAGATAATATTTATCCCATTCATTTAATATTTCGAGATCCATCCTTTGAAAACCCAAAGATATTATATATATTTGTTATCCTCATCATGAATAATCTTTAACTCTTCTTTCAACTCAAAACATAAGCAACCTTCTTCACCTTATTAGGGTAATCATGTATTGATCAGTCATAATCATTATTTAGTTCCAACCATATAATCTAGTGTATATTGCACTGCTTATATGGGAATATGTACATTAACCTTTTAATATTAGTATATATATAACATCTTTCTATATAAAGATAATTCCTGCATATAATTAATGAAAAATTAATGAATTTAACTCTAAATAATTAATGGGGTAATTTCTCTTGTGAACCATCAATTTTCCTAAGGAATAAGATATAACCATATAGTTTTTCATGATAGTAAATCCAAATCACTTATTTAATGGATCACAATTGATAACAAAACCATATCAAAAACAAGGTAATGTAAACACAGGTTCACTGAAAAAATTTATCTTTAGTTCCTTATAATTTTTTCACATTTATCAATCAAAAGAAACTTGACTCCCTTCTAAGTTAACTTAGTGAGTAAATTATAAATTCATGATAAATTATACCCAAACCATCGATAACATCCATAAAAACCAAGAAAACATTGGATCATAGTCACAACAGTTGGTCAAAGTGAACATTTAATAAATTGATTATTTGATGTATCTATAGATACACCCTCTATTGAGATTACATGACCCAAAAAATGAAACCATTTATAAAATAATTAACCCTTGTTAAATTTTGCACAAAAACTCTCCTTCCTTAAGATCTCCAAATCAATTATAAAGTGATCATTATTCTATTCCTTAAACTTTTAATATATTATAATTTTTTCAAAACATTATACTATAAAATGATTTAGGTAATATATAAATAATATATTTATTATAACCCTAATGATTTATATGGAATTAGTAAGAACAAATAGAATCACTATATATTTATAGTGTCCATACCATGTATAGAATGATTTCTTGGGTATATCCTCCTTCTTGAACCTAAACTGATGATATCTATAATAAAAAACAATTAAGGAAAAGTATTGAGCTCCACATATTTGATAAAAAATCCATAAATATTGTAAATAGGATATGTTCTCTTGATTTTGGTTTTTTTTCAATTCTCGGTAATCAATTAAAAGTCAGATTGATTGATATTTCATCTTAAAAAAATAGAAACTACACCACAAAGTGAAAAATTTGGATAAATGAACGCCTTTTTAATATTTTCTTGGACTTACTATTTCAATTCCCATAACTTAATTAGGTCCATTATATAGGGATCCATTGAAATATGTGTAACACTGGGTATAATTTCAATTGAGAACTCAACTTTATGATTCAGTGGATAACTATGAACCTATTTAGGAATGACATCAAAAAACTTCTATATAATAGAAATTTAATTATTGTAGAGTTTCTACCCTACCATATGAGATAAAAATCCCTTTTAAATAGGAATGAATACCCATATAGTGCATGAAATTTCCATTTGATGTTTATATTTATCATCACATGGATAAAAGATCATAGTTTGCACTACCCTAACAATTCATTTTGGATTTATATATTGAAAGCCAATGCATGTATAGGATAATGTAAAATTCAATAAGATGGAAAATGAAAGAATTTATAAGAAGAATATTCCCATATACATTTAACAGATAAAAAACATAGACTTGATATGAGATCAACATACCATTAGAGGGTCTCACTGTTAATTCAGTATTTAATTCTTGGATATTGGAGTAGACATTCTAATAAATAATCATGATATAAGGGAATTTATATAACTAATATCAAATAATAAAATTCAATATTTCAGTAGACCTTTCCCCACCCCAACATCATTATTCTATTATCTGTCCCCTGAAAAAACAAAAATGGTTATCATAACCATTAATAAACATTAATCAGGGCGATTATTCATGGAAAGTCCTTTATAGGATGTCTAAATCATGGAATTGCCTTTTCATTCAATGAAACCTTAGGTTTAACTTATGTTATTAATGGTCATCATCAATTAAAATTATTTGTGATTTTTCATAAATATTTCATGAATTTCCGAAACATATCCTTCGAGAGTGTCTAACTAAGTGTACAGCAAGGCCCATTTTCATGCATCATGCACTGATCAATTCAAAACCTAATGAAACCTTTTTAGATTTATTACCCCTGGTATAAAATTTCCAAATACAAATCCACTTTTAATATCCAGACAAGGATGTAATATCTTAGATACCACTCACTCTATCCTTACCCAAATTTATATGAACTTTTTATCTACTAGAATTATCCCCTAGGTTCCCCCTAAAGTTTTATCATCCTGGTTTATATAGGATAACTAAACAGTGCTCGGATACCAACTATAATGACCTCATATTTCATCTAAAAATATCACATCTTTTTAGAATAATATTTATTACTTTTCATAAATAGGCACTTGAGAACCACAAAGGATTAGTGTCTTTGGTGAATAGATACACAATATTCTTATTTCATGAATGAACATCAACATCACCCACTAATAGCTTCCAATTTTTAACTCTTCAGAGTCATTCCCTATATAAAACTATTACTCATAGACAGGGAAATGAAAATAAATAAAGGGTGAGATCATATGCTTAGTGAGGGTAAACATGGTAGATATCAATAAATGATAAAATTAAAGAATAAGTCAATCATATGTGTTTGAGATCACGAATATAACATACAAAGTCCATACAAACACATTCATGGAACATAAAAATTTCATCGAAGAGGAAGTAATCATTTCAAAAGACATTAATCTTAAGACTTAGAAGTCATCAAAACTAAATCTTAAACTATAAGTTCATGTCATATAATTGTGGCACCGTTATAAGTGTAATATCCATTTCATATTTCATGGTTGACTACAATGACCAAAAAATCATAATGAATTAGGTATCAACACCTATTTCCCATAACATAATAGGTTAGGTATCATCACCTATTTCCCATAATAGAACATGCCAATTAAATTGTTTCCCATAGTATATTAACCACATCAACTTGTGTCCCCTAAAAAATGAAACACATTGAACTGTTTCCCATAGTAGATTAATCACATCAACTTATTTCCCATAATGAATCAAGCACATAGATTTGTTTCAAATAATTATCTTATGAGATACAATACTTTACCCAATAAATTTTTGGGATATATAATTCCTTTAACTCTCATCCTAAAATTAAAACCATACATATTTGTTCTATAATATTATGAAATATTTATGAAATCATCATATCAATACATGTGCAAAGAAAACAATTTTCATAATCATTTCACCAAATCCATCATAGCATAACCTAAGTAAAATAAATGGGTTTCATAAACATATCATCATAATAATCATGAAAATTAAAGGGAAAAATAATTATATTACCATTGGATCATAAACCTAGTAAAAAATGAGCAAAAAACAAAGTTTTTTTATCATTAATGTATATGACTACCCTAAAAATATCATTAAAACATTCCAGAGGAAAATACACTTTCCACTTCGACAATAACTTTTAAAAAATTAAAAATATTAAAGAAATAATTTTATTTCAAAATAACATTGGAAACAAGAAAATGGATATTAAAATAATTGATCTATCATGATAGTGGGAAATATTTTTTATGCGGTACATGCCAAAACAAAGATTTAATTCATATTTTTGAAAAAATATATAAATTTTCTAATTTAGAAAATGAAAAGAATATTAATTTTAAACGGTTTTATGAAAATTAAAATAAGGGTAAATATGAATTTAATAAATCATTGTATATTATTTAAATAAATATTTAAATAATTTTTAGAAAAAATATACATAAAAGGAAATGGATTTTTGACTGAAGATATAAATAATTTTGGTTTTCCTTAAAAAATATTCTTGTCTATTTAGTATATATAGATAGAAAAATGGACGTAAAAATATATTTTCCATTAATAAATATAGTATAATAAAATAAATAAGTTTCTTGGGAGTTATATTATAATATTTCATCATCAAAAACATAATCATTAAAATTCTTGATAAACACTAAGATTGTAACATAAAACCCTTTCCACTTTGGTAGCTTTTGAATCACAAAAAACACAAAACAGAAAACCTTATATGGATATGTATATTCAATAATATTCATGAAAAGAATAAAAAACTACATTCTTGGATAGTATTTTCATAGAAAACGGTGAAAACGGCCTGTTTCCCACTGAAATAAATGTGAGACAAAAATCGTTTACCCTGAGTCTGATATCCTAGGTACATGTTTAAACATTCTATATAATAAATTTTTATTTATTATAAATATACTATAAAACATAATCCAATACATCATACTTAAAACTATTAAATTATATCCCTTTATCAGGCATTTTTTAACAATTCATTATTAAACACTATTTCATGTGAGAACTACTTCGTTTTTCATGTTTTTTTTTGTTTGGAACTTTTGAACCATGTAAAATTATCATGATTAAATCATATAAATAATGTTAATAATGATTTAAATATAATATATTTTCATTATAAATGTACTTATACTCATTAATATAAGTTTGAAATAGAAAATTAATTTCATCGTTCATGGAGACGGTAGGTCATACATTTGCATGAATGATGTTTCCAATTTTTCATTGGGTGAAACGAAAGAAAGGAATATATTAATTTGAAATTTTAGAATAATTTTTATTTAATAATTTAATATATTATAAATAAATATATCCTTATTTTTATCTTTTTCAATATAAAATTAAGAAACATATCTCATCACTTTGTGGAGGCAGTACTCAACACATAGACACAAGCAACATTATCATTTTTAAACAGATTGGATAGAAAGAAGGTACAAATTATATTATAATATATTAATTACAATTATCCCATAAATAAAATATAAATACATTGAATCTATATTTACATACATCTATTAGAGTCTGTGATGGAAAATGAATTATATCGGTTCGCAAGGTGGTAGTCCACCGTACACGTGATCAACAGGTTTTTTCTATTTGATGAAAGTGGGAAATAATGTAGGTTATTCCACTAAAATAATTACATATAAGTATTGGCAGATAATTTTTATATTATATAACCATGTTTAAATACTATTTGAATGATGTGGATGAATAAATATAATTAAAATGATTGGTTAAGAACGATGTATCTTCTATGGATAACATATATCAGTTTGAACCAACAGTCTATATAGGAGGGTTTAATTATCAATCTAAGTAATATAGTGAATGTTAAGGGAATTAAGGAATATATATTTTTAGGGATAATCTGATACAAAATTTTCTTGAATTATAGAGAGGATAGGAGAGGAGGTGTCCTTTTATAATTGGGGGAGAGGACCCACTTGGAAACCACATGGAAATTTATAGAATGAAAAAAATGATAAAGTAATTCCCAAGTCAAATGATTCAAAATAGAAATATATTAAAATTTTGTATAATATAGAGTATAAATATGTCTAGAAAATAGTATTTTAAAAATCTTAATTTGAAAAAATACTATTATATTTTGGATTATCCCACCTTTTGAGCTCGTTTTAAACATAATCATGGTGATTAATTTTCATTGTTTTTACTATTCATTATTTCCAAAAATTCTATTTGAAATATTACCTAATATTTATTATGTTTATTATGAACATTTAATCCATTTAAGAAAATTTATTTCATTGAAATTTGAGAATATAATTTAAAATTAACCTCACATATGTGAAAAAGTAGTGGTTATCCAAAGATAAAGTTCTCATAACTATAAAAAAAATTTATATAAAAATTAAAAATGAAAATTATTATAATTATTTATGTTCTAGAAATAATAATATTAGTGAACTTATTTTAGTTTTAAAACTTTTTAATACAACATCTAACTTTGAAAATTATTTAAACAGAAAGATCAGTTTTAATAAAAATTAGTATTTTTCAATAATCATCAAAAAATTAATCTTTTCATAAAATTCAAAAAAAATTAAATTAATATAATATATTATTTTTTATTTTAATTTTTTTTTTTTTTTAAATAAAATTTAAAAAAATATAAAATGATATTTTAAAATTTATTTCGCTAAATGAGATAAAACCACTTTTTAGAAAAAAAATATATTTTTCCATCATAAAAATGGATTTATATATATGACATTACAAAACAAATATTATGTGAATGAGAAAAAATCATTTAATTGTATATATATATATATATTTAAAATAATTCAAAAATAGTGGTTTATTAAATTTATTAAGAGAAAAACACATTTCATTATAAAAAATTGTTTTCAGATAAACATTTCTTTTAATTTCAATTCATTTTTATTTTTATTTCTAATCAATTGATAACCAATGAATTTATTTTACACATGTTCAAACCATATAATTTTCATTATTTATTTATTATTATTCATGGAATCTAATTTAATATATTGGTGATAACCTCCAGATTATAAATTAATATTTTAATGGTATATCATAGTTTGTTTAAACTTAGTGTTACATGTAACAAAATCCATCTAAAAAAATAAATTCTTTTGAAATATTGTTTTATAAAATATCATGGTGTTATATTATGAAACCTAGAGGTATTTTTTCTATAATAATATTTATAAATAAATCTTGTAGGAAATTATTAGTTCAACTCCTGAGTTTGAATAAAATGGAAATTACCAAAAATCTCATTTGTGGCTCTCCTTTGTGAAGTCCATCAATAAGGAACCTTTATGGGTCCCCTTCTTGAATTTGTTTCATGAATTACCTCTATGAGGCTCTTATATAAATCTCATTCACATGAATCCTTAATGAATCTTAAAAATACCATTTTGAGGCTCCATCATAAAACCCTTATTTTAGGATAATTTATGAACATAATCTATAAGGCTTCTTCATAAATCCTCTTTTTGAGGCTCATTTATGAATCCCCTCCTGGATTCCCATATATGGGGATATTTAAAAAGTCCTATCAATTTTCCCGGATAAAAATAATTCTTATAAACACTATATATAGTGGTATTTACTCATAGATACTTACATTAAGAAGTAAACTTAAACTCTATTCCTTTATAAGTACATATTCCTTAACAAATAACATGAATTCTACATGAAAATCAAGGTCCCAAGTGCTTATCTTTCCCACTTTTAAATGGTTTCAGTCTACCAAATATTTTTCTCACGGATGGAAACATCCTAAATAAATATAATTGTGAGCATCCAAGCCCCTTTTATGTACTTTTTTCAACAAAGGACATCAACCTAAGTTAATCTAATAGAAATGATCTCTCGGGATTCCATCCATAAATATTTAAGACATAAAAATAATATTTTATCAAGACCTATTTCATGGCCTCATAATATTCTTGATTGGTTTGTGCACACCAATGTTCCCCCATTCGATGATGTATTCCATTTATAATAAAAGTATCCTTGGAAATACATAATAACCTATACAAACCTCAAGGTAATTATACTTATCTATTCAATTGATAATGAGGGATCCTATCATGAAAAAACCATTGAATCTTGTGTTGGAACAACATACTCATCATGAAAACCCAATATCAATAAAAGTCTTTCATATTTATCAATTTGAATTTCTTATTCTACCAAATAATACAAATAAAGTTTCCCTAGCCTCCTTTTATCAGTTATCCCTAGAAAAACAAGCCTTAACTTAGTGACCTACGATGTAAATAATATTCGACAAGTATCTGGATAATCCACACATATATCCATCATAATCCCATAATAGGTATTGAGATTATGATATGGTGTAATCCCTAAAATCCCCTCATTGGTACATATTACCCAAATGTAATTATATCCTTCTTTATCCAGTCATTAGTGGAAAGTGGGTGGATATACATAAGGTCCTCTTATACTAAGTGTAATACCTAGTTATAACCTCACTAATGATCTCATCCATACAATACAATAACATTCCAAAAAATATATATATATATTGGTATACCAAACTATATTCCCCACTCAATAAAACTATTTTCACCTATTTCATGACACAAATTTCCATAACATATGACACAAAACATCATGGACTAGTACTAACATAAAATCAAAAATTATACAAAACAAAGTAGATTAGATTTTGTTAATGATAACAAGGGCATATTAGAAGCCTGATTATGTTTCAATACCAATACCCATATATAAATGTAATGTCTCTAATTATATTTAATCAAAAAATATTTATTTTATTTCATCCCCATAAAGTTGAAAATTAACAAGAGGTGAACATCTATATGTGAACCTATAATTATGTATAAGCTCCAAACTATTCTAGTTTTTATCTCTCATATAGATACCAATAATGGAAGGTTTATATAAATATATATTCCTCCTACTAACATTAATCCCAAATACAAAGCTTATATAGTCTAGTTATTAATTTTTAGTATGATCTAAAAAGGGTTGTTTATTATAATGTACCAAAAAAACATTTCTAGATGCCATTTTTATTGGATTCAACACTTCATAAAATTAAAATTATGGTACTTTTTTAATAATTTATAAATAATAAAGGAACAATCATATTCTTTATCAATTTAAATTAAAAGTTATGATGCGTCTTGTTTAGTAGAACTATACTCTATAGGTTTAGATTCCATTCATGGGGTTACATAGAAAGACCCTTTAATGGGACAAGAAAAATCTCCATAAAACATTTAACTCCTTTGATAAGATTAAAATTAATCTTTATATAGAGATAAATTATATAGAATATTTCTATATAGATCCAACAAATAGGGTAACTGAATATTCAGATCAAATGAAATAGAATATAATTCCCGTATCTGTAATCCTCTTAAATTATTGTTATTAGTCAATGAATTCCATAAGTTAACCTAGTACCATTACATATATATAATCATGGATATATAATAATGTTTATGAGAGTGCTATGGTATGAAATAATTTTTCCTAAATGGTTATATGAGACAGACCTCCAATTTTTTGAACAATGTGGAACCATAGTTTCACTCTTAAAGTACCACTAACCCCCTACCTTTTAAAATTAAATCCAAACCGTAAAAACATTCAGGAATAGGGGTGTATCAAAAAGATTATTTTTTACCAAACATGTTTTCATTTAACCCAAAATTCTTTTGGTGACAATGGGTATTTGGAATCATGTTTCTATTGATAAAAACACATATAAAAATATTGGTGTTTTGATTATTGTCAAAAAAACTGAATTGTGATATTCCTATATAGAATACTAAATCCCTGATCCAAAATTAACCTATAGGATATAAAAAGTCCTTATTTCAATTATTTCTCTTAAAAAAGTAAAAAAACCCTAAGTATATTATTCATAATGATAAAATCAAAAGAATTGAGCCAAATAATCCTCCAGTTTAATCCATAATCATTGATTCAATTATTCCTCTATAAATAAAAAACATGTTGAGTCATGATTATCCAATATGTATAATAAATCATAGAGTTGATATACCCCTTTATAAAATAAAAATTACATGCATCATGATTCAATTAATTGGAATCTAAAGATTCTTTAGTCAATATTATCCTCTAGTATATAAAAATATATGGGCTTAAGAGCCTTATCTGGGAGATCCAGACACCATGAGTCATGATTTTCATCTTGGTTCCAATAATCCTTGAGTTGTGATCTTATAATTTCGAAAATTCTTTTGATGATCATGATCTAGTAACCCACTCATTTCCATGTAATATATAAAAAATCATTATAATATATAATAATCGGATTCAATTCATTCGAAATGAACATGATTTTTATAGTGGGAATAAATGGAACAAATTAATTATCTTTTATTTGTGAGACCCCAACATTATTATCCCATAGCCAGTGTTTACATTATTACATTAGCACAAGATACATAGAATCATATCCTGAAAGGATGGATAGTCTAGTTGTCTTGGTAAACTAGATAGATACTTGAAATTCACATTACATTTTAAAACATAAAAAATCAAAAATAATTTTCTTTTGAGATCTTATTTATACCCTCTAACATGTAATTGTATATATATGATAATACATTTCCTAGAATCTAGGTGAAAAATGAAACATAAGAAATGGGTGATCTCAAATTCTCAGTAAGGGTTTCATAGGATAGATGATTTCTTGAATCAATAATTCATAATCAATATAAAAATATATATAACTAAAAATACAATCCAAATAATGAATAACATTTCCATAATGATAAGATAAGAAATAATCATTATAGAAATGTAAATAATTGGAAACAAATACCATTTATTCAATAACATGGGAACAATATAAATCCAAAGATAATATCATAGTTAAAATATCATGGATAACAATAACCAAATCCTAAATTGTGGAAATTATTTATTATTTGATGTAATGATCTCAAGAATCATGATACATAAACTAATAAGACCTTTCATAGGATAATATAATCATTATAAGTAAACCCCATTTAATTTACCCAATTGATTTGTTTCATAAGACCTACTAATGCATCGAGGTGATATCTATAACCGGGCCCCACCCATGGATTGCATGTCCAATGCATTTATCATATATCTAAATTATCAATTTAATTCATGAATCAAAAATCCATATCAACAAATATCCATATTGAGCGAAATATTTGTATTTAAAATTACTTCCTGAATTGTTCAAATTACTTTCAACTTATTCATCATATGTAAAAATAAGATATATGATTTATCTATTACTCATATCCATGATACAAAGAATATTTATATTTAAGTGTAATAAAATTATTAATTAAAAATGATCATAAATAAATATAATTGGAAGTATATACAACAAAAAATGAAAATCTGGTGGTGAATATGAATAATACCTCACTGAAGTAAAAGTTAGAGGATAAATTCATTATCACTTTGTAATAAGTTGAATTGTATACGCCATGAATTAGTGATGTTTAAAACTCATTTAATATCATGAGAAAAAATAAATTCCTGCTATTACATTTCAAGGGAGAATTTTATGTACTTTATAAAGTACTATAGGTTCATAACATCAATATATTCCTCAATGAAAGAAAATCGAGACAAATTCCCTACTTTGTGTGTTACATTAGATGAACATGCTTTAAACCCCTATATAATGGTTTAAATAATGTTATTAATTTATACTATAACCATATTAGTATTTATTATATTATATATAATATTTATATAACATATTAAAACATGTTTGTTAATATTATTTCATTATTACCATTGTTTTGGGTGTTAACTACTTCATTCTTCCATGCTTGATTCATAATGTAAGTTCATGTTCATGTTCAAGGGATATATATTCATCATATCCAATATTTTATTAATTATATAAATATCATACTTAAAGATTTAACACATTTTGAGAAATTTTATTGAAATTTAGATATAAAAAACGAGTCATGTCGCTTCATGGAGATAGTATGTCATACGTACGCACGAGTGATAGTATCATTCCATTAATGAGGAAAGAGTAGGGAATGGATAATATATTAATTTTAAAGAATTTATTTCATTTCATAATTATCATATATATCCATTATTCCCATCATTAAAACCATTCGAGTAAAGTGGTGATGAAAAATGAATTACACTTCTACATGGAGGGTGTAAGACATATGTGTGGATGTACAGTTCTTTTTTTCATAGGATGGATAAAAGGGGTAATATGGTTTCCACACAATCATTAAAACATATTATTATATTTAATATACTAGATAATTTATCTTAGTATGGGTGAAACATATTATGATTAAGTAAAAGAATAAAAAATATTGAAACATTCGGTAAAGAGGATTACCTCTTCTACTAAGGATCTCCTTTATAACTTCTCTTAAGGGAACTGGAGTATGTATTTTGCAAGGAATATATCCCCAAGAACATAAATAAATATTTTTTTTATAGAAATGGGTAAATTTTGGTCGATCTAGATTTCTCATAGTGGTGTAAGGAAGTAAATGAGGGGGTTCCCTTTTATAATAGAAATGAGGGGTACTTTTTGAATTTGGAAAAATATAAATATTTAATAAGAATATTCTAGAGAAAAATGAATCCAAATGTAATATAAATGCACACTTAATCAACTTTTTTACTATATATTATTCAATCTATGATTATTTAATATTTTTATACTTTTTTATTAATTTAGTAGAGATATATATTCATGAATTATGATTATTTTAAATTTTGATATTATTCATTACTCGGACTTTAATATAAATAATATAATCATATAACATCATAAAAATATTTCAATACATACCTAATATGTTTTTTTAACATATAAAATTCTCGGACCTCTATAAATATCTCTAATTATACTGATTTTAATATTTTTAATGACATCTATTTTATTTCTCCATTAATTGAATAATTATTACATCAGTATTGTGTAAGAATTTAAGGTGATTATATCTTCACAAAAAATTTACAAATTTGCCATGATGTAGATAAGTATTTTAGATTCTAAAAAAATATTTACATTCAAACATATCGTCTGGATAATCATATATTTAAAATTATATAATTATTAAAAACATGAATGTGACATATTTGACTTTTTGTCAAATAAAATATTATAAAGGTCACAACCTCATCCAAATGGCCATAAATTGTCAAATACACTAAATTTGAATTATTATGGCATAAATGTAATAATACAATAAAATTTTGTAAATTATTTGGGAAACATTATAGTTTTATCATTTTATTTTTAACTTTAGTTTCTTGATTTACCCTTTACTACGGTAACAAAAACTACAAAGGCTTTCATTCATATCGATAAAAAATATAAAGTACCTATTTATTAAATTCGGACCTCATAAATAAAAAATATTTATAAAAAAATAAAATTTCAAAATACATGTCTAAATGTTTTTTTTAAATTAAACCAGCAAAACATGGTGAAAAATAGTTTTTGAGTAATATTCTCAATTAATTATAAAATATTTTCATACTTTACTCATGAATAAAATTAATTTCAAAAACAAAATTCAAATTAAAATGACCTAAGTAAATTTTAATACTAATCCAAAATATAATTCTACATGGTAAATTATTTAATGGAAAATATATTTTTCAATGAAAATTTGTATTTTTACTATTCATTAAAAATTAAAAAAATTCGGATAATTATCAAAACCATTATCCTAAGATAATCTTGGAATTCTAAGTCAAAAAATTAAATGAATTTTCTAAGATTTCTTGAAATTAATTATAATATTCTCATAAAAATAAAGAATACATATTTTAGCAGGAAAAATATTTTTTAAGTATAAAAATACTTCAATGAAAAATATGCCCTTAATCAAAAACAATTAATTAATATATTTATATTGTGTATGTCCTATATATTTTTCATAATTTTTTTAATACCATTTATATAAACCAATACAAGGGATAGGTTTTAACAGTCATATAATAATATTTTGGCATTCATTTTGTCCCCATGTTGTGTGTTGTATAAGATATTTGAACATGGTGTTATTTTATAAAAAATAAAGGTGTTACATTATCCCTACTTTCAATCAATTGCATCCTCTTAATTTGAGATTATGATCGAAAATAATGTATTTGAAATTTTAAAATACATTTGTGAAAATCTAGCATTGTAATTTTTTTTAATAAAATATCCACTTAAAATTAGGGAAATGGAAACATGAAGATCACCACAAAAATATGACATCAAATAGTAGAACATTAGTGGAAATGATGATATAGACATAAAAAAAATTAATTCCATGTGAACATTGATCACAATTAATTGATTGATCTTGATAAAGTTTAAAATTATAAAATATACTTGGAACAAAAGGAAATATATTTAATTATCAAGCGTAATTCCATCCTTTAGTCAATTTCCACCACAATCTCATATTTTGTTAAAAATGATGAATAAGATGAATATTTCATGCCTCAATCATTGATACAACTTTTAATGGATCAAAAAATCCTTGAAAGGATAACAAGCTACTCATCCTATCTTTATATAATAACCAAAACCCAAGTGGTTAGAATATGTTATACAATACATTAATTTATAAATATCAAAAATAATTCCCAAGGATTTTATCAAACCATTCCACATGTAGTTAATTATAAAACACCTCAAAATATGTCTAAGAAAATGTATAATCCTTGTATTTAGTAAGAGAGTCGCTATAGTAGAAAAATAAATATACCACTTATCAAAAAAAGTAGAACTTAATGTTACATACATAATATGTGATTATCTTGATCACCTTAAAAACATAATGGAAAGAAGAATAATTTCATGAATTAACTTTATCCATATTCCTTAAATTAGCATGAACCAGCATAGATACCCTGGTATCCGGATTACTAAACTGGATAGAACATGGTTAGAAGGGCATTAATGGTTCCCATGGGTTAGTGACTATCACCCGACATCATACAATATCAAATAGGGAATAAATTTTCCAAAAAAATATCATACCATAACAAATTGAAAGATATTATGAACAACACTCTAATAAGATATATTACTAGAAACCAAATATCTATAAACAACCTAAAATAGTACATCATCTAAGTACTCAAAAGAAAGAAAAACATCCCAAGACAATAGTAACAACCCATGGTCTAAAGGATCTAGATTACCCACAACCACCAAGTGGTTCTTTCCCTTTTCTTGGAACTGGCATATGAAAATATACAAATACAAGAAGGAAAGGGTAGGGTGTAACATATAAATAATATAAAGGTCTCACCAACTGTTCTATAATAGATTTCATAATAAACCAATTCATTATTTAAATTAAAATAAAATATGGAATGGATAATATACCTTTTTCATATTTTAAAACCAAACAAGTATCATTTCAAAGGATGGAAGGCCTTTAAAACACGAATTTTAAAAAAAAAATTATAAAACAGTTTATATAAATCAACTGGTTTGAAGAAAATAGTTCTATTATCAATTTCATATATTATAAAAACAATCAATAAAAGTACCTTAAGAATCTACCCTACAGTAATTAGTTTCCAGTTATATGATCCTTACACTTATGATATCAATGATCACTGATAATATGTGTACACACATCCCTCAAGCATAGGTAAAATAGTATTCATCCACATTCAATTGAGGACAAGATATGCAAAAATAAGTGTTTGATATAATTTTCATCATCAATAAATTTCCACTGAATCAATATTCGGGCATTCATGTTCCAAATAACCCACAAACTACCCATGATAACATATTCTTAATCAATCAATAAAAAATATAAAATCATCTCATTTCAAATAAATCATCATTTATAATTCAATTGATTAATTTTCTTTTTCAATATTCTAATTCAATATCAAAACCAAAATATGTGTTTTTAATTACTTCATTCCCTTTAAATAAAAAACCAATCATCATTTTTCATTATTTTAATTTTAACAATTTTTCTCAATTCATTTCTCAAATCATTTCATCAACTCCATCGATTTAAAAATACACCCCAAATTCCAATTTCATTAGAATTTGGGGTTTTCCCAAAATTCATGGAATTTTATATTACAATTAAAAATCATATCAAATTGGTTTTTAATAATTCAACAGAAATAAATTTATAAAAATTAGGGAACATAAAGGTTTCAATTATATGGAATATATAAAATAGAACCATCAATTTTTAAATAAAGAACCAAAGTGAAAAATACTTGCAATGGGGATTTCCAATGAAGAATGAAAAAAATCAGAGATTAAAAATCAAATAAACATCCAATTAAATAATTTCTAGATCAATCCAATTTGTGGTGATCCATAAAACTATAGATATGATGGAAGGATAGATTATAAGGACTCGTCCTTAAACATTACATAACATTGAATTGAATGAATAATTAACATTTAGGATCTTTTCAGGTTTAGAGTTTTAGAAAATTAGGCCATAACTATTTCACTACATCTCAAAAATTACAAGGTTGACACTTCTACTCAGTTTCTATTTTTTCATAAAATAAAAACTCTTCAAAAAAAGGGTCATGTCTAGTCTAAAGTTTTATACAACATGACATTTTCTTTATCCCATCCTTAACACAATTCATCTTTAAGTCCTATGAAAAACATTTCAAAACTTTGTATGAGAATAAAAAGCTCAGTAAGGGTTATAAAACAAAGAAAGAAAACATTATTTCATCAATACATACATAACATAATCTCTTTAACATACCTCATGAAATCATAAGATTTTTATCGTAAACACAAATCATAAAGGTAACTTTTGTAATCCATAACATACTTACGTTGTAGTGCTCACAGCTACGTTGGGAGTTACATTTGGAATACCCATCATAGTATATTCCTTAAATCTCTTAGGAGAAACATACACATTTAACTCTGTCACATTACCCAATGCATTGGAGAGCTATCTCTGGATCACCCACCCCATTTTTATCTCAGAAACACTCGTATATGTAACAATGCCCAAGAACCATAACATATTCATAAGACATAAAAAATATAAAGGAAAGGTAAAATTTTTACATTTCAATCACAATATATCATTTAAATATATTGACATAAAAAATCAAATATCAAAACCATTTTCAACACCAAAATACGTAAAAGAGTATATGGTATATATTTTTCTTTTAAAAACATTACGACTTGTTAAGGAAGCCAAAGATCAAATAATACTCACAACGGCGGAAAAGGTCGTTGTCACCTCTTACATTAAAAGAAACATTTTTTTGGTTATTTAGTAAAAAGACTCATAGAAGAAGATTCCCTTTAAATTAAATGAAATATAAAAATTGTTTATATAGTGTATAAAATAAAGCCGTGTATAAAACAAAATATTCCCCAATGAAAGGATATTGAGATGAAGTCCCTTACCTCATGTCCAACTTGACGTGTTCGTTCTTTAATATCCAAAATAATTAAATAAAGTTAATTTATACTTTCTTAAGAACAATTTTCAAGTTTATAATTCCTTTTAAATCACTTATTATCATGTTATAAACATTGTGTAATCATTTATGTTAATAACGATCGTTTTGTCGATATTTGGTTCTTGAGTCAAAAATGAACTTCTAATATTTACAGGTTATCTATGTGGTAAAAATTTCATTATATCCAAAATGATATTAATGATTTAGATATCATGTATATCTTATATATCCATTATATATATGAATTTATAACAGTACATAATATTTGGAGGTAAGAAATGAAATGCACCATTCATGGAGACGGTAAGTTGTACATACGCATTAACGCTACTTTCATTTCTATTTATTATTTTAATGGAATTAAAACATAATGGTACATAGTTATACTATAATTCCAGTACAATATCATATATAATATCATTAAATCCATCCTTTATACATCGAACATATGGAATTAACGAGTCATATCACTTTGATGGGGCGGTACTCTGCACTTCCTCAAATGAAATTATTGTGTTTACCCATTATGGAAACCATAAAGGTTTGACATAAATGAAAAATACATAAGAGTAAAGAAAAAATAATCATAATATATATCATATATAAATACAGTTCCATCTTATTGGCCACAATGAGAGGCGGTAGGAGATAATTGATCAATCATCGTTTCATGAGGCGTTAGTTTTCCATCCACAGAAACAGTTTGTTCTTTACCCATTAGATGGAGGTTTGTGAAAGTGTAGTTTGAATCCTTCTCAAAACAACATCCTAGTATATTGAGGATACTATTTTTTTTTAAAAAAAGAATAAATTAGTTTAGGCATTGGAGAAATAAAATAAAATAATATAATTTAAGAGAAATTGTTACCTTTAATTCGGGTAACTTCCCTTGGGTTTGAACCAAAAAGACTTCTTGAAGTGCCTTCTACATAAGTTAAGGCTTCTTGGTTAAAGATATGGATATTGAGAGATTATTTAGGCAGGGGATGGTTGAGACAATGGGCTTGAGAGGTGTGAGAAATGGGTTAGAGGTGTTGGTTTTTTATAATGGAGAGGAGGGGCTCTTTAAGAAAGTGTGAAAATATTATTTTATTATATAATTTTTTTTAGTCTATAAAGGTCCAAAAATAATTAAAGTATAAGATAATATGAATCATGGTATAAATAAAATCATTTAGTAAGAATTGGATAGGTTTTGGATATTGTTTTAATATTTATAATATTATTTATTTAAATCATTTATTAATTAGGTAAACATTGCATCATTATGGTGTCAAAAATAATTTTATTTATTTGATGTCTAAAAATTATAAAAGAAATAACATGATGTAGGAAGTATTTTTAGATTTCAAAAAAATATTTATAGTCAAAAAGATAACTTATATAACTCTATTTAAATATTAATTTACTAAAAGATATTTGTTTGTGCCATTTTTGTCTTTACTTTAAGTTAATTAAAAAAAGTGTCATTATCACTTTTAAGTGGCTCCATTGGGGCCCCAAAAGATACCCAAGGATTTCCATTGTCGGTAATGACTCATAAAATATGTTTAGGACAAGTGTTATTCTAATTATTTATTATTATGATATTTCTTTTATCTTGAATTACTCTATTTACCTTTAACCACTGTAAATAAAAGTCAAAATTTACTATTCACAAAAAAAATATTTTCATCTTGTTGAACTAAATTTTACTTAATAATAACAACCCTATATGTTGGATTTTAGAAATTTAATTCACCGAAGTGGAAAATTTTCATTTAAATGAAAAAGTCGGCTTTTTAACTATTACTCAGTGTTTTCACTATTCATCAAAAAATGAACATTTTCTGAAAAATACCAAAACTTAAGCCTAAGATATATTTGATATTCCGAATTAAAAAAATATGCCTATATTACCAAATTCAATACACATAAGTTTCATTAATTAATTTAAAATTAATTCCCGTTGTCAAAACAAAAAGCGTGTTTTTAAGAAATAATAACTATCAAAAGATTGACACTTATTTATGTCCAATTTCATAGTAAAATTAAATCCAATTAAAAAATTTGGATTAAATGGTAAAAATATAATCTAATTAAACTTTAAAACCAATTAGAAGTATAATCTAACTATATAAAAATTAGATTAAAAGGTTGTTTTGAATTAAGATATCGTATTTTTCACTATTCATTAAAAATGACTTTTTTCAGAAAAATACCAAAACATTACCCAAAGTAAATTTTGATGTCCCGATTTTAAAGAAGAATTTTATTTTGTCAAATAGAACATATAAAAGTGACCAAAACAAGATTTAAAAATGGGTTGTCCATTAAAAGACGGTAAATCGACCTTTTAATGTAAATTATGCTTAAAATTAGATTCATTCACATTTTAAGCCACTAACTTTTATTGGATAAATGTAAAAAATTAACAAACTTGTATAATCATATTGTAGTTAGTTCTGTTCATTCATGCCATTACAACGGCTAGGTGTTAACTACCATTTAAAATAATAATATTATATTATTATTATTTTTAAAATGAATCAACCTTGTGTGCAACATAAGATTTCAATGAAACTCGTTGTTGTGTATCGGGTACGCCATCGAACATAAAAACCCCATTAAATTAAAATTAATATTTAATTCACAAATATTAATAATTCTTAAAATGTTTTATTCTTTATTTAATTGAGATATTACATCCTTCCCCCCTTTTGTAAATTGTGCCCTCGTGATTTTTTTCACTTATCAAATAAGTGGGGGTGTTTATCCCTCATTGAATTTTCAGATTCCCACGTTTCCTCTTCAGCCATATGGTTTTCCACAAAACCTTTACCTGTTGAATTACCTTATTCCGCAACACCTTCTCTCTTCAGTTAAGAATCTGGAACGGTTGTTCCTTATAAGATATATTCTCTTCCAACTAAACTATCTCTGGGATCAAAACATGAGATGGATCTGGAATATAGTTTCCCAACATTAAAACATGAATAACATTGTGTACCTGAGATAAACTTAAAGTTAAATCCCCTCTGTATGCAACTGGTCCAACTTTCTTCAAGATTTTTTAAGATCCAATGAACCTCAAACTCAACTTTCCTTTCTTACCAAAACACATCACACTCTTCCATAGAGAACATTTGAGAAAGACATGATCACCTACCTCAAAAGAAAGATCCTTCCTCCTATTATCTACATAACTTTTCTGCCTACTCTAAGTTGTTCTCATGTTAATCTGCATCAACTAAAATTTTTATACCATCTATTCTACCAATTCGGGTCCCATAAACATCCCTTCACCTACTTCATCCCAAAAAGATGGATTTCGACACCAATTCTCATATAATGCCTCAAATAAAGCCATTTTTATACTGGAATGAAATATTTTATTATAAGAAAATTCAACCAAAGAAATATGTTGGTCCCAACTTCGCTGGTAATCCAGTGAACAAGCATGTATCATATCCTACAAGGTCTGAATTGTTCGTTCTGACTGCCCATCTGACTGCGGATGAAAATCTGTACAAAAATTTAATTTAGTACCTAATGAATTTTGAAGGCCCTTCCAAAAGTTATAAGTAAACCTAAGATCATGATCACATAAAATAGAGAGGGGAACACCATGCGACCTAACTATCTCTTTAACATACAGTCGATCAAGTTGATCCAAAGACAAAGTATCTTGAATAGAAAATAACAGATTTAGTCAATCGATATTTCATTATTACCTCAAGATGTCTTCGGTAATCCCACAACGAAGTCCATGGATATTTTTTCTCATTTCCAATCTGGCACCAGAAAAGACTAAAGCATCCCTTTCGGTAATTGCCACTCTGGTTTAACATCCCGACAAGTCAAACACTTGATAGTAAAATCAGTAATATCTCTTTTCATTCCAACCCACCAGTAATACTCCCAAATATCTCTGTACATCTTAGTACTCCAGGGATAAACTAAAAACGGGGTACTATGAGCTTCACATAACATCTCATTCTTCAACTATGAATCACAATGAACACATAATCTCTTTCTCATTATAAAAACAGAATCATTATCAATGTTAAATTCAGGAAACTTACCCTTATAAACCAACTCTACCTTTTTCTACAACACACTGTCTTCCTTCTGTGCTTGCTTTATTCTATCTGATAGAGATGATTTCCTTGACACCTGAAACAAAATAGAATAATTTATTGCACCAATAACATCTATACAAAAGTTCATCAAACAAAAACCAAAGGATCTCTTTCCAAATGTAGAATGGTTAATGAATCATTACTTTTTCGACTCAAAGAATCAGCCACATTATTTTATTTTCCTAGATGGTAATGGATCGTGCAATCATAATCCTTGATTAATTACAACCATATCCTCTATCTCATATTCAATTATTTTTGAGTGAATATATACTTCAAACTTTTTTTATCAGTATATATTTCACATTTTATTCCATACGAATGATGCCTCCAAATATTTAAAGAAAAAAACAACACCAGCTAATTCCAAATCATGTGTAGGATAATTTACCTCATTAAGTTTCGACAGATGTGATGCATAATCAAATACCTTACCATTATGCATAAGGACATGACCAATTCCTTTCAATGAAGCATTACTGTAGATAAAAAACTCACAATTTCTGATAGGTAGTGCCAAAAATGGAGCACTCACCAATATTATTTTCAATTCCTAAAAAAATAATCACATTCCTTTGTCCATATGAACTTAAAAACTTTTTGAGTTAACTTAGTCATTATACTAGATAACCGTGCAAAATTTTCAAAAAGCCCCTATTAATAAACTGCCAAACCAAGAAAACAATAGATCTCGATTATATTTGTGGGTCTTGGCCATTCTTCAACAACTTTTGTTTTTGAAAGATCAACAGTTATTCCATTTTTTAAAACAATGCGACCAAGGAAAGAAATTTGTTTTAACCAAAACTCACACTTTCTGAATTTCCCATATAAGTTCTTTTCTTTTAATGTTTTCAAGACAACCATTAAATTAATTTCATGCTCCCCGTAACCAAAATATCATCAATAAACAAAACCACCATTTATCACCTGAGTCAACTGATCCATTACTCCAGAAAACTATTCAGTTCCAATTCCGACCATCTGTGGATGCTAATTTGGAAGGTCATTTCCATCTATATTCCTTACCAGTAGAGCTTCCCTGTTTCCTTGAAGAAAAACCATTCTGAACATAGAAACATCTTAGGCGCAACAACATGGAAATCTGTAAATTCTATATCACTTCAATTTGACCATAAATTAATTTATAGACATTAATTTAACAATACCCTAACTCCTAAATTTATCTAAACCAACCTCGGATACCAACTATAAGGACACAAACTTAAACATTACATAATCTTGAATTAAATTAATAATTCACATTGATGATATTTTTAGGTTTAGAGTTATAGAGAATTAGGCCATATGTATTACATTACATCTCAAAAATTACAAGGTAGACACTTCTACTCAGTCTCCAATTTTTTCATAAAACAAAAACTCTTGAAAAAAAGTTTTAGGTATAGTCCCATGTTTTAGAGATCATGAATTCTCCATGATCCCATCCTTCACCCTATTCTTCTTTAAGTCCTGTGAAAAACATTTCAAAACTTGGGATGAGCATAAAAACCTCACTAAGGGTTATAAAACAAAGAAAGAAAACATTAGTACATCAATACATACATAACATAAGCACTTTAACATACCTCATGAAATCATAATATTTACATAGTAAACACAAATCATAAAGTTAACTTGTGGCATTCATAACATTCTTACATTGTAGCTTACACAGCTACATAGGGAGTTACTTTTGAAATACCCATCATAGTATATTCCATAAATCACTTAGGATAAACATTCACATTTTCCATCATCACATTAACCAATACATTGAAGAGCTATCTTCAGCTCACCTACCCTAGGTTTATCATAGAACCACCCGTATACATAATAATTCTTGAGAACGATAACATATTCATAACACATAAAACAAATATAAATGAAAGATAACATTTTCACATTTAAATCAAAACATATCATTTAAATATAGTTACATAACAAACCCAATATCAAAACAATTTTCAATAACAAAAAATGTAGAAGAGTATATGGTATTTATTTTCCTTTTAAAACATTACAACTTGTTATTGAATCCATAGATCAAATAATACTCGCGGCGGCGGAAAAGGTTATTGTTGTTGCTTACATTAAAAGAAACATTTTTTTGTTGTTTAGTAAAAACCCCCATAGAAAAAGATTACCTTTGAGTGAAATGAAATTTCAAAGGTGTTTATACACTATATAACATAAAGTCGTGTATAAAACAAAATATGCCTCAATGAAAGGAGATTGAGACGAAGTCCCTTATCTAATGTCTGACTTGACTCATTCATTCTTTAATCTCATGAATAATAAACTAAAGTTAGTTTATACTTTATTAAGAAACTTTTTCAATTTTATAATTCCTTTTAAATCACTCATTACCATGTTATAAACATTTTTTAATCATGTAAGTTAATAACTGTCATTTTTTCGATATTTGGAACATGAGTAAAAAATGAACTTATATTTACAAGTTGTCTTTGCAGTCAAAAGTACATTATCTCCAGAAATATATTAATGATTTAGATATCAAATATACCTTATATATCCAATATATATATGTATTTATAATAGTATATAATAGTTGGAGGTAAGAAATGAAATGCACCATTCATTGAGACGGTATGTTGTACTTATGCAAGAGCACTACTTTCATTTCTATTTCTTATTTTAATGGAATTAAAACAAAATGATACATAGTAATATTATAATTCCAGTATAATACCATGTATAATATCATTAACTCCATCCTTTATACATCCCATATATGGCATTAACAATTCATATCACTTTGAGGCGGTGGTAGTCTGCACTTTCTCATATGAAATTATCGCGTTTACCCATTTTAGAAACCATAAAGTATGTGATAAATGAAAAATAAAAGAGTATAAAGAAAACATAAACATAATATATATCATATATAAATATAGTTTCATCTTAATGGCCACCATGAGAGGTGGTAGGATATAATTGAACAATCAGCGTTTCATGAAGTGTTAGTTTTCCATCCACAGAAATAGTATGTTCTTTACCAATTAGATGAATGTGTGTGAAAGTGTAGTTTGAATACTCCACATAAAAAATCCTAGTTTATTGAAGATATATGTGTTATTATAAATGAAAATAATAAAAGGAATTTAGGGTTGCAGAAGTAAAATAAAAGAATTGAATTTAAGAGAAATGGTTACTGTTAATTCTGGTAACTTCCCTTTGGTTTGAACCAAAAGGACATCTTGATATGCCTCATTCCTAAATTAAGGATTATAGGTGGAATATAGGGATATATAGAGCTTATTTGGGTAAGGGTTGGATGAACCAAGGGGCTTGAGAGGTGTGAGTAATGGGTTAGAGGTTATGTATTTCTATAAGGGGGAGGAAGGGCTATTTAAGAAAGTGTGAAAATATTAAATTATTATATAATGATTTTCAGTTTCTAAAGGTCCAAAAATAATTAAATTAAAAGAAAAGATTACTCATGGTTGAAATAAAATAATCCAATGATAATTTTACAGGTTTTAAATATTTTTTGAATCTTTATAATATTATTTATTTAAATCATTTATTAATGAGGTAAATGATATATCATTATTGTGTCACAAATAATTTGATTTATTTGATTTCAAAAAATTATAAAACAATTACCAGAATATAGGAAATAGTTTTATCTTTCCAAATAATATTTATAGTCTAAAATATAACTTTTATAATTCTATGAAAAAATTAATTTACTAAAAGGTATTTGTTTATATCATTTTCCTTTACTTTAAGTTAATTAAAATAAAGTGTCATTATCATTTTTAAGTGGCTCCATGGTGTCCCAAAATAGACCCAAGGATGACCATTTTTATCTATGACTCATAAAATAAGGTTAGGAAAACTGTTAAGTTAATTTTTTATTATTCTGATATTCTTTTTACCTTGAATTACCATATTTACCTTTAATTGTGGTAAATAAAAGTTAAAAGTTATTATTCACCAAAAAATATTTTCATCTTAGTAAACTAAATTTTACTTAATAATAAAAAAAAGTATGTTGGATTTTCGAAATTTAATTCACAGTAGTGGTAAAATATCATTTAAATGAAAAATTCAGATTTTTAACTACTACTCAATGATTTCACTATTCATCACAAATTGAAAATTTTCAGAAAAATACTAAAATTTTAACGTAATCTATATTTGATATTCTGAATTCAAAAACGATGTCTATAATACCAAATTCAATAAATAGAGGTTTAACTAAATAATTTAATATTAATTCCCATTTTCAAAAAAGCGTGTTTTTAAGAAATAGTAACTATCAAAAGATTGACACTTGTTTATGTCCAATTTGAAAGTGAAATTACTTCCAATAACCAAAATTGAATTAAATGGAAAAACTATAAAATAATTAAATTGAAAAACCAATTAAAAGGATAATCTAACCATATAAATAAATTAGATTAAAAGGTTATTTTGAATTGAAATACAGTTTTTTCACTATTCATTAAAAATGAATTTTATCAGAAAAATACCAAAAATTTACCCAAAGTAAATTTTGATGTCCCAATTCTAAAGGAGAATTTTATTTTGTCCTATATAACATATAAAAGTGACCAAAACTATATTTAAATAGGGTTCTCTATTAAAAGGCGTTAAATCGACCATTTATAGTAAATCATACTTAAAATTAGATTCATTCGCATTTAAAGCCACTAAATTTTATTCGTTAAATGTAAAAATATTTAACCAACATGTATAATCATATTGTAGTTAGTTATGATCATTCCTTCAATTACAATGACAAGGTGTTAACTACCATTTAAAATAATAATATTATATTATTATTATTTTTTAGTACGACTCAGCCTTTTGTGCAATGTAAGATTTTAAAGAAACTAGTTGTTCCATATCGGGTATGCCATAGAACATAGAAATCCCTTTAAAGTAAAATTAATATTTAATTCAAAAATTTTAATAATTATGAAAATGTATTATTCTTTATTTAGTTGGGATTTTACAGAGATTGGGAGAGATTAAATGAGAGGATATCTGCATACTTGAGAAGGATCATATATTCCACAAGCACCATTATTTTATAAACATGGGTTATGGAGGAGCAAAAATAATCTCTATAGACCCCCCTAGATAAGTAATTTAGGTTTGTAAAAGTGGGGGTCGATTGCATTTTACTCCCGGGGGGGGGCAAAGATCATAAACTATTTTTTCATAATTAAAAATATATATATGCGCTAAGTTTCCCTGAGAGAGATACATGATCAGAAAAATAGTCCACCTTAACAATGCTTCCCTAAATTATGGTTCATGGTTTATACAAGGTGGGTTAAAGGATTATCAAACCATTAACCAACCATAATACCCTCACTATATAGGGTTTAATTGTTTTCACTGGGGTCTCGTGGTTTTTTTACGCCTTGTTCCAATCATTTAATGCCCTAAAAACCTCTAATATTTTTCAAATCTCACCCGAATAATCCCTAAAAAGACCCAACCAAATAATGAACAAAACAAGTTTCACCGAGTACCTAAAAACAATTGAAAAGATTTTACATCCTTTCATCATAGAAACTGTATATCCCAAAAAATGTTTTTAGTAAATTTTCATTTCAAAGAGATGACGCCACTTCTCTCTCATCAGTGCCTCATTATCTCAAGTATCATGTGAGTGAAAACCATGCTGCCACAGTACATGTACCAAACATATCATCCTACCATGAAGTACCATTGTCTTAGAATTAAAAATCCTCACTAGATGATCAGTCATGGATAATTCATACTCAACATTAAGGTCCTCCCTTATCAAGACATGAGATGAGTCAGAAAGATAATTATATATCTATGATACATGGACCACAATATGTATCGAAACCAATTGTGGGGGAACTATTAATCCATTATCCTCCTTCCCCGCCTACTACACAACCTAAAAATGTCCCATAAAATGAGGATAAAACATCACTTTCATCATCAAGAGTCAATAAACCAATCGAGGTGATACTCTAAAAAATACATGGTCACCAACAAAGAAATCTAATAGTATAAAACTACTTCAATAAGAATATTTATATAATCTAAGAAATAAACATTATCTCATGAATAAACTAAATCTTCATCATCATCTCTTGGACCAAACTTGATCAAACTAAGGATGTTTCATAATTCTCAAACCGAAAAAGTAGATATTTACATGTCCTTTTATACAAGGCCTCAAAAGGATCCATTATGATAATGGAGTAGTAAATATTATTATAAAATAACTCAAATTGTCCCAAATGGAATTTCCAACCTCCACCAAAATGAAGGAATTATTCATGAAGAAAATACTCAAGAATCTATATAGCTTTCTTTTTTATCCATCAATCTATGGATGGTATGCCATACTCAAATAAACCTAGGATCACATCACTTCGAAATGTAATTTCCATATAGGATAGGTAAAATTAATATATCTATCAGAGACTATAGAAAATAAAACTTCTTGAAAATTAAAAATATCTTTCATTTACAGATTTACCAACTCCCCAAATTGGTTGTATCATAAATGGGTATATATTTAGCTGATTTGGTAAGATGATTAAACACAACACATATGGAATTATTATTTCTAGGGGTACGTTGAAACCCAAACACAAATTTCACAGATTAATGTTCCCACATCCATGTCAGTATGAGAAGTGGATGTAGAAAACATAGAGGACTCTGGTTCCTAACCTTGACTTTTCGGAAATTATAATAACGAGAAACAAGGATAGGAATGCCCCATCTCATACATGGCCACCAAAATCACAACTATATTTCATAAATAATCTTTTTAGTTTCTTGGTACACATACTATTGGGATTATGGAAATCCCTCATCACTTCATTTTTACATAAGAAAAGGTACAATGTACAAATATTAGAAACATATGATACCCTCTGTGTATAATAAACACTCAATAATGGTCTCCCTACGATAAAAAAAGTCCTTAATGACACGGAATTGATCATCAAGATACTATTCTTATAAAATCATATTGAGAAGATTGGATTTCAATAGACCACTATCTATGACAATTTTGGACTCTTCCTCTTAGACTCATAATGGAACTTTGAAAAATGAGCCATTATGTTCCACTATTATGATGTAGTCATGCTCCGCCTTAAGAAGAGTCAACGTGGTCATAGAAGTCAATAGTCATTTCATCTCAAAAAACTCTGAAATTTATCAGTACAAACAATCTTCACTCCATTCTGAGTGAGAGTCATCATCATAGAATCCATATTTAAGAAATGATTTACAAACCTATGGTAATATTCTGTTAAACCCAAGAATCATTGAATGTCAAGAAATGTTATGATGTTGTACCCATGTCATAATTTCTTTCAGCTTATTTGAATCAGTTTTTATACCATATTCAGAGAAAACTTGTCCTAATAATTTCAATTTGAAAATCAAAATAATACATTTCGATATCTTAGCTTAAAGTCAGTTATTTCTCATCATTTCTAAAACTTCTCTCAGATAAAACACATGATCCTCCTTGGACTACGAGTAAACACAGATTACATCTATAAATACCTCCATGAATATACCAAGATATTCATGGAATACCTAGTTCATCAAATCCATAAAATTTATAGGTGCATTGTTTAGACCAAATGGCATGATAAGATACTCATAACGGTAATACCTGATCTGAAAGGAGGTCTTCTAAATTTGGTATTCTTTTACATTAAACTGGTGATAAATAGATCGATGATAAATCTTTGAGAACCACTTCTCCCCTTTTAAATGGTCAACTAGATCATCTGTCTAACACAACAAAAACTTTTTATTCATCGTAACTTGATTAAGTTTCTATTAATCAACACCAAGATGAAGTATTCTAGAGGCTCTCTTAGAAAAGACATCAAGCACCACTCAAGGTGACACAGTCAGGAAAATAAATAATTTCTTAAACAAATCATCCAACTATGTCTTAAACTATTTCTTTCCATTGGTTCAATGTGGTAATAAAAAATTGAAATTGGTTGAGTACCAAACATTAATTTAATATAAAACTCTACCTCTCTTACTTGTGGAAAACTAGATAAATTATAAAGAAAACACATTGGTAAAATAGGTAAAAACTTAAGGGAGATAATTTCTCATAGATTATCACTCTAGGTCAAAGGAAAAAATTAATATTACTTTCCCTGACTCTGAATAAGAAGTTACAACCCTACTCATCCTTAGGTCGCATTCTCCCTGAAAGGTATGGTACACCTCATCGGGCATACTGAAGGAGACTCAGTGAAGATGGATGTCAATTAAGAAATTATTATAAATGACCCAATCCCTCCCAAAAATTACATCCATGGGTTTCATGTTGAGAAATAGAAATCCCATTTAATCATGATATCTAAAAAATAGGAGACAGAAAAGGGAAAAAAGACAATTTTCTCTCTTTATTATTAGGTTCCTTAGTAAAAACATGTTTTGAATACCCAGTCTTACTACACTAGATGAAAGTTAAACGGCCTATTATAATAACTATAAAAGTTATAGAGGATTCCTTAAATCGAGATCCACCGTAATACTCATCATTCTTCCACTTCCCTTTGAATGAACTCCTAAACTACCACTCGTAGAAAAAGGAACTTTTATCAACCCTAGATTACCAGCCAGATCAAGGTCAACCATCAGCACTGTAGCACCCCCAGTTTGAGTTATATATCCTTTTTTTAATTCCTTTTATATGTTTAATGTTCTTGGGATGAGTGTGGGAGAGTTTGGTATCGTTTTGGAAAACTTTGGAGGACTTTTTAAGGTCGCACGGTGTGAGCACAGTTAAAAGAAACCCTGTGAGATGGACTGTACAGGAAGTGGGATATGCACTTCTTGCACATAGTTTGTCCAAAAATGTGGAGTGGTCCATGCAAGGTTCCCCTTTGAGGTTGTAGCAGGTGCACGATCAGCACACTATTTTTCTAACCATGCAAGATAACCGTACGACCCGTAAAAATAAGTTTTTTAAAAATACAAGGTTAGTTTAGATTTCCCTAAAAACTTCCAATATCTCTCCTACTAGATCCTCACTCACTATTTTCTCTTCTAAAGGGTTAGGGGTGATATCTTACTCATTTTGGAAGCAAATCGAATGGTTTTCTTGGTGAGTTTTAGATAATTCTTCTCTGGTAAGTCTCCACACTTACTTCTTGTTGGTTTTATCTAGATCTACATTTCCCGCTATCTCATTTTTCTATATCTACACCTTTTGTGTGTAGATATAGTTTTTTGTTACCTTGGTTTTCTATATTAAGGCATTTTGATTATAGAGAAGGATTTCTAGAGTGGTTTTAGTGGAGCGTTTTCCCGGATTGGGGTGTGGTTGTGTGTGGGTCGAATTTGCCAGAACCATATGGGTAGGTGGATTCTCTCTCAACTCCACTTAGTTAGAACTAGAGTTTTTAGTTAAAATTCATTTTTTTCTTGAAATTAATTGTGATAGTGATGTTAAAATATTTTTTTTGAAATCTATTTGGTGATGATTTTGGGGATTTTGGGGAAAATGGGTTATTGTTGAAAAAAGGGGCTTGGTTGTGTGATTTTTAAAATGTTGATTTATAAATAGTTAGTGCATGATTATGAGAAATGTTTTCAGAAATATGGTTTTCGATAATTATTTTTTTTATTGAAATTATTTTTAGCATTGATATTTGGTTAAAGTGTGTTTTCAATAAATGCATGATTTATTGAAGTGAATTGGCATGTGTTGGAAATGGTTGTGTGCTTACTGTACAACCTTGGTGCTTTGTACATATTGGTTGATTAATTTTTATGGATTGTGTTGGTTAAGTGGAAGTTGGTAGGAATTCTCACTATAAATGGTGATGTATAGTGGTTAAAAGAACCACCATTATGGATAGTGGTCGAGAAGTACCACTACTTGAAAATGTAGTGAACAGTTTGGACGGAAGCTCCACCATTTTGGTTTCCTTGTTGTGTGTTGTTTTACCAGATGGAATTTTTTGTGCTAATGGGAAATGGTAAAATTTCTTATGGAATGATTTTTTGGTTTACCTTGGGTTTCACAGTTTGGGTAATGGTGGCTTGATAAGGGTGTGTTTGTCTTATTAGTATTTTTAAACTATTTAATGTTTTATATACACTACTTTATATAAATTTGGTAATGGTTTTATTTTAGTGGAATGTGTAAAGATATCATTTGGGGAAAACCTACTGAGTATTTGTAATCCCACCCCCTAAATTGGAACATTTTTTCTTTTACAGATGTTGTGTTCTGGTACACTGGTAGGAGTAAGGCATCTCTCTTTGCTAGTAGTTCGGCATGATGCTTTGGTGATGTTTTGGTGCTTGGAGCATAGAGATTGGTGTGGAGCTACGGATGGTGTCCTAATTATCATGGAGTCTTGTGTGGTATTTCTCTTCATACACTGATTTTTGTTTAGGTGTTTTGGTATTTCAGATTTGTTATGGAACAATTGGTTGTCTTTTGGTAATGTATGGGTTTCATTGTTTTTTCAACATGCATCATGTTATTTTTTGATATTGCATTGTTTGGTTGGTTGGTTTTATCTCAAGGTAAAATCATTCCCCAATTCATTCTCAAAGACCTTGGAATTTATTTCCATCCTTTGGCTCCTTGGGAATATCGCTTAATGCCAAGTAGGGTTCCTCTACCCTCTCAATCCAATGATATTGTGTGGGATGTTACAAGTGGTATCAGTTTGTTCGGTCCTTGTCTTTCAAGTGAGAGTAGTTGTTTAGTCCTTTGGCATTTACTTTTGTTCCTTGTGTTCACATTTGTTATGGTTTTTTCCTTGAATCAGTATGGTATTAAGGCATAGTATTTTCAGAACATAGAATGTATAATATAAAAGAATATAGATAACCCTTTTATGCTGAACTTCACGGTACCAGGAAGTTTGGTTCATATGTGTTTAGAGACACTTATAGCTATTGGATATCTCATTATCGTGGGTGTATCCAATGATATGAGCATGACATGCACGGTCGAAAATGACTTCCCACTAGGATGCATATTTAATTTGGGTATAGTGTTTTATGGTTTTTTATGAATGTGTGTATTTTGTAAAATTCATAATTGGGTGTCCAAATGAAAGTGTTTGAACCACGGAAATTTGTGGTATCTTGAAAATCAGTTGATTCTCAAAACATGGTGGATTTTTCAGAATAGTGAAACACGAGGAATGTGAACTTTTGGAAAGCCTGGTTGTGATAGTTTTTCTATAATTGAAATTGAAAATTGAATACCCTTTATTGTTAAGAGAGTGAGACTTATGGTCATTTTTTTATTGATGAAAATGAATCCTGGTAGGCATCGTAGAGACCAACCAGAGGAAGCTTCTGAAAATGTGGTTGCACCTGAGCCCCAGTTGAACCAACAACTAGTGCAGAGTATAGTGAAATATTTCCAAGATGTGGAAAGTGGGAATAAAGTAGATGAACCAAGGCATGTGGGTCATGTAATTTATTTTCAAAGGATAAATCCACCAATCATTAGGTGTGATTTGGAGCCAAAAAGGGGTAAAGCATGGCTGAACCGAATGAATAGGATATTTGACATCCTAGGAACACCGATAGAGCTGAAAGTGAAACTGGACACCTATATGTTGAAAGATATCTCCCTTCAGTGGTTGAAGTTGGATTTCTAAGCTGGGACAAACCAAAGTGTGACATGGAAAGGTTATGACAAATTTTTTAATAAAAAATCTTATCCTCATACTTTTCGAATTCAACATACAATATATTTCTTCAGTTTAAAGAAAGGGAACTTGTTGGTAATAGAATATGCGGCTAAATTTATGAATTTAGTGTGGTTTTCACCTGAGGTGGCGGGTAGTACATCGTTGAGGAACAAATATTTTATGTTGGGTTGAACCTAGAAATTTTTTCCAAGATAGTGATGCTATATATAGATGATTACACAGATATGGAGAATATAACTACAGTGGATAAGTGTGATATTTTATGGGATACAGGTGGGGGGTGAATGTTGAAACCCACGGGGAATATTGGGATCTTGAACACTGGGTTCAAGAAGAAGGGGTGAACTTATTTGTAGAGTGTGAGTATAGTTCAGAATATGATGGCAGGATCAGTGGATCTTCCTCTAAAACCTCAGCATAAGTTGGGATGTTTTTAGTGTGGTTCTACAAGCCACATCAAGAGGGATTGTACGGAACAACCTCGAGCATGTCATAATTGTAATTAGATGGGTCATCTGTAGTGTTACTATCATAATTCTTAGAGGTTTGGTGTATGTGACACTCCTCATGGGTCGTAGGGGTCATATGTCTTAATGGGATGGGGGCAGTAGCATACCCCTTAGCAGCAGACTAAAATTAGTCGTGGTGATTTAAGGAACACCATGACCCATCAGCAGGGTAATAAAGAGAATAGCATCATAAGTAAGCAGTTCTTTGGAGCTGAGTAGGCTATGATGGTTGATTAGTCAGGATCATCCACGATGCAAGGAAAGATTCTTTTAAATTCCATGTTGATGCAAGATTTGTTTTATATGAGTGCTTCACATTCTTTTCTTTCTTCTCGCATTATTAATTTGTTGGGATTAACTGTGGAAATTATGCCTTATATTTTGAAACTTCAATCTCCCCAAGGTCAAAGAGAGTTTTGAGTCTTCTTATGTAAAGGTTTTTGTTTCGTTTTGGATGGAATTGAATTTATGTTGGATTTCTCAGTGCTTGATATGGATGCTTATGATGTAATCTTGAAAATGGTTTGGTTGTCAATGTTTAAGGTCCAAATCGATTTTTATGCGTGAATGGTTAGTTTTTTTATGTAGGATGGCATTAAACAAATCTTTAGAGGGAAGAATAATGAAAAATTGTGGGTAAGGGATTTTTTGGCACTAGCTATTTAAATGATCTCATATTATTTAGAGGCTTTTTCATTCTCATTGGTGGACGGTGTTTAGCAGAGTGTTCTTCAGACAGTTTTGGATTTGTTTATGGGTCTATTTACAGAAGAATTCTTGGGGTTTCCACCTGTGATAGATGTAGATTTTAAGATTTTTCTTCTTTTGGGGACCAGTCCTATCTCACTTCCATATTACCATATGGAAGCAGAAGAATTGTGGGAATTAATGGCGTAGTTAGAAGAGTTAGAAAAAAAGGGTTCATCTATCCTTACACATCCATCTGGGAAGAACCATCTTTGTTTGTTAAAAAGATTGATGGAACCTTATGATTCTTTATTGATTATCGTAGACTTAATCAGGTTGTGATAAAGAACTGATATCCCCTTATACGCATTGATGATTTGGTTGACTAGTTGAGGGGAGCTTAGTGGTTCTCCAAGATTGACTTGAGATAAGGGTATCACCAATTACGGGTGAGGAATGAGGATATTCCAAAAACATCTTTCAGAAGTAGATATGTCCATTTTGAGTATCTGGTTATGCCCTTTCTTCTAACAAATGAACTAGTAGTATTCATGGAATTGATTAATAGGATATTTTAGAGATATCTAGATTCTTTTGTGGTGGTATTTTTGTATGATATACTGGTGTATTCGGAGACAAGGATAGAGTATGAGCATCACTTGGAGATAGTGTCGGGGATCTTAAGAAACCATTTTTTGTATGCTAAATAGTCAAAGTGTGTCATTTGGATTCTGGAGGTGCGTTTACATGGCCATGTTATTTCTGAAAAAGAGTTTTCATTGATCCGGAAAAGATAGAGGCTATTATATCATGGAAAACGCTAAAGAATGTTTTTGAGATACAGAACACCCTTGGTCTAGTTGGGTATTATCGATGTTTTCTTCGTGATTTCTCACGACTGGCTTCTCCAATGACAACTTTGACAAGGAAATATATCTCATTTCAATGGGATGAGAAATGTGAGAAATGATTTGAATAGTCAAAGGGTCATCTTACATCATCAACAATCTTGGTTTTCACTGAACTAGGGAAAGGGTACATGGTGTATTGTGATGCATAGGGCTCAGGGATGGGTTGTGTTCTCATGTTGTGGGGTCATGTGGTTGCATATTCCTAAAAGGATTTGAGGTTTCATGAAAGGAACTACCCAAAACATGATTTTGAGTTGGATTTAGTGTTTTCTACTTAAAAAATGTGTCTTTATTACCTCTTTAGTGAGAAATTCACAGCGTTTACCAAACATAAGAGAAGAAATCATATTTTCTCACAGAGAGATTTGAATTTGAGGAAAGGGAGATGGGTATAATATCTCCAGATGTTTGATTTCAATTTAATATACACACAGGGTGAGGGAAATTTGTTTATGGAGGCTTTATGTTGGAAATCATACGCTCAGGTGGTGAAATAGGCATCAGATAAGTGGCAGTTGATGTCGGTCATTGCCAACATGCAGTTGGAATGTGAGGACCGGGGTGGCAGTGCAGTCTTCTATCCAGTTTCGTTGGTTTTTGACTGAATTAGTTTGGTTAAAGAGGAAAAATCATCTGATTATGAATGTGTGGAAAAGAGTTTGAAACTCAATGGTGGGGAGGCCATTGAGGGTTGGGAACTGAATGGAAATTTAGTCTTTTGTTTTCGAAATCAAAGGACAATACCAGTGGATTTTTAGGAGGAAATTCTCTGGTATTATCATCATTATAGGTGGGATATCCATCCTGGAACTTAGAAAATGTATAAGTCATTAAATGTACAGTTATAGTGGGCTTGTATGAAGGTATGTGGTTGGATTTGTTTAGAGATGCTTGACTTTTCAGCAAGTCAAGGAAGAGAATTATTGGACAGCAGGAATGTTCCAGTCTTTACTTATCCTAGTGTGTAAATGGGAGTAGATAATAATTGATTTAGTGACTAGTCTCCTGAGAATGGTCAGGAAACATGATGTCATACGGTTGATTGTGGATTAGCTCACAAAGATAGCCCATTTGATCCTGATTCGTGAATCTCATACAGTAGAGGATCTGTCCAAAATCTATATCCAGAAGGTGGTAAAGAGGCATGGTGTTCCAATTTCTATTATAACAGATGGAGATCCCATATTCACATCTCATTTTTGGAAATCCATAAAGAAAGACCTTGGTACAAATTTGACGATGAGCATGACGTATCATCCTCAGACGGATGGCCAATCTGAGAGGACGATAAAAACCTTGTGGGATATGTTAAGGTCTTGTGTAATATATTTTGGTGGTTCAGGGGAGGAGCACTTTCAATTGGTGGATTTATCCTATAATAATAGTTACTAGGCATCAATATATATGGCTCTGTTTGAGGCATTATATGGGCGCCCCTATCATTCTCCACTATATAGGGTGGAAACGGTTGAGACTTTGATGATTGGACCAAGAATTTTACAAGAAACAACATAGAATATCATGTTGATCAGAAATTCGACTGAAACGGATCAAATTCATCATAAATCGTATGTATACCATCTTTGACGACCATTTTTTTTTCAATGTGGGTGATCATATGTTTCTGAGAATCTCTCCAAGGATGGTAAAACATCACTTGGGAAGCATGATAAGTTATCTTTGAGGTATATTAGGAATTTTGAGATACTTCTGCAGATTGGAGAGGTGTCTTATCATTTGTATTTTACCCCACGGTTTAGTGTGGTGCACAATGTGTTTCATGTGTTATAGTTGAAAAAGAATCAGCTAGATCATGATATTGTGATTTGTTGGGATATTGTAGAGCTAAACCAGAAGATTCTATAGTGCATGTGCTAGTTTGAATTGTGGATAGTCAAGAGAATGTATTTTGTGGTTAAAGAATCAGTTTAGTTCAAATTTTATGGTATTAGGGTCAAATTTAGGATCAGACTTTGGAATAGGAGAAAGAGATGGATGAGCAATGGCCTGAGCACTTTCACCAACTAGATGGATCTCTACATTCTGAGGACGGAAATTCCAATGGTGGGGATAATTTTTCACCCTTAGTTTGAGGTATTTAGCCATTTTAATGCTTTATTATGTGTTTAAAGTGCTTGGGATGAGTATGGATGAGTTTGGTAGAGTTTGGGACGTTTTTTGAAAACATTGGAGGCCTTTTTAAGGACGTAGAGTTTGAGCGCAGTTAGGTGAAACCGTGCAAGATTAATCATGCGGGCAGTGGGATATGCATGGCTTGTTTATAGTTTGTCTAACTTTTTGGGGTGGGCTATGCGAGTAGCCCCTTTGAGGCAGCAGTAAGCACACAGTTAGTGCATGGCTAGTTGAACTGTGCGAGCTAAACGTGCATCCCGTAAAAATGGGGATTTTAAAAATATGGGATTAGTTGAGATTTCCCTAAAAATGCACAAAATCTCTCCTACTTGCGCCTCACTCAAGATTTTCTCTTATAATGGGTTATGGGTTCACTCACACTCCTTTTGGAAGAAAATATAAGGTCTTTTTTGTGTATTTTAACCGATTCTTCTCCAGTAAGTCTTTTGACTTAGTTCTTTGTAGTTTTCTCTATATCTACTTCTCCATTTCTCTCAGTTTTCTAGATCTACACCCATTGTGTGTATATATTGTGTTTTGGTTTCCTTGGGTGTTTATTTTATTTATTTTTAGTTACAGGGAAGGATATCTAGAGTGTTATAGTGGATCATTTTCTCGGATTGGGGTGTGGTTGTGTGTGGATCAAATTATCCAGAACCCTAAAGGTAAGTGGATTCTCTCTCGAGTCCACTTTGTTAGAAATAGTGGTTTTGGTTACAATTAATTTGTTTTTCTTGAAATTAATTTTCATAATGATGTTCAAATCCTATTGGAAATCCATTTGGTGATGATTTTGGGGATTTTGGGGAAAATTGGTTATTGTTTCAAAAAGGGGCTTTGTTGTGTGATTTTTAAAATGTTGATTTTAAAATCATTAGTGGTTGATTATGATAAATGTTTTGTAAAAGATGGTTTTCAATAAATATGTTGTTTATTGAAATGTGGTTGGGATTGGAATGTTGGTTAATGGGTGTTTTCAATAAATGGGAGATTTATTCAAGTGGATTGGTGTGTGTTGGAAATGGTTGTGTGCTTATTGTGAAGCATTGGTTATTTGTTCTTATTGGTTGATTAAGTGTTATGGATTGTGATTGTTGTGTGGAAGTTGGTTGGAAGTCTCAATGTAAAAGGTGACAGATAGTGGTCGAAATAACCACCATTATTGATAGTGGTCGGTAAGTTCAACTAGTTGGAAATATAGTTAATGGGTTGGATAGAAGCTCCACCATTTTTGTTTCCTTATTGTGTGTTGTTTTGAAAGATGGAATTTTTTGTGATAATAAGAAATGGGGAAATGTATTATGGTATGGTTTTTTTGTTTTCCTTGGGTTACATGTTTTGGGTAAAGGTGGCTTGATAAGGGTGTGTTTGGAATATTATTTGTTATTTAACTATTTAATGTCTTACAAAGACTAGTTTATATAAATGTGCTAATAGTTTTATCCTAGTGGCGTGTGTAGGAAAGTATTTTGGGTAAAACCTACTGTGTCTTTGTACTCACCTCCGGATTTGTAACTTTGGTTCTTTTTTAGATGATGTGTTCTGGGACCTAGGTAAGAGTAAAGAAACTCTTTTTGCTAGAATTTTGGCATGATTCTTTGGTGATGTTGTGGATCTTGGAGCATAGAGCTTGGTGTGGAGATATGTACAGTTTCCTAGTTCTTCTGGTGTATTGTGTAGTCATATTCTTTCTACTGTAATATTTTTTAGAGTGTTTTGGTCCTTGGTATTTGTTATGGAATGATTGGTTGTCTTTTGGAAATGTATGGGTTTGGCTGTTTTTTCAACGTGCATCATGTAGTTTGTTGGTGGTGGACTATTTGGTTGGTTGGTTTTATCTCAAGGTAAAATCATTCCCCAATTTATTCTCGAAGCCCTTGGAATTTATTTTCAGCCTTTGGAGCCTCAGAAACTTCTCTTAATTCCAAGTAGCATTCCTCCACCCTCTCAATCCAATGAGATGGGGTGAGATGTTACAAGCGCCCTATCCAGAACATCCACATAAGAACTGATCATCCATATGACAACCTAATAATATATATCAGGTCAAAGACCCATCACAAACCATCTACTCTCTATCTTCTCATTGAAAATAATCTATGTTGAAAACTGCATATGATCAGAAAAGTGATTCACATAATCTGTCATGGTTCTATCAGCCTCTTGAAGTTTGAAGAACTCTATATCCTTATCCAACACCACAAAATCTTGATAGAAATATTCATTGAAAATAAATATAAAATACTTACACTCTAAAACTCATGCTTCTTCTCTTTTACCATCGAGTCCCACAATCTTCTATTAGGTCACTCTAGCTTGAAAGTGGCACATTTCCACATAATTGAATCAAAAATTTCCAAGAAATAGAACAAAATCTCTATCTTCCCCAACCAATCCTCAACCACTTGCAGATCATTAGATCCTTCAAATGATGGTGGATTCAAGTAAAGGAACTCATAATAATGATTCTGAGAATCATCCTGTTGAGGTTCCACAACTGGATCCTGAACAAGATTGGGTGATGGTGTCTAACCCAGAGCATATACAACAAGATCACTAATCTAAAAATGATTATAATTTAGGGGAATATCTAATCTCTATAATTCACTAACATCATTTTTTGGGGGCTAATTCACATGTATTTTTGGATTCATAATTCTTCATAACATCCGAAAAAAATATTGAAGACATCATAAGATTACTCGGATCAAAAACTCAAAAAAAATATCAATGGAAAAATTATTCCCAGCGGATAAGATATCAATATTTGGATTTGAACTTATGCAAATAAAAATTATGTAAATTATATAATTATATCAAATTATTCATCATGGTGACTTTCCCAAACTACCCATGGTTCTTTTGGATTGTTATGATGAGATATGTCCAATAACATGCTTGTAACTATAACTAATGTCCCGAAAATATAACCCAAACTACATACTGACATCAAGGAATTATTCTAAACCTGCACCTTTGATACCACTTTGTCACGAACTATCCTATGTACCATGGTACCTTGATACCCAAGATGGATCAGGCATGGCCTAACGGGCATTCCTGATAACCATTTGTTGGTGACTATAACTTGGCATCATAAAAGATAAATTATTAAATGAATTTTCCATAAAATATCACAAGATAATATGTTATAATATAAGAGTGTAAATTAATTTTCCACAAAATATCAAAATATAACAGATTAAATGTTAGTATGTTCAACACTTTAATGGGAGAATGTACTAAAAACCAAAAAGGTATAAAAAAACAAAATAATCCATCATCAATGTACTCAGTATAAATAAAAACATCCCAAGATGATAGTGACAACCCATAGTCCAAAGGATCAAGAACATCCACCACCTCCAAGAGGTGATTTCCCTTTGCTTGGAGCTAGCGTAATAAAATAAATTAACACTTGAAGTAAAAAAAGTAGGGGTGACCTATAAATCCAATAAGGGGCTCACCAAGTGTTCCATAAAAGATTCCACAATAATTATGAAAATCATTCTTTCAATTTAAATAAATAGTGCATGGAAAAATATATCATTTTTATATTTTAAAACCAAACATGATTCTTTTCAAGGGATGTAAAACATTTCAAATAATGATTAAATATAAATTTTATATAAAATAGTTCATATAAATCAAATGGAATAAAAAAATAATTCTATAATCAGGGGTATATATAATCAAAGCTATCACAACAAGTACCATGTTCATATTCTCTCTAGTATGTTAGTTTCCAGTTATGGGATCCTCAGACTTATCATATTAGTGATGATGTCTAACAAGTGTATAAAAACCCATTTTTATAATTCTAAATTGGTCTCACCAAAATCCCATATGGGATAAGACATGATGAACTATGTTTTTATTAGATTTTTCATCATTAATCCATTTGTTGGGAGTCAACATCCTAGTGTGCTTGTCCCAAATAACAGATTAACTACCCAGTCTCACATATACTCAATAAATCAATAGAAAAAGTGAAAATAAACTCATTTTAAATCAACTATAAATTGAAATTCAATTTCCCAATTTTTTATTTCAATATGCCAACTTAATTTCAAAATAAAAACATGGGTATTTCATTATTACATTCATTTTCAATAAAAACCCAATAATATTTTTTCATCATTTCAATTTGATCTATTTTTTTCAAATCAATTCTCAAATCATAACATCAAATCCAAAAATTTCAAAATAACCCCAAATTCAAATTCCATTATAAATAGGGGTTTTCCATAAAATATATTCCATTTAAAATTCCAATTCAAAATCATATAAAATTGGGTTTTTATAAAACAATTTAAAAATATTTCCAAAAAATCAGTAAAAACAAGGTTTCAATTATATGGAAAATATCAAACAAGACCACCTACCTTTAATCAAATAATCAAAACACACAATACCGAAAATAGGGAAGTCCAATGAAGAAAAAAGGCATCAGAGTTCAAGGAATAAAACCTAGAATCAATATACAATTAAAAAATGTTTAGATTTATCTAATACATGATTATCCATTAATCTCTATGGAGGAAGGAAGGAGAGACCATGAGATATTAAAAGAGAGGATATCCACTTACTAGAGAGGGATTTGATAATACACTTGAACCTAGATACACCAAATTAGTGGTTTAGAGGATTCAAAATCACCTCTAGATATCCATTCTATCCGTGGAATTTGTTTTTTATTAAGTAGGGGTCAATCAGGGGTCACACTAGGAGGTCTGGGACATTAAAATAATTTTTGACAATTAAAAAAAATTATGTGCATAGTTTCCTTAAGAGGTCCACATGGCTAAAAAAATAATCCACCCTAACAGTTCACCCCAACACTAGGGTGCATGGTTTATACTAGGTGGGAACGTGGATTTTCTAACTATGCAAAAACCATGAAAACCCTTACTATCTAGATTTGAATAGTTTTCACTGGGGGATGCATAGTTTTGGAAACCTTGCACCAACCAAGGATGCCCTAAAAAACCTTAAAAAAATCCAAATTCCATCTGAAGCACCCCTAAATAGTACCAAAACAAATCATGATCAAAACAAGGATCTATGAGCACCGAAAAACAAGGATTGGGCTATTGTATAAATAAAATATCATATTATTTAATGTTTTCCATAAATTAAAAAAATAAAATAATCTCCATTATGAATTACTGTGTAATAAAATAACTATCAATTTTTTGGTCACCAATACCATCCCATAAACATCTCTTTATCATTATCATCGTAAAATTGGGAAAATATTTAGAGTTATCTTTCCCAAATCTTGTTTTCATCAAAATATCAACTTTCTACAAAATCACTTCTCTTAGTTACTAGTTTTTTCATCACATGATTCCAAATCCTTAAAGAATAAGAACTATAGTATATTCATTATATATGTGATGATTATTAAAACTAGAATATCAATTATAAAATAATTTTAAAACATAATTATTGAATTCGAAAACACAAGTAGTTTAATCATTTCCATTGATTTCTAACCCATTAACTACACTTCATTATCTTATTCCATAATACCTTTTCCATTTTATATGTTATTTGAGTCTCTTAGTCATTATAAATATAACCATTTATTATAAAACTTTATTAGTTAAATTTATGATATTTCCATCTAGTACATTTATGGTCATAATTCTTATATTTACCACATTTAAAACATTTTACTATTGATAATACCTTAGGGAGACCATTGTTCTCATAAATTACATGTAAATAACATTCCACTTTTCCCCAAAAAATACTTGATTTGTTTCCTTCCCCAGACCTAAAATTTCTTCATGTTCCTCTAATAGAATCACTTGGGTGTATCTTCTAACATTATCCATATAAATGAAATTTAATCTCAATTCGTTTATCGTATCTAACACCTGATCTCTCAAAAAATAATTCTCTTCTCATATTTGGTGACTTTGAAAGTTGGTTAAGGTAAAACATGATAATCATATATCGGGATAACAGATTATGTATAATCATAATATCCTTTAATATATTCATTATCCCATTTTTCTCATAAAAACATTTTCTATCACATTCAATGTTAACCCAATTCCTTCTCTTCCAACCATTGAATAAAACCAAAAAACAACATGTAAGTATCAAACTAAAAAAACCAGAGTGATCTATCATGTGATTATGAAATATTATTCAAAGTATATCTAAATCATGACTCATTCTTCTCAATAGATGATTCCTTAGGGTTAATCTACCTTATTCATGGTCATTTCCAAATCTATAGGATGTTATCATATACTAAGAATTATCAAAAACGTTAGTTATATGGTTACATTCTCTAGTATATGTTATTCTAAATCTAGTTCAGAAGGGTTTTACTAAACATACTCCAATACCAACTGTAATAACCCAAACTCCAATATCCCAAAGATAGGGTTTACTTTATTATGTAAGTATAAGATACATGGAATCATATTCCAAATCACTGAATATTTTTGCAATCTTAGTAAAATAGATACATACCTGAACTTAAAATTATATTTAAAAACATAAAAAGTGAAAAGAATTTTATTTTCATATCATCTTTATTCCCTCTAGAGGGTCCCTTTATATAAATTATAAAACATTTCCTAGAATATTGGGGATAAATAAAACATAAGAAATGGGTGATATCAAATGCTTGGTAAGGGTTACATAGAGTGGAATCATTCTTGAATGAATAATACATAATCAATATGACAAAGTAAATAACTTAACATAAAATAAATTTAATAAAAAACTTTTCAATCCTGATAAGATAAGAAATAATCATTATATAAATGTAAATAATTGGAAATAAACTCAATTTAATCAATAACTTATGTACAATCTGAATCCATAGATAATATCATAGTGAAAATATCTTGATTAACAACAACCTAATTATTAATAAAGGAAATGATAATTATTTGATTCCATGGTATCAAGAATCGTTATACCTATTTTGTTAAGACTTTTCACATGATATTTTTAATCATTATGGGTAAACCCCATTTAATTTGGCCAAATTATTTGTCTTATAAAACCTACTGATTCATCAAGGGGCTCTCAATGAGCTGCTGACACCCATGTATTACATGTCTAATGAATTACACATATATTTAAATGATCAATTTAATTAATCAATAAAAAATAATTATCAAAAAAAATATTTAATAAATGATTCTAATTTAACATTATTTTCCTTGTTATTCAAATAACATTAAAATTATTCACCTTATGTAAAAACTGATATACTGTTTAGCAATAATCATATACATGATAAAAGGAATGTACATAACTAATAGAAATGATCTTCTTAATAAATTATGATCATAAATATATCAAATGGGAAGTATATACACCACAAAAAATAAATCATGATTTGAATATGACATATGTCTCACCAAATTAAAAGTGAGATGAGAAATCCATTACCACTTTGTAATCAGTTGAATCGTATGCACCAAGAATTAATAATTTTTTAAAAAAAATAAATATCATGATAATAAAGAAATTAATAATATAAAAAATCAAAGCGGTGTTTTGTACAATCATAAAAGATTATTGTTTCATAACATCAAAATATGCCTCAGTGAAAGAAAATTGTGATGAAGTCCCTTACCTTCCACATTTTATTAAATAAATATGGATAAATATCCTATATAATGGTTTAAAGAATGTAATTAATTTATAAAAAATTGAAATTAGTATTTATTATATTATATATAATCCTTATATAACATCTTACCACCTGTTCGTTAATAATATTTCATTATTTACTTTGTTTCAGGTTTTAAATCCTTCATTCTACCATGCATATTTTCTCATGTAAGTTCTAGTTCATGTGCATTAGATATAAATTAATCATATCAAGAATTTCATTAATTATATAATTATGATATTTATTTATTTAATAAATATTTTTAACCCTTATTTAAAGTTGGATATAGAAAATAAGTCGCATCACTTTGTGGAGAGGGTGGGTCATATGTACGCACGACCGACAAAATCAGTACCTTGATGGTGAATGAGACAAAAAATGGATGAAATATTAATTTTAAATAAGTAATATCATGTAATAATTATCATATATATCCATAACATCAATCCTTATAAACATATGATTAAATCTGTGATGAAAAACGAATTACACTACTTTGTGTAGATGATAAGTTGTGCATACACATGTTTAGTGCTTTCTTTTATCAAACGATGGATAAAAGAAGTAATATAGTTGTATCATAATCCTAAAAACATATTATAATATTTATAATAATAGATTTATTATCTTATAATAGTTAAAATATATTAACACGAAGTAAAAGAATAAATAATTTTGAAAGAGTCGGTAAATATGTTTTCCTCTTCTATGAATGAGCACCTTTATAACGTATCTTATGGGACCCATAAGAGTTATTATAGAAGGAAAAGAGCCTCAAGAACTTGAATAAAGATGTTGATAAGAGAAATAAGGAATTTTTTGTTGAGTGATACGACACAAAGTGGCATATATAATTTAAGGAATGGGTTCCCTTTTATAATTGAAATGTGGGGCACTTTTGAAATCTTTCAAAATATTAATATATAATAAGACTATTATTGACCTAAATGCTTCCAAATGTATAATAATGGAATAAGGGATGAAATATTTGACCATATATTTTCCTCTTAATTATTATTTAATATTTCATGATTTATTATTATGTTAATAAAATATTATCTTCATAAAATATCATTATTGTTAATTTAGACACTATTCATTAGTTTGGATTTAATAGTATTAATAAAATAAGATAATATCAAAAAAACATTTAATAAATCCTGAATATGTCATATTCACCTAAAAAATTCAGGTATCATATTAAATATCTCCAATAATATTAACTTTAATATGTTTAATAACATTTATTTGATTTTTTCAATTAATTGAATAATTACTGCATCAACATTGTGTAAGAATTTAATGTAATTATTTATTCACTAAAAATTTTAAAAAATTACTATGATGTATATAAATATTTTAAGTTTTAAAATAATATTTATTTTCAAATATATCCTTTGTATATCCCAATATTAAAAATATAAAATTTATTAAAAACATGAATGTGTCATCTTTGACTTTTCTCGAAATAAAATATTGTAAATGTCATAACCTCATATAAATGGCCATAAATTGTCATATATTGGCAACTTTAATTACTATGTACATAAATTACTCATTAAATAAAATATTTTCCTGTTTTACGACCATTTTCTACATTTTATCATTTTAAATTTAACTTTGCATTCTCTTTTTAACATTTATCGTGGTGACAAGAATTACTAATTTTATTATTCATATTGACTAAAAATACAAATGAATATGTTATTTAATTTGGTCTTCTTAATAAAAATATGGATTCCATTTTTCAAAATTAAAAACACATAATTTTCTAAAGTTAATTTAAAATTAAATCAGTAAAATTCAATTAATTTTTTTTAGAAAAATGCTATTTTAAGTATAAACTATTTTTATACAAAATTAATTTATGAAATTCATTTATTAAATTCATTTAAAAGAAAATAATTATATCAAAATTAAATAATTACATTTTTAAACTAATAAAAACAATAATTTTACCATTTAAATTCTTTAAAATGTACTATAGTTTGCAATGAAAATCTGTATTTTTCACTATCAATTAAATATTAAAAAAATTCATAAAACTCTCAAAACATCTTCCTAACATAATATTGACATGGTGAATCCAATAATGTAATAAATTTTCTAAATTTTATAGAAATTAATTATAATATTCTCATGAAAATTAAGAAACCCCATTTTTAATGAAAAACATTTTTAAAGAGTAAAATTAATTTACTAAAAATCAAGTGTTTTATAAAAAATCATTAATTAATTAATTTTATATAGTAAGTCATATATATATTTTATAATTCGGATAATACCATATCCACCATCGAATTTAGCAACTATGTTATAACGGTCATATAATAATATTTTGGAGTTCATAGAAGCCTGGTATTTCATATTGTATATGCTATTAACATAGTGTTCTTTTAAAAAAATCAATGTGTTACACCATGAATATTACCATGATGAAAATATTGTGATCCAAAATTATATTAAATGAGTTATTTTGAAGATGGAGTGAAACAATCAATGACAAATACACAAATATGATCTCTATGTATTGTTTGATTTCTCAAATCATCATGATGATGATAATATGAGCCGCACTCAGATGCAATGTGTTGAGTTTAAGATAATAGAATGTGACACTTGATGAAAAAGGAACAAATGGGTTCTCCATGTCCCGCTTGAATGTGAACATAACATAGGATATGAATCATTTAAAAATATCTCCATGTCTAGTGATGTGGTAGGGAGAACCTCCCACATGGAGTAGGCTATGTATTTCATCCATTACTGAAGAAAGGTATTTTGAAACCATGTAATACTTTTTATGAGGTACATCAACAATCATATTGGTAATTGAAAACACATGATATTGGTATACCTAGTATTAAGTGGTGTTGATAATTTTCCATGATTTTATTGGAAATTCATGTATCCCTAATATACATGAAGATCAAAATTCATATTCATGTTTTGATGGGATTAATTTTAGAATAATAGAAGAAATAACCCACTATTAAATTATGTGGACTGTGTAAAACTTACAATGGAATCCCTTTGATTATAGCATGCTAAAAAAATTTTGCATCATGAAAGATTCCATATATGTCCATGTCATATTACAATAGTTAATGAGCCTCTTTTTAGATACAATATAATTAAACTTTAATGATATAAAAGATTAAATAGATGGTTAGTATGATCTTTTAAGGTCATTTAAGATGAATTTGATAATTTTTTGGTTTCATATGGTTAAATAATTTTCCATGATTATCCTTTATGGCTATATAATATTAAATAATTATATATTTAGGATCTATGAGACTATATCCTTTGAAAATAAATACATTAAAATAGTGTCAAATTAAATCATTAACCTTTTTGGTCATGCAAGGTAAAAATATTTTTTGGTTCAATTATTTGAAGCATGGTGTCATGTGTAGATATGAGTGGGAACTCTATTTGACCACATACCTAATATAAAATAATAGATCATGTTGAAAAAATTGTTTCAAGGAAAAAATTTAATAATTTTTTTGTTTTGTTTGTTTACAAATAATGTTGTCAAAGATCTAGTGTTCTAGTTCATTGTATACATTGAAAAAGTTATTCTGGAAGGACTTAGGGAAAATCAATTGTTTCATAAAAAAATTGAAAACGACTGATCTTATCATAATAGGTACATGAACATGTGTAAAATATGTACTTTATGAAACATCATAGGATATTTCCATTAAGTTTATCATGAAAGAAATAATTTGTAGGGATACTATATTGGTTGCACAATAGAACTCTTTTATGAATAAAGTTATTTAATGAATATGCTCTATGTAGAATAATATTCATGATGATGTTTTTAGAGAAGTGGTTTTTTGATCTTGAAAGATTAAAATGGTTATAGTTCTCAAAACCGCAAAGTAATCATATGGTGTTATCATTGTATGCAATATTTTTATGATGATGCTATGAAGACATAAAATGGATATCTTACATTGAAGGTATGAATAATAATTTTGTGATAATTTTATTTTTCACGGTATATTTCTTTTATAAGGATCCCAAAATTATATTATTTGGTATAGGGTAATGTTTAATTAATAATATCAAAAAGAATCTTCTTAATTTCATAAGTAATTTTAGGATGCACAGTATCCCATGAAGAGTAGTAGTTTACAATGTTAATAGAAGATTGGGTAAATTTATATGATGATTGAAATATGAAGGGGGTTCCCAAGGCACTACAAAATTGAATAGTATGTAGAGGCCCCCTATATAGGTATCATTTCAAAATGGGCCTTGAATGAATCTAGTTCACATGGGACTTTCAAAAATTATAGTTTAGAGAGGACAAAAGTTCATGATATGTTGTTATTTATGAAATAGTAGTCAATAAACTTTTATCTAATTGGGACTTACATTTAGGGGTACCATATTAATGAAAATTATGAGGGTGTGATTCACATATCATGATGGACATTTTTTTAGATAACATTCATAAAGTAGTAGAATAATTAGTCCCCTTAAAACTATATAATATAAGTTCAATTTATTTATTTTAATACACTCAAACATTGATTTATTATACTCATCATGTTAGACTAGTTTTGTATAAAAAAGTAATAAAATTCAGGTATATTGCATGCATTATTTTAATTATATATTTTTGTGAATATAATATGGTGTAAATATTTAATTAATTATAAACTATTATTACACGGAAGAATTATTTTAATCTATCATACCCATATTCACCCACTTTATAATGGGATTTAATATATTTGGGAAACCATGTGGAATCAAGGATAGTGGTTGTGTTCATTAGTTTATGAATGGGGAGTGGGATTTCATAAATAATAAATTTGATGATTATTCTATGTAAATACTCACATTAAATTGGTAAAAATATTATCAATTAATGTAAAAGTGATTTTAAAATACTAGAATTTAATATAAAGGTATACAGATAAATTATATATAAATGGTACTACACCCATATAAATTATTCAAGGCATTATTTTATTGGGTAAATGTGATTATGGAGGAAATATGTTGTCTTGAATAAATACTCAATTATGTAATTATAATCAATCACAAATTTGGAATATTTCCAAATTAGTTTAAACCAAAATACATTGTGTTTACAGCTAGGGATAAATAGGAGTGAATAATGGATTGAATTAATTATTCAATTGTTTTATATCAAATAAGTAATGATAATAATGAGACAATGGAAAAGGTAATATCTATATAATGGGAATTCAATAATATTTGGAAAAAATACATATCTATGACTTCTCATGGTTTTTGGGTTTTTGTGTTTGTTTTCAAATCTAGATTAAAATTTTAGTGTGTTGGTTTATGAACAGGTTTAAAATTTTTAAATGGCCTTTTAGACCTTGAACAATTTATTATAAAGTGTTATGTATTATTTTTAGAAGGTTATATGAAGTTTAATGTAGAAGGTGATGATGTTTCTCATGGTTTGAAAATTATTTATGAGGGAAATTCTCAAGGACGATGATAGTTAATTTTAGTGAAAAAAGAAGTTATATATTATAACTATTTTTTGAATTTTTTCTGATTTAAATATAAATCATTAAAATTTTTACAAGTAAATAATTTCATGAATCATTGTATCATATATGGAAGTTAATTTGTAATAATTCGTTGAAATTATATGTGTATTTTCACAGAAAAGATGAGTTTCATGAAAAATGCTTCAAATGAGGTTTCATTTTTTTCTAATGTTGAATTTTGTGTTAATTTTTAGTAATACCTACAAATTGGATTCAATATTTTATTTAAGAAGAGGGAAGATATAGATAAATTTTTATGGCTCTGTTTTCATGTAATACCGATAAGAATGTAGTGTTTGACAGATAAAATTTTGCATAAATATTTGTTTCATGAAAAAAAATATATTTTTTCTGATTAAGTGATTTTTCATAAGTTTAATGAATTTTAAAAAGTTATAAGTTCCAAGTATAAGTTGGGTTGTATGATCGTTTTTATAAAGTTGTGTGAGAGTAATTTTGATAAACATCAATATAAATTACCATAATTTCTATGGCTAATGATTGGTAATCATTTGAATAAAATAAGAGCATCTTAAAATTCCAATTATAGTGAAATAAAAATTAAATCAAATTATTTGAGCTTTATATTGATTGAATAAAAAATTCACGTTAGTAGATATCATAATTATATTTCAATGAGTCTGTGTTTATAAACTTGGAGGCAGAGTGAGTCTACTCCCATAATTGTAACATTAGTATACTTTACAAATTCCAGTACATTAGCACATAACCTATACATGCTTCTTTAAGTTTCCTATTTATGGTGAAGAAAGTAAAATTTCAATTATTTTTCAAGGTTTTAATTCAATTTATACATTTATGTGAGTAGAAAGAAGAAAATATTTTTTAATGAATAAACAATATCAAAAGTTAATTTTTTTTAATTTGGAACATCTTAATTTACCCCCATATACGGTATGTAATCTATCATAGAAATTAAATAAGTCGAACATTGAGGAAGTATAGGAAGAAAAAATGGTTTTTGATGTCATATCATTCTTTTCATAAAAATTAAAAAGGTAAAAATGAATGTTCACTATAAAAAATTCACATGTGTTCTTTGGAGGGGGGATAGATAGAAAAATTATAGAAAAAATTTCCAAAACTTTTCTAGAATATGATAGGCATAACGAAAATAAAATGAGTAAATAATCAACCAATGTGAATGACAATAGATTTTATTGGAAAATTTTCCTAAAACTAGAAGATCCACTTCTTAAAAGGGTACAAGAGCACAAAATAGACTAACATAGATGAAATTGGGGATTGTATAGAACATAATGAAGATGTTCTAATAGATATTGTAAACACCTATCAATAACATGAGTGTAATAGTGATAAATAAGGTGGATTATAAAGGTGATTTTATATCCATGAAGTGGATGAATCTAATGTTGAAGAGATAATTGTTTGGAGAGAAAAATAGTAGATATCTTATGCATTGGTTCATGACATCAAACTATAAATATAAAAATAGGAATTAGATAATTCTCAGTTAAAGAAATAAATTTAAATGATCAAATCTAAAATGAAATAAATTTTAGAATATTTTCTTTAATATAAGCTGAAAGATAGAAAGAAGACCCATATCATCGATAGGGTGATTAACCCTAAAAATATCGAGTCATTTTTTTATGATAAAAAACTATAATTTATCTACATGATATGGAAAATCGCTGATCAATAGAGGCTATTGACTAATAAAATGAAATTAGGCAGTCATATTGAAAGGCCTATGAAAAATGTTAATATAAATCATCAATATCTAACAAAATAGTTATAGGTTTGAATGTAAAATAATAGGGATCGTAAAAATGAAAAGTTGTTATGGGAATTTATTGAATGTAGAATAATGTATGATTATATTTTATACCACATTCCCCAACTATAAAATATAATATTGATTTAGGTATTAACATGAATTAGAATAATGAATGATCCCAACAGATAATCAGTGTAGTAGAATGTATATAAAAAAGTTCACTATGAATCAGAAGTAACTGTTTTGGAAAGATGTGTAACTCTAATAATGAATGTTCCATATCCATGAGATATTGGTGGGAATAAAATTAATGAAGTAATCCTTGTACAGTTTAACATTCTAGTATTTCCATTGATCTTCACAATTTCTATTGTGGTGGATTTGAATATATGGCTAGTCATTTCTCATCAATGAAGTGGAGGAAATTTCCATTAAATACCCAAAGTGGTTCTACAACATATATTAAGAAATTATAAAACAATTTTAAAATAAAAAACCTACTTCATATTTGAAATATAAAGTTGTTCCACAATTCTATGATGAAGTTAATGTGTAGAAATATGTAAAGGGTGAATTCAATGACATGGATTTCAAAGTAAATGGATGAGAAGGTATTGACTATGAATATTTCTCAAATATAATCATATCATATCTGCACATAGATTATAAAAAGTGTTTTAACTTACTATATAATGATATAAAAGGACTTATTTATCTAAATGAGTTATTATAAGGAAGTTGTAATCATATTTCGTAATTAGAAAGTCTTAATTTTTACTAGGGTTTGAAAAGACATGTTTGGATTTAATGAACTATGATGTGTAGATATCATCATTGTTGAAGGTATAATTCAAAACTTTATATGTTTTATTCATTTATGTGACTCGATAATCATAAAATTTTTTAACATGAAGTATAATATCATCAAAGGAAATTATTATACAGCTATAATTCAAGGAATATTCAATATGGAAAATATCTTCCATTTTATTGGAGAATGATATATGTGTTATATATTCATAGAATAATAAAATGGGTTGTGGTATAAACACATAGCCATATTATAGATAAATTAAGGTAATATCTTGTATATAATAATGTAGCTTGTGATCTACCTAAATTTTCACGTTATCCTATACACACAAATAATGTTTTTCAAAAAGCGAATATGGTTTAAAATACATACATATCAAAAGTCTAGTTTTAATCAAGTGTGTTTTAGTTAGTGTGTGTTTACATGTGTGTACATATATCTCCATAAATATTGATAGAAATAAGTATTACATTCATTTAATTGGTGATTAAAATAAGATGGCATGGGTGATTTTCATAACCCACATACCTAAGGTATTTGCATTCAAAAATATGTATCAAAGAAATCACAAAAAGTTTTTTATAGATAATTATGAAATTATTGATATATAATTTAATAGATTTTAGGAATACCCTAGTGGATGATTATCTCAAAAAATTGGATAAGGAACCATTTTTATTAGTGAGAAATTCTCTAAAAAAATGATTGATGGAGAAGATAAACTAGATTGTAAATAACATATCATTAATTATACTTATTGATAAGTACATAATAAATTTGTTTTGTATTGAATCAATTCAAAAATAGTTCTACATATCCAAAAAACAATTATTATTTCTGGGGGAGTAGAATAATCATTACTTTATATGGCATGCAATAAATCCAATACTGAATTACATTTGAATCTTTAGATGCAAGTGTTTCATTTCAAAAAAAACCTTGCATGCTTGATTCTCATGGATATAAAGATATTTTCCTTGGATACTAAAGAAATTTCTTTGAATATAAATTAATCAATTCGAGTCAAGAAATTTTTCTCAAAAAAAATTATGAAATTATTTTATATAATTAATTGATTCAACAAACAAATATAAAGATTATTCTAGATGAATGTGATTAATAGGTGATCAGTTTAGGGTAAGTAGAATATACTGAGGGAAATTTAGATGAAGACACTGATGATGAAAAAAATATATGAAAACTAAAAAAGGAATATAAATAGAAGAGTAGATATTGAATTGGGGTTATAATTTCATTATGTATTTAGAAATATCTAGTGAAAATTAGGATAATAAATTTTTAACAAAAAACATTAGTTTTATCACACATAGAGCCCATATGTATTGAATAATCTAATAATTATGATAATTGGGTTCAGGAGATGCATGCAGAGATTGAAAAAATTAAATTCAAATAGAAATATGATATTTTTTATGGTTTAAAAATATATAACTAATTAACAATAAATGGGATTTAAAAACCAAATTAAATGATGAGGGGAATGTGATTTAAAATAAGGAATAAGTGGACTACAAGGGACACTATAATATGAAAGGAATAAATTTAAATAAAACATTTAATTCATTGGAATGGTTGTATAAAATTTTATTATTTTATCCATAGTATTTCATAGGAAATTAATAGTATTTTAAATGGATATCAAATCATAATTTCTAAATAGATATTTTGATTAAAAAATGTACATTAATTAGCCTTATGCTTTTATTTTCTTTAAAAATTAAAACAAAGTGTTGAAACTGAAGATAGTTAATTATGGGATAAGTCATTCTTAGTTATAATCATATTTATAATTAGAACCATACCTGAAACCCCCCAATAATTATTTTAGAGGGGGTGATTATTATATCAAAATCAACAATGATGGTGACCAAAGGAGTTATTTCTCATCTCTGTTGTAAACATAATCTTTAGTTTCACAAAAAAAACATAGTTCGAGAAGATTTTATAATTCATGAGGTATGAGTTTGATATATCTATGATTGGTGAGTTGAAAAATTTTCTTGGTATAGGACTAAATCAAGGAAGAAAATATAAATTTATTTCATAATTATCTTAATCTAAAGATTCCATTAAGATGTTCATATTGGAGGATTTGAACCCAATAAAAACTCTACTAGATTCCCAAATGATGTTGTGAAATTATCATGAGGGGAAATTGGTCAATTCTATTGTATACATGCATATCAAAAGGATAATGTTTTAAATAATAATTATTAAACCTAGTATTGTGTTTTTATAATTTAATAAAGTATAATTTTAATGTAATCCTAATGAAACAAACTTTATAGAGGTAAAGAGAGTAGTATGTTATGAAAAAGGGGATAGTGAATTTTATTTTTCATTATAGTGAAATATCATAATATGAGATGATTGGATATACATATACTGATTAGGACACCATATTATATGAGAAAAGGTAATCATTATATAGTTCATTTTGTATTTGAGGGTTTTTAGATTCCCAATGAAGAAAGAAACAATATGTTATTTCAAAGATCACTGTAGAAAAAGAATATATTGTGGCCACTCAATCTGGTATTGAACTATTATCGATGAAGATATAGCTTGATAATAAGGGTGACAAAGTGAAGTCTCTAATTTAATGTAGGTGTTACAATTCATGTTCAAAAAATCTTAGTAAAAATCACATCACTCACTTAAGAAAAATAAATGGAAATCATGTATCGCATAATAAAAGAGAAATTGGAGCATGTGTAGGTGAAAATAAAGTATGTTCCTATTGATATTTAAGATACAGATATCATGATTAAGTCCTTACCCAAGGGAGCGATGGGGAATGCATCATCAGGCTCATTAGGTCTAGTCAAACCCCAAACATAAATTGTGTGGATGTGTAACCTAAACTACCCATGTTGTGTTTTAAATTAATTTTTGTGTAGATTTTTATTTTTCCTAATACAGAACACAACAAATTTACAATTAAGTTTGTAGAAAAATGGGTGAGATAAATGGTTCATGAAATTGAGGATATAATACTGAAACCTATTAATGGGACATGTAAAGCATAAAAAGTGATAGTTTTTTCATGTTAAATATTAGAGATCATCGATATAAAGATTAATTAATCAATAATATTTCAAAGATGTTATTTCAAGGATTACATATCACAAAAGGGTGACCATTGTGTTCATTATGCTAATGGTTTAAAAAGGGTAGTCTATGAATTTTTCATGAGAGATAAATATATTTTAACATATTTTATCATTAATGAGGTAAATAATTAGTGAGAGTTTCATGTACTCATTTTTTCAAGATTTAAAGACTCGTTTGGGCTTGAAATATATGGTGAGTAAGTCCATGATCACTATCGAGAGTTTAAAAATTAAAATTGGATTTGTAGTATAAAGTGCACAGGATTTTTAATGAATTATAAAAGAATGTTGAAGTGTTTTTGAAAAACCAAAGGTACAAATTATTGAAAAAATCCATCAATAGTACATTTTAGTGTTTTTGGGGTTTATTTTGTTTAAAAAGAATGTTGAAAGTGTTATAGTGTGCTAGTTTACTAAGCATATTTAAAATGTGGTTTTGTATTCTATTGGAGGAAATCAGAAATTGAAAAAAAAAAATATAAAAATATTGTTTTTAGAATGGTTGTAACATGATTTAATAGGATTTATGATGTAGGATAAACCATAAAATTTTTTCTTAACTGCTGGATCATGAAATTGGAGTGTATCATGGACACCATGTAAGAGGTACAAGGAACCTATTTTGTGTAGAATGTTAATGATTTCATATAATATATGATGATGTAGTGTCTCAATGGATGATCATAAACCTCTAATTGTGTGACCATTAATGGATCAAATTATTATTATTCATGGAACCATGAATGGGCTATATAGAGGACTCTTTATCTAGAATGATGTGATGGAAATTCTCACATGTTCATTAAGGGATGTCCTATAGGGTGGAAAGGAACAATAATTTAGTGACTAAATATATATTTGGATTCTTTTCTTATATAAGGATCCCCAAATCATATCATTTTATAAAGGGAAATTTTAATTCGAATTTTTCATAGATAAATTCATTTGAAAATAAGTTCACAGAGTACAATAACTCGTGAAGTAGAATATTTCTTAATGTGCTAAAAAGATTGTTGAAAAATCCATAAAGCAGGAATCACATATGAGGTATGTGAAGAAGTAGGTGAAGGAGTATTATGTATAGGTAGTCGATGTTTGGAAACTTTTATGAGGGGTCATCCCTGAATCTAGTTTGATATGGGATTTCATTAAGGGGTGTTTATAGGGTAATGGTTTTTGAGAATCAACAGTGTTTATTAATGATGATTCTATATTTTTTAGTATATTGTGGTATTATACATGAGGTTTTTGTATAAAGGGATACTATATAGATTTAGTTTATAGAACGTGAAGTATAGTTTGTTAGGAAAAAATTTTAGGAATAGATTTTCTATGAAAAATATTATATATAGTAAAGAGTATTTTATCACATTTAGACATAAGGAACATTGTGTCACACCTATGTAAGCATGAAAGAATTAAAATTTAATATAGATCATATTAATGTTATTTTTTTGGGACTAGGAAACTATATTTAGTTGAGGGCTTAGTGAGATATCAACAAGTATGGAAGGTGGTAAATTAGGGAGGTCAGTGTGTCCGCTCAAAAAAATTAGAAATAGATCACTTTATTGATTTTGGTACACTATAAAATTTTATTTTTAAATATATTATATTATCTAATTTTGGTCAAAATATGTAAAAAAATTCGTGAATTCATACCTTTATGTTTTTTACTGGAAAAAGAGAGAAAATAGAATTTTTCAATAGTGAAACATGATCGCAAGTGGGAATTGTTTTAGTCAATCATACAATGATAAACCCCCAAACATGGTATATATCTATATGGGGAAAACAATTCCACAATACATTTTGTAACATTTTCAAAAATATCCTATAAATACTATCTTGATATTGATATAATACAGTGAAATTTTTTGTGGTGTGAATTTAAAGATAGAATTTATATCATTTGGGAATATTTGCCTTTTCACAAGGTATCGTTTAATTTAATTAGGTGGATTTCTCATTAATTCTTAATGAAGGGGAAATTATGCTTTCTATGTCAGTTATAATGATTCATCCTCCACATAATGTGATTGCAGTGTTTCCTATGTAATAACAATTATAAATAATTTCCAAGATGCTTCTTTTTATAGGATAGTTAGTGTAATTATTAGACATCCAATAGCCTTTAAATACCCATAACTTTGGTGGGAACTCCCCACATTCATAAAACAAAAATCCTATTCAATATTTTTTCTTTATAAAAACTATTTACCCTCTTCTAATATTTCATATCAAAATATTATTTGACATAGGTTAACCCATAAAAGGAATGATCACTTTTATAGGAGACACAACATAATTTTTTAAAAGACCATTATTTCACATAATCTAAACTACTAAGGGGACTTATAATATTTTATCTCATGTTTGATCATTTGAAACAAAAATCACTACATAATATTTTGTTTTGGGTAACCTATCTCAAAAAAATATCATTGCGGAAGCTAACATATACGAATCTCATAAGTACATTAAGGCAAGGTCGAACTATTGGTTTCTTCAAATTACTTGAGTTGAGATCCACCACATTGTTTCCTTAATCCCCATGAATTTAAATAAACTTATTGTTATCCCATATCACCATGAGTTTATATCCACCTCTTGGTATCTTACAACTCTCTAAGTAGAGATACTCCTCTAGGTTTTATTAAATACCTTAAGGAAAAATCCACCTAATTTTTCCCCAATAATACATTCCTTATGATGATCCTCCAAAAAAACTCAAAACTGTACCTTGGGTTAATATCCCATATGAAACCTTTTATAGGTTTCTAGAAACTTTTTTTTCAATCTATATTTCATTAAAATACTTGGAAGAAGTCATATTTTCAATATGTTAGAAGGAACCACTATATTTCTTGTCACTATACTATAAAATGTATGATGTACCTTATTACATGGAAATAAATTATATTAGTTATTATTCCCCTCATAATAATATGTATAAATCTAATCCATGGTCCTAATTTGAACAACACAATTCCTCACACATCATGCCACATGAATCCAATACCTCCTTGGACATTAATAAACTCTAGTGTGCCTACCTCTATGGTTTTAAATTATAGATTACCATGTTATAGTGATCACATTATATAAAATATAATCTCTATATGTGGTGTCCTCTCAGAATAATTTTTTATGGCAATTAGAATGAATAATGGAAATATAATATTGTCATCAGTAAGGATATAATGAAAATGATAAAGATATATAGATATGTCATAAACTATTAAAAACATACTTTCTGGGATTACCCAAAATTCCAACCTCTAGTCCAACAATAGGTTTCATCATCACTTACCTATGTGATCAAGGATCCACCTTCCATTATGAAGTTATAGAATCACCTAAGACCCCACACAGCCCAAAAAATATTTTCTGAATCGAATTGTGGATAAATATAAAAAATTATCAAACTTTGAATAACCCTCAAACTCTTTAGGTATCTCTTGATAACATTCCTTTTAGAACTAAAAAGTTTTAGTAGATAATATGAATTATTTATTAGACCATTGTAACTATAAATTGTTCATATTTTTTGTTGAATATATGTTTTATCTATCCCAAACATTCTTATGGTGACATGAAAAATGTAATAAATGTGAATATGATGAAAATATATGAGAAATATCTATATAATTGAAAATTATCATGTGTCTTTGTGATTTAGATAAAATATTCCTTTGTCATTCAAAATGGAAGTATTCAATAATTTAAATACTAAATGTAATGATTTATTAAATGATACCACATTTTAAGATGATTATACTTATATCCCATGTAAATATTAATCCACTAATGATATAGAAATATGAAGAACTCCAAATGTGGATGATTTTAAAATTTCAAATGAACAAAATCTAGGAATTCAAGAATAAATCAAGACATTGAAAAGGGATAATGATGCACAAGAAATACATGGTAGAGGAATAAATATTGATCTTTAAAATATGAAAATAAAAAATGTTATGTTATTCAAAGTATCTAAGGATCAATTCCTGATGTTTGATTTATAGGTTAATGAATTGATGGATATTTCCTCAAAATAGGTGAATATTTAATTGAGTTCCATGACTCAACTGAATTTCTAAACCCAATGTAAATGACAGATGAACATACCAATACATAATATAATTATTCTAGTATAATAATAGTTTTAATCAAGAGATGTGCATCATTATGGATACCCTCACTCGAATAAAAACCATAATGATTGAACAAACTAACTCACCAGTTGAGATTTCCAATTATTTGAATTTTGAAATTTAAAACGTTGTTAAACTCTTGGATGCAATTAATGTTCAATATGAAGAAAGAATAATAATATTCCAATAATATGAATTTATTTTCACTTGGTCAAGACACTATTTTGGTATCCAAATTCTAATGGTAAACAAATTTCTAAATATTATATATATTTTTTAATTGATTACCCCTTGGTGAAAGATAGTTACATGAAGGGAACCCATGATAACAATGATGATAATCCTGAAATAATAATTATTTCTAAAATATAAAATTCCAAGTAAAACAAATCATTTTATACAATAAAACCCTTCTATAGACTTAGAAAAATAAGTCTCTCAGAATTATAATGAAAATGTAAAATAATATAGTTAATGAAAAAATACTTGAAAATTTATCTATAAGTGGTATGAACAAAATTATATTTTTCAGTGGAATTTATGGAATAATTTCATTTTATTATGAAATAATTGGTCAATATTCTACAAATTTCTATGAATCATTGGAATATATATCTTACTATAATGTTGTGGAATTTTTTAGAATATTTAGTTACCAACCATATGAAAGGATCTATAAATTTAATTACATTTATTCATATAATTATAATTATATCTCTAGATGTGATTTCATGAGATGTTCACCAGAATGGATTATGAAAATTAGCATGAATGTAATTTTAAATTTATTAATTTGAAAAATACATGTCATAAACTCATATAATTTTTTCATGATAAGGAAACAAAATTAATGTCATGTTACAAATATTTTATATAATGTAATAAATAGTTAAAATACTAGAATAAGAATTTTAAATTGATTGGATTCGAAAATATACACACATTATCGTAAATTAAATAATAGTGTATGTGAATTAAAAGTTAATGCTTCAAGAGGGGATATAGAGTAGAAATATGGTGTAGAAAAAATATTGAAAATCAATGACATGTTAAAGGACACTTGATAGAGGGACAACCCAAGGATTAAAACTTGTATCTCTATATTGATGAAAATAATAATCCCTTGGGAAAAAAGAGATAGAATATTGTATCAAACCCATTTATCATATTAATATGGATCCCATATTGAATAATATTGAAAATATAGTGGTCCATAGTGACTCACAATCATCCTCAGCAAGTGGAAATTAATTCATCCCCTCTAAACATATTTTTCAATATTTCTCAATTATTGGGGTACTTTTCGGTCAATGGTAAATACAATTAATGGGGGTAAAAAATTAAAAAAATCACATTTGAAGAGTCCATGATCTGAAATTACAATTAGTGTTATATTAGTGAATTTGGTTTCTTACAGAATCTATAATTTTAGTATTAGATTTCATAATTATATAACGAAGTAATTATAATTTTTTTAAACTCTATATGGTTGGTTAGTGTAAATAGCTTAAATCAATTTATTTTTATCATTCCATGATTATTAAAGAAAACACCATGATTATAAAGAGTATTAAAAAATATTTTTCATATTTTATTTATTTTTATCTGACATGTGATATCATTTCATTATTCTCAAAACATTATAGGCTAGTATAAATGAATGACACTAATTATAAATATTAATTAATTATTTGAGGATGAAGATGATAATTTTAGTATTATTTTTTATCTAGATACCCATATTGTGTTATACCCATTAATAATGTAATCACTTTTGATGGATAAAGATAAGAAATATTTTTTTACTAAATAGTTATTTATAATTGATCATTCGGTGAGAAAAATTCTAGGACTTATAAACTTAGTTATTCAATATTTATTAAATAACTATTTTATACAAGTATAATTGAGTTCATAGTGATATTTATGAAGCATATTAATTACTCATTTCAAAAAAAAATCAAAGTGTGTGAGTGTTATGGAAATAAATGATGTTATTTTGATAAAATAATGTTTCAATCATCATATTCCAACTCAGTTCACATGTAGGTTTTTTTTATGACTATTTTTCTATGTTTTATGTTCACTCACAATTTTTTTTTAGAATGAATAAAAATTTGGAAGGTTATTTCAAGATTCAAATTCATATATGAAATAATAGTGAAAAAAATTGTGATTTTTCTAAAAAATTAAAGAATCCATTGTATATAATACAATGGGGAATCATATCCTATAAAAATATTATTTATGGACTGTACGTAATTTTTTATATTATCAAATATTTATATAACTATGTTATTAATATATAATATATAAATATCCATGAAACTATTAATTTAAATATTTATAATCCTTGAATAATTAACCTGTTAGGTATCTTATGTTCCACTGTAAACCAAAATACAGATAAACATGGATTATATATTCTATTTTTTTCCATCATGAAGATAGTGTGAGAATGTTAACCAAGCTAAATAAATTTTAATTGACTCAATAGGTAATGGTTTTTCCATTTATTTAACATCATTTAATTTTAGTGTAGGTTATACTTTGGATTTTGTATTGAAGGGAGATAAGTAGAAATGTAGTAAATATAATAATTAGTTTTGATGTCCCAAATTAATTTCATTATAATCAATGGAATAAATATAAGGGTGATTGATTCATAATTAGTGTTTCCAATAAAAACTATGGGGTATATTTTTATCACCAAATCCTGAATTTTTATTGGTGTTGTATTTTTTAACCATTGTTTGTATTATCAACAAGAGTGATTTATTTATTTTTATGGGTTTTTTTATGAAAAAAATAGGAATGGATCTGTGGTTGAAATGAAGTCATTATTGGAAATGTATTTAGGATTTAATCGATATTCCATGTATTGAGGTGTTTTGAAGTATTTGTGAGGTTCTTCCAATAAAAAATAATCATTCTACAACATTTTTAATCATACAAAAATGAATTTATTGTAAAATTAAAATCTAGAATTTATAATAGTGATTTTATATTTAATAACGATGTTATTATATAATGGACATATTTATTATTAGTTTATACCTATCCTCAGATTAAATCAAAGTATATTAAAGAAAAAATCAAACCTTCTAAATATTAACCGATAACATATTATGCTAAAATTTGTTATATCACTCCATCAATAAGATATATTATATTTAATTATTAAAAAAATTATTATGAATATCTTCACCGCAAATGATTTACCATGAATGATAGGATCCTAGTTTTCAAGATCCAGTCATCCTTTATGCTATGAAAAATCATTTTATTCTGGTGATGGGTTCTATATTAGATTAAATCATAACCACAATGGAATATAATATAAATTTAGAAATAAAAATCATTAGATTATATAAGTTGAAATTTTGTGAATAAAAGATGTGGACAACCTATGATATTCCTATAAGATAAGGTAATATTATTTATACAAGGAATACACTATTGTGACTCAATCATTATAGGGTCATAAGTATTTTACAAAACATTAAATGTAGGATTCTGATCTTTGAATCATAGATAGTGAGGGCCTCATTCTTTGATTGGGGAGAAATTTTCAAGAAGACTTTTAATTATTTTCTAAAAAAAATTGGGTTTAATTAGTGGGACAAAATTTATTATGAACCAAATGATTAAGATAAAATATAAAAGAGTCATATCAAAAAATTTAATTCAATGACAATATGTTTTGGTATTCAGTGTGACTCAATTTTTGGATTATTAACTCAAAATTAAAAGTTTTATTTGGATGAATTTTCCAATATGAAGTATGAAGGATTAAATATCCATTAATGGGAAAACATTGATAATATATGAAGGTATTAAACATATAAATCTCTCTAAAAAGTGAAACAAGATCTTGAATTGAGTATTTGATCATCATAAATCAGTATGGGAAGGAAAAAATGATTGAAAAAACATTGAAACTCTTTAAACATCATTTCAAAATAGTATAAGTTAAATTTACTACTTGATGACTCAGTTAAGGTAATAAAGCAATTTATTGGTATAGTTATTGTGGTATTTTTATTTTTATTTTTAAGTAGATCCTTGAAATGGAGATCAATTATAACTTATCTATACCCAATGTATCAATATTTATAGTGATGTTTTTTTAGTGTTGAAAGGAATCAAGATGTGTTTTCTTTTCTCAATTTTTGATATATGGGAGAGGATTGATTGAGTGAACCAAGTGAGATAGTTTTCCAACCAAAAATATTTTATGGGGAGTAATTACTTATTGGGAGTTACCTTATATAAACCCATAAAAGAGTAATGCATTTATTTGATTCTAGTGAATCGACACATGTACAATTTTTTATTCTTGGATTTGAAAAATTTCCCTAAACAATGTAAAAATATTTCATATCTTATGCATGTTTATTAATCACTTTTTGAGTCATAAATAAGTGTTTTAGGGTAAAATAATCATTATCTAAAATGAATTATGTTAAATATAATACATATAATAGTTTAATTATCATAGAAATAAAATAATAATGGTGACCAGACAAATAATGGGTTCCTATTCATTTATGAGAGTGAGAGTTTTCCATTATTTGGTCAAATTAAAAAAAGTTTTATCCTCTATTTCAACACCCTATTTAGGAATATCTAACTAAATTCACTTTTATAACTTATATCTTGGAATAGAAAATGTGACTAGATTCAAATATCATTCTTACATTATATATATTTATGAATTGGGGTTAGTATGGTATTTTTTGTTTACTAAATAAAGTTGATTGATGTTATCTTTTTTTTGGATTATATAGTTGTGTAACATTCTTAACTATTTTTTTATCATTCAAGGATAAATTCAAACATAATAGATGGTAGTTATTATCTATTTAAAAGATAATGAGACCCAATATCATTTTGGGATTGATGTCCTCTTCTTAAATATGGATATTTGTGTAATGACTTGGATTTTACATGTATTGTTTTTGGATATTTGATGGATTATTTTTGAGACCAAGGGTTGAGATGATGTGTGATTTTGAGACCTAGTGTGCCCAAAATAATTTTTTGGAAAATATTAAATATATTAAAATATCATGCGTGCATAGATTCAGATGACCTCGCAACAAAAATAACATAGATTAGGTATTTATCATTGGTTGATCCTAATTGATCTAAGATGATTTTTTATTGGATTTATAACCCATTAATAATTCCTATTATGAACAAAAATCAGTTGACCAATGGATTTATTTTTGGATTGATCATATTGTGGGATGGGTTTTATTACAACCATACTCATTATTTCACATTAACAAGTTATTTATTACAAAAACATACATATTATACAACTCAAAAGATCAATAAGTCTAGTTTCTTTAGGAATTAGGTGCATATCATAACATCTTGAACATGGGATTCAACAATATTATTGAAAACATCCTCAACATACTTCTAAAATTCAATGTCTTTTAAAACTATATGGGATAACCTTGGGAGATACATAAGAAAGGGGTGAGATAAAAATTTTGTTAAGATAATAATAATGGAATAGGGTAATAAATGTTAGACAATAGGTATATCAGTGGGGAATAAAATGAATAAGAATAATAAGGTATAATATAATATGATAATCATAACATGAAAAATATGGAAACAACTTAAAACAATACATTATAAATATAGTTCAAGGATAAATACAAATAAATCATGATGGAAAGGTCCCATAAGAAGAGTCAGCTTCAGTCCCTATCCTAACACGATGTCTCATGAGATTAAATATTACCCAATTCATTAGATCACTATATAATTCTGGGTTCACCCATCAATTTTATTTCATTTTCATTCTTAAGTGTGCCACATAGATCACAAAACATGGAATTATTCATCATCATATTTTATTCCAAGATCGAGGAGTGTGGAGTGTATACATTTAATTCCCAATTCAAAGACACATAAGTATATAAATTTGAACACCCTTGGTTATGGTATTCACTATAGAATTTTTTTGGCATAGAAAATCACAATGCAATTTCACCCACATATCGGTGTCACATAAAAAAAATAAAATGGGATGATGTGATAAAAATTGTCTCTCATCATTTATAAATAAAATGCGAAGTAATACATACATGAAATACATTTCACAACTTTATGAATTGGAAATAAAATGCATAAGATAAAAAAACTTGAATAATGAAAAGAAGGTGAGGATACCTTATATTTGTGTGTCATTCCAAATGCTTGGGAGGAACTTCATGAGAGATTGGGGCACCATTGGAAGACTCTAGAGATTGTAGGTATGATTAAAAAAGTTCTCTAAGGATGTTTAGTGAAGGGTAATGTGATCTTGGGTGGGTTTATATAGGAAAGGAGTGGGGATTTATTTATTATTTCTCAAACATTGGTTTTGGACTTCATATAATTAAATAACAAAAACCAAAATTATTTTCATGGTGTTTTACCATAGTTTCTAAAAAATAGGATAGGTTCTATTTATTTTATAAGTTAAAGGATCAAACATAAAAACTAATAGACTTTCTTATGTGTGTGTGAGTCATACTCTTAAATAAATGATTTGAAAACCTTATAATAAATTAATAGTTTTGGATAATTCAAAAAGGATTTATAAAATTCAAAAAAATAAACATAAAATCACATTACTTTTAAGGTAAAGCATAGATTTTGTCTTGGATACCATTTATAGTATTTATTACATAACTTTTGGTTCTTTATGATATATTAATAGACATCGTATATTTATAAGGTATTAAGTTGTTACACAAAAATTTAATGTCTCAGAAAGGTATGAAAAATTCAGAAATGGATAATTTTGACATTATGATTCCAAAAAAACATTTTATCAAAAAAAATCTAAATATATATATTTTCAATATTAAAATAAGTATCTATATTTATTGGGAAATTATGTTTTTTTACAATAACTATTTTTGAACCCCTATAAAAATTACATTTAACTTCATAAAAATTATATGATCACTCATATTTAATAACAATTATTTACAAATATTATTTTATTAAAACATTATTTATTTCAAAAATCCATCATTTCATAAAAAGAAATTCCTTAATTAAATTTGAATATTTATCAAAATTATTATTTGTGTTTTATTGAATTAGAAGAGAAATCATTTATAAATTAGTAATAATATGATGAAAATATATTTATTGATCTATAAAACAATAATTTACATACTCATGTCAGTATGGAATTGATACACATCCCTTTATTACACTAGAAAACTCCCTAATGGTAAGGTGATCGACGGTGGGACTTTCATGGGGTGGTTCAAAGAACATTGTTTGGGTCATGATTTTGATGAGCTTGAACTTCTCCAACAAACAGATTCTCTCGTGCTTAATTTGTTATATCTCATCTTGGGATTAATCAGAGGAAACTCCTAGAGATTCTATCTCCCCCATAAGATCTAGTAATGGGATTTATATGGTACAATCCTACTGGTTGAGGCCATCACTTCCTTTTTCTACGTCAATTAGATTTGTTAAAACCCTATATTTATGCTAATAATGTGATCACTTTTAAATGGATATATTATCAACAATAATTATTCTTAATGGTTAATTAAATATGATATGATATAATAAATCCAAATAGATTCAAGTGTTTTTTATATACATAATACATAATATGACGTTTAATTAAAATAGAAGTGGAAATTTTATTTATAACAATTCGTTTCATTACAATTTTCCCCCATTACGAAATTTCTAACTAAAATGTTTCTTTTCCCACACTAAAAAGGATGAGTGTAACTATGTTTCATCACCTATTCTGGCTCCCTTATTTATTCTTCAAACTTTTAGTTTCTCCATATAACTTTGACAAGGTGAATTATATTATTTTTTTGAACTTTGTCTCTGTGTATTATGGTTTTCATCGACTAATCCTCATAAGAAATGTCATTCTCCAATGGTACCACCTCTAGATTGAATACATGTGTGGGTTTTTCAATGTACTTCCTCATATTTATACATGTAATACATCATTTACTTAATATAGGATAGGTGGGAGTGCTAGTCGGTAGGACAACTCTTCGATGGGATCAAGGATCTCAAAGGGGTTGATGTATCTTGGACTAAGATTTCCCTTATTCCCAAATATCATCACTTTCTTCCATAGATTTATGTGGAAGAATACCATATATATAACATCAAACTTCAGGTATCAATGATGATTTTCATCATATCTCTTCTATCATATCTGAGAATAATTGATGTGAAACTGAATGTTCTAACCTTTTCCACCATTTCTTCAACCATTTTAGGACATTGAAGTTTTCTTTCACCAACTTCATCCCATCATGCACGTGTTCTACACCACTTCCCATAAAGGGCCTCATATGGGTCCATTTGTATGCTTGAGTGAAAACTATTATTATATGAAACTTCAACCAAAGGTTGATATTGGTCCTATCCTCCTTTTAAGTTTATATAACATGCTCTCAACATGTATTCCAGTGTTTAAATAGTTCACAGAGACTGTCTATCAGTTTTAAGATTGATAGGCTATACTAAAGTTCATCTCTGTGTTTAAAAATATTGGATACTTATCTATAACTTGGAGGTAAATCTTAGATCTTGATCAGATACAATCGATCGTGGTACTCCATACAGCCTCACCACTTCTCTAATGTATATATATGCTAATTGATCAAGTGATAAATCATCTACAATCAAAAAGAATTGTGCAGTCTTTGTAAGACGTTCCACCACAACCCATATATCATTATTCCCTCTTGATGACCTTGTAAGATTATTGAAAATGTATATGGTGATGTTTTCATGTTTTTATGTAGAAATGGGTAATGGTTGCATCATCCCCTTGGATTTTTTCATTTCTCATTTCACTTGCTGGAATAAAAAACATCTTTATGTATATTCTACAGTCTCTTTCTTCATATTGTTCCACAAATAGTGTTCTTGGATTTATCAATACATATTTCGTCTTCCAAGGTGGTTGTATAACACTGATCTATGTATATATTCCAACAAATCCTTCTTTAACTTAGGTATTGATGGTACACATAGACTTTACCCAAATCTCATGACTCTTTCTTTAACATTGAATTCCCAGGATTTCCCTCTCATTATAGCTTACACATTCTTCTGAATTCCAACACCATCTCTATGATAATCCTTTAATATCTCTAGAATATATTGTTGATCAATCATTATTTAAAGGATTTATTATGTTCCTTCCTTTTTAATTCCCATTTCCATCCATTCCAAATCTAAGAATATCTGATCCTTCTCAATTCCCATCAATGATAAAATTTCTGGACCCTTTATATATAGAGTGTCTGCCACATTATTTGATTTCACAGGATGGTAGTGAATTGAGAAATCGTTATACCTAATAATATCTAACTATATTTATTGGTTCATATTCATATATTTCTATGTGAATATATACATGAGGCTTTTTTGATCCATATATTTCACACATCACACCAAAAAGATAATTCAACCATACTTTGAAACTAAAGATCACTACATATTACTCCAGATCATGTGTTGGGTAGTTATGTTCTTCAAATTTCAACTTCCCTAAAGCATATGATAGGATATTATCATTATATATTAACACAGATCCCAAAGCATTGCTAAATACCATGAAAAGTTCTTCACTTGTGGGTAGTGTGATTATTGGGGTAGTGATAAGCCTCCTTTTTAGATCCTAGAAACTCTCTTCACACTCATCATTCCAAGAGAACTTGACTCCATTATTTTTTATCTTGGTAATAGGGTTTGATAATCATGATAAATTTCTAAAACATTGACGATAATACCCATCTAATCCTACTAAACTACTGATATGAGTCATAGATGGTGTCCTAAGACATCATTAAATTTCTTTTATATTTAATGGGTCTAAATATATCCTATTGTTTATGATGATAATCCCCATGAAGGATCTTCCCTTCAACCAGAACTCACATTTGTTGTACTTAGCATAAAACTTCTTGTTTCTTAAGGTCTTTAGCATAGTTCTCATATTCTCCTCTTTCTCCTCCTTTGTTTTGGAGTATATTAGAATATCATATAAAAAGAATATTAAAAAATTTAGGTAATCCTTAAATACTCTATTTATAAAGTCCATGAATATTGATATAGAATTAGTGAGCTTGAAATGCATCACTAGGAACTCATAGTTATCGTATATTATACAAGAAAGAAGACTTTGGGATATCCTCATTCTTCACCCTATCATGAAAATATCCTGACCACATATCCACCTTAGAGATGTATTTTTCTCTTAATAGATGATAAAAAAAGTCATCAATCCATAAAAGAGCGTACTTTTTATTTATCATGATCTTGTTGATGTCACGATAGTCAATGTAAAGCAATATTAACCCATCATTATTTTTGAAAAAGAGGACTAGTGCAGCTTATGGTGAAGCACTTTGGTGTATGAACCCTTTATCTAGATTCTCTGATTTTTGTTTCTTAAACTCCACAAGTTCATCAAAAGTAATTCTATATGGAGTCCTGAAATGTGGTAATTCCCTATGTATAATATTGATTGAGAATTAAAACTCTTGACTAGATGTAAGACTAGGAAATTCTTCCAGAAATCCATCAGCATATTCCCTCACAATGGGAATTTCTTCAAGGATGATTCTTTCCTTAAACTCTGTCATTTGAGCTAGATACACTTGCTCATAGAGAAACAATTTCCATTCTTTTGATTTTTTTGTTAAATATTATTCATCATCTTCCTTCCATTTTTATATAATTGAGGGATTATTAGCAATATGAATAGTTATTTCCTTATTAAGGTAATTTGTGTTAGCCCTATATAGGGAACTCCTTATACCCATAATTGCATCAAATTCCACAAAAGAGGGTATGATAATGTTCACTAGGGATTTCATCCCACAAATTTTGATAGGGGGTGAGTTATATACTTGGGATAAAATAATTTCCCCATTTCAAATTTTAACTAGAAACACTACTTCTATGCTTTGTGGTGGTGTTTGAATAGTACTACTAAACCTTTATAATATGAAGAAATGCATAGAACCAGAATCAAAAAAGTATGTTCTCTATTATTGAACCAGCGTACCCATCACCACTTCTTTGGAGGGATCCACCTTAATGGTTGTGATAGAAAAATCTCACCCTTGTTTTCTTGGAGGTTGTTTTTTGTCTCCAAAAACCCTTATCATAGTGCATTTGTTGTAAAGTTCTTTAGTTCTTTATATCTGAAGTATTGAACAATGTGATAAGGGTTGAACAATGAATTCCTTTCCTCCATCACAATAGTGATATTATCCTATCAACAATAGTTGTCTAGGTTTCCTTCCTTCCCAAGCCTTATGAATTTCCTCATTCCCCTTAGGCAATTTCTGAGGTTCTTCATTTCACACCTTTGACAAGTGGGTTGTTAAAACTAATTGGAATCATTATATTTCTTCATCAGACCACCAAAATTGAAATCCACTTTATTCTTCTTATCCCAGCGATAACCTTGATATTTTATGATCTCAATTTCATCTTCGAGGGAACATCGTAAAATATCCCCATATCTATGAAAGTCATGGATTGTCATGTCTTTCTGTAGGTTAGGTTTTAACCCACCAAAGAAACGGCCAACCTTGTATTCAGGGGTAACAAAAAATCTATAGGTCTATCATGCATGTCTTGTGAGATTTACCTCATACTAATGGATATATTCACCATCATTTTTCTGGAGGTAAAGTAAATCCCATTCCATTTTAAGATGTATATTGGGAGTAAAATATTTATCGAAAAACATTTTAGGGAATTCCTTAAACCCAGTCACATTGATCTCTTCCTCAAGATTTTTATTCTTGATAAATGTCCACCACTAATCAGTTTCTCCCTCCCTATGATAAAAATATAGTAAAACATTATCTTATTATGAATCTTAAAGGATGGGAAAGATCTTCTCAATGAATTTAATCCATTGTTCTATGATTAAGCGATCATATGATCTACTGAAAGTCGGAGGCCTTTGTTACATAATAGATTAAATTGTAATTTGTTCTTTCTTAAGATGATTTGGACACTCCTCATGATCTAGGTTTCTATTTAGAACCTAATTTAGCTAAGAGGTATCATCATGAAGTTCATGATTCTTGCTCCCATCAGGTTTGGAATCTCTGTGGGTCATTCATCACATTTCTCATTGCATTGTCGATTTTCATGATTCCCCCTATTTCTGACCATTGTATAGAATAAAATTAAAATTAAGGATGATTATTTTAAACTATTAACCACATTAAGGGGGATCCAATGACATTAAAGGTATAAGTTATAAGTTAAACTTACTTCCTTAACTTATGAAATTATAGGCATTAATCTATGTTATCCATAATCTATTTCCTAACATATATTATTATGGAAATTTTTTCCCCTTAATAATGGTTCTTAATCAGATTAAAAATTTACCAAAACATCTCCCTCAGGAGTTTTAAAATAGTTTCATAGTGAGGCCCGTTGTTATTTAGCAGGTTATGCCGAGTCAGGCCCGACACACCTTTTCTGAGATGTTACACCTAGGTACATCTGTGACATAACCACATCCACTTTTAGTATCTAGATTGGGATTTACTTTCTTGATAAACTAAATAATCTATACATAACTAAATTTAGGTATTTTTTCCTATACTTATTCTTATCCCTAAGTCTTGTATAGATTTTTCTAATCCTAATACCAAAAAATAACTAAAATTTTCCGTTATACCAACTGTAACAACCCTTTTATTTGTTTGACAATAAGAATTGATTTATTAGATAAAAGTGCACATAATAAAATCAATAATATCAATAATTATAGTGTCTTTTTTAATTTGGTATATAGTGTAACATCTTGAACATGGGATATAACAACATTATTGAAAACTTTCTTAATATGCATCTAAAATTCAATATATTTTAAAACTACACATGATAACCTCAGAACATACTTAAGAAATTGGTGTGCTATAAATACCAATAAATGAATAATAATGTAATAAGTCAATACATGTTATACAATGGGATTATCAATGGGTAATGAAAGTAACATGAATAATAAGGCATGATATAGCATGATAATCATTACATGGGAAATGAGACAAAAACTTGAAACAATACATCATAAGCATTGGTCATGGATAACTACAAATATATCATGATAGAAAAAGTCCCATGATGGAATTAGGTTCACTATATATCCCAACATGACATCTTGTGAGACTGAACATTACCGAATTCATTGGAGCGCTATATAATTTTAGGCACACCCATCACTTTCATAACATTCTCATGCTTAAGTGTGCCACCTAGATCATAATACTTTGATTAATTAATCATAATATATTATTACATGATCAAGGAGTGTGTAATAAATACATTTAATTACCAGTTCAAATATTTATAAGTGTATAAATTTGAACACCCTTGATAGTTAATTGTTATGGAATTCACTACACAACTGTTTTGTCCAAGAAAATTGTGGTGAAATTTCGATGGCCTAATGGTGTCACTTAAAAAATCATAAAATGGGTTGATGAGAGAGAAAATGGTATCACATAATTTGGAAATAAAATGGTCAGTAATAGGAAAATTGAAATACATGAACTAACTTTAGGAATAGGAAATCGAAGGCATAAGATAATAAAGAAATTTTAATAATGAAAATAAGTTGAGGATACCTTACTTGAGTGTGTGACACGAAATGCTTGGGAGGAACTTATTAAGAGATTGTGGCTACTATTGGAGTACACTATAGAGGGGATGGAAGATTAAGAACATGATACATATATTTTTATTGAAGAGTAATGTGATCATGGGTAGGTTTATATAGGAAAATCGTGGGGATATCTTTAATATTTCTCAAACATAGGTTTTGGAATCTATATAATAAAATAACCAAAAATAAAAACACTACCATGATTTTTTCCCTTGTTCTCTACAAAATGGGAGTGGCTTTAATCATTTGATAAGCTAATGTATCGAACTTAAAAAATTAAAACCCATTCTTATGTGGAATTGATTCATACTCTTAATGAAATGTTTCTAGAACATTAAAATGTATTAATGGTTCTGGAGGATTAACAAAGGATTCAAAAACTTACTAAAATAAACATAAAAACACATTATGTTAAAGGTAATAAATATATTTGTTTATTTATACATTTTATAGTATTTATTACATCACTTTTGGGTCATTATGGTGTCATAATACTTACTATGTATTTATACCATATTTAATTTTTTCACAAAAATTAAAATGCCTCAGAAAATTATGAAAAATTAATATTTATATGATATTTAAATTATGATTCCAAAAAAATATTTATTTTATCATAAAAATCTATATATCTCTATTTTCAGTTTTAAAATTATAATCGAAATTTATTGAGAAATTCTATATTTTTAAAAAATAACAGTTTTTGATCTGTTATAAAAATTACATTTGACTTCATAAAAATTATATGATCATTAATATTTAATAAATATTATTTAATAATAATATTTTGTTAAAATAGGATTTATTTAAAAATTCTATTAATTATTTAAAATAAATTTCTTAATTTAATTTTAAGATTAACCAAAAGTACTATTTGTGTTTTATTGATTCAAAATAGAAATCATTTCTAAATTATCAATAATATGATGAAAATATATTCATTATTACATAAAAAATAATTTGAATACTCATATTTCTAGGGTATTGATGTATATCCATTTAATACACCAAAAACACCGTAAGGGTAAGGTGCGTAATGGTGGGACTTTCGTGGAGTGGTTCGACAAACATGGTCTGGGTCGTGATCTCGATGAGCTTGAAATTCTCTCATAAAGTTTTTAACTATTGGTCATGTTGTTGAATATCAACTTGGTATCTGTCAAGGGAAAATCTCATAGATGTTTTCTCCCTCATCATATCTGATAAATGGGCTTCATGGTATGATCCTACTGGTTGAGGTAATCACTTCCTTTGTATATGTCAATGGGATTTATTTAAAACCTATATTTATACTAATCATGTGATCACTATTAAAATGTTATATTATAAATGGTAATAATTCTTAATAATCAATTAAATATCATAGGAAATGATAAAACCAAATAAGTGAATGTTTTTTCTATAACTATAATACATAACAAGACATTTAATTAAAACAAAAGGGGAAATATTATTCATAACAGTTTGGGTCATTATAATATTCCCCCTTAAGAAATTTCACCCTCAAAATTTTCCTTTCCCACACTAAAATAGACGAGGGTAACTATGTTTCATCATCTTCTCTGGTTCCCTTGTTGCTTCTTCAAACTTTTGGTTTCTTTGAAACAATTGGAGAAAGTTCATTGTCTTTTTTGGTAGAACTTTTTCTTTACGATCTAATATTTTCACTAGATCCTCCTCATAGGAATGGTCATTCTCCAATGTTACCACCTCTAGATTGTGTACATGTGGGGGTTCTGGTATGTACTTCCTCAAAAGGGATACATGGAATATGTCATGTCCTTAAGATAGTTTATGTGTGAGTACAACTAGGTAAAAAACCGCTCTGATGCGATCAAGGATCTCAAAGGGGATTATGTATCTTGGACTAATATTTCCCTTATAACTAAATATAATCAATTTATTACATGGATATATGCAGAAGAATACCATGTCTCCAACATCAATCTATAGGTCTCATCGACAGTTTTATGTATAGCTCGTATGTCGACTCTGACCACCCTTGATGTGCTAGTGGATAGTTATAACCTTTTCACCCATTTATTCGACCATTTTAAGACCATGCATTTTTCATTCACCAACGTCATCCCATAATGCATGTGTACTACACCTCTTCCCATAAAGGTCTTAATAGGGGTCAATTTGGATGCTTGAGTGGAAACTATTATTGTATGAGATGTCTACCATAGGAAGATGTTGGTCCCATCATCCTTTTAAGTTAATAAAATATTCTATCAACATGTCTTTCAGTGTATGAATAATCTACTCAGACTGGCCATTGGTTTGAGGATTGTAGGCCATACTGATGTTTATCTCATTGTTTATAGAAATTTTGAGACTTTTCTAGAACTTGGAGGCAAATATCAGATATCAATATGATAAAATCGACAATGTTACTCCATATTTCCTCACCAATTCTCTAATGTATAACTATGAAAGCTAATATGATGAGAAATCCTCTTGAATTACAAAGAAGTTATCAATATTATTAAGATGTTCTACCATAACCCATAGATAATTATTTTTTCTGCATGTCTTCGAAAGATAAGGGGAAAAGTCCATGGTGATGTTTTCCCATTTCCATGTAGGTTTGGGTAATGGTTTCATCATCCCCTTGGATTTTGTTTCTTTTCACTTTTACTTGCTAACATACAATATATCTTGATGTTTATTCTGTGATATCCTTTTCTATATTGTCCCACCAATAGTTCTCTAGAAGTTCTTGATACATATTTCAACTTTCTGGGTGGATGGAAGTGTTTGAACTATGTGAATCATCCAACATCTCCTTCATTAACTTATGGTTTGATTTTTTTAAAGGTAATGCCTTAGCCAAAAAAGACCAAACCACAAATATTATTAAAATAAAGACTACAAGAGTCTAAAAAATAGGATCATATTGTTATACTTTTTATGAAAGGGAATAAGAGCAGTGGGAAGGTCTTCAAACCAGGTAATGTCTTATTTAACTCCCATGTTTTCTAGACCATCTACAACCATGTTTACTTCTCGATAAACATATGTTATTATATAGTTAAGATTGATAAGGCAATGGGAGCAGTCAATCCAGCGGGTAGTAATTGGCCAAGAGATGTGAATTCTGCCATTCCAAATCGCTTGAATGATAGTCGTCAAGTCACTTTTGATTCATAGGTTATTCCAACCAAAGAGCTTGGAAAAGGCAATAGTATGTATCAAACCAAGAATCTCAACTTCAATTTAGGTGGAAAATGTCACATTTACCCATGAAGCATCCAAGGATCTGACCGAGGTGATTCCTAAAGACACACCACACCCTACAGGTCCCTGATTTCCCTTCGAGGCGCCATTAATATTTATCTTTATCCATCTATGTATGGGGGCTCTCTAAAAAACCTTTAACTTAGGGTTTGATGTTATGCATAGTCTTGACCCAAATCTCAAGATTTCTTCATTATTCACATTGAATTCCAATGATTTCCATCTCATTATAGCTTCCAATTTTTTATGAATTCTGACATCATCTCTTTAACCATCCTTTAACCTCCCCAAAAGAGATGGTTTGCCAATAATTTGTGAAAGGATTGATCGTTTTATGTTCTTTATGATTCCCATGTCGATCCTTCCCAAATAAATAAGATTGGATCCTTATTAATAATCATCAATGATTGAATTGATGGATATTTTCTACTTAGAGTGTCTGTCACATTATTTGATTCCCTAGGATGGTAGTGAATTGAGTATTCATAGTCCTTGATTAGCTCTAGCCTTCTTCATTGATTTATATTAATCTTGTTCTGTGTTAATATATAATTTAACATTTTTTTTATTTTTATATAGTTCACACTTATCAACAAAGAGATAATTCCTCCATATTTTCAATGTGACGATCACTTAATCCAACTATAGATCATGTGTTGGGTAGTTATATTCCATAACTTTCAACTACCTTGAATCATAGTCTACGAATTTTACATTCAACATTAAAAAGACAACTCAATCCCTTCATTGAAGTATCATTTAATACCATGAAAAGTTCTCCACTTGTGAGTAGAGTGAGTATAGGGGTAGTTATAAGACTCATTTTTGTCTCCATTAAACTCTCTTCACACTCATAATTCTAAGAAAACATTACTCCTTCCAGGTTAACTTGGTTAGAGGTTTTTACAATCATGGGAAATTTCTCACAAATCAATTATAATACCCAACTAATCCATAAAAACTACTAATATCAGTAACATATGTTGGCCCTGACCATCCTTCATTTTCATATGTCTTTGAAGGGTCTATATATATCTCATTTATTATGATGATAATCCCCAATAATGATCCTTCCTTCAACAAAAACTCGCATTTTATATAATTGGAATAAAGAATCTTCTTTAATAAGGTATTTAGCACAGTTATTAGAAGATCCTCATTCTCTTCCTTGGTTTTGGATTATTTTATAATATCATCTATAAACACTATCAATTTTTTTTGACTTAATCACTAAAGACTATATTCATCAATTACATGAATCTTACTTGATAATAAGTAAACCATAAAGGAATAACTATAAACTCAAAGTGAGCATACCTTGAATGAAAAGAATTATTTGGGATATCCTCCTTCTTCATTATAACTTGGTAATATCCTGACTGTAGATCCACCTTGGAGTAGTATTGTTCTTCATGTATCTGATCGAATAATTCTTCAATCCATGGAAGATGATACTTTTTCTTTATCATGATATTTTTTATCTCATACTAATCAATTAAAAGTCACGTTGACCCTTCCTTATTCTTAATGAAGAGGACTGGTGAACCACATGGTGAAGCACTTGGGTGTATGAACCCTTAATCCGGATACCCTTGTAGTTGTTTCCCCAGATCCTAAAATTCCACAAAAATAATTCTATACTGAGTCTTGGGTAATGGTAATTCCCCATGTATAATATTTATTGAGAATTAAACCTCTCTATTACTAGGAAGACCAATAAATTTATTGGGAAACACATCAGTGCATTCCCTTACAATAGGCATGTCTTTGAGGAATATTCATTCCGTAGACTTAATTATATGAGCTAGATATGCTTAATCGTAGGGAAATAATATCCACTATTATGATTTTGGTTTCAAAGAAGATTGATCCTCTTCTTTACACCTATATAGAATTGGGGGATGATTCTCAGTAAGGAGAGTGATTTCCTTCTTACGGAAATTTATGTTGACACTATATAGGGAAACCCAATCCATACCTAGAATTGCATTAACATCCAATAGTGGGAGTATGATAATGTTTGATGGGATGTTCAGGACACAAATTATGAAAGGGGAGAAGTTATATTCTTGGGATTCAATAATATCCCCATTTTATGTTTTCACCAACAACTCTACTTCCATGATTTTTGGTGGTGTTTGAAAAGTTTTACTAAACTTTTATGATATTAAATAATTCGTAGAACTAGAATCAAAAAATAATATTTGTTACTCTTGAATGAATAACTAGAATACCTATCACCACTCCATTTTTGTAATCCACATAAGTGTTTGTGATAACAAAATCTCACCCAATATACCTTAGAGGTTTAGGGTTCTCTTTGAAAACCATTGATTTAGTGAATTACTTTGTGACGTTCCATGGTTCCTTGAAATTAATGCAATGAATAATGCCCTAAGGGTTGAATGGAGAATTCATTTCCTCCTTTGTATTATCTATTTTCTCATATCGGTACTTATTATCTAGGTTTCCTTTCTTCCCACTCCTAAAATGTTTCCTCATTCCCCTATTGAAATTTTCATGGTTCTGTTTTTCACACCTTTGAAATGTGGGATGTTGGAATTTCGTAGCACTGTTAGATTTCTCTATCAACCCACCAGAATTAGAATCTATTATCTATTTTTATACCCATGATACCATTGAGATTCACCGATATCTATTTCTATATTGAGGGCACATTAAAAATATTCCTCATATCTATCAAAGTAATATATCATCATGGATTTCTATTGACTAGGAATTATACCACCAAATAAGTGGTCATACATGAATTTAGGGGTAATAGAAAAACTATAGGTGTATCACACAGGCCTTGTGATGGTTTTCGCATATTTCATGATAGATTATCCATATTAGTTCATGAGGATAACGAAATATCATTCCATTTTAAAAAGTATATTTCAAGGGAAATATTTATTAAAAAAATTCGGGAATTCCTTTCACCCCATATCTTCAATATTTCCCATGAGATTCATATTATTGATCAATGTCCACCACTGATCAACTTCTCCTACCATATGATAAACATCCAATATAACCTTATCTTGTTCCAAAAATTTAATGATGATGAAGATATTCTCGATGGAGTTGATCCATTGTTATGTGATTAAGGGATCAGATGATCTATTGAAAGTCAGGGGCCTTTTCACATAAAGGATTCAATTGGATCTTGTTATTTCTTAAGTGGATATGGACACACCCCGTGATCTAGGTTTCTATTCTGAACCAATGTCATATAAGTGATTATCATCATAAATTTCATGATTCATGCTCTCATTGGGTTTGGTGTCTTGTTGGGGTAGTCATCAAATTTTCCATCACATTGATTGTTTACCTGATTCCACATATTTTCAGCCATTGATAAGAATAAAAGGAAAATTAGGGATGAGTATTTTAAACTATTAAAAACATAAGGGTTAATAAAAAGAAACTAAATTCATAACTTTAAATTAAATTTATTTCCTTAACTTATGAATTTCTAGGTTTCAATCTATGTTATCCATGATCAATTTCCTAGAATATATTATTATGGTCATTTTTTGTTCCCTTGATAATGGTTTGTTATGATATTTTGAATTTACCAATTAATTTCCCCCGGTAGTGTAAAAATAGGTTTGTAGTAAGGCACATTGTTGTATTCTAGGTTATGTCGAGTCAATCCTCATGCACCTTGTCTGAGTTGCTACCCCTGGGTACATTTGTACTAGAACCACATACACTTGTAGTATCCAGATAAGTATTTATTTACATGATAAAATAATTTAAATTTTCATACAAAAATTTATGAATGTTTTCTTATACTTATTCTTATACCTAAATCTTTCTCTTGAGTTTTCTAATCATAATACCAAAAGTAACTAAACTTTTTCTTTTATATCATCTTTAACATTCATAATCTTCATTTAATTATAATTCTTTATTTATTAAATAAATAACATAGAATTCTTCCATAAATATCAATATTTTAGGTTTTTTTTGAATTAGGTACATATAATAACATCTTGAAAATGGGATACAACAACATTATTGAAAACTTCCATAATATGCTTCTAAAATTCTATAGATTTTAAAATTGCACAGGATAAACTGTGGATAGACATATGAAAGATGTGAGTTATAACACCAATTAAATTAATAATCATGGAATAAGGTAATAAATTTTATAAAATAGTCATATAAACGTGGAATAAAAGTAATTTTAATAATAAATCATGATATATAATGATGATCATAATATGAAAAATATGCATAAAACATAAACCACTCCATCATAAGCCTAGGTCAAGGATAACTACCAATTCATTATGATGTAAAAAAGTAACATTAAGGATTTTTGTTCAATATCTATCCCAAAATTACATCTAATGATTCTAAACATTAACAAATTAATTGGAGTGCTATATAATTTTGGGTATAACCATCACTTTCATTTCATTCTCATGCTTAAGTGTGCCGCATAGATCATAAAACATGGATTCATTCATTAAAATATTTTATTAGATGATAAAGGAGTATATAATAAATAAATTTAAGTACCAATTAAAATAATTATAAGGGTATAAATTTTAACACCCTTGATATAAAATGGATATGGTTTTCACTACACAATTGAGGTGGCATGAAAATTTGTGGTGAAATTTTGACAGCAAAACAACGTCACTTTAAAAATAATAAAATGATTTGAAAAAAGAAAAAAGTTTATATCAAAATTTAGAAATAAAATTTTCATTAATAGGCACATAGGAATAAATTTCCCAACTTCAAGAATAGGAAATAGAAGGCATAAGATAATAAAGAAACTTGAATAATGAAAACAAGGTGAGGATCCCTTACTTGAGTGTGTGGATCCAAATTATTGGGGGGGAATTATTGAGATATTGTGGGAAACTTTGGAGGAATATATAGAGGGTATGGTATATTAAGGATGAGTTCCAAGTATCTTTAGTGAATATTAATGGGTTCTTGGGTGGGTTTATATAGAAAAATAGTGGGGATTTGTTTAATTATTTCTCGTTCTTAGGTTTTGGACTCTATATAATAAAATGACCAAAACCACAAACCATATCATGGTTTTTTCTCATGGTTTATAAAACTTGGGTGTGTTTTTAACTATTTTATATGTAATAGGGAAAAAAATATAAAAATAATATCATTTCTTTTGTGGAAGTAATTCATACTCTTAAAGAAATGATTTTAAAACCTTTAAATATATTAATGGTTTTGGACGATTCAAAAAGGAATTAAAAATTAATAAAATAAAAATAAAATCACATTATATTAAATGTAAAAAATATATTTGGTCATGGATACCATTTATAGTATTTATTACATAACCATTCGGTCATCAGGATGCCATAATACATACTGTATAATTATATTCTATTAAATTTTTACCTGAAAATTTAATTGTCGCAGAAATTTATAAAAGAATCACCATTGGATAATTTTTATGATATGATTATAAAAATAATTTATATTTTATCTTAAATAAAATCTAAATATGTTTATTTTCACTTTTAAAATAATAATCGATATTTATTGACAAATGTTGTTCTTTTGGACCTTAACAGTTTTTCAACCCTTATAAAATTTATATTTGACTTAATAAATATTATATTATAATTTATATTTAATTAAATTTATTTAATTATAATATTTTATTAAAATATTATTTATTTCAAAATTCCATTATTTTATAAAAATAAATTCCTTAATTTAATTTGAATGTTAATTAGAAGTACTATTTGTGTTTAATTGAGTCAATATAAAAATAAATTATATAGTGGAAATAATAGGATGAAAATATATTCATTATTATATAAAAATAATAATTTAAACATTCATATTGGTAAGTTCCTAATACATATACCTTAAACAGACCAAAAAATTCCCAAAGGGTAAGTGCATGATGGTGGGACATTCATGGGATGATTTAGTGAACATGGTTTGGGTCGTGATCTCGATGAGATTGAGCTTCTCTCGTAAATGATTTCACTAATTCTTTAGTTGTTGGATATCATATTAGGATTGATCATGTTAAAATACTAATTATTCTATATCTATTATAATCTTTGATAAATGGGATTAATAGGGTATGATCCTGCTGGTTGAGGTAATCACATCCTTTGTCTGTGTCAATGGGATTTTTTAAAACCCTATATTTATACTAATCATGTCATCATTGTTCAATGGATATATTATAAATGGAAACAATTTTTAATGGTAAATTAAATAGGATGGGATATAATAAAACCAAATAAGTTCATGTGTTTTATATAACCATAATACAAACAATGAGATTTAATTAAAACACCAGAGGAAATTTTATTTATAACAGTTCAGGTCATTAGATATTTACTTGTAGGGATCCTTTTTTAGAATTATTTATTCTTTATGGATCATCGTTCACCATTATAATGTAAATATATCAAATCCAATATAACATGGTCAAGTTTTATTCCTCATTTTTTATGCTTCAAGTTTTTCTCTACGGTTTTTACGTGCATTCATCACTAGTGTTTTGTTTTCCCAATGGTTCAACCCAAATACCTAATAATCTATCATTATGAACATGTTTATTTGATAAAATTCTAGATATCTCATATCTAATCTTGGTATATCATGTGAATCGTGTGAAATTTGAGGAGATGAGGAGATTGGACTAGATTGGAGACCCCACCCCCCACCCCCAATTCGAGCATAGTGTGTGACGTTGATAGGTACCAATGGTAGTAATTTTTAGAATGGTTATGAATGTAGAATTCTGGAAATCATCCATGAAGAGGCTCAGGAAGAGAAGATATGCATTTTTTGGTGTGATTTCTGGTCATAATGGTTGATTATGGATTTGGTGGTCACATAGAAGAAGGTTTTAGAATTCTAGAAAAAATGTGAACTACACGGTGTGTAGTCTGAGATTACATGTGTGTGGGACCCTGGTGTGGTAGCTAGGGTTTCCATGTGAAGTTATGTATCACATGGTGTTTGACCCTTTCACACGACATGTGACCTCCTTATAGTTGGATCGACATGTACCTAGGATTTCACATTGACACAGGTAGGCATACATAGTCTCAGACACACCGTATACTCCCATGTGGACACGACCATGCCACATGTATATAGGTAGATACATATACATGAACATGGGAATAAGTTCACAGGAATTGGAACACCTTGTACATTTACATGGACATGGGCACATAACATTGACATATGTTGGATGTAGTGCAGAAGGGACACACCATGTACTACTAGTATAATCTTTGTACTCCATTAGAGTTGTCTTAGAGAACTTATCATCTTCATCTTGGATAAGATTTTTTAGGGCAGGATCCCTATATCCTTTCCCAGAGTGTTAGTATGGAATCATGTCCTACACATGGGATAGTGATTACTTCAAAAGGAATTATTGGATAAAGTTGTTGGAATCCTTCCATGGGGCCTAGAGTGAGATACTCTATCATCTTCTTTATATAGGTGTAGTTCTTGGAATCATTGTGGCCAAAACTACCCAGGCGATGATCTTCTACATAGAGTGTTAATACAAATTGAGTTGTTGGTATAACCCATGGCCATGGGTGTGATCCACGTTTATGTATTATATCTCCTCATTAATATCATGTGTTCTATTTATGCCAAGACCAGATGAGGATGACCTCTTAGATGGATGTCATCCGTGTTATATGAATCATAGTGTGGATTCACCTGGATGACTTGTATGTTGAACCATTAAGCAAGAATCTTAGGATGGAATTTGGGTTGTGACAATACATTGATATTTTGTGTCTTTGTGGATTATATCTAGATATTATTATTATATGTTATGTAGATATATACATGTGTAGAGAAGACTTATATTCTTTTTGTTACATGATTTTTGGTTTTGGAGTTTCTTATTTTGGTGCTCTGATATACACCTAAGAAAAATATTTTCTTATATATGTAAGATCACAGACTTCATTGAGGTATTTACCTATTTAAAATTTTGGTCCAACTTCTTGTTTTTAGTTAATGAAGTGGTTATGAAGAGTATTTTTGTTATTGGGGGCCTCACAAGGGTATGGGACACGAGAAAAGGTGGAGACCGGGCAAAGCTATAAAAGTCGAACAATTAAGAAAACTGTGTGGCCTACCCAGTTAATCATGCTTCCCATCTTCCCTTGAAAAGTGGCATGCACACAGTTTCTGGATTGTTTTAAAAACTGTGTGAGTAAATCAAGAACCTCTTTAATGTTGGAAAAATTACAAATAATCCATTACGGGATTTTAAACCCTCGCTTGATTTTTTCCTCCCATTCTCTCCTTCTCAACCCTGGTGAAGAACAAGATATTTCTAGGGCTTTTATTGGTGATTCTATTTCATCTCTAAGTAATTTTGAGTGTCATCGACTGAGGATTCAGTATCTAGGTAAGTCTAATCCCATTATTTCTTCTTTTTTGGTTTAGGGTTTACATCCTTCCCTTATCTCCATGATAAGCTCGAAAACCCTATTTTTCGGTGAGATCAAGGTTTGATATTTAAGAGGTGGTTCAATATAGATCTAATGCCATTTTTTGGAGTGCGTTCGGAAACATATTTTAGGTAGGTGTTCTACAAGTTATATCCCATACATTGATTATAGATCTGTGCATGCCTGAAATTGTTCTTTGTCTCTTCTTGTTTTAATTTTTAACCATTTGTAAATTATTATATAATGGGTGTCTAAAAGATGAATGAAAACCCTCATGGTCTCCATGGGATGCATCAAGGATGATATGACCCATTTATGTCAACCCATGCGGTGCTCAAATATTTTTTGAGCCTATAAAGTAGCTAAGTAAGTGCTAGGTCATTGTGGGATAATATAGAGCACTCGTTGAGTATGTTGATGTGTTTAATGGAAGTGAAAATTAAATATTGGTCTTGTGTATTTGTTGATAATGTCTTAAGGGGGATTTTGGCATGGGGCAGAAATGGGTTAATCTGGATAATTGGGGATATGGGTATGAAGCTTATGAATTATGTTAAAAATTCCTAACCGAGTTAGTGAATCTGAAATGGTGAATATGTTAAATTAGTAGTGGTATGTGAAATGGGAAATTTTTTAAATGGGATCTCATAATGGGATTGAATAAAATTTGAAACAGGTTGATATAATGGAATTATTGAATATCCTTAGTGATCTTGGATTGGGAATGGGAATAGGGATAAATGGGCTAAGTGATGTAAATGGAAAATGTTTTAGTGGGTTATGGAACTATTTTAATTCTTGTGTTGGTTGTCACAGATTATGACTGTTATATGAATTGGTTGTGTTTGGTCTTGATATAGTTTTTTGTGGTTAATGGATGAATAATCATGTGAATATGGCTTGGTGGTGGGATAAAGGACTGAGTCGCCTCCCATGGGTAGGTTTGGATGGATGCTCTAACCCCACCCAAGAATTCATGGGTTGGGGAGTCGGACTGAAGTTTTATTCCTCCAATGGGGGTATTCAATGAAAATACCTGGACCAAGGCTCCATGGTAAGTGAGATTTATTGATTCTAAAATGTATTATCCCTAGTGAGTTAGGGAACTTTACTTTTCACCCTTATTCTTAGGTTGGTTGATTATACCTAGTCCATTGAGCATTTTATAAAAGTGAATTAAGTAATAAAGATGGTATAAGTAATGAAAATTGAAACAATCCTAGGAATGATTCTAGTGAATCTTGTCAATTAATGGACCCTTAATCATATTTATTTACTTATATTTTATTTCAAACTTTTATGAACTATATATTTCCTATATATTTGGTAAATGCAATTGGTGGTGGCCTACTGAGTTGTACTCACACCCTACTCAGGATGCAGTTGGGTACTCGAGCAGACATCATCGATATCTGAAAGGAAAGGATAAAAGGTCTTATGTTATGGAGTTTAGTTGGTCACGGTACATACATGGATGAGGTTCCACACATAGATTCAAGGTTGTTTTAAGGATTTTTCTTTTTTTCTTATTTTGGTTTTGTTCAATTTAGTTATGTTTATCATGAAATACCATTTTTATCTTTGATTATGGTTGTACCCAATTTTTGGGGAAGTTATTTATGCATGATTATTTGGTTATAGTAATTGTTTACTCTATTTATTCTTGTTATCTAATCTGGATTACTATGGTATGAGGGTATAGTCTTCCCATGGGACAAATATAGTCTTTCGTTACTAGTTTAAAACCTCTGGCGTATGGGGAGCCAAACTTGAGGTTATGTGGTAACTTATCCTAGGGAACCATTAGGTGGATTCCAGGATAGAGCCATTACAAAGTGGTATAATTGGAAGTTTATTTCTATTACTTACTATTTTGGGATGGTAGACAGGAGGGTAATAAGGTTTCAAGCCTTAGAAATTAGCATGTTCTTGGGAGCAGCTAACCCAAGTACGAGTGAAAACCCAAGTCACCCAAGGAGGTAATTGTTTTTCTTATTTTTCTTTATTTGATTTGATGATATTTCACAATTGGATGATACACATGTTTTGTGATGTAACAGTTTTATGATATTTATCACATGACTGAAATGTAATGAGGTTGTGAATACATGCAACAGTTAAGGAACCTATGTATATAAGTGACATGCATCATAGTAGGCACACACACACTGGATGGGTGTATGGGACATATAGGGTATAATGAACTTGATTTTCTTAAAAGTGGTGACAATTTTGTCTAAAATAAATGATACAAATGGAAAAAAAGTTGATAAAAATGTTAAATGATAATTTAGGGATTATGCTTGATAAATGGTGGTAGGATAATTAAAATGTAATTGAAGTAAGATGTGATATGGTAATTGTTTTGATATTGGGCAGCATGTGAGGCTTCTAACTATATGAGTTAGTTATCATGTGTTACCCATAGTTCATAGTAGAAATAGACAAGGGTAATTTTTTGGGTATGATAAGACATTTTTGGGTGGTGTGTGTGAAATGTTTTGTTTGTGGCTAGTGATGAGCCTCCATATATTCTTTGTGATAGTTTTTGGATTTGTGTTTCAAATATTTTGTTTATAATTATAGAGGAATGCAACCATGAAGACGAGTCTAGGTTGACCGACTGGAGGACATTACTAAGAACTATCCTTCATTAGTGTATCAAGAGGATCCAATGGTTCAAGATAATAATAAAGAGAAGTTCTATGAGAATGTTTCTCATTTGATGCATATGATGGAATAGGACCCAGGGCAGGTTTCACCGAGTACGTTCAAGCTGACCAAGAAGTTTCATCTACCCCACCCTCTATCATTTACCAGAGAGGGTGTTTTAGATGCATCTGAGTTCTAGATAGAGTCTATCTAGACAATTATTCATCATTTGGAGATTCCTTCCAAGAATAAAGTCATGTTTGTGTTCTATAAGTTGGGATGGAAGGAAAATATTTGGTGGGATATCTTATTTCAGAATGAACAAGTAGAAGGAATATTGTGGAAAAGTTTTCAAGAAATGTTTTTGGAGCATTATTATTTAGAAACATTGAGGTAGGATAAGGCTACGAAGTTTATGAGACTGACTTAGGGGATAATTTTAGTGATGAAGTATGCAGGTCGGTTCATAGACTTGCAACATTTTGTTCCCGTTTTAGTGTGATATTTGGCAGCTATGGAAAGGTGATTTCTAGATGGAGATCAGTATGAGTTCTTATCCTAGGTAAATATATTTAGATTTAAGAGGTATTTTGAAGTGATTGATAAAGAAATCATCTCGGAATGAAACCTCAAAGAGGCCTCAGGAAGCAGACATGTTGTTCTAATGGGGTGAACCAGTGGTGCAACTTCTGATAATTGGAAGCACTGATTTGAGAATTTCCACCTAGGAAGTGGTGGAAAACACATCCAGAAAAGGGAGTTAGTTTCTCAAGTTAGTGACTGAGTTTTATACTATCATTGATATAGGTTGATACATGTGTGAAGTAAGTGTTCCCAACCACCAGTTGAGTGAAGATAATGTGGTAAAATGGTCCCTATGCAGAGGTTTTGTAGGAACATGTGACATTTAGAAAATGATGGGGGATATAGACTGGTGCATATTATAGGAATGGGGTTGGTTACCCAGTATCATGAAGGTAGATGAACCTCCACAGGTTTTACTGATAGGGGTGGTGGATGTGGAACTCTAACAATAGATCGTCTATACCAGCTAAGTAGTATAGTGAAGGATAGTCAGGATGAAACCTAGTGTAGAGGGACAGTGTAACGACCCAATCTTTTTGGGTAGTATATTAACTTACTCTTATTTATTTAATAAGATGTTAATGGTTAATGCAGAAAGAGGAGTCGATGGCTTCATCCAGTAGACTCAACCCTTACGAAGCCCACTTATCAGAGCTTGGGAAGGAGGTAGCATCTGTGGGCTTCGCTTTGGACCAAGCCCAATCCGAGCTCCAGCGTGTCAAGCTTGAACGAAAACGCTTGCAGGAGAAGTTCAAGTTAGTGGAGATTGCTACTAGGGCAATGTTATCTGAGACTCCCTCAGATTCTATCACCATAGCACACCTTACACTTAGGTCTTATGCCAGTGTTATAAGGGGCTATGTGATGAGACCCTAGTTTCCTTGTGTAATCCTTTCGGGTGAATAAATTGAGATTTCTTCCTTTAGTAATGTTTGTCAAATTTCAAATGTCTAGATAATTTTAGAATGTATTTTATTGATGAATTTCGAAAAAAGGATATTTTAAAATATTTATGTAAACCCTAAATAACTAATGATGTGTAATGATTTTCAAAAAATGGTCTTCTACAAAAGTGTTCAGTAAGGAATTTGGAGTCTAATAAGATCAACTTAATTTTTGATGAATAGTAAATTATGAATAGTGATTTTATGCTTAGGATTAGTAATGTGACCAAATGGATTAGTAATCTCACTTAAAGAAAGTTTTAAAATAATCTAGGCACCTTGATTAAGTAATGTGATTCAATAAAATGCGTAAATAACAGTTTCATAAATTATTATTCAAGTATTAGTTTTTTCGAATGAATAGTGTTTTTTAATTAAAAATTTAATTAAAAATAATTAGAAAATTATTTTTATAAAAATGACTTTATTTTTGAACTCAGAGCATCGATATTATGTTAAGGTAATTTTTGGGGATTTTTCTGAAAAAAATGAATTTTCGATGAATAGTGTTTTTATTTAAAAGTTAAATTAAAAATATTTAGAAAAATATTTTTATAAAATGGATTTCATTTTTGAAATCAGAGCATTGATATTTGGTTAAGGTGAAATTTTGGGATTATTCTGAGAAAGTTGAATTTTCAGTGAATAGTAAAAATACCGTTTTAGGGTTTCGGTATGTTTAATGACATCATAATGATGTCATGATGATGTCATGAGATCTTTTGAGGGTTGGCCGGCCAAGGGTGATGAATTATTGTTTTGGGGGCCCCATGTGGCCTAACTCCATGATAAATGCCAAGGGAGAGCCCATGGGTTTGAGAAAAGCACATGTGAGGTGTCCTTTGGCCATTAATGCTTTGTCCCCTCACTTTCCCTATAAATACCCACCCTTTCCTCCCTTAGTTTTCACTCCCAACTCTCCCCCAACGAAGTTCTGGTCTTCTTACCTTCAAAGGAGTCCTCCCAAGGTGCCCCCAAGCCCTCAAGGTCCAATCCTTTGAGTTTCAAGAGTCACGTTTTAAGGTAAGGGATCCGACCCCTCTCTTTCTTTTCATGTAATCTCTTTTATGTCATTCCTATTATGCTCCATGTTTTTATGTGAGAGGATGTTCTTTTATATTCCTCTTACTGCCCTTTCATGTTTATATTATGAGAGATCCCCTCTTACTCTCATCATTTCGTTTTATGAAAGTTTGAGTGACGTCGTTAGGCTGCCGAATTTTTAAGGGATTCTTTCACCCTTCTCATTTTTCAAGTTCGATTTTCATGTCAAGACTTTCAAGTTCCTTTTTATTATGTTGGGGTATGATCTCTATATCTATCATACTGATCTCTTATGATCATATGATGAGGGACCCTATTTGATCTTGTCAAATCATTTTCTTTTGAAGTTAAGTGACGCCGTAAGGCTGCCGAATTTTCATAAGAGAAATCTAATTTTTTTTCCTTCCATGCTTTTCTTTTCAAATGGTATGTCCTCCAAATTTCATTTCCAGGTCCATATATCCTTCTTATTCTTTCACCCTACTGTTTTATGGATCATTTATGAGTGGGTGACCCATGTCCCCTCCCATTTCAATGTTTTCTAAAACCCCGAAACTTAGCCGTTATGCTGCAGAATTTTCCCCTCAAAATGCCTCTCTCTTTTCTCAAAAATTATTTTATGTTATAAAGTGAATACTCAAAGCTCTTATTTCTACAAGGGTATTCACATATATATCAAAATGTTCCATTTTAAATTCTGGGATTTACATACATGAGACCCGCTTTCCCTTTCCGTGGGTTCAAAGTGACGTAAAGATCATGTCTTTAAAGCAGTTTTTAAAACGTTATGATTATGAAATGAAACCCATTTATTTTATGCTATGTGGGTTATTTATGAAATTTTTGATGATGATATATGTGGCTCACATGATAATAAAGGCAAATTTAAGGGTGCGCCCTGATAGCGCTCCAATGCATTGGGTAATGATGTAACCACTAGAGATTACAATTTTCACGATACCTTGGTGAATAACCTTGGTAATTTTCAAATGACACCTTGGGGATGGACCTTGGTGATATGTTCATGATTGTCTATGTTAAATGATGTAGCCACATCTTCAAGTTATGAAAAATGTTATTTTTATTATGAAATGCCTCATGATTTCTTTCTTATGCCTTAAAGTTCTTTTCATGTCCTTATTGAAGTATCTCAAGTTCACATGTAAAATGTTCCTCTTATTTCCCTTACTGGGCCTTCTGCTCACCCTTTCTTTTGATGTATGTCCCCAGGTTATGAGATGCATAATGAACATAGGATGAACTAAAGGATAAGCCTTTCAAGTGTTTAAGAAGAATGTTTTTATGTTTTTTTTATGTTTTATGATCCTTGTTTCCAAGACACTAAACCTTAACGATCCTCAGTTTTGTGTAATGTAATGAAAGTTTATGTTATAAAATGGTGGGATGCTATAGTTGGTATCAAAGGATGGTTTAGTTATTTGTGGAAATTAGGATATAAAAACTTTAGGAAGAACCCTATAGAAAAGTTTAAATATAGGAAAACTTTCTGGTATTTTGGTAAGTATTAAGTAAGTGGTCTATCAAACAAATACATCCCTGTCTGGATACGAGCAGGTAGAGGCGGCTCTGGCACAGATGTACATAGGGGTAAAACCCGAAAACACCGCTTTGAGCTAGACTCGAACGGGAACTGGTGCACGATAACGGGCCTTGCTGCACTCTTGGTTACGACACTCCCGGGGGATATGTTTGGTTAATCACATGCTTTTTATGAATCATTATGAAGGAATTATAGAGAAATATAATTGTCTAAGCACGAAGTCTTAGTTAAAAGATTCATAAATGAAATAAGTTTCTCACTAAGGTTTTATTATTTTAGAAAATGGCGGGCAATAGGAGAAACTGTGCCGATGGTGACCGCAATGCACCATGTGCTGACGGCCCTCCGATGGAAGCCGGAATGGAAACATTCATGCGGATGATGAACCAACTGACTCAAGTTATGAGTAATAACTTGAATCAAGCTGAGAGGCCGACCTCACCACGAAGGGAACAACTTTCTGTTGAGTCCTTCATGCGTCAACGACCGCCAACATTCAGTGGATCTACTGACCCATTGGTTGCGGAACAATGGATAAGCTCCATTGAAAAGATCTTTTCTGTACTTCATTGTTCGGAACAAGAAAAAGTCACCCTTGCTGTTTACCGCCTAGAGGGAGAAGCTGATCAGTGGTGGTCACTGATCAAAAACACGAAGCCACGAGGAGAGATGGAAGCTATGGAGTGGGAAGAATTTCGGGGAATTTTCTTTAACAAGTATTTCCCTCGTTCCATGAGAACGAAAATGGAGAAAGAGTTTCTCGAGCTGAAGCAGAAGGAGAACGAATCTGTCGGAAGCTATGAGATGAACTTCACAAGGCTTTCCCGTTATACCTCAAGTTTTGTCATGGACCCTAATGGGAAGGTTGATAGATTCTTTGGTGGACTAAGACCTCATCTGCGGAAGAATCTAGCCAACATGGACTATGATAGCTATGAAGAAATAGTTCGAAGTGCTATGAAAGTTGAACTAGAGTTTGGAGAGACACAGTGGTCTCACAAATCTAATGAGAAGAAGATAACTCTAGAACCAAGCCTGGGAAGAAGTTTTGATCAGGAAAGAGGTGGAAAGCATATGAAACATGCCACATGCAATAAATGTGGGAAGAAGCATCCGGGGAACTGCTTGATCGGAAGTGGCAAGTGCTATAGGTGTGGAAAAGAAGGCCATATTTCTCGGAATTGTCGTGGTGATGTGAAGCCTCAACTTCCCAACAATAACGACAGAGGAAAGATGGTTTTGGCCCTACCCGAAGTCACATGCTTCAAGTGTGGACAGCTTGGGCACTTTGCTAATCAATGTCCAAATCCGAGGGCGGTGGAGGGGAATCACCATCAACCTCAGCAGAGGCCAAGGGAGCAAGGTCGTGCTTTCGCTATCACAACAACTGAAGTTGAAGTTCCGAACGATGTGGTAGCAGGTACTCTTGTTGTCCTCTCAAAACTAGCAAGTGCTTTATTTGATTCTGGTTCTACGCATTCCTTTATTTCTTCCAAGTTTGCAAAGAATATAGAATCAATCCCCGAATTGCTTGAGGTAGAGTTGTCAGTCAAGACTCCAAGTGGGATTATCCATGCATCAACAGTGTTTAGAGACTCTAGTGTTTACTTTGGTGAGCACAATCTTATCGCAAATCTAGTAGTCATTCCCATGATGGAATTTGACATTATACTAGGGATGGACTGGCTCTCAAAGTATAATGCTAAGATCAAATGCAGAAGTAAGGAAATCTCAGTAGTCTTGAATGAACGACCTACAGTTATCTTCCGAGGAGAGATATCCCGAACTGATCCCTATCTAGAAGCACCTCCTATATCTTTCTTTATGGAGTTAATCGGTGATGAGGAAGAAGGGAAAGGGAGCATACAAATTGAATATGTTCCGATTGTTCAAGAATACATGGATGTATTTCCTGAGGAGTTACCTGGACCTCCCCCAGAAAGAGAGGTAGAGTTCTCCATTGAACTCGTACCTGGGTCTCAACCGATATCAAAGACTCCGTATAGAATGGCAAATGTGGAGCTAGAGGAGCTAAAGAAACAACTCCAAGACTTGTTGGAGAAGGGGTTTATCCGACCGAGTGTGTCTCCTTGGGGAGCACCAGTTCTCTTTGTGAAGAAGAAGGATGGATCAATGCGGCTATGCATTGATTATAGAGAACTGAACGGGATCACAGTGAAGAACAGATACCCTCTTCCAAGAATTGATGATTTATTTGACCAACTTCGTGGGGCTCAATTCTTCTCTAAGATTGACCTTCGATCTGGTTATCATCAACTGAGGGTGAAGAAGGAAGATATTCCAAAGACTGCCTTCCGATCAAGATATGGGCATTATGAGTTTACTGTTATGCCCTTCGGCTTGACTAATGCTCCTGCTATTTTCATGGATTTGATGAATAGAGTCTTTAAGGACTACCTTGATAACTTTGTGGTAGTTTTTATTGATGATATTTTGATATATTCAAAAAGTCGGGAGGAGCATGAAGATCATCTGAGGGTTATTTTGAAAACTCTACGGAAGGAGAGGCTCTTTGGGAAGTTCAGCAAGTGTGAGTTTTGGTTACAACAAGTGGCTTTCTTGGGGCACATCGTAACCAATGAAGGAATCTCGGTTGACCCTGCAAAGACAATGGTTGTGGAGGAGTGGCCTCAACCCACAACAGTAACTGAGATTCGTAGTTTCCTTGGTTTAGCGGGATATTATAGGAGGTTTGTGAAAAACTTTTCACGGCTTTCTAATCCACTAACCAAGTTGACTCGAAAAGGGGTTAAGTTCATCTGGACAAAGGAATGCGAGGAAAGTTTCCAAGAGCTGAAGAAGAGATTGGTTACTGCACCTGTGTTAACACTACCCTCTATCGGAGAAGGATTCGTTATTTTTAGCGATGCATCTCTGAAAGGGCTTGGGTGCGTCCTCATGAAAAATGACAAAGTAATTGCTTATGCATCTCGACAGTTGAAGATTCATGAGTAGAATTATCCTACGCATGATCTAGATCTGGCGGCAGTTGTTTTTGCTCTAAAGATATGGAGGCACTATCTTTATGGGGAGAAATGTGATATATACACTGACCACCAAAGTCTAAAGTATATTTTCACTCAGAAAGAATTGAACATGAGACAAAGGAGATGGTTGGAGCTTATTAAAGACTATGATTGTTCAATTCATTATCACCCTGGAAGAGCAAACAAAGTCGCGGATGTGTTAAGCAGGAAAGATCCTGTTGTTCTGGCAACAATGAGGATCCTGGGAGATCCCTTGATTAAAGATCTAGTAAAACTGGACATGGGAATTATAAGGAAAGGGACATCATCAACCCTATCCCAAATGATTTCTCAACCTTCATTACTAGAGAAGATCAAGAAGGCTCAAAAAGAAGATCCTTTGCTGCAGGAGAAGTTCGAGGCTGTAAAGGATGGGAAGTTCCCTGATTTCAATATTGATCAAGAAGGTGTATTGAAATTTCGTACAAGACTATGTGTTCCATCCATTCCGGAGATAAAGAAAGAACTGATGGATGAAGCTCATAGCTCAACTTTCTCTATACATCCGGGAAGCACTAAGATGTATAGAGACCTTCGTGATCATTATTGGTGGGATAACATGAAGAGGGAGATTGCCGATTACACTACAAGGTGCCTGGTGTGTCAGCAAGTAAAGGCAGAAAGACAACTTCCTAAGGGGGTATTACAACCGCTACCCATACCAGTATGGAAGTGGGATAATATCACCATGGACTTTGTAACTGGTCTCCCAAAAACATCCAAAGGAAACAATGCGATATGGGTTATTGTGGACCGTCTCACCAAGACAGCCCATTTTATCTCTATTCGGGAAGATTTCTCTCTAGATCAGCTTGCCAAGATATACGTGAAGGAAGTGGTAAGGCTGCATGGGGTACCACTATCCATCGTATCTGATCGTGACCCAAGATTCACATCAAAATTCTGGAGAAGTCTTCAGCATGCTCTGAATACTGAATTGAATTTTAGTACGGCCTATCATCCTCAAACTGATGGCCAATCTGAAAGGACTATTCAGACACTCGAAGACATTTTGAGATTATGCTCAATGGAATTTAAAGGTGGATGGGATCAACACCTCCCATTAGTGGAGTTCTCCTATAACAACAGCTTCCATGCGAGTATTCAGATGGCACCCTATGAAGCTCTGTATGGAAAGCGGTGTAGAACTCCTACTTGTTGGGATGAAACTGGTGAGAGGAAGCTTCTTGGGCCTGATCTCGTGCAAGAGATGACAGAACAGGTTCATGCCATCCAACAACACATAAAGGCTGCTCAGAGTCGGCAGAAGAGCTATGCTGACAATCGTCGAAGGGACTTGGAGTTTGGTGTTGGTGACAAAGTCTTCCTTCGAATTTCTCCATGGAAGAGAGTCATGCGGTTTGGGAAGAAAGGGAAGCTCAGCCCTAGGTACATTGGCCCCTATGAAATCCTTGATCGCATAGGAGCAGTGGCCTATCGTCTAGCACTTCCACCGAACCTAGCTCAAGTTCATGATGTCTTCCATGTATCTCTCTTGAGGAAGTACATACCCGACCCTTCGCATGTACTGAACCCAGAGGTGGTACAACTTGAACATGACCTCTCTTATGAGGAGCAGCCAGTGGAGATCTTGGACCGTAGAGACAAGGTTCTACGAAACAAGACTACCCACCTTGTTAAAGTGTTGTGGAGGAATCATATGTATGAAGAAGCGACTTGGGAGCCTGAGGAAACGATGAAGCAAAAGTACCCTCACCTTTTCAACTAGGCCTCAAGTATAAATTTCGGGGACGAAATTTCTTAAGGGGGGAAGAATGTAACGACCCAATCTTTTTGGGTAGTATATTAACTTACTCTTATTTATTTAATAAGATGTTAATGGTTAATGCAGAAAGAGGAGTCGATGGCTTCATCCAGTAGACTCAACCCTTACGAAGCCCACTTATCAGAGCTTGGGAAGGAGGTAGCATCTGTGGGCTTCGCTTTGGACCAAGCCCAATCCGAGCTCCAGCGTGTCAAGCTTGAACGAAAACGCTTGCAGGAGAAGTTCAAGTTAGTGGAGATTGCTACTAGGGCAATGTTATCTGAGACTCCCTCAGATTCTATCACCATAGCACACCTTACACTTAGGTCTTATGCCAGTGTTATAAGGGGCTATGTGATGAGACCCTAGTTTCCTTGTGTAATCCTTTCGGGTGAATAAATTGAGATTTCTTCCTTTAGTAATGTTTGTGAAATTTCAAATGTCTAGATAATTTTAGAATGTATTTTATTGATGAATTTCGAAAAAAGGATATTTTAAAATATTTATGTAAACCCTAAATAACTAATGATGTGTAATGATTTTCAAAAAATGGTCTTCTACAAAAGTGTTCAGTAAGGAATTTGGAGTCTAATAAGATCAACTTAATTTTTGATGAATAGTAAATTATGAATAGTGATTTTACGCTTAGGATTAGTAATGTGACCAAATGGATTAGTAATCTCACTTAAAGAAAGTTTTAAAATAATCTAGGCACCTTGATTAAGTAATGTGATTCAATAAAATGCGTAAATAACAGTTTCATAAATTATTATTCAAGTATTAGTTTTTTCGAATGAATAGTGTTTTTTAATTAAAAATTTAATTAAAAATAATTAGAAAATTATTTTTATAAAAATGACTTTATTTTTGAACTCAGAGCATCGATATTATGTTAAGGTAATTTTTGGGGATTTTTCTGAAAAAAATGAATTTTCGATGAATAGTGTTTTTATTTAAAAGTTAAATTAAAAATATTTAGAAAAATATTTTTATAAAATGGATTTCATTTTTGAAATCAGGGCATTGATATTTGGTTAAGGTGAAATTTTGGGATTATTCTGAGAAAGTTGAATTTTCAGTGAATAGTAAAAATACCGTTTTAGGGTTTCGGTATGTTTAATGACATCATAATGATGTCATGATGATGTCATGAGATCTTTTGAGGGTTGGCCGGCCAAGGGTGATGAATTATTGTTTTGGGGGCCCCATGTTGCCTAACTCCATGATAAATGCCAAGGGAGAGCCCATGGGTTTGAGAAAAGCACATGTGAGGTGTCCTTTGGCCATTAATGCTTTGTCCCCTCACTTTCCCTATAAATACCCACCCTTTCCTCCCTTAGTTTTCACTCCCAACTCTCCCCCAACGAAGTTCTGGTCTTCTTACCTTCAAAGGAGTCCTCCCAAGGTGCCCCCAAGCCCTCAAGGTCCAATCCTTTGAGTTTCAAGAGTCACGTTTTAAGGTAAGGGATCCGACCCCTCTCTTTCTTTTCATGTAATCTCTTTTATGTCATTCCTATTATGCTCCATGTTTTTATGTGAGAGGATGTTCTTTTATATTCCTCTTACTGCCCTTTCATGTTTATATTATGAGAGATCCCCTCTTACTCTCATCATTTCGTTTTATGAAAGTTTAAGTGACGCCGTTAGGCTGCCGAATTTTTAAGGGATTCTTTCACCCTTCTCATTTTTCAAGTTCGATTTTCATGTCAAGACTTTCAAGTTCCTTTTTATTATGTTGGGGTATGATCTCTATATCTATCATACTGATCTCTTATGATCATATGATGAGGGACCCTATTTGATCTTGTCAAATCATTTTCTTTTGAAGTTAAGTGACGCCGTAAGGCTGCCGAATTTTCATAAGAGAAATCTAATTTTTTTTCCTTCCATGCTTTTCTTTTCAAATGGTATGTCCTCCAAATTTCATTTCCAGGTCCATATATCCTTCTTATTCTTTCACCCTACTGTTTTATGGATCATTTATGAGTGGGTGACCCATGTCCCCTCCCATTTCAATGTTTTCTAAAACCCCGAAACTTAGCTGTTATGCTGCAGAATTTTCCCCTCAAAATGCCTCTCTCTTTTCTCAAAAATTATTTTATGTTATAAAGTGAATACTCAAAGCTCTTATTTCTACAAGGGTATTCACATATATATCAAAATGTTCCATTTTAAATTCTGGGATTTACATACATGAGACCCGCTTTCCCTTTCCGTGGGTTCAAAGTGACGTAAAGATCATGTCTTTAAAGCAGTTTTTAAAACGTTATGATTATGAAATGAAACCCATTTATTTTATGCTATGTGGGTTATTTATGAAATGTTTGATGATGATATATGTGGCTCACATGATAATAAAGGCAAATTTAAGGGTGCGCCCTGATAGCGCTCCAATGCATTGGGTAATGATGTAACCACTAGAGATTACAATTTTCACGATACCTTGGTGAATAACCTTGGTAATTTTCAAATGACACCTTGGGGATGGACCTTGGTGATATGTTCATGATTGTCTATGTTAAATGATGTAGCCACATCTTCAAGTTATGAAAAATGTTATTTTTATTATGAAATGCCTCATGATTTCTTTCTTATGCCTTAAAGTTCTTTTCATGTCCTTATTGAAGTATCTCAAGTTCACATGTAAAATGTTCCTCTTATTTCCCTTACTGGGCCTTCTGCTCACCCTTTCTTTTGATGTATGTCCCCAGGTTATGAGATGCATAATGAACATAAGATGAACTAAAGGAGAAGCCTTTCAAGTGTTTAAGAAGAATGTTTTTATGTTTTTTTTATGTTTTATGATCCTTGTTTCCAAGACACTAAACCTTAACGATCCTCAGTTTTGTGTAATGTAATGAAAGTTTATGTTATAAAATGGTGGGATGCTATAGACAGGATAGCTTCACACAGTTCAGTCTCCACCTGGAGTTCGCAAGGTTGGTCCATCTACTTTTCTAGGTACAATTCTTGTAGCATCCACACTTGTTAATGCTTTATTTCACTGAGTTTCCTCCCAATATTTTATCTCTAGAGAGTTTATAGTTGTATAAGGCCTAGATTTGGAGTGGGTGTGCGGGGATATGTCGATTGATGCTTCATTGGGGTTCATGTGTAGGATATGAGATAGTGTAAAGGTTGTGCTTTAGATGTTGGTGGTTATTGTTTTTTGTGGAAACTTTTTTTCTTTGAGATGTCATGGTTTGACCTGACCTTGGTGATGGATTGGCTGGTGTTGTATCAATCACACATCTATTGTTCCCATTGTAGGTTAGTATTCAAATCTCTCGATGGATATACATATGTCCTTCATGGTGAGTGGGATGTTTGGGAGAGCTGAACATTTCCCATTTTCCATTAGTTGGGAGAAATCACGGCCCAAGTGGCATGACTTATTCTTGATGATGGAGGAGTAAAAAATGATGTCTTTCCTTATGTGGCAGATCGGTTTTGTGATGTGTTTCCTAAGTATTTCTTAGGACTACCACCTGAGAGGGGTCTGGAGTTCATGATCGAGTTGCTGTAATGAGAAAAACCAGTTTCCATTCCACTATATCGAATGGAACTAGTAGAACATTATAAACATAAGGCTCAACTGGAAGAGTTTAAGAGGAAGGGGTATATCATTCATAGTATGTTCCCATGGGGATCCCCCATGATATTTTCCAAGAATTTGGATGGATCATTGAGGTTATGTGTTGGATATAGAAGGTTGAATTAGATGACAGTTAAGAATCGATACCCACTTCCCAAAATTGATGACCTATTTGACCGACTAAGGGGTTCCTCAGTGCTTTCCAAAATCGATCTAAGATATAGATACCATCAGTTGAGGGTGATACCTTATGATATACCATGTAATACTTTCTAGAGAAGTTATTAATTGTATAATATTTTTTTGATGTAGTTTGGATTGACCAATGAACCGGTTATGTTCATAGGTTTAATGAAACAAATATTTCTCCCAAATCTAGATCATTTTGTATATTTTTTTGATGAAATCCTAGTATAATCATGAACTCTTAAAGACCATGAAAAACATCTTAACATCATCAGAAGTACACTAATATAATATAAACATTACACAAAGATAAAAAAATTCAGTTCTTGATTGATATAGTGCATGTCATGGGACACAACATATCTATGTTTGATGTTTTTGTGGATCCATAGAAGGTGCAGGTTGTGGTATCTTGGGAGCATCCCAAGAATGTTTCTAACATTAACAGATTCCTGGGCTTCTCTAGTTGATAACAAAGGTTCATTAGGGATTTCTCTCATTTGGAAGAACCATTCTCTTGCTTAAAAAAGTAGGGGGTTTGGTTTGATTGGTCAGAGGCATGTGAGAATGATTTCAAGAGATGAATAAGTGGTTGACTACTGTTCCTCTATGGATTTTACCCAAACCTGGTAAAATATACACATTTTTCTATGATGCGTCGGGTTTTGAACTTGGGGAAGTGTTGATGCAAGATGATAGGGTTGTAGCATATGGGTCAAGGCAGATGAGGACTTATGAAATAAATTACACTTCCCATGATCTTGATCTTGATGATGTGGTTTATTCCTTAACGTTTTGGAGGAATTATTTGTTGTGAGAGTGGTTTTCAATGTTTACTAATCAAAAAATGCTAAAGTATATCTTCTCTTGGGGGGATTTGAAACTTCAGTAGTGAAGGTGGGTCGAGTTTATACAATCCTTGTAATTTGATATAATTTATACACTAGGGAAATGGAAAAGTGTTACGGATTCACTAAGCCATAAAAATGATAATTGTGTGGTTTAGGAATCCCAATCGGAGTAGAGAATGAAGGATTTGTTTATTGAGATGCTCCTAGAGGTACAAGATGGGCCTACGAACTAACCCCTATGTCTATAGCAGTTGAATCTATTCTTTTGATCAACGTCAAGAAGAGTCAACTGGTGGATCTAGAGTGTTTGGATATGAAGGATAATCTTATCGGTGGGGACTCACCTTCTAGTTGGGTTGTTGGTACTGATGGAATTTTCTATTTGCAAGAATGGGTTTTTGCATTATATGGTGTGTGATAAGAGTTAATGAGTGAGTTCCACACCTCAAATTGGTCCTTACATCCTATTCCGACTAAAATCCATCATGATTTTCATCGTAAGTATTGGTGGTTAGGAATGAAGAAAGAGGTTGTGGGTTTTATGGTGCGATGCCTTGCCTGTCAATAGGTGGAGGCTAAAAATCAACAGCCAGGAGGGTTGTTAGATTCATTAAATGTTCCAGAGGGGGAGTGGAATGATTTAATTATGTAATTCTTTTTGGGTCTTCAAAGGATTCAACATAAGAGTGATTCATTATGGGTGGTTATGGATCAACTGACTAAGGTGGCTCATTTCATTCCAATCCAAGAGATTTACACATTTGATCAGTTGGATGAATTATACGTCTAAGAAATAGTGTGGTTTCATGGTGTACCTAGAACCATTATTTTGAATCATGATATGTGTTTCACATAACACATCTAGCAGGAGTTACAGAGGACACTTGGTGCTTATGTGTTTTTGAGTATGGTTTATCTCCCATAGACTAATAGATAGTTTGAGAATGCAATTCAAGTGTTGGAGAATATGTCGAGAGCTTTTTCCCTGTATTTTAGTGGTTCATGGGAGAATAATTAATCACTCGTTGAGTTTTCTTACAAAAAACACTTTTAGTATATAATTTTTATGGAACCTTTTGAGGCATTCTATGGGAGACCATGAAGATCTCTGTTGTATTGGTCAGAAGCTAGGGAGTCTGATCTGTTAGGACTGAGTCACATGTAGGAGACATCAGAGAAGGTTCAATTGATTTAGAAACACATGTAAATGTCTTAGATTAGGCATAAATCATATACAGATTGGTGTCATATACCTATTGATTTTATGGTGGGAGATAGAGTGTTTTTTTGGGTGTCTACAAGATTGGGTCACAATCAAATTCAGAAACAGGGCTAGTTGGCACTTAGGTTTGGGGGGTCATTTGAAATTGTGGATAGTATCGGATCGATGTCTTGTCTGTTGTGTCTTACTCTGGTAATAGTTTATAGTCTTCCCATGTAACAAATCTTGACCTTTACTTCAAGTCAACATCCTTTGGCATACGGGTAGGTGCGCTTGAGGTCATGTGGCGACTCGACTCGAGGAACCATTATGTGACTTATGGGATGGTGACATTATAGCATATGTTCTATCTTGTTCATACAATCAACCTTTTGATGCAGTCCTAGTGGGAAAAAGACCAGGCGGTTTTTAGTGAGATAGAAATAATGGGGTGTGTTCATGTCGTGATTTTGATAGGAGTCCCCATATTTACATTCAGGTTGGGATTGTTTTTAGAGACATTGTGATGGGCTTTTATTTTGTGTTATGAACTTTCCATTACTTCATGTCATACTATGGTTGTCGTATTTAGATGTATATATGAATGGTTTATTAGTTTCTTTACATTTTAACATTGTATGGCCTTGGATATGTCCTTTTTTGTGAAAGTATTTTATGATAAGTTCTCACATGTTAGTGAAATGCCTACTTAGGGATAGTCACCAGCCCCTGGACTATTTGAGGTAGGCTTGGGGAGTCACTTTATGGGCCCCAATGGTACATTTCATGACAGATTGGAATTAAAGAGGTTGGTTCTACCTTGGAACTGGAGTCTGTGAGACCGTCTTGGGGAGTCACTTTATGTGCATCATATAGTAATGGGCTGGGGTTTCTATGTCATTCTTGAGTTAGCTCTATATATATACTCTTTAACAATGGTATATCTTATTTATTTCAAGATTCCTCCATGACATAGTATAACTAGGATCAAACATCAGGGTAATTAGGATGATCCCCTTAGTGATGAGGAATCTATATAGGGACTAGATCTAAAGGTGTTACCTCGAGGTGGTTCACTAGCTATGCCACCACCTGTTGAGAAGGAGATGTTACCTACAGTACTAGCAGATAAGGATCACGGTCTGAACACACTTCATGATTTCCATTGACAATGACCCCTCGGTTTTTGAGGTGATCCTGACCCAAAGGCGACTAGATACTATCTTGAGGTGGTGATGCAAGTTTTCGATATGATCAGAACCCCAAAAGATCAGATGTTGTCCCTGGAAGCAAGCATTCTCTAGGGACCAATGAGATGATGATGGGGTTTAATGACCCAATTTTTTTGGCGAGGTGGCTTTATTAGAGTTATAAAATGATCAACTTTTTATAGAATAGTTATATTCAGCTATTCTGAGGTAATTACGCATCCAGGAGCTTCTACATCTTCAATAGTGCATCTCAACAGTAGCTGAGTATTCATCGAGGTTTGCCAACCTCTATAGTTACTCAAGGAATATGTTACAAAAGAATTTTTTTCAAGATCAAATCATCAAGTGGTGAATTCATAAAGACATACAAGACATAATTATACCTATGTTCATTACTATATATTTTGTGGTGATATAGTGATATTTGGTGGTTGAGAGTTTCCTAGCTGAGTAGATGTAGACAGTGGTTGCTGATTGTGGGCTTACAGGAGTAGAGACTACAAAAGTAGTGAGACAAAGTTAGCCTTAGGGACCAAGACATGTGACGTGTTTTAGGAGGAGATAATAACATAGAGTTTTTATAGTTCAGGGCTCATAGGATGGGTCCAGTCATCCCAAGGAGATGTGATGCTACTCTATTGGTGGTAGGGAACATCTTGCATAAAATTACCTGACCCACCATACTGCTAATAATGAGACATTGGATGGTCTATCAAGGAATAGGTAGTGGTAGGATCACATGGATTCGTTGGTAATTGTATGTGGAAGAGGAGCTGGGAGGGTAGATGAAGGCGGTAGATTTTTCAACTTGTTACCACCACAACCCCCAAGTGGTTCACACTGGGCTCATGGAGAGAGAGGATAGTGGAGGGGGCAGCTACAGGTAGTTGAGTCTTATGACCCATAGGCTCTGGGGATTATTCTAGGTATGATCTACATATTTTCTCCCTTATCTATAGTGCTTATATCCATTGGTTCTAATCATACATTTAATTTCACATATTTAGTTTGAGACTTAGTGATTCTAGTTAATCCATTGGTTCGATCCTATCACAGGGAGACTCCTATTAAAGACAACTTAGTGATCACACACCTGTGAATATAGTGTAACCTAACTCATTGAGGTGATATTTTCTATTAGGATCTCATTTTAGCAGTGATTAGGCCTTATGATATCATCTTAGGTATGGACTGGATATCTATATTTCATGCCCAGATTAACTAATTTAAGTAGAGAATGTGTTGTTTCCATATCAATGGGACTATGTTTTCCTTTTTTGGGGAAAATGAAATACAAACAATGTAATATGTACTCATGAATAGGATGTTTTAGTATACAAATCATCTATTTTCTAGCATGACCATTGGTTCAGTGAATGTTAGGATTTTTTGGTTCCATATAGTGGTGGCAGGGTATGAGGGTGTCCTTCCTAAGGACATTCTAGGATTACTGACTCACCGAGTGATATAATTATACAATGATATACACCATAGGATGGAACTGATATCTATATCAGAATATAAGATTGATCTCACAAATATACATGATCTAAGGATGCAGTTGGAGGACTTATAGAAGAAGGGGTTTTCTAGGCCCCATGTTTCACCTGAGAAAGATCCAGTTTTGTTCGACAAGAATGATAACAAGAGATTGAGGTTATGTGAGGAATATTATCACTTGAACTAGGTTACCACGAAGAAAAAAATTTGAATACCATGGATCAATGACCTATTTGATCATTTTAGAGGGGGATGATGGTTCTCAAAGGTTGACCTTAGATCAGGCTATCACTAGGTGTGAGTACTGGATGAGGATATACTGATGAAACCACTAATATTTCACTATCTTCACTATGATTACATATTGATTACCATTGGAAAGATGAATTACCAATAAGTGTTCATTGGACTCATGAACCAATTATTTCATCCTTTCTTATAATGGTTAGTGGTAGTCTTCATTGAAAACATCCATGTGTACTTAGTATCAGAGAAGGAGCACGTGAGACACATGAGGATGGTTCTGGATGTTCTTTAAGAGAAATAGCTTTGTATAATCTCATGATGTACCAGTTATAGATTTATGGGTCCTATATTCTAGGACATGTTGTCTAAGTTGATTGTGTGGAAATGGACCAGGTGAAGGTCGAGGTAGTTTTAACTTCAGAGCCACCCAAGAGCATGAAGGAGTTCCATATCATCCTGAGGTTAGTCAACAACTATCATATATTCATAACTAAATTATCTAGGATATCATCCCCCCTGAAATACTTGAACCAATAGGGTCATACTTTCAAGTATATGGATAGGTTTTAGTATGCCATTCTGGAGTTTGGATAGATATTGACAAGCGCTCCCATATTAATATTTCCAGAGAGAGGTGTCGAGTACATAGTGTTATGAAATACATCTGAAACTGAGCTTGGTTGTGTTCTGATTCAAAGGATGTACATGATTTCCTGTGGTTAAAATCATTTGAGAGTGCACGAATAGAACAACACAACATGTGATCTCAAGTTATTAGTTGTAGTCTTTGCACTGAAGATTTGGAGACATTTCCTGATGGGTGAGGAGTTTATTGTCTATTATGACTAAAAAAATATCAAGTATATCTTCTCTTAGAAGGATCTCAACTTGAGATATAGGTGATGGAAATTATTCCTCCAGAATTATGACTTTGTGATTTTCTATACTCATGTAAAGGGGAACATGGTAGAAACTACACTAAGAAGGAGATATCGTTCATAGTCTTTGAGTGATTCATTGGACTAGTTGGACTCATTAGAGTTATTCATTATGGATGGAGATGGAGCATCTTATGTCCAGTAGATGGTTGTTAACCCTCCACTTTTATAGTGAGTTGGGGAGTACCATCTTAGGGACACCATCTATGCGACCATATGTAATCAAATATCCATTGGACAAGCTCCAGATATATGTTCTGAAGGTGGGGATCTTGTCAATCTTTTTAGAGGACACACAAGGGTAGAAGTGACTTTAAAGGATGATATTTTAATAGAGTTTTACACATCTCATTTGGTGGTACATTCTAGTGTGTAAATGATGTACCAGGACCTCCAACATCAATTTTTGTTGCTACAGATAAAGAATGGAGTTAGAGAGTTTGTCTCTTGATGACTTACTTTTCAGAAATTGAAGGTTGAGAATAATGTTCCATTGGGTTTAGATCAACCCCTTGAGGTTCTAGAGTGGAACTAGGACATGATATCCTTGGAATTTCTTATGGGGTTGCCACATATATACATGGGACACGATTCTAAATGGTTGATCATAAAATGACTCACCACTTCATCCCACATCCTAGCTATCTAAGAGAATAGTGTACTAGATATCTTGGGATGCCCCTCTATGCATGAGATAGTCTGACTCATATTTTAATGACTTGGATATCTGATTTATTTTTTATATAGTATAGATTATTTTAAATAATATACATTGAGAAAGTATGTGATTATGAGGCCATATGTTCTCATAATAAATGTTAGAAAAATATTAAATATATTAAAATAGCATGAGCATGTAGTTTTCCACAAAAAATTGAATAAATTCTAAATGGAGGCCTATATTAGAAATCAGGGGGAACCACTGAATTCCAAATGATGGTTTAAACCTAGGCATGAAAAAAATCCATTTTTAGCATGGGGAATTTGTGAAAAATACATTGTGGGTGTGAAATGAATAAAATAATTAGATAAATGTTTTTATTTTAATTTTTTGATGTATTGACTAACATTGATTATAAGTATACAGTTATGATAAAATTCCATTGTTATCCACAGAATCTTGGAATTGTTGAAGAACCGTTGGAGAGATTGTTTGAGGATCACTCTCAGATGAACATCAACTAGATTGAAGATCAATGACTGGTGTGCAATGAAATCCAAGGATATCATTGAAGATGATGGGACTACTTAATTTTTATTCATAGATCGATCTGATTCGAGGTAGGATGATTTTTTGATTAGATTACATCCCAATTAAAAATTCATATGATTAATGTGAATCAATCGACCAATGAATTGACGCTCGGATCAGTCGTATTGTAGGATGGATTAAAATATAGGGATATTTTGAGAGTTATATTTATTCATTATGAATATTTTTTTCATCATTATAATATAACTAGATCATGGCCAGCCAAACATGTCCAAGGATCATTTCTATTTTTTCATGTTTTAGGTTTTACTCCAATTTTAATTTATAAATTCATCGCAATGTTTCTATTTTCCCAGTGGTTCAACCCAAATACCAGGGAATTGGTTGTTGCACACCCATATATTGGTGAAATGATTTGATATATCAGATCTAGACTCGTTATAGTGATAATATTGTGAGATTGTGGTAGTAGTGAATAGATCGGACCATATTAGAGACCCTTGATTCGAGGAGGGTGTGCAACAGTGACGGAAACCAATGGTGAGCTTTTCTTAAATGGTTTTGAAGGCCAGATTCCAATGACCAGACATAGTGAGGCTTGTATAGAGTAGATATGTGTTTCTCAACATGATTCATGACTTGAATAGAGGCTTAAGAAGTGGGTGATCACACGGATTAAGGTTCTAGATTTATGAAAAAATCATGATCTACATTGCGTGTGGGACCCCTGGGGTGGTGGCTAGGGTTTTAATGTGAAGTTAAGTATAATATGAAGTGTGAGCCTATAAAATTTAATGATTCATTATTTATATTGGCTCATCATATACGTCAAATGGTACACTGACACGGGCATGATTACATGGGATCGAGCATGCCTTGTACTCCCACATGCATATGACTAGGGCATATGTACAAAGGTCTATACATGTACATGGATATGGGAATAAGTACATGGAATAGAAATGTCGTGTCCTTTTATATGGACATGGTAATAGTCCGTTTACACAAGAAGGACCTAGTTCTAAAGGGACATGTTGTGTACTACTAGTACATTCCATGTACTCTTGAAAACTTGTCTTAGATCCATTGTCTTATTCAGCTTTGAAAAGTTTCATTAGGGTGTGTTCCCAATATCCTTTCCTTGAGGGTTAGTTTGGAATAATTTCCTACACATAGGATATTGATCCATTCAATAAGGATTCTTGGATAGAGTTTATGGAATACTTCCATCAGGCCCAAATTGAGATCCTCTATAATTTTCAATCCCTGTGTGGAGTTCTTGGAACCTTTATGACAAACACTACATGGGATTTGATCATTTACTTAGTTGGTTAATTCATATTGAGTTATTGATATTCCCCATAGAATTGGGTGTGGTCCTCATATGTGTTTCATATCTCTTCATACTTATAGTGTATCATTCTTATGATGAGAATCGATAAGCACAGTCTATTAGATGGATCTCATCAGTGTTATTTAACTCATGGAGTGATTTATATCAAACGAGTTCTATGTGGAACCTTCATACAGGAATACAAAGATTGAATTGTGGATGTTACTTTACGTTTAGATTGTGTGACTTTTTTTAACATATCTAGATATTATTGTTATATGTGATTTCTACATATACCTATGTAGATCTAATAAATATTCTTGTAGTTATATTCTTTGTGTTTTAGGGTGTCCTACTGGTGTTGTTATACTCACACTGGAATGGGTTTTCCCACATGTTTCGTGTCTTGGGAAGATGATCAACCATTTTACAGAGCCCTCAAGGGAATAAGACTATGCAGTTCGTAGCGAGCCAAGAAGACTGAGATGTGTTCATGTGGTGATCTTGGTAGCAGTACCCATATTTACTTTTTGGTAAGACTTATTTTCAGATTCTCTATGGTGGGATTGTATTTGGACCTCGTTACTTTATATTACTCTTTATGATGCTCTACTTGTTGGATTTAGATGTATTGATGAATGGTTAATTATTTTCTTTATATTTTAACATTTTTTATGATTGGAGATGTGTGTTTTTGTATAAGTATTTGTTGATAAGGCCTCAAATGTTAGTGATATGCCTGCTAAGTTCTAGTCTCTATCCTCTAGCCTGTTTGAGGCCAACAATGGGTGAAATATAATGGGGCCCATTATGATGGGTTGTGACAAGTTTTCTTGTAAAAATATATTTCTTAATGGAGGATGATGATAGGTATTCAAGTATAGATATTCCCACCATGGTAAATGAATATATTGATGCGTTCCCCAATGACTTATCATGTTCCACTCGAAATTTAGATACTTATTTTTTTAATCTGATTTGTGGGATTCAACCTATATATTTTCCCTAATATCATATGGATAAATATACTTTATATGAGTAAATAACAAAATTTTAAGATCATAAATCTAAATAAATTGCTCAATTTTTTATTTCATTAGGGGCTTCTCTAATATCCTTTTCTAGGAATGAGAAAGGAATTATAAAAAAAATATAGACTGCATAACGTTTCATCATATATCCATCAAGAATAAATGTCCTATACTTCACATTAATCGTCCTTTTATATAAATATAATAAGGAAATGTAGTTTTTTCGTATTGATAATTCCTTAAGGTATCACTAGCTACACGTAAAGGAATTTGATATACTAATGTCTTTATCTAAATATAAACATTTCACAATGAGTATCTTATAATGTTTTTTAGTATAACTAAATCATCAAGAGTGTTTTTTGACTATTATGAATTATATATTACAATAATACATCAACACCATTATATTTTTATTCATTAGTGATATCATTGGGTATTAAAAATTAAAATAGGGGATTTTAATTTGATAAGAAATTCCATGGGGACCCACTAAGACCACTACCTTAATAAATTTATATCATTATATAACTTTTATATTTGAGTGGTTATGTTTTCGGAACTTCTAATGTCATAAAAATGCATTTAAATTTATCTTCAGAGGTAGGTTTCATTAGTTTTACAATAAAATCATAGAATTTCTTTGGGATAGATATATTATTTTGTGTATCAGGTCAATATTGGAAGTTTTAAAAGGATTTTAAAATAATTCAACCCATTTCACAACTTTCATGTAGAAATTTTGTTAATTTCTCTTGTTCCTTGAATGTTAAGGATCATTCAACAATTGACGTCATATTTAGTATTCTTCCTTCATAATCATGGGGAAGGATATGTGGTTAGTAATAATGATTTGGGAAGGGAATTGGGCTATGTTTTCCTAAAAAGTGATAATGTTGTGGATTATGGATCACAATAAATGTTTTCATATAAATAGAATTATTAGATGCATTCCCTTGAACAGTACGAAGTCATTTCTTCTCTTAAACATTGGTTTCACTAGATATTTATTGAGATTTTTATAGTGTAAAAAATAAAAAACTAAGTTATATAAACTCCCAAATGGGTTTTAATATTTGATAAAATTGTTGGTTAAAATATATAATAAGATTTTATTATTAATCACTAATATATTAGCAAATAGGATTGGGGTCACTGATTCGATTTGTAGTTAATTTATAAAAATGTATTGAAATATCTAAATGGTGAATAGAACTTGATGATCCTCATTTAAGAGGTTCTCTAAGAAGTAATGATTGAAACGTACCTGCTACTTTTAGTAAATATAAAAAACCAATTAATGTAAATTGGAAATTAATTTTATTCCTTATTAATAACCTTGAATTAAATTTTATAGAGTTATATGCATTATAATAATATTATGTAATTATTGAATCAAAAATGAAATAGTTTCATTCTTACAAAAAAAATTACAAGTGTTATATGTTTTTATATAATAGAAAAATTTCAAAAATAATGAATTTTTATTTTAAAAAATGAACATAAATTTTTAAATAAAAAATTTGAAATTATATTATGGTGATTTGTTTTTAAATTTTTTGGAAAAGTTAAATATTTTTTAATATTAGGAAAAACAATTTTTTAAGAGAATTGTGTTTTCTTTTTCCTATACTTACAAAGTAATATTATATTTTAGTCTTTTTTAATATATAATTATTAAATTTTATTAATATTAATCTAATTAATATCATTGGTATAAACATTAAAATTTATCTTGGTATAGAATCATTTTTATACTTGAAAATGAGTTTTTATAAAAAAAAAATTCATTTCTTTTCCTTGGTTTATTTTAAAAATAATTTAACCACAAGTAGAATTTAAATTTGATAAAATTAAACCCATATTTTGAATCATAATGTCTAGATCTTTTAATGAGGATACATTTATATGATTTAATAATTTATGATAACTTATTTAAAAAACCCAATTATCGTGATAAGAGTTAAAACTTGTTAAAATCATTAAAAATAAGATGATATGGGTTAAAATGAACCAATTACATGTATAAATACTAATTAATTGTCTTATTTAGATCCTAAATTATCTATTCATTTCAAATGGTCAATTTTGGATCCATTTTGATTGATTAAGACATTATTATATTTTATTCTTTAGAAAATATTCAAGTGTGTCCACTCCCTCAATTATAAAATGACACCTTCTCTCATCACCTCTTCATACTTCATGTGAAACATAGATCATCCAATACCTAAAAAAATACATTACTAAAATCCATTAACATTTCATAGAGATACATTCTTGATCTCAATACCATCCTATGAATTATTTAGGTATAAACCTATAAAAGTTTCCTAAAGAAGTGGTATACTGCAAAAATGAGTATTCTGTTTTAATTTATTATTTTACTTCCATAAAACCTATCCTAACCATTGTGACATAATAACATATTTATCTCTCATATATTTAAATGTTAACATGTTTATTTTTTATCTCTTTTTAATAAACGTTTCTATCTAATGAAAAATGAAAACATCTTTCATGTGTATGTGCAAACTACTGCCTCACGAAAATGACATATTTCATTTTTCATCATCAATTCATATGGATAATCATAATAAAGGAAAAAAATTAATTAGTATGATATTTATGATATAAATTTAAAATTTTAATATTAAATTAATTTTTTAATTCTTTCTTTACCATTCAACGAAAAATAAAAACATTGCTCATGTGTATGTGCAAGTTGTCGCCTCGCGTATCGATGTATATTATTTTTTATCGCTTCCTAAAATGGATGATATATATAAGTGTATTTAAATAAGTAAAATTATATTTATCTTATAATAACCATTTTTAAATGTTCAATTTATACTTATTCTATCTTCCTTACATTTTCTTAAAAAAAGAATTGTTGCTCTTGTGTGTGTACGAACTACCGTCACTATGTTGTAACGAAAATAATTTTTCATAACCACGTTTCATATTTTGTTATAAAAGTATAATAAATTTATAAAAATGATAATTATATAATTATTTAGATTCTAGAAATTATATAATTGTGATCCATTTAACTATATTTATCCTACCAAAGTCATTTTGGGCATATGAGATGAGTATCCTCAAAACAACTAATGTGAACATAATATATTATGTAATTTAATATAGCATGTTAACAAAATAAATAAAAAATAAACTTTAAAAAGGTTAATAATTAAGTATATAATTAACATTATTTTAATATTCACAACGATAAATAACTTTCATGACCTGTCAGACTCGAGGTAAGGGATACTTTACTATAAAACAGTGATTCTCAATGTTTTAAAGATTTATTTTTTTAAATTTTTCTCCACCGTGTCCATATTCATTAAATTATTTTAGAGATATATTTATATGTAAATAATTCAATTATAATAAACATTTTATGTCTCTTTTTACTTTCTTTGATATATTTTCAAAAGAAATCCATTCACATATTTTATACAGAATGCTCTGACTTTCATTGCAAAAGAAAAAAAGGAGTGTTATATTTTAACATATATGAATTGAAATATTTTTCCCACAATCATATCCATTATTCATTATCAGGCCTAATTTAAATTATTACATAGTGATTTAAAAATAAAATTAATTTCTCAATAATTTGGTTATTTTGAATTTTAGACATTTTTTATATAGAAACAAAAATTATTCCCCAAAATTTTGAGATAATTGAAAGTTTTTTAATAATGGTTTAAAACAAACTCAAGGGTTTTATGATGAAATGTGTAAAAAAATAAATTTTTCATCTATGATGTGGAACTTGAGAATAATAAATGATTATGTGTCAGGCTGATAGAGCTTATATGATGGGTGATCCAGACATATCTTATAACTCTCTAATACATTAGTAAATATAATTTGTCTTTGAAGGTAATGAGAAAATTCATCGGGGAGGATTATCCAATATATTTAACTGGGATCAAGTTATTTTTAAATGAGTGGACATGAGATATTAAAATAATTCTTTAATATTCCTATATGGTTTTTCTTTTTCTTTTTCTGATTTTATAATATTTTATTTATGAAAAAATACTTATCTACATGTGGATATGATATATTTTATATGAACAAAGCATAATGTTGAAAATGTAAATATTTTTTGGGATTTAATATTTTTCACTAGAATAATTGGATTATTTATTTTATATCCCCTACGGATTTCTTTGTTATAATCCCACATTTTCAGATGTTTTTTATAAGGTTTAAGGCATTATAGACACAAATAAAAAATCAATATAAAAGTCATAAATATTTTTTGATAAAATAAAACCTGTTTCATTTTAATAATTCTATATTGTGGAAAATTAGATACTAAGTGGAAGTTTTCACATTGTAATATTTGGGTTCTTTATGTAAATTTTATAATCTAATTCTCTGTAAATTGAAACCAAAAATATCTTCAGGAATGAAAAAAAATAAATTATTTTCTAAAATATCAAGAATATATAATGTTTTTAGGATTGTTGCCTATAGTTGGTTTCAAATATATGGTTTATGTAACTTTAGCAGTTAGGAAAAAGTCAGTATAATACAATTTAGATATTATAAATTATGGTTATGTTGAAATTTTATAGCTGTTGAATATTATTATAGTAATTTATCTAATCTAAATTTGTTCAGAATTTATTCTCATATAGGAAATAGAGAAGCTAAATTATAGAGGTCTCAAGAGGAAAAAACCTTCCAAATCAGTTACCAAAATTGTTTAGAACTTTAATTGTGTAATATTTTATAGTTTTGTCTCATTTAAAATAAAATATAAATATTTTTGAAATCCATATTGGAGATCAACCATATTTTTTAAAAATGATCATGTCAATAGTTGAGCCTTTTGTGAGATATTAATTTCAATTTTTTGTTAAACCTATGATCTTTCGGTATATTAAGAATGGATCAGTTCTCTATAAAAATTATTTGAAGTCATGGGATGTTTAAAACATCAAAAATAAATCCATTCTATTTACCTTTTTGAATGTAAAGTAAATCAGTGGTGGTAATTAGTTAATAATACCATAGAGAGATAATCTTGATGCTATATAATGAGATACATTTATAAATAATTTTCTTGATAAATATTTTCTTAATATTTTTTGACATATAATAGAGAAAACATTATTGTAATAGAAGAAGAAATGAGGGGGATTCAAAATCCACATATGAAGAAAATTTTACAAAATTTTCCATGTATGCACCAAATTGTATTCGGGACCTTTGTAAAAAAATTAAGAGATTCTACTTAGGATTGATATACTGATAATGAATAGAATTAGTCTCATTATAATTTAAAACATATGAAAATGATTTTCATTATTTTGAGAAATTTGATATTTAGTTTTCTGACACTTATGTTCCTTATGATGATAAGAGTTAGAAGAGATCAAGGTAGAATTAAGTAAAAAATATATCAACTATGAAATTTATAGGTAAGCCCCAAACATGTTATAAGTGAAATAAAAAATATTTTGTGGAATTTTTGATATGTTATGGAAAGTGATATCGATGTTGTAGGTTTTGTCATATGGATCGTGACTACAGAGTAATAATTTTTGATCAATTCAAGAATAGAGTAATAGATATTCATGTAAGAGTGAGATGATTTAATTGTAATGAGTTGGGAAATTATGAAAACATGTGTCCAAATTTAGTTTTATTAGTTTGAAATTATCATGATCAACTAAATAAAAGTTCTAGAAACATCAATTTATATAACTATGCTTGATGTTGGTGCATCTAATGATGTGGCGAGATATATGTTAAATATTTATTATTATTATGTTGATGCCTTGTTTGAACCTAAATATTCATATTCCTTCATTTCTATGTAATTTCAATGTAACATTGGAATATCACCTCCTCAAAATAATAATTTACATTATGTTAAAAATCATAGATAAATTTTTTAAGAAACTAAGATTTATAGGACTCTTATTATAGTTGTCATTGGTGTGGTTTTTCCTGAAAATCATGTTAACCTTACTATAGTAGTGTTGGATGTTATTATGGGTATGGATTGTATTTCAGTGTGTTAATAAATTTCTATTCAATTATTTTATACCATTTATAACATATCAAGAAGTTGAGAAATTTATTAATGGTTCCATTTAAAATAACATAGCACATATTGTTGAAGAGAAACAAATTGTTATGGTTATTTTGTTTCTAGTATTGAATAAATATATGTATGTGTTTACTAATTAATTTTGTAGTGTTATTCATGATCAGGAGGTTAATTTCACTATTTATGTAGTACCTGATGCTAAGATATTTTCAAAACCCCCTTATAGAATGACTCAAGTAAAACATTTGGAAATGAAAAATTTGTTTCTCTAATTACTTTATAGAGGTTTAATTCATCATATCACTTCACCACGGGGTGTAGAAATTTTATTTTATATAAAAAATGATGGTCCAATGAGGCTTTTAATTGATTATAGATCCATGAATGACATCATTATTAAGAAGAAATATCCATTACATCATATCTATGATATGTGTGGCCATCTCCAGAGAGAAAAATATCTTTTAAAGATTGATCTCGGGTTAATATACCATAAGTTCAAGGTGAAGGAAAAAAGATAATTATAATACATCATTTTGTACTAGATATAGGAATTTAGTTTTTTTGTTTCACTTTTTGGATGTCTAATGCAATAAATGTATTCATAGATCTTATGAAGAGTGTTTTATGTAAATATTTGGATACGTTTGTGGATAACTTTATTAATAATATTTTGATATTTTCCATATTTCATTAGAATCATGAAAGGAACTAAAGTATAATTTTTTAAACCCTAAAACAATAATTCTTATGGGAAATTTAGAAAATATGATGTTTGGTTGAAATAGATTTCATTATTTGGGAATATTATTTCTAATGATGGAATAACTATTGATGCTACTAAAACTAATGATTTTAATGAATGGAAAATACCTATAAATGTCACATATATTTTCAGTTTTTCTTTTATCAATGGGATACAACAAGTTGTTTTTTTAAAAAACTCCTTTATTATATTTCCCACTGACAAAGTTAAATTGAAAAGTAATTAAATTCATCTTCAAAAAATATTATGATGAATGTTTTCGGATCTTAAATGATTATTATTGAATACTCTAGTTTTGACATTACCGTATAGAAATGGTGAATTTTTCATCCATAATGATTCTTCTCTATATTTTATTAGTTTCATTTTGATAAATAATGAAAAATAAATTTCTTATGTTTTAGGTTAATTAAAACATTTTGATCAAAAATTTCCTACACATTATTTGGAATAGGATAATACAATTTTTTATTTAAAAATTTGGATACATATTTTATAGGAAGTAAAATATTAAATATATACTAGTTATAAATTATTCAAGTATGAATTCCATCATAAAAATTTTAACATGAGGTAGAGAAGTTGGATTGAAATAATAATGATTATGATTCGAAAATTAACTACCATATATTAAAATAAAATAGGAAAATTGAATCATTGAATCAAAAAATATAACACATAGTTAACAATTCATTGTTTATAACATGATCATTTGGTAAATCATTTGATAATTATAGTCTTAGAAGTTATGCATGTAAGAAATTATCCGATTATGTTTCATGTGTTAGATCAGTCGTCATTCTTCGAAAAAATTAAGCATGATCAAAAGGAATACCATGGTTTTCATAAAAATGAAAAACTCATAAAAAGGTAATTTACCTAAATTTAACATTTAAATTGAATCTATTTTGAGATTTGGAAAATGAATATATGTGATAGTCATCTCCTAGTTGAAAAATAATTTGTTGAGTGAATCTCATATCTATCCATTTTCTATTGATCCGGACAATACTACGATATACATATACCTTCATGATTATTACTGGTTTGATGAAATGAAGAAAGATATTTCAGAGTTTGAAAAAAACAATAAACTTTTAGATTGGTAAAAGTTGATTGGAAATTGACAAAAGGGATGTGTCATCAATTACCACTGCCAATGTGGAAATGGGAAAATATATATATGGATTTCATGATTGTATTATTGAAGATATATTAATGTGATAATGTAATTTGGATTATTTTTTATTGATTGAATAAATATTCACATTTACTTCTAACTCATGATATTATATATTATTATTAGATTTCATGAATGTATCTTAAATATATAGTAAAGATAAATTGAGTTGATCTATCCATTATATCTCACTTTGATCCTAGTTTTACATTGATATTTTCTTAAAGGCCTTCAGAAGTCATTGATTATTTCATATAATTTTAATATAGCATTTCATCCATAATTTTATGGACAAAAATTGGGAATGAATTATATATTAGAATACATGATTTTTTATTGTTCAATAGATTACCATATAATTTAGGATCAACTTATATCATTTGTTGTGTTTTCTTGTAGTAATTTTTCATTCCAATATAATGATTAATCCCTTTGAGGAATTATATAGAAAGCAGTATCAAACTCATTATTATTAGGATAATGTAGTTGAATGGAATTTTTTGGGACCAAAGTTGATAAAAGATATGGTTGATAAGGTTATTATGGTTCAACCAAATAATAATTAATATTAGAGTCAAAAAAATTGTTATTCAAACAATGGGAGGAAATATCATTTATTCAAGGTAGGTGGCCATGTTTTCATTAAAGTATATGAGTGAAAAAATGTTATATCTTTTGAATGTAAGGGTAATATAATTTCACTATTCATTACACTATATTAAATTATATAGAAATATATATATGATCTTATTACTAATTTTCATTTACACCACGTTTATCCCAGTTATATGATGTCTATAATCTTCCATTATTAAGGAAATATATGTTGGATGCACCTCATGTTTTGAGCCTGGAGGTAGTACTATTGGAAGAGAATATATCATATCATGAAAAAACAATTCAGATTATTGATCATAGAGAAAAGGTTTTTTGAAATACGATAATTCATCAAGTAATGGTTCTATAGAGAAACCATATGAAAGATCAAGAAAAATGTGACCTACAAAATTCTATGAAGCAAAAATATCCACACTTGTTTAAGAAATCAATACAGTTATCAGGTTGAAATTTATAAAATAAAAAGGAATGTTAAAACCTAGTTAATGGTAATAGTAAACCAATTTCATTACTTAGTAATATTAAATAATTATATTTTATATATTTATATTGACTATTATAATATTAATTAATTTTTCAATAAAAAAGGAAATAGTTTCATTCTTAGTGAATTTTTTTATTTGTATAATATTGTTTTATCTAAAAGACTAATTTTAAAATTTTAAAATTTTAAAATTGAAATAATGAATTTCATTTTTTATATAATTAAATAAAAATTATCTATTTTTTATGTAATTTTGAGAAAAAAAATTATTTTTGGGTGAAGACTATAAAATATAGATTTTAAAGAAAACTATAATTTATTTTCATTTATTTAAAAAGACGCATTAAATTTTCAATTTATTTTAAATTTTAATTAGTTCATTATGATTAATAATAATTCAATTAATTTTATTATAATCAATATTACATTTTTTTAATCACATTTGTTTGTAAAAAATTAATTCTTCTAAAAACCCATTTTTCGTAGTGTTTTTCGAGTTAATTTTATAATAAATTTATTTCACTAATAATAATTTAATTTGTTACAGTGGAATACATACTATAAATCAGTATTTCAAATTTTTTTTAACGAGGACACTTTATTTTTTTGTGATTAAGAATGGTAACATTGGTAAAAAAAAGTTACCATAGTTAGAGTTAAAACGGGTTTAAAGGGTTAAAACTAAAATAATAATGGTTAAAATGACCTAGAAACTTGTCAAAATATTATTTTGTGGTCATATATTGACCATATTTTATCTCTTATTCTACAATTTTTATTATGGATCCATTTTTTATGAGAAATACAATAATATATTTTAACCTTTTAAAATATTTATGTGTACATTCTCCCTAACTTATAAAAGGAAACCCCATATCCTATATTCACCATAATTCAATAGCCTCATAAATCTTCCAATATCTAAAAAATATATTACTAACATACCTCAAAAAAACCTATAGTCTATGTTTTAATAAGAATACCATCTTATGAAAACTTTATGTTAAACCTATGGAGGTTGTCCAAATAAGAGGTATAGTCTTTAACTAAGTGTTATCATTTTATTTCATCTTTTAACCCATTAAAACCTAATCTAATAGCTTTTATATAAAACCATAAGTTTATACCATATAATTAAATGATATTTTTATTTTTTATATAAATATTTCATCTACATACCCATATAATGAAAAATGAAAACATCTTTCATGTGTATGTACGGAGTACCGCCTCAGGAAAAAAATGTATTTCATTTTTCATCACCAAGTCTTACGGATTGTGATAATAATGGATACAAATGAAATAATATGATATAAATTTAATTCTATAATTTTAAATAAATATTTTAATTTGTTCATTACCATTCAATGAAATAACGCCACTTAAGCATATATGTAGACTATCACCTAGTGAACCGATGTTTTTTTCATTTATATCTTACACGGTTGGAATGTAAAAGTGGATTTAAATAAATAATATTAAATTAATTATTAAATGAAAATTATATAAAAATAAAATCATACTTAGTTTAATTCGCATATATTCATTAAAAATGGAAATTTTACACATGGGTATATATAAACTGTCATCTCTTAGATGCGACATTATTCATCTAATATAACCGCATTTCATAGTTATCTGTATAAGAATAATTAAATTATTAAAATTATAATTAAATAATGATTAATATTATTCAAATGGTATAATTATGCATCATTTCACCATTTTTAGCCTACCAAAGTCATTTTGGATATATGAGCAAAATATCCTCAAAATATCATACATGAGCTTAATTGATTATGTAATTGAATATAAAATGGTATCAAATAAAATAAAAAGAATAATAAAATTGAAAATTTTACTAATAAATTAAATAATGAAAATATTATTATTATTTAGTAATATAGAGAATGTACGTGATGAGTCAAACTCATGGTAGGGGACAATTTACAATAAAACTTCATTTTTAAATGTTTTTATGGTTTATTTTCTAAATAATTTCCCTCCGTTTATATATTATTAAAATAATTTTATGGATTTATTTATATTGAAATAAATAAATTACAAAGATATTTTTACAAGTATTTTTAATTTATTTAAAATATTTTCCAAAGAAGTTTTTTTAGTATTTTATATAGAACGTTTTCACTTTTTTACAAAAGGTAAAAATGTATTTTCTATTATAATGTATACATCTTGGCCAATTTTTCTATATTTTATACCCATAATTAATTATCAATAATTCATTACAAATTTCTATGTTTATTTTCAAACGAATTATATTTATCAATATTTTGGTAATTGTTTGTTATAAAAAAATTACAAGGATAAAATTAAGCTTTTTCACATCTTTATGAGATGATAAAATGTATTTTGATAATGGTTGTGGAATATTTTTTCAAGGGTTTGATAATGGTAAAGTGAAATATAAAAAAAGTATTCATGACATGGTACGTGAGCATTATAGATGATGTTGATTGAGCTCAATATAGCTTTTACAATAGGTTATCCTGGTACATCTTATATGATTGGTGAGCCTGATATAGCGCTCTAATGAAATTGGAAATTTTATTTTTCATCAAAGGAAATAATGAGAAAGTTAAGAAATGAGGTTTTTATAATGGGTTTATATAGGTTCAAGTTATTTCTAACATGAGTAGACATGGGTTATGAATATATTTCTCTAAAATATCTATAAGGTTTTCAATTTTATTATTATGGTTTTTTAATGTTTTCATTGAACAAAAAGTGTTTTATCTATTTGGATATGATTTATTTTATCTTCTAAAAGAGTAATATTTAAAAAGAAAATATTTTATGGTTTTTTATGTTTTTTATGGACTATAAGATTTATTTCTTTTATGTCCCATACTTTAATTATTATTTTAATCCTAAGATTTCAGATATTTTTCATAGGGTTTAAGGGTGAGATGGAAAAATAAGAAATGAAGTTGAAAGTCATTAAAATGATTTATGAAAATAAAATTTATTTCATTTTAAAAGGTTTATATTATGGAAAAAGTAGATACTGAGTGTATGTTTCCATTTTTATTTTTTGGTTTTTATATAATTTCGATGCTCTAATTCACTAAAAATATAAAACTTAAAGATATTAAGGAATGAAAAAAATTGAATTCTTGTCTAAAAACACCAAAATATATAATATTTTAATACTGGTTCATTTAATAAATTGAAAAATTATAACTTATCCCCATGAGGTTATTCATCAACTAAAATTTGGTTATAATAAATTTTTGACCCTTAAGGAATTCTAAAATTTTGGATAGACCACCATAAAATAGTCATTATTATATGGGTGAACCATTTTATTTAAGAATAATCATGAATTCCCACTATCCATAAGGAAAATAGTGATGATATATTTCCATAACTTCTAATTAGTGGTAAACCTAGGTATAACTAAAAAGTATGATTATAATAAATAATAAAATTGGAATAATTTTATTAGATGGGAAATAATATATTATGTTTCAAAATGATTAAGTTTTTAGATGGTTAATACATAGTATTACAATCCTTATAGAACTATTCAACATTTTCACATTCATAATAAGAAATTTGAATTTATATAAATGGGCTTCCTTGTTTGATTATATCATACCCCTCAAGGAAATAATTTTATCTAGGTTATTATTGATTAGTTTAATGAATTATATCACTTCATATTTATAGTGTAAATTAAAAATATAGAGATTCTAGGAAATATATATGTGAATGAGATCATGATGTGTCATAGGGTTCCTTATTCATTAATCTCTAACAAGGACCCAAAATTTACATTGAAATTCTTGAATGTATTTGAAGAGGTAATGTGATTATAGCTAAATCATAGAAAAATATATTGTCCTAAAGTGGACTGACATGTCATATAGGGAATAAAACTTCATAAATATGTTATTCTTACTTTAATTATGGATTTTAGTGGACTTTTGCGTGTTTAACAATCATTTTTTGAGTTTTTTTAATAATATCTATCAAAAATAAACTATTATGGCCCACTTTAAATAATAATATTGTTGGTTATGTCAATAGCTCATTTTTTCTACTAACGTAGTGAGACTTCATTAGTAGAATCAGGCATAGGATAATATCAACATACAAAGTTAATCTTATTAAAAAATGAATAGTGAGGGTTGATATTCTCCAAAATAATTATATATATTATTATAATAAAATGTTTTAGTTTTTGGTAATTGGAATGGTTTCCTAGAATTGATCCCTATTATGTGGTCACTAAAATCTATAATGGATGAGGAAGTCATTTCCATGGTATATATGATTATACATGAGCATTGAATAAATTAGGATGGTTTTATGTTAATTTAAATTACCTATTAAGGTGATTTTAATTAATAATTTCATTAAAATATATCACATAAGAATATATAAACATTATCCCTCCTATATTCTAATCTATAAAGAAAAAAATAAGTGTATTTAAAGGTATCAATAACTGCAGAAAAAATTCATATTTTTAATTCTAATAATTATGTAGTTCATGGAAAATAAATTCTCATTGTTCTTAATCTTTATTCAAATAGAAAATTCTATCATAAAACTGGGATATACCTTCAAAAAAAATTAGTAGAGTACCCACAACATTATAAATTAGTAGATATCATATTAACTAATCAGAGTTAGAATTTTTTTTTCAAGAACAATTATAATGCCAAGTCCTAGGGTTACTTGTTTCAAAACAACACAAAAAACCATGTAGCATATATCTGGGTTTATAAATTCATTCATGAAATTGATAAACTTTTATCCAAATTTTTAAACAAAATATTTACAGACTATATTTTTAAATCTAGTAAATTTCACATTATTTTTAAATGGTTTGAAAAATAATTACCAAAACCAAATTTCCAAATTAAAATTTATTTTTTTTAATTTAAACAAATATTATCTAATTTGTTGATTTCTTATTAACCCCCCATTTGTTTTAGGAAATGTTTTTCCCACATTGAGATCAATCCATCATTGATTCATTAAATTGTTTATTCCATCTATGTCATCTTGTTTCATCATTGTCTATGGTTCCAAACTCATTCTACACATTTTTAGTAATCTTCTTCTTCCATTATATGATTGTTTTGTTATTTTTTAGTGAAATTTTGGATAAGTTTCTTAATTTCAGTGAGATTTATTTTCACATCCTAGTCCTTGATATTTTAACCATCAAATAGGGATATATTTTTACTTAATTTTGTTTATGAACATCCATTTTCAAATTATTCAACAACTAAATTTGTTCAAGAACATTAAATTCATAAATTTGTAAATAATATTTTATTAAAATAAATAATTGGGTTAATATTTTATTAAAGGGGGTATATTGGTCCAATGATCCAAGATAAATTTATTAAAAAAACATTATAAGAGTCAAAAATTATGGATTTTATTACAGTCTTTCTCATAAAGAGGATTAACATTATACTATAAATCATCAATCACTAAGAGATCTTTGTTGATTATTTTATTTCCAAGCCCATCCACCACCATTTCGGATTCTCAGTACACATGTGTGACATTTTAATTGAACTCTAAAAGAGTTTTGAGACAATGCATCGATCGAGTTATGAGCATCCAAGAGAGGTTAATCACACCATTCCGAACAGATTGAGAAACTGTGGAAGAATCACTTTCAATCCAATTGTTATTTTGGCATTTAATATTAGCATAATGAATAACTTAAATCATACTAAGAATTTCTACATCTAAGGAGGGATAGATTCCACAAGATCCAAAGAAGCATCCAATGGTCTATCCATTATGATACTGAAAAATAGTTCCACATCCAGATGGACCTGGATTAACTTTTTAAGCTCTATATACACTGATTTTTATCTATCCATGGAAGGGGGCCTACCAAAAGACTTTAATAAATAATTTATGTTGCATGTACTTACCATAGATGTCAATTTCCCTAAGAACCATGAAATACTACATCGTGTTTCTGCAATGTCCATTTTGGGTGATAGTAGATCCCTTTTATATAGGGATAAGGTGAACTAAAGATGCCTTCATAGAGACATTCAGATGTCTATAATGTATATCATTCCTTTTTTCCATAGGGTGTGAACATTTTCAGCAACAGATTCTAAAAACAGGTGTATAATTTTTTAAGAATCATAGATAAAAGTGTAGTATTGTGCATTGCATGATTCCACTCATCCAAAATTCCTACATATTAAATCAAAAGTGTAATATACCACTTTTTCCATTGATAACTATTACTAGTGTTTTATGACACTATTTATATTAGTCTAAATAATGTTTGATACTGATATTTATGAAATTTCAATTTGGTTTATTATTTTATTAAAAGTATATTTGTTATCCAAGACCATAGTTCAGTATTTCTATTCCCATGACGGATGAATTTTAACCATTATATCATCAAATATATTCCTTATATTTTTTTTTCTTTTTTTATTTTTATTTTTAATCCAATGTAATCCAAATTTAATAAAATTTCTTTTATATGTTTTTATAATTTTCACAAGGAAATTAAAATATACTTTCTTAGTTTATATTTGAAACTACTGTAGTGTGGATTATTTAGTAATGGTTATAAATGAAACAATAAGTTAAAGCCTACGATTCTTTTTCTATTCAAATACTATAAACATATTTAGGGTGTATATAAACCATATTATTACTGAAGCATCTAATGTAAAGTCACCACATTGAGGTCATAGTCCAATGTTACCATCTTAAGAGAACATGGAAGGTGTAATAAAGTGGGTAAAACCCTTCACTCTAGTAGAGATGGATTATAGTGATGGATGTTTTTTCAAACAAAATATCTAAATACACTCTCTAATATTGTGTTAAATTATTATTTTCTGACTATTTAATTCTATCAATTATATATGATCTTATCTAAATGTATATTGGAATCTCTAAAAATATTTTCACACCAACACAACCTAAATTTCAAAAATGAAATGATTATAGACCCAATTATTTTCAATGGTCACCTAAACTAAGATAAATTGATAAAAAAACATATAAATTATGTGTTGATATAAAAAATAATAAATACCTCACGAGATTATAGTTAAAGTATTAAGTAAAATCCCACTAAGAATGTGATATTCATGACCTCTTCCACTCTTATACTAATTTTATTCAATAAGGAATCCAAAAACTATTGTATTGATACATAGGTAGAAATAAAATAATACTTTTAAATGAAATAACACCATAAAAATGAATATTATTTACAATTCTCAGATATTTTCCTCAGAATATATCAAATTTTATATATTTAACTTCTTATTTAAGAAAAATGTTCAATGATATTCTATATAAAACTACACCAAACCTCAATACACTATTTACCATAAGATTTAATTTATTCATTTCTTTTTTATTCATCAAAATATTATAAATTTTTATTCATGATAACACATGGTGTATCATTAATTCCCAACTGGTAACTATATGGTTTTAAATTTAGAAAACTGAAACCACACTCACTAATAAAGTGTACAATATAAAATTTTTAGGATTTATCACAAAAAGAATAGGGAATACTAACTATTAATGTTAACTAATTATTATGTCACCACTATATTTTTAGAATCATGACGCACAATTTTAAATACTCTGAATTAAACTATTAAAGTAAAAAATTAATGAAAAAAAACTTATATAAAAAATAAATGGAGAGGGAATAGTTTCCAAATTTGTTTATTTAGCTGAATAACCTAACTTCACTCTCTTTATAATCCATTAAAATACATTATCGATCATTAATTTTATTAAATATTAAAATGTCCGATTACAATTTATACTAACCTGGAATCCTCATCACCATGATAAAAAATAACTAAAATAACAAGAATGAATTAAGTTGAACACGAATATAAAAGAGTATTCTAATATGATATTCCTGAATTAATAACCTCTACCACGATGGGTTTTGTTAATTATGAAACATATTTTTTCAATTGTTCAATAATAGAAAAATAGATATATAAATCAAAGTATCCTATTTCCTTTTATGTACTCTCTACTATGGTTTTTTTCAAACCTTTTTTAGTGGTCTTTGATAATTAATAAAACACATGACATTGGATATATAATATAGAGGAGATAAATTTTAAATATTGTATATACACTCAAACATATATCAAAATTACATAATATTAAAAATAATGAAGAATAAAAGTAAAAAAGAAGAAAATAGGAAGGAAAATTCCTAACTAATAATGGGAATCCCCCAAGTTAAAACCCTAAAAATCTTCTTCATGGTGGCTTTCAAACATCTTATCTATGTTTTATAACTCCCCTTGTAAAACTGTTATGTTAGAAACTAAATTAACCTGTAAAATATGTGTTATTATTTTCTAAAATTAAAGAAGCATTCTTTTGAATTAATTTATTCAAAACTTCCATGATGTGAGTGAAGTTTGTAATGATAAAATATTAATCAATTGTGTTGATACTACATATCCAGGAAATCATGCATCACAATGTTAATTGTCGTATGAAAAAAATTTAAACTCTTTAATAATTCTTCTAATCTATCCCTTTTAATTTCAAGTGAATATAAAATATCGTTATATAATGGATATCTCTTCGATCTACAACTTTTTATGAAGAAACATGGATGAATTGATTATGATTATCATGGTATGAAATTATTTCCTCTATTTATGGTGAAAGAATATGTCTTCTTTAAATAACCTATAATTAATGTGGCTCTATTTTTACAGAGTTTTGCCACATTTTTTATTTAATTTTTATCTATTTAATTATTTATTTTATCAATTTTTAATAAATAATGGAACTTTTGTATTTCTATTAATGAATCTATTAATTAATCAATTTTTATAATTAAATTTGTGTTTTTAGACGTTTTATTTAGTCATTCTAATTATTCTAACTATTTTTACTTACATTTTAGTTTAAAATCATAATCTAGTTAACATTTTAATAATTTTTAAATGTTTATTATTTAAATAATTATCATTTTTATTTTCATTAATCTAAATTAGTTTTTAATTTAAAAAATTACACTTTATTTCAGATTTGTTAAAATAAATTATCTTTATTTATTAACTAGTCTAATAATTCTGTTAAATAAATAAGTTAACAATTTAAGTTAAAGTTTAATAAAATAATGTCTTTGTAATTTTAAGTTTTCATTTTTTTCATTTAATTAATTAACTTAGTTGTTTAATATCTTTAGTTAATCTTGATTATTTTATTTTCATGTTTGAAGATAGTTATTTGTAAGTGTTCTACATTTATTTAGAAATTTATTTAATTAATATTAATATTTATATTCTCAGTTAATAATTTATTTACTTTTATTTATAGTTTGTAAAATAATTTAGTTAGATTTTAGTTACAGTTAATTAATTAGTCTAAAAATTTATTTAATTTGACTTTTGTTTTAATTAATTAATTTTTTATTCATTTTATTATTTGTTATGTATTATTCTTTTAACATTTTTTCAATTTGTTCTATCGGTGAGTTAACACACCGATGCCACGATCCACCAATACTCTCGACACACCGAAGTTTTTTTATAACTATCGGTGACTCATTTTTAATTTTTACTAATGGTCTCTTACTTCGCACGGATGTTGCCTCGCACCGATGTCATGAATCACCGATAATTTTTTTTTATCTAATGGTGACTAGTAACTACTGGAAATAAACTATTTCCCAACGGTTCAGAACCGTTGGGAAAGCCCCTGAAACCGTTGGGAAAGGTTTTCCCAACGGTTCTCATAACCGTTGGGAAGTAAGCCGTTGGGAAAGGTTTTCCCAACGGTTTACTTGCAACCGTTGCAATAGGCCCATAGAAGTTACCCTACCCCAACGGTTTGGGTGAACCGTTGGGATAGTTTTTCCCAACGGTTCTCCCAAAACCGTTGGGAAAACCAAATGCCACACATTTTTTCCCAACGGTTTTAAACCGTTGGGAATTGGTGAAGTCTTTCCCAACGGTTTAGAACCGTTGGGAAAAGACATGCTAAAACTTATATGCCAACGGTTTAAAACCGTTGGCATACCCTATGCTGCAAATTGCAGCACCCTGCAATTTGCACAGCCCCTGTCCCCTGTCTATCACCACCAGTCATCAGGCCTCATTTTCACCTCATTTTCACCTCATTTTCACCTCATTTTCACCTCATTTTCGATCCAACTATTGTACCAGTAATAAAATAAAACATACATATTCAATTACGAACAAATTCATACACATTTAACATATAATGGATCCTGAAACTATACAAATCCATAATTAAATTACAATTCATAAACATACATAATTCATATAGAATTCAATTTAAAATTTAGATGACAATTATACGTGGAATCTGAAATTCAATTCATAATATGATCGGTTTTTTCTATACCATATATTTTTACCTCAAATGATGTCCATTTTAAACAAAATACATACACCTGAAGTGATACCGGCCACACCGCACCTCAGATTGAGGCGGGGTTAACTCGTACACGTCACATTTGACTCATGGATCGTTGTGCTAAAGTATCGACAGAATCCTAATGCGTTTGGTCGGTTTTCCGTATGCCAGTTGATGTTTTTCACTTAAAATGGCGTCCTTTTGAAACAAAAGACGGACACTATGAGTGGTGCCGACCACACCGCATCTCCAATTGAGGCGGGGTTGATTCGTACACGTCACATATGACTCATGGATCGTTCTCCTAAAGTTTAAATGGAAACCGAATGCGTTTGGTCGGTTTTCCGTATGTACCTAAAATGTTGTCCATTTTAAACAAAAGAGTGACACTTAGACTCATCCCGACCACACCGCGACTCAGATTCATCCCGGGTTGGCTCGTACATGTCACATATGACCCATGGATCATTGTGATAAATTATAAAAAGATTCCGAATGCGTTTGGTCGGTTTTGCGTATGCCAGTTGTTCTTTTCATTTATAATCATGTCCATTTTAAACAAAAGAGACATAGTTAGAGCGGTGTCGGCCACACCACATCTCAGATTAAGACGGGGTTGACTTGTACACGTCACATATGACCCATGGATCGTTGTGCTAAAGTATCGATAGAATCCGAATGCGTTTGGTCGGTCTTCCGTATGTCAGTTGATGTTTTTCACTTAAAATGACGTCCTTTTGAAACAAAAGACGGACACTTTGAGTGGTGTCAGCCGCACCGCATGTCGGATTGAGGCGGGATGATTCGTACACGTCACATAGGACCCATTGATCGTTCTCCTAAAGTTACAATGGAAACCGAATGCGTTTGGTCGGTTTTCCGTATGTACTTAAAATGGTGTACATTTTAAACAAAAGAGAGCCATTTAGACTGATCCCGGTCACACCGCGACTCGGATTGACCCGGGTTGGCTCGTACACGTCACATATGACCCATGGATCGTTGTGATAAATTATCAAAAGATTCTGAATGCGTTTGGTCGGTTTTGCGTATGCCAGTTGTTCTTTTCACTTATAATCCTGTCCATTTTAAACAAAACAGACACAGTTAGAGCGGTGTCGGCCACACCGCGGCTCGGATTGAGGCGGGGATGATTCGTACACGTCACATATGACTCATGGATCGTTCTCCTAAAGTTTCAATGGAAACCGAATGCGTTTGGTCGGTTTTCCGTATGTACTTAAAATGGTGTCCATTTTAAACAAAAGAGAGCCACTTAGACTGATCTCGGCCACACCGCGACTCGGATTGAACCCGGGTTGCCTCGTACAGGTCACATATGACCCATGGATTGTTGTGATAAATGATCAAAAGATTCGGAATGCGTTTGGCCGGTGCACCAGACAGAAGCAAGGGATTTCTCTGGCTCCACCGGCTGACCGGTGCTGAGCCACCGGCTGGCCGGTGGTCTGGACAGAAGCATGCTATTCTGTCTGGGTTCCACCGGCTGGCCGGTGGCCAGGCACCGGCTGGCCGGTGGTCTGGACAGAAGGTATTCCATTCTGTCTGGGCCCACCGGTTGGCCGGTGGCCAGACACCGGCTGACCGGTGGCACCTGGCAGAGGGCAAGGCCTTCTGCCTTGTCCACCGGCTGGCCGATGGGCTGGATCCGGCTGGCCGGTGACCTTACCGGCTGGCCGGTGGTCTCACACCGGCTGGCCGGTGGACTTAAAATGACGTCTTTTTGAAACAAAAGACCGACACTTTTTGAGTGGTGTCGGCCACACCGCGTCTCCGATTGTGGCGGGGTTGATTCGTACACGTCACATATGACCCATGGATCGTTCTCCTAAAGTTTCAACGGAAACCGAATCCGTTTGGTCGTTTTTCCGTATGTACTTAAAATGGTGTTCATTTTAAACAAAAGAGAGCCACTTAAACTTATCCCGGCAACACCGCGACTCGGATTCATCCCGGGTTGGCTCGTACACGTCACATATGACCCATGGATTGTTGGGATAAATTATCAATAGATTCGGAATGCGTTTGGTCGGTTTTCCGTAAGCCAGTTGATTCTTTTCACTTAAAATGACGTCCTTTTGAAACAAAAGACGGACACTTTGAGTGGTGTCGGCCACACCGCGTCTCCGGATTGAGCTGAAACCACCGTGAAACATTCTAATTATTATTCGTGACGTGTACGCGCAGACGGCACGTCAATCGGACGTGCGGTTTGCGCGGTACGGCTCAATATTAGTGTTTTAAGTGATGCGCGCGCTTCGTAAACGCGCGTGAGGGGGGTCCAAACGGGCCGAACGATGTCGGAATGGCCTGAAATCAGACGACAAATACGGGTGAGTGATTTCTGAAGTGGTCGAGCAGACGGCACGTCAATCGGACTTGTCGTGTGCCCGCGGTGACCGACAACGCAGTTATGGTGTCATAAACGGCCAGAACGGGCGTCCAACGGTCAAATTCATAGCGGACGGCCTCGGATTGATCTGAAACCACCGTGGAACATTTTAATTATTATTCGTGACGTGTACGCGCAGACGGCACCTCAATCGGACGTGCGGTTTGCGCGGTACGGCTCAATATTCGTGTTTTAAGTGATGTGCGCGCTTCATAAACGCGCGTGAGGGGGGTCCAAACGGGCCGAACGATGTCGGAATGGCCTGAAATCAGACGACAAATACGGGCGACTGATTAAAATAATTCAACTCCAATACTATACTACGAGTCTAGATAAAACCAACAACTAGAATAGATTAAACATCACATGTCAAGTCAAAAATGTAACGGATCAATATGTCCCACATCAGCATCACCATCTCCATCATCATCATCATTATCGCCCTCGTCATCGTCCTCCTCATCGTCATCACCCTCCTCAACGCCTTCCTCCTCGCCTTCGCCCTCCTCCTCGCCCTCCTCATCTCCATCCTCTTCCGAATCAGACTGCTCGCCATCATCATCTTCAAGCTCGACATCGGCCTGACCACCACTGGAACTGCCACCTGGTGCACCATATATAGAATGTATCGACGACATGTATTCATCAATCGCTGGGCTGGCCTCTGCTGGAAGTGTTGGACGTAGAACTTCAATAAATTTCATAAATGCACTGTTTGCCCTTGCAGACTGTTCTGCCGTCTCTGTGGCCCTTTTCTCAGCCTATTCTGCCTGTGCCCTAACTTGCTGCAGCTCGGTGGCACTACAACTCGTACCTGAGGCAGGCCAATACCTCGTCGGGGCTATCCTAGGTCGGCAGCGTACTCTGCCAGAATGATCATCTCCCAACACCTGATGTAAGTGATCAGATGGCCCAAAATTGTCTGCTTCTTGGGCATCGAGGGCCTCTAAAGCATCCTGTTACAAATATAAATATATTGTTAAGTTACGAAATAGATATTAAAATATAAAATCAACAGATTAAAACTTACAATCTGCTGCTGAGTCGCTTCGTTGACAGCACGTCCATCCTTTTTTCGTCTACTCGAGCAAAACAGTTTTGCTCGAGGCACACGTCCTTCAATATTTTGTACTTTCCTCTACAATGACATTGAAAACAAAATTTATATAAATACTTCAGCAAATAATTAAATAATTGAGGAAAAAAAAGAAAATGTAAGTCGTAAAGAAAACTTATAAACAATTGTCATACCTGCTGCCTCTCATGATCCGGCATCGTCGTGCGTCCTAGTGTATGGAGGTATTTTTTTGCATCAATGTTTTTTTTATTTTTACCAGATGATTCCTAAATAAAATTCGATAATGCAAAGGATAATATTAATGCAAAACTTGAAAGTTATTATTTAAATACCTCAAATGTAATTCATACCTTAAACTGGGTACTCGTCCAATGAGTAATCATCTGACGATACTGCTCTATAGGACAATCATCCACGACTGGTACCGCCTCTAACTCAGTGCCAACTCTAGCACGCCATCCAATATACAGCTCATGCTTGTAGGCTCTCCAAAGCTCGCCTAAATCCTTTAGACGTTCCATTCGTGCACCCTCACCATCAGGAAAATTAAATCGAAGCTGAAATGAAAATATTAATTTATATAAATACAAAAAAAATTCATGACATTAAATACAACAGATTTTTTTACCCATATCTCTGCCCAAGCTCTATCTTTGACCTCATGTGGCAAATGTCTCCACGACAGCGGGCTGACGGGAATGATGTCGGAGTATTTGGCAAGCGTCGCCATAAAACTCCGACATTGCTGCCCTGTTTTCTCAACCATCTGATTGTCTTCATTATATTCCACCATAACCTGTGTGCGACGGTTCCACACCGAACGCATGCGTGTACGGCCCCGCCCCCGCCTCCTTTCAGTAGATGTATCTGTCATGAAAGAAAAACAAATATTTTATCAAAACATGTTATAATGAAAATAAATATTACTATAAAAATTTGATAGGGTTTTATAAATATACCTGTGCTAGTCTGATCAATGAGTGGCGCCGGATCCACAGAACCTGATGGAACACCCTCTGGTGGAACGGGAGTCGAAGACGATGGAATATAAAAGCTCGGAGAGACAGAAGTAGAAGGAAAAGAAGATGGAACAACTGTATGACCTGATGCTGACTGGGGAGTGGGAATCATCATGGGATGTGAAAATGATGGGGCAGAAGATGCAGAAGGTAGCGAAAACATGGGAGGTCTAAATATCCCGTGTGTCCCTAACGACACACCGGGATCAGAATGTGGGAAGGCTGAAATGTCAGTGGGAGGGGCAGGGTCTAGTCGGGCACGCGCAGCTCTATGTCCACCTCTGGTACGAACCCTCCTCGTACCACCGGCCTGAGTACTCGGACCAGTACTAGGCTCCTCGTCAAATAACTGTCGACGTAATAGTGGATCCTACAAAAAAGTTTACAAAAAAAATTAATCACATGACATTATATATTCTGTAAATATATATATATATATTTGAAATAAAGTACTCACTGTAGGCACTAATGGTGGAATGCCCAGCTCCTCCATCCGACGATTGTTCTCCGCCATTTTTTTTCTTCGTCTCTCTTCAATTGGCTTCATTTCCTGCATTGGAAAACAAATATGTAATTAATTAGAAAAAGAAAATTAATGTGTAAACCAAAAAACTAAATATATGAGGGAATGAGGGGATTCATTGGTAATTTAGCTATCAATTGTTTTAGAAGAGCTTGAATGAATTTAATAAAACATACAAGTTGTAATGTTCACCAAGTTTGAAATATTGTTTGATTTGGTTTGAATACAGTTCAATTCCAAATTAGAAAATGCAATTCAAATAAAACAGCAACCAATAAACATTGAAAATTCACATAACGGTCAAGTCAGCTAAAACATATTTGTGATCAATACTAAATAAATATGAATATTACCAACCTTAACAACCCAACTCGAGGTAAACCAAAAGAATTGAGAACATGGATGAATGATTCTATATATTTCCAACCACAACTTCAGGTTCACAATCAACTCTGACAATTGAGCTATTGGAGTCATCAAAAGAAATAAATGGATTGGTTCCAATGGCAATAGGGACAGTGTCAATTCCATCATCAGCATCATCAAAAATATGTCTTGGAATTACTTCAACTACGACACCAAATTCAGGTTGAAGTTGATCTTTGACATAAAAAACTTGTTTAGCCATTGATGCCAACACATATGGTTCTTCGGTTGCAAGAGTGCGGGTCATATTAATTACTCGAAATCCACAATCATCAATAAATGTGCCATGTCTCGTCATCGAATCAAACCAATGGCATTTCATCATTGTGACTCGTCCATGAGAGTAATAATCCAATATTATTATTTTCTCAACGACTCCATAATAACCCACATTTTCAAGTCGCGGTCTACTATCTGATGCGCTGGCATAACAATCTGTTGTGGCAGTAACCATAATACCATCATGTTGTGTTCTCATGTTTTTGGCTCGTTCAGTGACAATAAATCTGTACCCATTGATAACAATTGATTTACAGTCACGAACCACGGTATTAGGACCAAAAGCCAAAGCTCTTATTTCCTCAGAGACAGAGTCAGCAGACAAACTCAATACCTGCAATATAAATGACAGCTAAACTTAAGTAAATATTGAAATAATTAATTTAAACAGTAATATTTTTACCTTCAATTTTAACCAAGCAGAAAACTCTTTGCTATGCAATGTCTCTCTCCTTCTCAAAGATAAAGAACGATGCTTCCTATTTATCATTGTTTTATGTTCCCTGTAGATAAAAAAATATGAATAGTTTAATAGATATATATGTAAGATATACATATTCAATTTTGTTACCTGATATAGTCATCGAACAAATCACAGTTGAACAAAACTGTGCGATGTGCCATCTCCCGCTCTTCATTGCTTAATGTCTTCAATGTATATGATCCAGGAATTCCTCCTGTTTGAGGAAGTGATGGAAAACTGGGTTCAATTTGCTCATATTGTTCTTCTTCATTTCTCATTGGTCTGCTCATTCTTGTAGTAAGATCAGACAAATACATTGAACAGAAATCCATACATTCTTGAGCTAAGTAACCGTTCACGATAGAACCTTCGGGATGATTCTTGTTTCGAACATAAGACTTTAATGTGAACATATTTCTTTCAGTTGGATACATCCAACGAAAAGAAACAGGTCCTCCGAGAAGTATTTCAGTTGGAATATGGACAGTCAGATGCAGCATGCATGTGAAAAATGATGGGGGAAATATTTTCTCCAACTCACACAAAATTAATGGGGCATCTGTCAACATTTTTTGCAAGAAAGACTTCGACAACTTCTTAGCACAAAGATCTCTAAACAAATGGCACAACCGAATAACACCCACCCTTACATTATTGGACAAAAGATGACGGATTGCTATTGGAAGCAACTCATGCAGTAGAACGTGATAATCATGAGTCTTCAAAGATTTTAGCTTCAACTCTCTTCTGTTGACCCGTTTAGATATGTTGCTTGAATAGCCATCAGGAACTCTAATAGTCTCTAATACTTCCAAAAATTGTTTTTTTTCAGTAGGTGTCATCACATAAGAAGCACATGGAAGTTGCCATTTATTTTCACTGATACGCACAGGATGCAATTCTGGTCTGATGCCCCAATCCACCAAGTCACGTCGAGATCGTAAATCATCTTTTGTCTTCCCCTTGACATTTAGAAGAACTGAAAGCAACATTTCACATATATTCTTTTCAATATGCATTACGTCTAAGCAATGACGTAGCAAATTGGTTGACCAATAAGGCAAATCAAAAAAGATACTCCTCTTCCTCCAATTGTAACAGGTTTCTGTGGAAACATTCTTTCTCTTTCCAGATTTCATTTGACCCTTCCCGAACGAAAAACTGAAATCTTTCAATTCATTAAGCACATCAGTTCCAGACATACGCTGAGGTGGATCATCGGTCTCTATAGTATTATCAAATCTTCGACGATTCATTCTATATGGATGATCCTTTGGCAAAAATCGTCGATGTCCCATAAAACTGAAACTACAACGATGTTTCAGTCTTCTGGATCGTGTATTCTTCATACAAACTGGACATGACAGTTTCCCCTTCGTGCTCCATCCAGACATCATTGCATAAGCCGGAAAATCATTGATTGTCCACATAAGCACAGCGCGCATCTGAAATATGTCTTTCGAACATGCATCGTATGTGCGCACACCCACATCCCAAAGAAGCTTCAACTCTTTTATTAAAGGTTGCATGTATACATCAATATCAATGCCAGGATCAGAAGGACCAGATATGAGTATACTCATGAAAGTGAAAGGTTTTTTCATACACAACCATGGGGGAAGATTATAAATGTGTATAAAAACTGGCCATGTGCTGTGCGAAGTAAGCATCTGCCCAAACGGATTAAAACCGTCGCATGAAAGACCCAGCCTCACATTACGCACGTCAGCTGCAAAATCAGGATGTCGAGCATCAAATCTCTTCCATGCAAATCCATCTGCAGGATGAACCAACTCATCATCAGTCTTCTTTCTCTCGGTATCATGCCATCTCGTTTTTATTGATATGTCATCAGACATAAAAAGATTCTGGAGTCTGGGAATCAATGGAAAGTGCCACATTACTTTCTGTGGAACGCGGGATGGTGTTCCATCAGATTTTGACTTCCAGCGGGATGTGCCACATTTTATACAATCATTTCGTTCAGCGGTTTCCTCCCAGAATAAACTGCAATCTTTCGGGCAAGCATGAATTTTGTTTCTTGAAAATCCAAGTTCCTCAACTAACTTCCATGCCATATAGTGGTTTGAGGGAATATCTGCATCATCTGGAAGTAAATCCTTCAAGAGGGTAAGAATGTAATCGATTGCTGTATTAGAAATCCCATACATAGTTTTCCCATGAAATAATCGGATTAAAAATTCCAGCTTTTTCATTTTATCGCATTGCCGATATACTGGAGTCGTGGCAGCATCATTCAATTTTTTCACCCTATCAATATCATCATTTTCACTAGATGCATCAGCTGTCCTCATATCGAAGTCTTCTTGAGTCGAAATCCTTTCTTTTTCATGATGACGAATAAACGGAAACCGATCATCTAACAAATTCTCCATTCCAGTCTTTTCATTTCGATCATCACCAATTTGAGATTTCGTTTTCTCCCCATTGTGATACCACAGAAAGTAGTTTGCTTGAAACCCATTTTTGGTTATGTGGTAGCTGACTTCTTCACGGCTCAACCAAGGTCTACCAACACAATTGGAACATGGGCAGTGTATGCGACCACTATCTGAAGCATTGTCAAATGCAAAATCTATAAAGCTCTCCAAATTGTTTTGAAAATCATCTGAGATCCGATCGGTTTCATACATCCAACTTCTGTCCATTCTATAAAAAGAATTTATATAAGTCATTTTGTCATAAACAATTCAATAGGCATTAACTATAATAGAATATACATTTAAGTAAACGATAAAGGAAGAAAATAATCAAGGTATCAACTACACATGTCAAAAAAACATACAAATGTGTTATTGAAAAAATGTAAAACCAACAAGAACTTAATGTGTTATATCACATAACAGCATGACTCATCCCATAACCATATTAGTAGGGTATCATGAACATGAATAACATCAACCTTGTGCCATCCTCCTACCCTACATGACCCCAACCACATGCCACATCTTATTATAGCCTTATCACATCACACCTCATCGAAAAACACTAGGGAAATCATAGTACATCTCACCTGAAGACACATGGACAATCACATCGCATCTTGCCTAAAAACACATGGTCAATCAATTTTGAAGGAAGAGTAGGGAATGTTGTACCCCACTCTCTTGGATTTTAATGATCACAATCACTCTCATAGTGATCTAATGTTGTTTCAAGTGTTCTTGTTAATAGGCATGATTTCAGGAGCAAGAAGTGGCAAAAAAAAGGAAAAGTGGACTTTTTTCAAGTCCACCGGCCAGCCGGTGTAGGACCACCGGCCAGCCGGTAAGGGCACCGGCCAGCCGGATCCAGCCCATCGGCCAGCCGGTGGACAAGGCAGAAGGGCTTTCCCTCTGCCAGGTGCCACCGGTCAGCCGGTGTCTGGCCACCGGCCAACCGGTGGGCCCAGACAGAATGGGATGTCTTCTGTCCAGACCACCGGCCAGCCGGTGGCCTCCTCACCGGCCAGCCGGTGGAACTCTTTGGAATAGTGAGACCTACTGTCTCACCACCGGCCAGCCGGTGGCCTTCCCACCGGCCAGCCGGTGGCTCCTGGGCAGAAGCTCTCTCCACCTTCCAAGGCACCGGCCAGCCGGTGGGCAAGCACCGGTCAGCCGGTAAGCAAAGTCAAACTAGCCGTTAGAGCTTGACCAGACTTGCCCACTTGATCCCCAACGGCTCCAAGAACCGTTGGCAAAACCTCTCAAATACCAACGGTTATACCAAACCGTTGGTATGTAAGTGTTGGGAAAACTCCAGTTTCCAGTAGTGAGGATCTTACATACTAGGATACACATCATGGATCACTATCAAAACCATAAAAACATTGACAGATCTCAAAAAATGAGTGCATGCCATCATTACCTCATAGAATTGAAAAAAGGTAAGTAACAATCAATATATCTCACTACTCCATACTCACCCCACAACATAAGGGTCTCACATTACTAGGGAATAATTCTATCCAATACTAAATGATCTTGATCCATTTTTCATATACATATATGATTCACCTCACCAATTACTAAATATTAATAACATACAAAATTATGATTCCATTTAACTAGAGTTAAACCATCAGGTTTTACAAGGAAATTCTATATAAGTATTTGTTTACACTTTAAATAAAGAACATGAATGTCATGTTAACACTCAACATTGATTCATTAATAAATTGTATTCGAATTTTATGGAAATACCAAAATAAATTAGTGAATCAATGTACCTATAGTGGTGCACATGACCACCATGAAACAATCATAAATTTTTACAAAAACCCTAATAATTGGGAATAACGAAATCAAGAATAGAAGTATATGATTTATAAGAGCTGGAACTATATCGTTGATAAAATATAGGAGTCTAACCTGGTAGGTGCTGATCTGATGGAAGATGTGGGGATTGGGAGGTCCTTCTGCAAGGAATCGCTCCAGGAGGACATGAACTGAATGCTTCTGGAATGTGGGGAGGCCGCTGGCTCGATTTGGTATTTGGGGCTTTTTTTTCCCAACGGTTATTAAAAACCGTTGGGAATGACCAACATTTCCCAACGGTTCCATAGAACCGTTGGGAAAACAAGATTTTTCACCACTTTTCCCAACGGTTCTTAGGAACCGTTGGGAAAAACCTATCTTTCCCAACGGTTGTATGAAACCGTTGGGAAAACTATGCATTGAGGGGTTTTTCCCAACGGTTTCTATAAACCGTTGGGAAAAACAAGATATGCCAACGGTTCATTGAACCGTTGGTACACAACTGTTGGGAAAGGTCCCTTTTCCAGTAGTGAATTTTATTTTATTTTATTTTATCGGTTTGTCAATCACTCACCAATAGTTTATCAATTTCTCACACCGATGAGTTCTTTTTTATTTTTTTAACTATCGGTGAGTAAATGCAACTCACCGATCCCCTAAATCACTATCGGTCTCACCCCTAGGCATCGATCTCATTTTCCAGCCACTACACATTCTCACAACGATAATTTAATTTTTTTTCTCCGCCCATTCTATCCACTGACCTTCTTTCTGCTACCATTTTAACTATTGGTGTCTCATGTAAAACTGAAGGCCTCCCCTGTTTTTCACTTTCCACTCACCGATTTTCACTCACACACTGATACTCTATTGGTCTCTTTTATTTCTTAACCTACAGTGATTCCTTGACCCCCGTTTGAAACTCAAAATTAGTATTAATATAATCAACAATAGATTCACTCAAAAATTGAACATATTCATCTACAACTCTAGATCTTAAGATTCAACTACCACCGCTGTCTAAAACCCACCACCTGGAAAATGAGATCCCTCTACTTCTGGTCTTCTTTGGAGAAAATGAGACCGAAGGAATAACTTCCATCATAGTGATCTCATTGGACTGCTAAATTTTTTGTCAAAAGAGACCACATACTACCGATGTGAAGTACTAGTGTTGGTTGAGGAGGGTTTTGACCGGGGTGTCGTGCTGTGGGAATTAGAGGATACCAAATGTATGACTATTAAACTAGACATTGTTGTGTCGGGCTGTGTGCCACTGTGTACTACATCGTTGCTGCTATGGTAATTGGAGGATAAGGCCAATCATATTAGTGTTGTTGCTTGGAGGATGTCGCACCGCACTAGAGAGGATGTGCGTCGGAATGGGGAGCTGATCCAGCTGGTCTCACCCCGTCACTAGAGGAAGAGCTGGAACCGCAGACCTCCTTCCTAGAGAAAGATCTGAGAAACCCTCCTCCCCTGGATCTGTGCGCCATGATTTAGAAGGAGAAGTTTATTAAAAATAAAATAAAATAAATTAATTAGTTAAAATATAACTAAAATAAAAACTTAAATTTTACAAAGTAACTAAATTAAAATGTTAAATAAATAACAGTTATGAGATAATTAATAAAACAAAATTATAAATATAATTAACTTTAAACATTATTAAACTAAATTCATTAATCATATAATTTTAGTTTAAATAAATTATTGTTTAGTGTTTCATATTAAATAGGTGTTTAATATGAATATAATAAATAAAATACCAATTCTAATTTATAAATAAAATTAGAATAAAATAAACTATTTAATAAGTTAGAAATTAAATAATAATTATTTTATTAGATATTTTTAACATTATTAATTAATATTTAAAAAACATATATATCAACATAATTATTTAATATAATATTTGGAATTAAAATTCAAACAACTTATAGATTTATATAATGTAACTTAATTTAATTCATTAATTAACTAAAAGATATCATAATTCACAACTAAAATTAAATTTAAAAAATATATATTAAATTAAAAAAGTTAATTACTTAATTACTTAATAATAATATTTAATAATTAATAATTTAAGTTTTATATTAAATAAATAAAATTTCCAAATAATAATTTTTAAGTGATTTTTCTATTTCTATTAATTGTTTTATTATCATGTTTTAATAGTTTTAGTTTTGTTTTATTGTTCTTCATCTTGCAGGTTCACACCAAAGCTTAAAAAATATCCAGGTTCACACAATAAACTAACCCGAAGTTAGTTACAAGGGTAAAACTAGCGCGATGTTCCAGTCACGAAAAAACGCATGTGTGCGATATATAAGTGAAAGAAATTTTAAGTTAGTGCAAAAAAAGGGGTGACGTTCAGTATATTATAGTTGATTAAAAATCAGAGAAAGTAGTAGATGGATGGGGTCCTTCATTCGAAACATAAAGATCTAGTTTTGAGTAGAGTTAGTGTGGAGGGTGACTCAGGAACCACTCCCTGAAGCTGGAGGAGTTCAGGAGTAGAGCATCTTCTCAGGAGTTTATCTTCATTTTAATTCTAGTATCAGTACTTCGTTTTAGTATGTTATTAGTTGTTGTGTTGATAATATAGATAATTTCTAGCTAAATAATATAGTTCGGGGAGGAAATGAAGTTCCACAGGTTATATTTTAATTCTCTTTTCACTTAATCATTATGAAGATATCAGTAATGATTGGCAATATCAATACTGAGTTCATCCAATTGCGTGTACCATAAGAACAAAATTTTCAAAATTTCATGATCAATTGGATATATTTATCGTGGATACACCTTTTAAAAGATAATAAATTCTAAAGACTTCAGGACTTACAGTTAGTTTTCCCTATTGTTATTTTCAAACTGTTTACAATTGATTTATTTTGGAGTGGTGAACTCTAGAATAGATTAGCTTGTGTGATTTAACTCCTGGCGAGGGAGGTAATTCGTACTCTTATTATGGAACTCTGAAACATCCTTCATGTGAATTTAAAAACCTCTAAAATTAGTGGTACATACGTTTTCCCTAGGCCTTACATTCTGGTAGTTTATTTATCACCGCTTGATATTTTGGTTGTTCATAGTTTTCAAGTTTTTTCCTGTTTCATTCTAGTCTAGATCAAAAACATAAAAAATAGTGTGACTTTTCTTCATTAATAGAAAAAATATATAAAAATAAATAAATATTGAAAAATAGAAAATTCACTCCACTGTTGACAACAGTGGAGTTTTCCAAAGTTTTTAGAAGAATAATGGCCAAAATTACCTTCCCTCTTGGTTCGACCCTGCATGCAACATATATAGTAGTTAGTCGGAATATAAATTTTAAACTTTTTCCAACATCAATGAAGGTTTAATTCAAGTTTTTGGCGTCATTTCTGGGGAAGGAACAAGCCATTATTTTTCTAAAAAAACTGGAAAAAATCACATATGTAAAAAAATCTAAAACAATTTGAAAAATTGAAAACTGTAAAAATATGCTTCATTCCTTGCTGAACTGTAACTGTTCTCTTTACTTTTGAATACTCTTTATTATTTTTTGCATGAGCACAAAACTTATAATGTTATATTAGAGCCTCTAAAACCTGAATTAGATAAAAATTTAACTACACTAAGAAATAAAAACAAATTTGAAATGGAAAATCTAGATGAGAGAGTTTTGTCACCTAATAACTTCCACAATCATCTAGAACTCTTAAATGAAAATTAAAGGCCTAAGATGAGGGAGTTATGACTCCCTAATGTTTCAAGTAATATATCCTCCATTAGACATATTCCTAGGTCCAGAAACAATGAATTGAAACAATCACATATTTCACTTTTTCCTACTTGTAATGGTCTCTCTAATGAGGACTCTTTAGACTTTATTAGAGACTCTTATAATACTGTGCAGTAATTACCTCTTCTAGGACTCACCTAAAATGAGTTAAAAATGAGAGTCTTTCCCTTTTTACTTAAAGGGAATGTTAGGAACTGGTTTTTGAGTCTAGATGTGTAACGCCCTGACCCTAGTTACCCAGATTAGGTGCATTATTGCATAACATTGGCATGATCACAAAAGATCAAGTCCCGAAAGACCGATTAGTTTAGTAGCCTTGGAAACACTAGATACATTCATAAATTTTACATTACATCATAAAGTGAAAAACTACAATAACATAGTCTCCATAGTCCACACTCATATCCCCTTCAGACTATCCATGCAGGTCAGTTATAAAATATTTCTTCACATCCTGAAAAAAATAAAACATTTAAAGGGGTGATCTTAGATGCTCAATAAGGATAACAACATAGAGGAAGCTTTAATAAATAAACATAAACATTTAAGGCAATGTATAACTAAAACAAAAGCCTTTTAAACTTGAACTTCAACATAATATGGCAAAAGTATAATGAGATAATTCCATTTACTTTTTCACATGGATATTCTACTGGTCTAACAATCACATGCAATATCAATAACCACTTTTACAATGATGGAATTCATAATTCCAAACTATCATAACCACGTAGCCAAGGCCTCGTTCCAAGACTACAAATAATATTTTTTCAAGGCCTTGTGCCAAGACACTAGTTTGTCTCATGAGACCTGCCAATGCATCGAGGATCTGTAGCGGGCTCCACCCATCACTTATTAAGTCCAATGCATTCCTCATATGAATAGGTTTAAACATATCATAAACCATAACATAATCGTATCACATAAAACATAAATAAAGTAAACATAACATTTACACATTTCAATGACATGATATCAATACAACTCATTGATATAATAAAAACACTTTCAAAAAAAATTTCAATACCATAATAAAAGAAAATGAAAACTTGGTATTTATTTTTCATTTAAAAAAAAGTTATGGCATGTAGAGGAAGCCGAAACTCAAATAATGGTCATGGTAGTGGAGAAGTCATTGTCGCCACATACGTATGACAAAAAAACATTTCCTATTGTCGTTTAGTAAAACACTTCATATAAAAAGATTCCTTTTGAATAAACTTAAAAGTCAAAGGTGTTTATACACCATATAAAAAAAAGTTGTGTATAAAATAAAATATGCCTCAATGAAAGGAGATTGAGACGAAGTTCCTTACAAAGAATTTTTTTTTAATAAAATAGATCTATTATGTGTATTCACTATAAGTACAAATAAATAAAGTACAAATAAAAGATAGGACATAATAATATCATGAGGTAATTTTAAAGTATGAGATTTACCCGAAGAATAGAAATTGGGTTAAGAAGTTCCCTTACCTCGTGTCCGACTTGACTCGATCCTTCTGTAAACTCCTGAATAATAAAATAGAGTTAATTTATACATTATTAAGAACCTTTTTCAAGCTCATTATTCCTTTTATATCACTTATTACCATGTTATGAACATTATGTATTTGTTTAAGTTAATAACGGTCGTTTTGTCGATCTTTGGTACTTGAGTTAAAAATAAAATTCTTATAATTACAAGTTGTTCATGTGGTAAAATATCTATTATATACAGAATTATATTAATGATTTAGATATCATATATATCATATATAGCCATTATATACATGAATTTATAATATTACATAACATTTAGAGGTAAGAAATGAAATGCACCTTTCATGGAGACGGTAAGTCGTACGTACGCATGAATGTTACATTCATTTCTATTTCGTATTTAATGGAATAAAATCATAATGATATAAATTTATATTATAATTACATTACAATATCATATATAATATCATTTACTCCATCCTTTATACATCCCACATATGGAATTAACGATTCAAATCACTTTGACGGGGCGGTAGTCCGTACTTCCTAAAATAAAATTTTCGTGTTTACCCATAATGGAAATCATAAAGGTATGCCATAAATGAGAAATAAAGAAGCATAAAGAAAACATAAACATAATATATATCATATATAAATACAGTGACATCTTAATGGCCACCATGAGAGGTGTTAAAAGAAGATTGAACAATCATCATCTCGTGAGGTAGAAATTCGCCAACCACAGAAACAGTATGTTCTTTAACCATTAGACGAAGGTGTGTGTAAATGTACATAAAATCCTTCTCATAAAAACATCTTAGTATATTTAAGATACTGGTTTTTTTACAAAATAAAGAATAAAAAGAGTTTAAGGGGTTGGATAAGCTAAATAAAACAAAATAACATAAGAGAAGACATTACCTTAAAATCGGGTAACTATTTTTTTGATTTGAGCCAAAGGCTTCCTTGGGAAGAATTCTGCCCAAAGTGAGTCTTCTTGGAGTAATAGATGGAATTTTGGAGAGTATTTGGGTAGATTATGGTAGATCCAAATGGCTTGAAGGTATGAATAAGGTGGTAGTGGTGGGGGCCTTTTATAAGAGGAGAGGAGGGGCACTCTTGGAAAGTAATGAAATGTTACATTATTATGAAGTGATTTTCGAATTCAAAGGTCCCACAATTATAAATTTCTAGGATAAGGTGATAAGGTTTCTAAATCTACCCATACAATAGGTTTTTTACAAGTTTAAGTCTTATATTTTACATTATCTTTTCATTTTATTTAAATCGTTAAATTAATGAGGTAATCGCTGCATCATCATGGTGTCATTAAAAATTTAAATTATTTAATGTCTAAAAATTATAAAAAAATATAATGATTTAGGGAATATTTTTATCTTTCCAATGAATATTTATAGTCGAAAAGTTAACTTATATAACCCCATGTAATTATTGTTTTAGTAAAACAACATATGTTTGTAACAATTTTATTTTTACTTTAAATAAAAAGTTATTAATGTTATTTTCTTACCCAAGTGGCTCCATGGGGTCCCCAAGATGACCCATGAATTTTATTTTTCGGACATGACTCATATAATAAGGGTAGGACAAGTGTCAATATATTTTCATATTTTTATAATATCATTCTTACCTTAAATTTTACTAATTACCTTTAATCGCGATTAATATAACTTAAAAGTTATTATTCACCAAAAATTATTTTAATCCCATTGAATCACATTTTACTTCCTAATTAAAATTATGTATGTTGGATTTTTGAAATTCAAATAACAGAGGTGGTAAAATTTCATTTAAACGAAAAATCAGTTTTTTAACTACTACTTAGTGGTTTCACTATTCATCAAAAATCGAAGTTTTTCAGAACAACACCAAAAATTAACCCTGGGATATATTTTATATTCCTAATTCATAAATTAAGTCTATTTTACAGAATTCAAAACATATAAGTTGAATTAATTAATTTAATAATTAATTCCCGCTGTCACAACAAATAGCATGTTTTTAAGAAAGAATAGCAATCAAAATATTGGCAATTATTTATGTCCAATTTCAAAGTGAAATTAATTATAATGACCACCATTTGATAAAATGGTAAAAATATATTCTAATTACACTTTAGAACCACTCAATTGTATAATTTATCACTATAAATTATTTTGATTAAAAAAGTTGTTTTAAGTATTTTTCATTATTTATCAAAAATTGGAAGTTCTCTGAAAAATACCTAAAATTCAACATAGGCTAATTTCGATATTCTGAATCCAAAAATGATGTCCATTTTGAAATATAAAATTTATATAATTTCAAAAAGTGGGTATTACTATTCATAACTGCTACTTTTATTGGTCGCGGTGTGTTAGAACTCGAGGTTGCGTACAACACACGTTGCTCTATTATTCAAAGGGGAGTGTACCATGGAAGATTGGGGTGTTACATTCTCCCCTCCTTCAATAAATTATGTCCTTTCAATTTAAAATTTTTCGTTGAAAATAAAAGGTTGAAAATAGAAAATACCTTTGTGGAAAACCAACATCGGAAATAGGGTTAATAAAATTTAGCCTTAATAAGAGGGAAAGGGAAATGAAAAAGTCACCACCAAATTATGATCTCAATTAGGAGAAAATTGGTGGCACTTAGAGACATATAATTGGACGGAAAATTTAAATATTTATAGGGATTTATTGAGGTCATCAATCACAAACAAGTGTAAAATTGAGGTCTTCAAAGCCATCAATCTATGATGAAAATATCACCAGTTCAACAAAACATAAGGTATTAGGATAACACATTTTTGTTTTAATATCCCTTCCTTAATGTTTAAGAATTAATTTCTTCATAAGAATAAGATATATATATATATATATATATTTGACAAGTAGAATTTCAACCTTCAACTAATTTCTACCCCAAAGTCGTCTTTCACCCAAAAAGATAATAGAACTCAAAAATATTCAATGTATCATAATTGTATAAGGTTCCAAATATTAACACATACCATTTAGAATATGAAAACTATTTGGTAATAACCAGGTACTTCATGTAAGCTAGTGGTAGGTAATAAAGACCTTTCGCACTATGGTTGTGGGTTCAATTCATGCAGCTTTGTCCGAAGCAATGGGTTATCGCCCAACCTGAAGGTTTTCCTTTTTTTAAAACTATAGTATTATAATATTCCATAAATAATCTTAGGAAATGTTTTAACCTTAAGCCATACTATCCAAAGTTCATCTTAATTCATTCCCACCTTTATAGTTGTCCAAAATACTTATGTCCAACTCACAGTCCAGATTTTATAAGGAAGGTACACACAATGAAGATCCTTTTTGCCGTGTAATAACATGTGAACACCTTAATCGTGTATTCTTTTAAAACACTGAAACATCCTGAATTACCAGAAATCCTTATTGATTACATTCATGATCCCTTATTCCTTATAGAATACTATATATACTCCTTCTACCCAAAAAAATGTATACAAATCATTAATCAGTTTCAAGGAAGTCAAGAATATCCAATATAATTTATCCAAATCAATCAGGTATTATTATAAAATCACTATCTTGGTATCAGAACCATTTTATGGTTTATCTTTCTCTCAACAATACATTTTCCAAAAATTTAACCTGCGATGGAGTCACTTTTCTTGGTTCCACACAATCTCAATTCCTTGATGAAATAGTACTGCAGTACAATCCTTATATACTCAATAATTATTATAACCAGTACATCATTGATACAACACTCAAATGACAAAATTCTTTAATAACAACATATGAACTCTAAACATTCATCCTCATCTGTGGTAGTATCATAACTTGATTATTATCCAATAACATCATTTGGGGCATACTCTGATGATTTGGACATTGGTTTGTGTAGTGTCCCCACTCCTTGCAGATGAAGCATTGTACATTTGAAAACTTTTTATTACCCTTACAGTCACGAACTTGGTGTCCTTTTTCTCCACACTTATAACAAACTCTCATTCCCTTCAGGCAAGTTCCAAGGTGCTTCTTCCCATAGTCATCACATATTAGAAAATTCTTCTTTTCCCTTGTCCCGTTATCCATCATTCTCTCTTCTATCATTTTCTTCTCTTGCTTACCTTAAAATCCATAAGACTTTGAGAATTATTTACTTATCTTATTAAAACATGATACTATTTATTCATATGTTGAGAACACATGGGAGATTATTTCCCTTCTAAATGTTGTCTTAATACCATGAAAGATATGATCCTTCTTACTCTTTAGATCATACGTATTGTTGGAGTTCACATTCCTTCCACTGGGCACCATTTCTATACAATGGCATATACTAGGTTAGTTGATGAATTGCAATGAATAATTCCAAACTTGTAAAATACTTAATGTAAATTGAACGGTTTATAGATATAATATATAATCATAAAAAATGTTTTCTTTGAGGAAGTATATACTCATAAACCCTTCGTAATGGTTTGTAAAAAATGAGAATTATCCTAAGCATATCCACCAGGAGTGTCGTAACCAAGAGTGCAGCAAGGCCTATTATTGTGCACCAGTTCCCGTTCGAGTCTAGCTCAAAGTGGTGTTTTCGGGTTTTACACCTAGGTACATCTGTGCCAGAGCCGCCTCTACCTGATCGTATCCAGACAGGGATGTATTGCTCGGAAAACTCTCAAAATCTCTATAATACCAAAATTCTAGGAAGTTCTTCTATACTAATCCTCACATTTTATCTTAGTTCTATGTGCTCTAATCAGAGTTTATCTAAATCTAGCTTCTAAGGTTAGTACTAAACTGCCTCTGATACCAACTGTAACGCCCCGACCCCAGTTACCCAGAGTCGGTACATTATTGCGTAACATTGGCATGATCACAAAAGATCAAGTCCCGAAATACCGATTAGTTTAGTAGCCATCGAAACACTAGATACATTCATAAATGTTACATTACATCATAAAGTGAAAAACTACAATAACATAGTCTCCATAGTCCACACCCATATCCCCTTCATATTATCCCTGTAGGTCAGTCATAAAATATTTCTTCACATCCTAAGAAAAATAAAACATTGAAAGGGCTGAGCTCAGATGCCCAGTAAGGATAACAATATAGCAAAAGCTTTCATAAATAAACATAAACATTTAAGGCAATGTATAACTAAAAAAATCCTTTTAATCTTGAACATCAACATAATATGGAAAAATTAAAATGAGATAATTCCATTTACTTATTCACATGGATATTCTACTAGTCTAATAATCACATGCAATATCAATAACCACTTTCACAATAATGGAATGCATAATGCCAGACTATCATAACCACGTAGCCAAGGCCTCGTTCCAAGACACTAGTTTGTCTCATGAGACCAGCCGATGCATCGAGGAGCTATAGCGGGCTCCACCCGTCACTTATTAAGTCCAATGCATTCCTCATATGAATAGGTTTAAACATATCATAAACCATAACATAATCGTATCACATAAAACATGCATAAAGGAAACATAACATTTCCACATTTCAATCAGAAGATATCAATACAACACATTGATATAATAAAAACACTTTCAAAACAATTTTCAATACCAAAATTAAAGAAAATTAAAACTTGGTATTTATTTTTCATTTAAAAAAAGTTATGGCTTTTAGAGGAAGCTAAAACTCAAATAATGGTCACGGCGGCAGAGAAGTCATTATCGCTGCATACGTACAACAAAAAAGCATTCCCTTTTTTCATTTAGTAAAAGGATTCGTATAAAAATATTCCTTTAGAATAAACATAAAAGTCAAAGGTGTTTATACACCATATAAAAGAAAGTTGTGTATAAAATAAAATATGCCTCAATGAAAGGAGATTGAGACGAAGTTCCTTACAAAGAACATTTTTTTAATAAAATAGATCTAATATGTTTATTCACTATAAGTACACATAAAGAAAGTACAAATACAAGATAGAACATAATAATATCATGACGTAATTTGAAAGTAGGAGATTAACCCAATGAATAGAAATTGGGTTAAGAAGTTCCCTTACCTCGTGTCTGACTTGACTCGATCGTTCTTTAAACTCATGAATAATAAAATAGAGTTAATTTATACTTGATTAAGAACCTCTTTCAAGTTCATTATTCCTTTTATATTACTTATTACCATGTTATGAACATTATGTATTTGTTTAAGTTAATAACGGTCGTTTTGTCGATCTTTGGTACTTGAGTTAAAAATAAACTTCTTATAATTACAAGTTGTTCATGTGGTAAAATATCCATTATATACAGAATTATATTAATGATTTAGATATCATATATATAATATATATTCATTATATACATTCATTTATAATATTACATAACATTTAGAGGTAAGAAATGAAATGCACCGTTCATGGAGACGGTAAGCCGTACGTACGCATGAACGCTACTTTCATTTCTATTTCGTATTTAATGGAATGAAATCATAATGATATAAATGTATATTATAATTACAGTGAAATATCATATATAATATCATTTACTCCATCCTTTATACATCCCACATATGGCATTAACTATTCAAATCACTTTGAGGGGGCGGTAGTCCGCACTTCCTAAAATGAAATTATCACGTTTACCCATAATGGAAATCATAAAGGTATGAAATAAATGAGAAATAAATAAGCATAATGAAAACATAAAAATAATATATATCATATATAAATACAGTTACATCTTAATGGCCACCATGAGAGGTGTTAAAAGAAGATTGAACAATCATCGTTTTATGAGGCAGAAATCCACCAACCACAGAAACAGTATGTTCTTTAACCATTAAACAAAGGTGTGTGTAAGTGTAAATAAAATATTTCTCATAAAAAAATCCTTGTATATTTAAGATACAAGTTTTGTTACAAAATAAAGGAATAAAAATATTTTAAGGGGTTGTAGAATCAAAATAAAATAAAATAACATAAGAGAAGACATTACCTTAAAATCAGGTTACTCTTTTTTTGTTTTGAGCCAAAGGCTTCCTTGGGAAGAATTATGCACAAAGTGAGGCTTATTGGAGTAATAGAGGGAATTTGGGAGATTATTTGGGTAGAGTTTGGCAGAGGCAAATGGCTTGAAGGTGTGAGTAAGGTGGTAGTGGTGGGGGCCTTTTATAAGAGGAGAAGAGGTGCACTCTTGGAAAGTAATGAAATGTTACATTATTATGAAGTTATTTTAGAATTAAAAAGTCCCAAAATTATATATTTAGAGGATAAGGTGATAAGGGTTCGAAATCTACCCATAAAATAGGTTTTTGACAAGTGTAAGTCTTAGATTTTACATTATCTTTTCATTTTATTTAAATCGTTAAATTAATGAGGTAATTGCTGCATCATCATGGTGTCATAAACAATTTAAATTATATAATGTCAAAAAATTATAATAAAAATATCAAGATGTAGGAAATATTTTTATCTTTCCAATGAATATTTATAGTCTAAAATTTAACTTATATAACCCCATGTAATAATTGTTTTAGTAAAACAACACGTGTTTGTAACAATTTTATTTTTACTTTAAATAAAAAGTTATTAATGTCATTTTCGTACCCAAGTTGCTCCATGGGGTCCCCAAGTTGACCCATGGATTTTATTAGTTGGACGTGACTCATCCAATAAGGGTAGGACAAGTGTCAATATATTTTCATATTTTTATAATATCATTTTTACCATAAATTTCACTAATTACCTTTAATCGCGATTAATAGAACTTAAAAGTTACTATTCACCAAAAATTATTTTAATACCATTGAATAAAATTTTACTTTCTAATGAAAATTATGTATTTAAGATTTTTAAATTCAAATCACAGAGGTGGTAAAATTTCATTTAAACGAAAAATTAGTTTTTTAACTACCACTTAGTGGTTTCACTATTCATCAAAAATCAAAGTTTTTCAGAACAACACCAAAAATTAACCCTAAGCTATATTTAATATTACAAATTAAAAAATGTTGTATTTTTTAAAAAATTCAAAACATATAAGTTGAATTAATTAATTTAATAATTAATTTCCGTTGTCACAACAAATAGCGTGTTTTTAGGAAAGAATATCAATATAAAGATTGACAATTGTTTATGTCCAATTTCAAAGTGAAATTAATTATAATGACCACCATTGGATAAAATGGTAAAAATATATTCTAATTAAATTTTAAAACCAATCAATTGTATAATTTATCACTATAAATTATTTTGAGTAAAAAAGTTGTTTTTTAGTATTTTTCACTATTTATCAAAAATTGGAAGTTCTTATAAAAATACCAAAAATTCAAAATTGGCTAATTTCGATATTCTGAATACAAAAATAAAGTCCATTTTGAAATAGAAAATTTATATAATTTCAAAAAGTGGGTATTACTATTCATAACTGCTACTTTTATTTGTCACGGTGTGGTAGAACTCGAGGTTGCGTACAACACATGCTGCTCTATTATTCAAAGAGGAGTGTACCATGGAATCTTGGGGTGTTACAAGATGAGAACATCTTTGAAAACTAGGATCATGTGTACAATTCTTTCATAATTAAATTTTATCCTCAAAGACTTAAAGGTGAAATGATAATAAAAATAAATAGTTTTTATCAAGAGGATGGAGAAGGTTTTCATAATGCTTTGGATAGATTTAGGGATCTGATTAGGCAGTGTGCCCATCATCAACTCCCATCTCACCTTATCATGGACACCTTCTATGAAGGTTTGTCATCCTCTGGATAGAATCTAGTTAATCATGTTGCTGGGGGTAATTGAAATGATAAGACAGATAAAGAACTTAGACAAATTTTTAATAATATTTCTCTGAACTCTCAACATAAAAATTCGAGAAAGAAAAGAGTCAATAGAAATGAAAATTCAAACGTTGGTTCAATGAATGAAACTCAAATTCAACTAGCTAAAATCACCAACCAACATCAATATTTAATGAACCATAACTCAAAACAAACGGTTAACCAACATGGTTGTCAAAACACCAATCAATATTTAAGGGAACAGTGTGTCCAGTGTTTTATGTTTGGGCATACTGAAAACTTTTGTACTAATTTTGATATGTCTGCCCAACAATAAGAAAACTCAAACTTTGTCAACTATGGTCCTAGAATTCCTCTTAAAGAACATCTATTTTCAAATAATTAGAACCAAGGCTATAGGAACCACCCTAATCTGTCCTAGAAAGATCAAGGCTTAATTAAACAATCCACTACCCCTAATTTCTCTAATCAACCAAGACCAAATTTTCAGAATCAATAAAGGGGTTAGTATTTAAATGCACAGGGAACCAATGATAATCAAATGCCTTCTAATCTTGATCTAATCTTTACTCATCTAAACAAACATCAAAATCAATATTAGTTAGATAAAATTCAAACTGATGTGAGGATGAAAAACATAGAAACACAACTTGGTCAAATTTCTAGGGACTTTTCATCTAGGAAAAAAGGTAGACTTTCGAGTACCACTAAGATTAACCCTATAGAAAATGATATGGATGTTGTCACTAGAATTGGGCTAAATACTCAAATTGTTATAGAAAAAGACTATAAAAATTCCCAAAATGAAAATCTTCTTCAATATGGTAAAAAAAATATACTTTTATCACATGCTGAAAATTCATAGAAACGTCATGAAAATGATCTAAATTTGAATTTGTCACCTCAAACTCAAACTGAAACTTCATCTAAAAATCAAAATAATAAAGGAAAAGAAAAAATTGAGAAATATGTGAGGTATATACCTACTCTCCTTAAAAAAATTCCCCACTCATCCCTTTCCCTGAGAATTTGATACCAGAAAGTAACACCAAGGCTAAACTTCTTCAGTTCCTTGGTCTCCTTTCTAAATATCAAGTAAACATTCCATTCATTCAAACCTTAATTAAAATCCCATCATACTTGAAATCTCTTAAAAAATTATTTCAATCAAAAAAAATTGGAAGAATTATCTACTTACAGCCTCACTGAAGAGTGTAGTGTTGTGCTTCAAAAGAAAATCACACCTAAACTGAAAGACCCAGGTAGCTTTGTCATACCTTTCACACTATGAAATTCTGATCAAATCAACTATTTATGTGATCTATGTCCTAGTATTAATCTTCTCCCTTACTAACTGTTTTTAAAATTGAGGTTGGGTGACCTTCAACCCACCATAATCATATTGTAGCTGACTAATAGATCTTACACTCATCCTGTGGGTAGGGTAGATGATCTGTTAGTTGGGGTTGGGAAGCTGTTTCTACCTGCAGACTTTTTAGTCATAGATATGGAGTGTGATCAAGGGGTTCCCATCATCTTGGGTAGCCGCTTCTTTGCTACATGTGGTTCTATAATTAGTGTCTCTAAAGGTCAACTTATTTTCAAAACTAGAGAACAATAAGAAGAGTTCAATGTGTTTGAAATTTTTAAAGGACCAAATTTTTATGAAAACTGTTCAATGGTAGAGTCCTTAGAAACTGAGAATTCAATTGGAATTTCTGAAGAATCTAAAAATAGATCCTCTATTGAAAAAACTGATTTTAACGCTGAAAATCATGTTGAATCTCTCTTAGAAATTCAAAATTATGCTCAAATACCTAATCAAGAAAATTTTCTAGAACTGGGAAACTTCCCAATTTCGGGATTAGAAGAGTCCTTTTTTTCTGAACTTAGGAGTTTATTGAGTGAATTTGAGAGTGTTTCTATTAACACCAACCTTTATGAACACTTTGATAATATTTATGGAGAATTTATAAGACAAATTGATGATTCTTATATGATTAACTTCTTAAATTCTGATTTAGAAAATCTAGACAGTATGCTACCCACTTTGGACATCAGCACTATTACTTCTGAATCTGAGCATGAAATTGAAAATCATTAATCATTCAATACTCATTATAAGATGTATGATTAAGATCTTGGACCTCCTAGTCCGAAGAGTCATTCTTCTAGTGTAGAACCACCCATTATTGAACTAAAACCAATCCCTACTCATCTTAAATATTTATTTTTGGGTGAGAATTCCACTTTTCCTATCATATTTCTACTGAGCTTAATGAAAACCAAGAACAAATATTGTTTAATATTTTGAAAAAAGATTAAATCTTCCATAGGCTAGACAATAGATAATATCAAGGGTATTATTCCCTCATTTTTTACGCATAAAATACCTATGGAGCATGACCAAAAGCCTAGGGTAGATTATCAAATATGATTAAATGGAAATGTGAAAGAAGTTGTGAGAGAGGAAGTGATTAAACTGTTAGACACTAGAATGATATATCTCATTTCTGATATTTCTTGGGTCAACCCTGTTCAGGTTGTTCCCAAGAATGGAGGTTTCACTGTTGATAAAAATGAGATGAATGAAGAATTCCAAGTTAGGAATGCCATAAAATGAAGATTCTGTATAGATTATAGGAAGCTTAATGAAGTCACTATAAAGGACCATTTTCTAATTCCCTTCTTGGATCAAATGCTTAAGAGGCATGCTGGAAATGAGTTTTCCTATTTCTTGGATGGGTATTCTGGTTACAACCAGATTCTTGTTGCTCTAGAGGATTAGGAAAAGACCACTTTCACAAGCCCATTTGGAATATTTTCTTATAGGTGGATTCCCATTGGGTTGTGTGGAGCTCCAGCCACCTTTCAAAGGTGTGTGATGGCTCTCTTTTTGGATATGATTGAGAGAATTATTGAGGTTTTCATGGATGATTCCTCCATTGTGGGTAGTACTTTTGAAACTTGTCTATGAAATCTTGAGTCCGTTCCAGAGAGATTCATTGAAACTAATGTTGTTCTTAAATGGGAGAAGTGTCAATTCATGGTCACAGATTTTAGTGCTTGGTCATAAGGTGTCCAAAATAGGATTAGAAGTTGATACAAATAATATTGATGTTATTCAAAAATAGCCACCTCTAATAAATGTCAAAGGAGTTAGATGTTTTCTAGGGCATGTCGGTTTCTACCGGAGATTCATAAAAGACTTTTCTAAAAAAACTAAGCCACTGTGTTCTTTGCTGGTCAAGGATTCACCTTTCAATTTTGATGAAAAATGTTTGAGATCATTTAATCTGCTTAAATAGAAACTCTCTACATCACCCATTATCACTGAACCTGATTGAAAACTACCTTTTGAACTTATGTGCGATGCTTGTGATATGGTTTTAGGTGTTGTCCTTGGGCAGAGAAGATATATGAAGTCACATGTCGTGTATTATGCTAGTAGACTACTATATGAGGCCCAAAAGAATGACACCGCTACTAAAAAAGAATTTTTAGCTATTGTGTTTTCTCTAGAGAAGTTTAGAAAGTACTTTTTATGTTTAAAAGTCATTTTTTCCCTTATCTTTTTTCGTTAAAGTAATTTATTTATAATAAGTAAACTAAACTCGGGATGATTAGATGGATTCTATTGCTACATGAGTTTAATTTAGAGATTAGGTATAATCAGGGAGCTGAAAATTCAGTTGTTGACCACATATATAAGCTTCCTCTTACTCAATCTGAAGACCCTCATGAAATTAACTATTCATTTCCTGATGAAAGGGTTCTTACTATGTCAATAAGGCAATATTCTTGGTTTACATATTTTTCCCACTTTTGGGAAGAATGTGTCTTTCCCAAAAGCTTGTCCAATAACCAAAGAAATAAATTTATTTCTGAGTTTATGTACTATCTTTGGGACGGTCATCTATTTTTTAGGAGATGTGATGATGGTATTCTTAGAAGGTGTGTTCCTGAAAAAGATATATTTCCTATCTTATAGAGTTGTCACTCCTCACCTTGGGGAGGTCACCATAGTGGTGAAAGAATTTCCCAAAAAGTATTACAATCTAGTTTCTACTGGCATGCCCTATTCAAAGATGCTATAATCATTGTGGGTGGTTGTGATTGGCGTCAGAGGTTAAGAAATGTTGGTAGGAAGTAGGAGTTACCCCCAAAAAGTAATTCTAGAAGTAGAGATCTTGGATGTCTGGGGTTTAGATTTCATGGGTCCATTTCCATAATTTCATGGGAATGAGTATATTCTTGTTTCTATAGACTATGTTTCAAAATGGGTTGAGGTAGTGGCACTACCCAAAAATTAAGCCAATTCTGTATTAAATTTTTCCAAAAAGAATATATTTACAAGATTTGGAGTTTCCAAAGCTTTTATAACTGATAATGGAACACATTTTAGGAACAAAAAATTTAAAGCTTTGATGGAAAAATATGGTTGTATTTAGAAAATGGGTACTCTTAATCATCCATAGTTCAGTGGATAGGTGCAAATTTAAAATATAGAACTGAAACAAATACTTGAAAAACTATTTCAACCTCTAGGAAAGACTTTTCTATTAAATTGGATGAAGATTTGTGGGCTTATAGAACTACTTTCAAGACCCCAATTGGTAGATCTCCTTACATGCTATTGTTTGGGAAATTTTTTCATTTACCTATAGAGTAGCAACATAAATCTTATTGTGCAGTTAAAGCCGTGAACATTGACTTTAAGAGTGTTAGTGAGAGAATATTACTTGAGCTGACTGAGCTGGATGAAATTAGGAGAGTGATTTATGATAATTCAAGAATTTATTAAAAGAAGACTAAAATATTTCATGATTATATCATTCAAAACAAACAATTGAAACTGGGATAGAAGGTCCTCCTCTTTAACTCTAGACTTAAACACTTTCTAAGAAATCTGAATTTCAAATGGTATGGACCCTTTACTATAGTGAAAGTGATGAATAAGGGTGTTGTAGAAATTTTAGTTGAGAAAAATAAACCCAAGATAGTTAATGGGTAGAGGCTGAAGTTGTATTTTGAGGGACTGCTGATGGGCTTGGCTGCTTTTACAGTTCTTGAAAACTGATCTTGAATAAATTCTAGGTGAAGACTTTCAAACTTAGCGCTGCATGAGAGGCAACCCAATGTCCTTTTTTCCTTTATATTTTTTTAAACCTTTAATAAAGTGCTTCTTTTGTGCTCTATTTTTGCAAAATTCTTGTTACTGGTTGTTCTTGGTCTCTTGGTTCAGTATGAGGATGTTGCTTCTTGTGTCAATAAAGGAGTGTAATTCTCATACTAGATGGAAATTGAATAATATATTCAGGGAGGTATTCAACTCATAATTTCAACATTTGTTTTTCTGCTCATATTGACATTAAGGATAAAATCTTCTGCATGTTTCTTTAAAAAAATTATGTTATATGTTTGTTGGAAAATACTATTGCCTGACTTGTTATATTTAAAAATATGGTGCATGTCACTCTGCTGATTTTTTTTTCTATATGTCACTTTGCTGTACACAAGTTCTGCTTGTTCCTCCTTGCTGAAAAATTGAATTACACCATTGTTAAAACCACTCCACTACACAAACATAAGTGTGGGGGGTACATGTTGCAGCTCTTATTGAATTTTTTTTCTATAGTTTGGGGTGTTTAACTTGTAATTTTCTTCTTTATTGAAAATCAATTTGAACCCAATATTTGAACATGATTACACCCTATCCACTGTGCACCCACAAGTTATATGCTAATTTCTTGAACTTTCTTAAAGATCACTTTCACTAGATTTACTGTTAATTCATGTACTTTCTTGTGAACCAATTGTAAATTAATTTTTGTGGCAAAAATTATTTTTAAAATTTATAGAGACCCTTTATACATGTCATAAATCAACTCAAATTGAAAATCTATTTTAACTTAAAATTTAAAATTGTTTTTTTCATATTTAGAAGTCAACTTTGGGGACAAAGTTGGGTTTTACCTGTGGGGGAGGGGTAAATTATTGATTGTGCTAAACTTTTCTTAATTTAAATCCCATAAATTCCCACAACAATTTAAAAATTGTTTGTTAAAAAATTGTTTAAAATTTTCAAAATTCTTTCATAATTATAGGTTGTTCACTATTTTTCAAATGTTTCTTGCTTATGTATGTTTTTATTTGGTAGTTAAGTTGTGCATTGAGTCTAAAATTTATGATAATGGATGATTTCTGAGTGGTTTTACTCAATGATTGAATGGATATCTTAGTTTAGGGACTATTTTGAGAGTGATATGGGTAGCCTGTTAGTGGAATTCTAATCATATCCCTTGGAACTGGAAGTTTGATCTTGATCCTAGGGGATTCATTTTTCTTTTAATTATTTAAGTAATCATCTTAATAATCCAATATGAATGAATTTTTATATAAATCTATTGAAATTGGAGTATCTTGGGCATCTGGGATCCCACGATGAATCTCTAAGACCCTAGATGTTGGGTGTGTTTCTATTTACTATATTCCATTTGTACACCTTGAATAAGTGCTTATGCACAATGCTTATCCCAATGATACATGGCTTGAGAAAAATTAAATTAACTGCCTATGGTCAAAAATAAATTCCTTAACGTGATGGGAATGATGAACTCTAAATGAATAAGGGGTCAATTGGTTTATATTAGAGTCATTTAGGTTGTATCATTAAGGTGATTCAAAAAAAATAATTATTTTTTGAACCTAGGATTCTGTAAAAGTACAAGGTTCTTCTATTATGTTTTTTATTCCAGTGATATTTTACCTCTTGTCACTCTTGAACTCTGGACTTAAGCCCGGATTGAAATGCATCGTTAAGTAGTATCACATATGAGGTAGGACACCATTTTGATGGATGGACTTTTCTTTCTTGAATACCCTTGAGTATTTTTTCTATGCAAGAAATGATTTGAAATTTTCTTTTCTTGATCCTAAACACAGTTTCTGTCCTCTGTTTTTAAATGTTGGACATGCTATATTTTGAGAAAAATAATAAATACTTTACTCTTTTTTAAAGATTATAAAGCATGAAATTGTTTGAGGACAAACAATGTTTAAGTGTAGAGGAATTTCATGTGGCTCTATTTTTACATAGTTTTGCCACATTTTTTATTTAATTTTTATCAATTTAATTATTTATTTTTACACGTTTTAATAAATAATGTAAATTTTGTAATTCTATTACTGAATCTATTAATTAATCAATTTTTATAATTAAAATTGGGTTTTTAGTCTTTTTATTTATTCATTCTAATTATTCTAACAATTTTTACTTACTTTTTTGTTTAAAATCATAATCTGGTTAACATTTTAATAATTTTCAAAATTTTATTATTTAAATAATTGTCATTTCTATTTTCATTAAAATAAATTAGTTTTTAATTTAAAGGTTTACCCTTTATTTCAGATTTATTAAAATAAATTAACTTTATTTATTAACTAGTCTAATAATTCTATTAAATAAATAAGTTAACAGTTTAAGTTAAAGTTTAATAAAATAATGTGTTTGTAATTTTAAGTTTTCATTTTGTCATTTAATTAATTAACTTAGTTATTTAATATCTTTAGTTAATCTTGATTATTTTATTTTCATGTTTTTGGATAGTTCTTTGTACGTATTTTTCATTTATTTAGACATATATTTAATTAATTGTAATATTTATATTCTCAGTTAATAATTTAGTTACTTTTATTTATAGTTTGTAAAATAATTTAGTTATATTTTAGTTACTGTTAATTAATTAGTCTAACAATTTCGTTAATTTGACTTTTGTTTTAATTAATTAATGTTTTATTCATTTTATTATATTTTTATAATTTAATATTTTGTCATTTTTTCAATTTGTTCTATCGGTGAATTGATGCACTGATGCTACGATGCAACGATGTCGTGATGCATCGATCCTCTCGACACACCGACGTTTTTTTATAACTATTGGTGACACGTTTTTAATTTTTACTAACGGTCTCTTACTTCGCACTGATGCAACCTCACACTGATGTTGTGACTCACCGATACTTTTATTATCTAATGGTGACTTGTAATTTTATTTTATTTTAATCTATCGGTGGGTCGCGCACTCACCAATAGTTTATTAATTTCTCTCACCGGTGAGTTCTTTATTTATTTTTTTAACTATCGGTGATTCAATACAACTCACCGATCCCCCAAAATCCATATTGGTCTCACCCCTGGCATGGACCTCATTTTCCAGCCACTGCACATTCTCACTCTGATAGTTTACTTTTTTTTCTCTACCCCTTCCATCCACCGACCTTCTTTATGTTACCATTTTAACTATTAGTGTCTCTTGTCAAACCAAAGGCCTCCCCTATTTTCCACTTTCTACTCACCGATTTTTATACACACACTGATACTCTATCGGTCTCTTCCATTTCTTTACCTATAGCAATTCCTTGAACCCCATTTGAAACTCAAAATCAGTATTAATTTAATCAACAACATATTCACTCAAAAATTGAACAGATTCATTTGTAACCCTAGATCTTAAGAAATAGCCGCCACCGCTATCCGAAACCCACTTCCTAGAAAATGAGATCTATCCGTCGTCGGTCTTCCTTGGAGAAAACGAGACAGAAGTAATAACTTTCATCATGGGGATATCAATGGACTGCTAAACATGATGCTGGAAGAGACTGTGTACCGCCGCTGTGAAGTACCGGTGTTTCTTGAGGAGGAGTTCGACCGGGGTGTTGTGTTGTGGGAATTTGAGGATACTGTAGTCGCGGCTATTGAACCAGAGGCTATTCTGTCGTGCTATATGCCGTTGTGTACTATGTCACCGCTACTATGGGAATTGAAGGATGAGGTCGGTGTCCTCTATACTACTTCTTGGAGTATGTTGTGTCGCGCTTGGGAGGATGTGCACCAGAATAGGGATTCGATCTAGTTGGTCTCACCGCGTCACTGGAGGAAGAGATGGAACTGCATACCTCTTTCTTGGAGAAGGAGCTGAGAAACCCTCCTCCCCTGGTTCTGTGTGCCAAGATTGGGGGGGAAGTTTATTAAAAATAAAATAAAATTAATTAATTAGTTAAAATATAACTAAAATAAAAACTTAAATTTTAAAAAGAAACTAAATTAAAATGTTAACTAAATAATAGTTATGAGATAATTAATAAAACAGAATTATAAATCTAATTCACGTTAAACATTATTAAACTAAATTAATTAATCTTCTAATTTTAGTTTAAATAAATTATTGTTTAGTGTTACATATTAAATAGGTGTTTAAAATGAATATATTAAATAAAATACCAATTCTAATTTATAAATAAAATTAGAATATAATAAACTATTTAATAAGTGAAAAATTAAATAATAATTAATTTATTAGTTATTTACAAAATTATTAATTAATATTTAAAAAATATATATATCAACATAATTATTTAATATAATATTTAGAATTAAAATTTTAACAACTTATAGATTTAAATAATGTAACTTAATTTAATTCATTAATTAACTAAAATATATCTTTAATCGCAACTAAAATTATCTTTAATAAATATATATTGAATTAAATAAGTTAATTACTTAATTACTGAATAATAATATTTAATATTTAGTAATTTATGTTTTAGATTAAATAAATAAAATATCCAGCTAATAATTGTTAAGTGATGTTCCTATTTTTTCAATTATTTTATTATTGTGTTTTAACAGTTTTAATTTTGTTTTTTTGTTCTTCATTTTGCAGGTTCACGCCAAATCTTAAAAAATATCGAGGTTCACATAACTAACTCACCTGGAGTTAGTTACAAGGGTAAAACTAGAGTGACATGCCAGTCACAAAAAAATGCACGTGTGTAGTGTACAAGTGAAGGACATTTTAAGTCGGTGGAAAACAAGGGGTGGAGTTCAGTAGATGAAACATGATTAAAAATCATTGAAAGAAGCATATGGAGGGGGAAATTCATTCGACACACACAAAGATTTAGTTCTGAGCAGAGGCAGTGTGGATGGAGACTCTGGAACCACTCCTTAAAGCTGCAGGAGTTCAGGAGCAGAGAATCTTCTCGGGAGTTTATCTTCATTTTAATTAGAGTATCAGTACTCCGTTTTAGTATGTTTTTAGTTGCTGTGTTGATAATATAGATAATTTCTGGATAAATCGTATAGTTTTGGGATGAAATGAAGTTCCACTGGTTATCTTTTAATTCTTTTTTTACTTAATCGTTTTGATGATCTTAGTATTGATCGGCAAGATCAATACTGAGTTCATCCAATTTCTTGTACCATCAGAACTAAATTTTCAAAATTTCATGATCAATTTGTGAGATTTATCATTGATACACGTTTCAAAAGATAATAAATTCTAAATACTTCAGGACTTATGGTGAGTTTGTCCTGATGTTATTTTCAAACTGTTTACAGTTGATTTATTTTGGAGTGGTGAACTCTAGAATAGATTGGATTGTGTGATTTAACTCCTGGTGAGGGAGGTAATTCATGCTCTTATGATGGAAATCTGTAATATCCTTTATATTATTTGAAACACCTCTAAAACTAGGGGTACGGACATTTTTTCCATGGGCATTACATTATGGTAGTTCATCTATCACCGCTCAATATTTTGGTTGTTCACAGTTTTCAATTAGTTTCCTGTTTCATTCTTTTCTAGATCAAAAACATAAAAAATTGTGTTACTTTTCTAATTTAAAAGACAAAATATAAAAAATATATATATAATTGAAAAATATAAAATTCACTCCGCTGCTCACAACAATATATTTTTTAAAAAAAATTTAAGAATAGTGGCTAAAATTCGCTTCCCTATGGGTTCAACCGTGCTTTCCACATATACAAAGGTCAATAGGAATATAAATTTTAAACTTTTACCAACTTTAATGATGGTTTAGGGGGTAAATTATTGACTGTACTAAATTATTCTTAATTTAATTACCATCAATTCCCACTACAATTTAAAACTTTTTGTTAACAAATGGTTTAAATTCTTCAAAATTCTTTCATAATTATAGGTTGTTCACTAATTTTCTAATGGTTCTTTCTAATGGAAAATTTTTCTTTGGTAATTAAGTTGTGCATTGAGTCTGAATTTAATGGTAATGGATGATTGGTGAGTGGTTTTACTTAGTGATTGAAGGTATATCTTGGTTTAGGGACTATTTTTGAGAGTGATAAGGGTAACCTATTATTGGAATTATGATCATATCCCTTGGAACTGGAAGTTTGATCACGATCCAAGGAGATTCATTTTTCTTTTAATTATTTAAGTAATCACCTTAATGAGCCAATATAAATGATTTTTGATATAAATATTTTGAAACTGGATGTATTTTTATTTACTATAATCCCTCTGTACACATTGAATAAGTCCTTATTCACAGTTCTTAGCAAAATGATACATGGCCTGGAAATAAATAAATTAAGTGTCTAGGGTCAAAAATGAATTCATTAAGGTGAGGGGAATGATGAAAGCCTAATTAAGAAGGGGTCAATTGGTTTATATGGGATTCATTTAGGTTGTATCATTAAGGTTATTCAAAAAAAATATTTTTGGAACCAAGGATTCAATCAAAGAACAAGGATCTTCTATTAAGTTTTTGATTCCAGTGATATTTTACCTCTTGTCACTCTTGAACTCTGGACTTAAGCTGAGATTGAAATGAGTATTTAAGTAGTATCACATATGAGGGAAGACACCTTTCTTGATGGATGTTATTTTCTTTATTGAATTCCCTTGAGTATTTATTCTAGGAAAGACTTGATTTGAAATTTTCTTATCTTGAGCATAACCATAGTTTCTATCCTCTGTTTTTAAATGATGTACCTGTTACATTTTGAGCAAAATAATAAACACTTTACTTTTTTTCAAAGATTAAAAAGCATGAAATATTTTGAGGACAAAGAATGCATATGTGTGGGGTAATTTGATGTGGCTCTATTTTTACATAGTTTTGCCAAATTTTTTATTTAATTTTTGTCAATTTAATTATTTATTTTTACACTTTTTAATAAAGAATGGGACTTTTATATTTATATTATTGAATCTGTTAATTAATCAATTTTTATAATTAAATTTATGTTTTTAGTCTGTTTATCTAGTCATTCTAATTATTCTAACTATTTTTACTTACTTTTTAATTTAAAATCATAAGCTAGTTAACATTTTAATAATTTTCAAATGTTTATTATTTAAATAATTGTCATTTATATTCACATTAATCTAAATTAGTGTTTAATTTAAAACTTTACCCTTTATTTCAGATTTATTAAAATAAATTAAATTTATTTATTAACTTGTCTAACTATTCTGTTAAATAAATAAGTTAATAATTTAATTTAAAGTTTAATAAAATAATGTGTTTTTAATTTTAAGTTTTAATTTTTTCATTTAATTAATTAACTTAGTTGTTTAATATCTTTAGTTAATCTTGATTATTTTATTTTCATATTTGCAGATAGTTCTTTGTAAGTGTTTTTCATTTTTTTAGACATATATTTAATTAATATTAATATTTATATTATCAGTTAATAATTTAGTTACTTTTATTTATAGTTTGTAAAATAATTTAGTTATATTTTAGTTACAGTTTATTAATTAGTCAAACAATTTAGTTAATTTTACTTTTGTTTTAATTAATTAATGTTTTATTCATTTTATTATTTGTTATAAATTAATCTTTTAACATTTTGTCACTTTGTTTTATCGTTGAGTTGACGCACCGATGTTGTGATGCGCCAATGTCGTGACGCACAGATCCTCTCGCCACACCAAATCTTTTTTTATAACTATCAGTGACTTGTTTTTAATTTTTATTAATGGTCTATTACTTCGCATCGATACCGCCTCGCACTATTGTCGTGACTCACCAATACTTGTTTTATCTAACGGTGACTTGTAATTTTATTTTATTTTATTCTATAGGTTTTTCATGCACTCACCGATAGTTTATAAATATTTCACAATGGTGAGTTGTTTAATATTTTTTTAACTATCAGTGAGTCAATGTGGATCACCGGTCTCCCAAATCACTATTGATCTCACCCCATGGCACCGGTCTAATTTTCCTGCCCCTGCACATTCTCACACCAATAGTTTGATTTTTTTTCTCTGCCCTTTCCATCCACCAACCTTCTTTCTGCTACCATTTTAGCTATCGGTGTCTCGTGTCAAACTAAAGACCTCCCCTATTTTCCACTTTCCACTCACTGGTTTTGACGAACACATCGATACTCTATCGGACTCTTCTATTTCTTCACCTGTAGTGATTCCTCAACCCTTGTTTAAAACACAAAATCAGTATTAATTTAATCAATAATAGATTCACTCAAAATTTGAACAGCTCCATCTCTAACCCAAGATCTTATGATCCAGTTGCTACCACTATCAAAAACCCACCGACTGTAGAATGAGATCTATCTTCTATTAGTCTTCCTTTGATAAAATGAGACTGAAGTAATCACTTTCATTGTGGGGATCTCATTGGATTGCTAAATTTGATGTCGGAATAGACCGTGTACCGCCACTGTGAAGTACCCGTATTTCTTGAGGAGTTTGATCGGGGTGTCGTTCCGTGGGAATTAGAGGATACCGTAGCCACAGCTATTGAACCAGAGGCTGTTGCACTGTGTTGTGTACCGCTGTGTACTGTTCCACCACTACTATGGTAATTGGAGGATGAGGTCGAGCTGATCTGTGCTGCTGCATGGAGGATGTCGCGCAATGCGGGGAAGGATGTGCACTAGAATGGGGAGTCGATCCAGCTGGTCTCGCCACATTGATGGAGGCAGAGCTGGAACCGCAAACCTTTTTCTTGGAGAAGGAGCCAAGAAACCCCTCTCCCCTTGTTTTATGCGCTGAGATTGGGAGAGAAATAAGTTTATTAAAAATAAAATACAACAAATCAATTAGTTAAAATATAAGTAAAATAAAAACTTAAATTTTAAAAAGTAACTAAATTAAAATGTAAAATAAATAGTAGTTATGAGATAATTGATAAAACGAAATTATAAATCTAACTAACATTAAAATTTATTAAACTAAATTAATTAACCTTCTAATTTTAGTTTAAATAAATTATTGTTTATTGTTTCATATTAAATAAGTGTTTAAAATTAATATATAAAATAAAATACCAATTCTAATTTATAAATAAAATTAGAATAAAATAAACTATTTAATAAATTATCAATTAAATAATAATCAATTTATTTGTTATTTTTAATATTGTCAATTAATATTTAAAAACATAATTATCAACATAATTATTTAATATAATATTTAGAATTAAAATTTTAACAACTTATAGATTTATATAATGTAACGTAATTTAATCCATTGATTAACTAAAAGTTATTTTTATTCACAACTAAAATTAACATTAATAAATATATATTAAATTAAATAAGTTAATTACTTAATTACAAAATAATAATATTTAATAATTAATAATTTGAGTTTTAGATTAAATAAAAATATATCCAGCTAATAACTGTTAATTGATTTTTCTATTTTTATCAATTGTTTTTGTTATCGTGTTTTAACAGTTTTAATTTTGTTTTGTTGTTATTCATTTTGCAGGTTCACACCAAAGCTTAAAAAACATCCAAGTTCACACAACCAACTCACCTGGAGTTAGTTACAAGGGTAAAACTAGCTTGACTTTCCACTCATGAAAAAACACATGTGTACGGTGTACAAGAGAATGACAATTTAAGTCGGTGGCATACAAGTGGTGACGTTCAATAGATGAAAATTGATTAAAAAGCAGATCAAGTAGCAGATGGAGGGGTAAATTCATTCAACACACACAAGGATCTAGTTTCGAGCAGAGGCAGTGTGGGGGCGACTCTGAAACCACTCCCTGAAGCTGGAGGAGTTCACGAGCAAAGCATATTCTCAGGAGTTTATCTTTATTTTAATTCTAGTATTTGTACTCCGTTTTAGTATGTTTTTAGTTTCTGTGTTTATAATATAGATAATTTTAAACTAAATCATATATTTTGGGGATGAAATTAAGTTCCAATGGTTATCTTTTAATTATATTTTCACTTAATCATTTTGATGATCTCAGTATTGACTAGTGAAATCAATACTGAGTTCATCCAATTTCTAGTACCATCAGAACTAAATTTTCAAAATTTCATGATCAATTGGAGTGATTGATCTTGGATACATGTTTCAAAAGATAATAAATTCTAATGACTTTAGGACTTACGGTGAGTTCGTCCTATTATTATTTTCAAACTGTTTACAGTTTATTTATTTTTGGAGTGGCGAACTCTTGAATAGATTGGCTTGTGTAATTTAAATCCTGGCAATGAAGGTAATTCATACACTTATGAAGGCACTCTGCAATATCCTTTAAGTGAATTGAAACACCTCTAAAACTATTGGTATCAACAGTTTTCCCCAGGCATTACATTCTGGTAGTTCATTTATCACCACTCAATATTTTGGTTGTTCATAGTTTTTAATTTGTTTCCTATTTCATTATAGTCTAGATCAAAAACATAAAAAATAGTATTAATTTTCTACTTTAATAGAAAAAATATAAAAAATATATAAAAACTGAATAATAGAAAATTCACTCTGCTACAGACAATAGTGGATTTTTCCAAAGTTTTTAGAAGAATAATGGCCAAAATTACCATCCTCATGGGTTCGACCCTGCTTCCCACATATACAGTAGTCAGTAGGAAAATAAATTTTAAACTTTGATAGACTTTAATGATGGTTTAGGTCAAAAATTTATCATAGAGACTCTTTAATAATTGATATCCACTTCAACCTGATGGATCATATTCACTCTTACAGTGTGAATTTATACCATGTGGAGTTGTCTAGGTACCTCATGAATGGAATTATCATATTATTTTAGGTTTCTTGGTCCATTATTTATCAAGATTAATTTTCATTTTTTTTAATATATGGTTTCTTTAATCAATCTACAATATTCATAGTGGTAGTGTTATGTGTCTCATTTTCTTACATGGAAATTTCCCATCATAGAGGAAAAATGAGTAATTACCGACCTCACATGGAACTAAAATTGAGGTCTCAAACAGGTTAGAAACATGAAAATCAAATCCTGAGATCATTAATGATTCCATGTTGGTATATAGGTGAGACATTATGTATGATGGATGGAATGAGATCAAAATAGGCAAAACCCTAGTGCACAATGGACGGCATGACTCAGAAAATCAAAATGGGGTCTCTGTGGCATGTTCACTATAACTTCTATAACTATAATATCAAATAAAATATTAAAATGGATTGGGTACACTAAATATATGTGGGTTTGGAGGTTATTTTTTTCATCTATATTTTAATGACACATATACCCCACATCAGTTATTCCCCAACCGTCATTCTATTTTAATGGCTCCCCATGGATGCATTGGTGCTTTCTATACCCACATATTCCTACTTCCTGGAACTATAGTTAAGATTTAGGGATACCTTATAGTGGCTGAAATGATTTATTATGGGGTATGAAAAATTTTGGCCAACTATTTTATCTTTTATATATTTTATTGTATCCTTTAGATTAATATATATATGACATGAAACACACAAATCCTTATAATGATACCAAAATTCCTCACATTAAATTTTGAATATTGTGAAAAAGAATATAAATTCCTATGAAAATATGTATAGTAAATAAATATAATTAACTTCCCCACAATAAAAATTTCACACATCCTTAAAAAAAATCTCACTATAATAAGAATAAAGGATCCATACCTCTATAATAAAACATTGAATTAATCATTCTCATAAAAATAGTATTATAATTAAAATATGTGAGATATAAAACATACCCAATTAAGAATACCAAATCATTATTCCCATTAAACTTCCAATTTAAGAAAATTTTAAATTTTCAATCACTCATTTTAATCATTCATCAATAAACATTCTATTTATTATATATTTTATTAGAAATGCATTTCACTCATCAATCAAGTACACATGACTTGGGTAATAATAAATCTAAAGTACTATGGAGTCAATATATATGCTTGAAATGTCTATACATATACATATAAAAATAAAACCAAAAATATCATGAGGGAATTTCTTGTATATTCAAGTGAAACTATTGGTAAATATAGGTGGTTTTTCATTGAAAATTAAACTCAAATAGTGAACTTTGAAGGAGGAATTTAGAAAGAATAATTCCTTATATTCAAGAATATTCAATGGAATGAATTCCTCAATCACCTCCTATACAAAATAAAACATTCCTAAATTCCTAATTCTCTTTCAAAATTTGGTCCACAATGAAAACTTGTGGTGAAATTGATATTTTTTCATAAAATTTTCCATTTATAATTTTTTTAGTGACACGTGTTTAAGAACATGTCACACACACTTGGATGTTAGATATACTAGCACCTCAACCCCACTATAAATATCTTAAAAACATTTATTTTAATAGTTAACACATTAAGATGAATGTATTTACAGTTAACATTTATTTCATGGTATACAAAATTTCAACCTTTTCCATTCTTTTCCTTTTTGTATATCCTTTTATATTTTTTCAAAATATTTATGATTCCACATTTATAAAAAATAATTTATGAACCCTCCTAAAAATGAAAATTGATCCCCCAACCACCATTCAATGCATTATTACCCATAGGTACCATGAAATACCCACCTACAACATTATAACTCACGTTAATAAATAGGATATTAACCTTAATGAATAAGGGTTTGAAGGAAACATTGGATTCTAATTAGGAATCCTATAATGTAATCCATTATTTCTAGGGGATTCTTAGAAGAAAAAATGTTTTGTAGTTATTAACATCAAATAGGTTAAAAAGAATAAATTTTTCTCATAATTCAAATTAATGTGGTTTAAAATAAGAATTCTTAAATTAGACTAAAAGTAATGTAATGGTGGTGGTGTATACCCCATGCTGATTCATGAATAATGTTATGAAAATAAATATTTAATAATTTTGGATCATAGCCCTCTTGATATTGAGAAATATGAAAAAATTTAATCATGTCATATATTGACCAAAAATAAAAAAATTTCCAAAAAAATAGCTTCTAATAATCAAATTCTATAATTGAAATCATATCAGGAATCATTGTTAATATTTAAAAAAATAGGAAAAAGAGTATGCATTTTGAAATTTTCCATATATATCTCCAACATTTATGTGAACAATAAATAAAACATTCCAACATTAGAAATTATACACTCCAAGTCTTACTATAGCCATGATAAGTGAATATAACGTAAAATATTTAATGAAATTTTTGGTGAATAGAATTCAGCTCAGTTCATTCAATAATTCACCTTTTTTACTCTTAAAAATGATAAAATAGTGAATTTAAAGAATGATGGAAGTAAGTAAGAGCAACACCTCATTTATTGAATCCTTATACGTTTCTCACCTTCCATTGTTCAAGCTCCTTACATTTTATTAAAACCTATAGAATCATAATAACCATGTAAAATGGTTTTTTGTATAATTTTACCTATAAACGATAATGGATTTGACTATGAGAAGTGTTCTTAAACTAACCTAATTTACAAAAACAAATATAGAAAATAATTTAAATTAGACTACCTCCCATAATATTGGTCTTTAAATTATTTATTATATACATTTAATTGGTGTAATATAATCAATGAATCCAATATAGATATTTTTTTTAGATTTAAAAAAAATATTAATATGGTTATATGGTGTCATATGTTTTCTTTTATTTATTAAAATCCTTTTTAAATAGATTTTATTTTGACTGAAATAAATCATAATAAACTTCAAAAAAATCAAATAATGTAGATTATTATTATACTACTATATCTCCCTTCATTCTATTGAATGTTTCTATTAATCATTCTATTTCAGTAACCCAGTCCTCTATTTCTTGTCTTGGAGTTCATTTTGATTTGATAATACCAAAAGGATTAAAATTTCCTCCACCCCATCATATTTATTATTCCTATCATACAATTCATCAACATATTAATATACATAAATATATTCTTTACCTCCATCAACTATTGTTCATCCTTATTACTTGGAAATTTTAGCAAGTATACTAAATTATTCTTCATTCACTATAGATTACTTATTCATTTTTCATTTTATAATTAATACATGATTTTCATCATCACTATTATTTTATTCTAATTCTAGAGGATATTTTTTAGTGAAGATATCAATTTGATTAGTAGGTTCACTTTCCTACAAAACTTCTCATTAATTATACTTTTTAAAATCACTAATAGATCTAAAGGTTTTAAAATCAGGTTTCTCTATTTCATATTTTATAGTTTATTCATCATCAAATAATTTACCTTGCTCATAGAATCCCAAATTCTCTATTTAATAGAAAATATAGAAATATAGTTATATTTTCATCTCTGGGATTATCTTCTCTCTTAACAATGACTTATTTTGAGACTTCTATCATATTATTCATTTCTTCATCTCTTAATAACATAATGATGGGATGTTCTTGTTCCTATTTTATTATTAGTGGCTTGTCCTTCTTCATTAAAGATTCATTAATTTTACTACATTCAATATTATCCTCAAACTCTAAATACACATCAATAATATTCACCATTGGAACTAAATATGCCTCTTCATTTTTCTATTAAACCACATTTACATCATCCACATACTACTTCTTTTTTTTCACAACTCTTAGATAATATATTTTATAATAAATTACTCATAATTGAATTAAAAATTTTATCCATTTGGGTAAGAGGTCATCCATCTTCTCTTATTCTTGAAATTGTCTATCGTGCTAGTTTAACTTAATATATTTATTCTCAATAGTCCCCATGTTGATATCTCTTAATTTTTCCAATATAACATGCTCATTATGTGTTTGAAAATAATAATCATCTTGGTAGTGATACTCATACCATGGTTTTCCTTGTAACCATTAATATTTAGGACCTCCTAAATTGGGTTTTAAATTGGATTCATTTCATTTTTGAGGTTGATATCCATCGTATCCATGTGAATATGATTTATCTCAACCTTTTATTTATTGTCATCACCATCAAAATTTTGTTCCACCCACAAATTTAACTCTTTTTGGTGTATAGTGTACTCTATTGACAGTGTGGAATGACATTAATATAATGTGTATACCATCCCACATAACATAAAAAATAACTATTAAAAAAAGGAATAAAAAACATTTCCAAATAAACCTAATCTAAACCTGAATAAAATTAGTAAAGATAAATGGGAATAAATGTCTTGATCTAATAAATTGATCTCAAGTAATTTTATAGTTTCTAATACTCCTTGAACATTTTAAGGTATCCTTGATTTCTCATGGTGTATTGTTAGTCACCCATGATTAAATATATGTTTCAAAATTTTAGGCACATCAACCAAACTAACTACTATATTTAGAAATAGATGAAGATCAAGGTCAAACCAGTGAATAATTAGAAAGGCCAACTGTGACTATAACTAAAATTTAGGTATTCATGATCATTTTAGGATCACGAATCATAATTTTATAGAAATTAAATTATCCTAATAAAATAAATACTAAGAAAACAAATGAGGTGAATATTTAACAAATAATGTGTTAGGATATAGTTCTAAAAAGAAGTATCTTAAAAGAAACAATTCATCATCACTCACAAAATATTCTAATAAAATATCAATATAATCATTAATTATATAAAATAATATCATATAAAATTACTATCCAAACTACCTTATCATTTACACTACCATGATCTAAAAAAGGAAAATAACTTGATTACCTTATGTTGAATAAACTTCTAGGAAAATACTACAATATTTTATTCATGGTTTAATAACATTAATGACACTAGGTTTCCATAATTATTAATCAATTTGGTCAATTATTCAATAACAAAATAAATATAACAATACATAAAAACAAACTAAGAAATGATATACCTATTTCACATGTAATGAAGAAACATGAAATATTGGTACTCACCCACTTTTAGTGAATCCACTCTACTCTAGATTTAGTCAATGATTGTTGAGTTTTATTTGATAATGAATAAACCAAACACCATTATAGAGAGAATAGATAAGAGATAATGAACCTAAAATTTAAATACACTAAAGAATATATCATATTTATGAAACGTAGGAGAACTATATAAAAACAGAAATAAAATAATAAAAAAAAGAATAAAAGACATATGATACATTATACATCCCCCTTGATGAAAAACTAGTATTTCCATCCATAGATGTTGACAAATGAATTCTCCATGTGGTCAAACTCCCCTCTTGATGCCTTCATGTTGAGAAAAAATCCATGTTCATACATGGTTTATTACATCATAAAATCTAGTATTTGGGAATATTTTAAACTATTTTATTCTAATAATTTTGGTAAAGAGTGTGGTTTATGGTGTAAATAACATAATCAAATTCACTAATAATTTTTGTATATGGTTACATGGGGTGAAAGATATATAATATTTTGGGTTTTTCAATCACCTAAAAAGTCAACACTTTTATCTCATCCAACATGAAAGGAAATGATACCCTTGTATCTCAATGGATCTCCCTTTGATAAATAACATTTTAAGAAACAACAACTATGGTGGGAGAAATAGAATTTCTACAAAATCTCATTTTATATGACTCATGGAAATGGTATGCATATTCCTAACATAGCCTCCTAGAATATATATGAACTCTATAATTACACATATTCACTAACTGTTAATGACTCGTAAACACTTCTTGTTGTGAAAGTTTATTCCTTACAGCACAGACTCGGTACATCATGTATGGATTTTTTATTCTATTACTATATTATTGGTGTAGTCTTAATAGAGATTCATTGAAATTATTTTTCCACTCTAATGGTGTATTTTCCAACCTATGATCTTTAGAATGATAGTGGATCATCTCCCATTAACCTATATATTCCATTTCCACAAAAATGTGAATTAGTCAACCTTGATCACCCACGGCACTCCCATGGAAGTACCAATCTCTTAAAGAATATGGTAAATAAATCCCAGGAACCCACTATAATCTGTATTAGTCGACTACTGCAAAACAATTACGCTAGTATAACATGAGATGAATCTTTTTTAAATCCCAAACACATAATTGAAGTGTTGACTCACATCACCAAAATATCATTCTTTTTAAAAGTAAAAATTACCCTATATAAAAATTTGATTCATGGTGTAAATTTTATTGTTATATGGATTAATAGTATATATAGGTGAGTCTGGGTAGTTTATCTCCATATTGGGGTACAAATAAATTCCTTGGATCCCCTAAACTTTCTACCCTACATTTTCATTCTATCCTAGTGCTTCCATATACTTTCTCATGTGTACTTTATGCCCACCTCTCTCTCATATCCAATAATGTGGTTTATTTCACTAGGTACCTCAAGATGTATGGAATGAAATCTTATTGTGTAGGATATAGATAGACAATATTTTATCATCTATTTATTTCCCTTTTTAATCCTGTGTAACAGAACTTCCATGAAACATTGAAAAACTCATGATATCTTCAAAATAATTCATTTTTCAAATAAAATAACTAGAAACACATATAAAATACCATAAAAATATAAATAAAAATTAATATGTCACATCATCAATTTTTATTCATATTATTTTTATCTTAGTTCAAGCTACATAATTTTTTAAATTATTATAAAATTCAAGAATATAATCACTTAAAACGTCTTTTACATTAGATTTTTTTATTGGATCATAACTAGGATAAACACCACTATTGAACTCTTTTTTGGAAAAAAAATGTTCAGGAAAAAACAAAAAAACACATATAACAAGGGAAGACCAACATTTCTCATTAATTTTTTCAATTCATTTAGAATACAGTCAAAGAAAAAATACATTAAATCAAGACTGGATGGGTTTTAAATTGTGTTTTTGTAACATCTATACATGTTTTAACATGATTGTAATTTTCACAAAATGATGTCCAATGATTTTCAAAATAAAATTTATCCTAATATTCATGTTCTAGGGGTTGTGGTGTGATATAATCACACAAATCACTTTTTTTATATTAAATATTATAAGTTATCAAATGACCTAAGAATACATAACATAAAAAATGTAGTCAATATAGAGAAACTAAAGTTCTCATGGGGTTATTACTATAATGTGAATCTTAACACTATGGAATGTCCCCATCTATTTTATTGTGATAGACCATATCCATAAATCCTTATTCATTAATAGAATTATTTTACCATGAGATCAACATGACTAAACTATGATATATTTTCATTATAAAAACATTCAAACAATTAAAAATATTCTCCACTATACCCCATCTCAAACCACTAACTCAATGTGACACAAAATGAAAACAAATCTAATATGACAGCCTAAATTTGAAACTTTCTCTATCTTTATATTTTGTTTTTAAATAATACATAAATATATAACAATATATACATCCAAATTTAAATTACATATTCACTATTATATAATTATTCCATTTCATACTTCACATCCTACCACTCAAGCATCAACATAAACTTACTCAAATCTTAAAAATCAACATAGTTTCCCTAAAAATTATTTATTAAAATTTATGATCAAATTATTAACTTAAAATTCAATGGATATGATTTTCCTAAATTTAAAAAACATGATAATAAATAATAATCTCCCATTGAAATGAATTTAATATAGTTCAAAACCACTTTATTAAATTGTATTACCTTATTTACACACTAATTTCCATAAATTTTAAAAAAGTAATTAAAAAAATCTCTATGTCTATATGAGTCAATTATATATTGGGAAAATAATATAAAATGGATTATCACACAATGTTGTCAATTTTTTATGATCATGGTCATTGAAAATTTTCTTCTCTAAATACAAAACTACATTGTTTATCTCTACTCATAAAAAAACCCAAAATATCTCTATAACTTTATATGTGACCCCATGGATCCATTATCCTTTTTCACATAAAATATTTACTTGATCATCTTATGAAATAAAAATATTACCCAATTGTATAATTATTTAAAATATCTAGAGAGAATTTTTAAAACCACCACATGTTAAGGAATTTTTCTAAAATACGAGTTCACACTAATACCTCTTGAACACAAGATAATATATATACTCAATAAAAAAAATATTCCACTAGATGATGAGTAAAAATAATACATATTTTCAAAATTTTATACTCACCATTATCATCTATAATGGGATAATTAATTTAAATTGTTTTATGATACACTATTTTATTGGGCTTCTTGATCAACAAATAGTAGTCTTTTATCACATCTAATCTAGCTACTTAACAATAGTATCCAACAAAATTTAAATCTACAATTAATGATCAAAATTTTTTGTATTTTCAATCTAATATGTCTCTATCCCAGTCTATATTTGAGTAACAACCAAATCATTTTCTTCTACTACATTGAAAAATATCAAAAATTTATTATTCCATAAATGTAAATCTTTATTCATTAAGTCACTTAGTGTACCTTTTCCTTATAAAATTACTATTAGTATATTATGAAACATATGATATAAAGATTATATAGAATTTGTTTTAAATTTAATAAGTTACATATAATTATTAAATTAAATATTGATTTCACTTTCATTCTATCCTCATGCTTAAGAATACTAGTTCCAACCAATATTATTGTTGATATCATCTTGAATCATGATATTAAAAACCATTTAAATAACTATATTACACACCACAACTATGTGTTAGATTTTTTAATTCTATATTAAGTTCGTATATCATAAATATTTAGGACAATTACTCTATCATGGAAATATGAAACTGTAATTTCTTTATATTTATATTCTTTTTAAAAATATTTTATATGTTTATATCAAATTTAATGTTATACACATACAATATCACTAGAAAACACTTTTTTACTATTATTTTTTCATAAATATCATGATGAAAACCTCCTCATATAATATATATATTGTTATTTATGTATCCAATATTTAATATAATTTTTAATGTATATTAGTGAAGCTATATAGATCATTTTTTAGAAATATAAAATTTTTATTACTTAACACTAAATTGATATCCCACTAGATATATGATCTAGAACACATCATTTAGTTCACCATTTTATAATTCAAAATAAATATAAATTTTATAAACCCTGAATGTCCTTTCATCCACTACCACTAGGAAAAATATAATAGGTATGTACCTTTTTTATAGTGAGAATGATTTGATGATATAAACTCCATTAATATGAGTACAAATTTTATATACCAATACACCATTATTCTATACCACTCATACATGTTTGTAAAAATATTATTTGATTATCCACTTTATACAATTCACATTGGGATTTTTTTGTCTATCTATAATCTCTTATGTCGAGTTTTTTGTAATTTCGTCCCGCTTTTTATTCATGAATTTCATCCATGATACAACCTTACCTATGTCATTTAATATTGAAAATTCATTATATATTACTACATTAATGAACATATTATATTACATTTTCAATTTCTAAATTGGAGAATATTTTCCTACTGTAATTTTATTTTTTTTTTAATAAATTATTCTCCATTATGTTTGAGTCAAAAATTGATACTCATTAGTGGCATGTTCCACTTTTTATTAAAATTCATAATCATAATTATTTGGTAAATTATTCACTTATATTTATTTATCAAACCCATTATAGTCCTCTTTCTGAACAATGTAATGAATTACTTGAAATATTGAATTTTTTTCTTATGTCGTGGTGGATAACTTAGAGATAATTTTTGTAAAATATAATTATTACACTTTCTAAAATGTTTAAAGACCATATATTTAGATTTGTATCCTATTAATATTATTTCTTCTATTTTATGTCTATACATAACCTTATTTAATTTTTATTTTAGATGATAAAATAACTTTTCAGTACGTTCAAATGTTTCATGGAAGGTTTCCAACCATTTCTTATATTATAGTGTATCCTATTTTCTCTTAAGAGAAGCACTACCCCGTTCTTGTATTAAAAATCAACTTATACAGGATACTTATTATAATTGATATATATTCCCCTATAAATTATGAATATTTTTTGCATGTTTGTTTCTATGTTATTGTTCAATTCCTCAAAAATTTATTGTTGTTGGGGCATTACAATTGTAACCTCTTGCATTATTATATATGTTTCCATAAAAATTAACATAAATTATTCTTTGTTGAGTTCTACTATCCAATCCTAAAATAATAATTTTTTTATTATTTGATTATACACACTTATTTATAATTATTTAAGATATTTCATATATATATTCATATACCACATAAACTTATAATACTTTATTCTATTTTATTGAATGAAAAATTTCATGAAATATTTTTCTCCATGAATTATGGAATAAATAATTGGATGTTATACATCATTTGGGACCAAATATTATATATTTTATTCTTCTTATTATATTAATTATAGGTGTTTCTCAATAAAATTATCCAAAAACAAGAATTAAATTTTTTCTTCAAATCTTTTCAAATTATGGAAATCAACTATGGCCCTTTGATTGAAGATATTTTCTAAACATTCCAAATTTATGTTAACAATCCATTGAGGTAATAAGTTATTTTCTTCATTAACTTTGTATTTAAAGGATTTATTTCTACCCACCTAATTCTAAATTATTATTTTGTTATCTTCTATATAATATAAAAATTCTATCTAATCTATTAATGTTATTTTCATTACGGTTGAATGTAAAATTCAATCCTGAGTCATATAATGTACTGAAAATTAAAAAAATCATATACAATATTCATAGAGAACATTTTCATTTTAAAATTCAAATGTATCTATATAGTTTTTATCACATTCTATGATCTTCATTTCTCCTTATTTTCTAATATAAATTATTTTATTAATTCTTTAATTCCAATTCATAAGATAAATCATTTTTTTAATTATTTGGGATGAACACCCACTATCACTGATCCAAAAACTACTCTTCATCAGTGAATTTAATGAAATTTATACATATATAACATTATATTTCTTATTCAATATATTTTATTTCCATTAAAATCCAATATGAGTTAAAACATTGGATTTTCACTTTTTAATCAATTGATACATACAACCAAATCACATACATCTTCTTATAAAGGCTGATATCTATTTCTCAAAGTAATTGTGTTGTATTTCCTCTTATTGATCCTATTATATCCTTTATATCTATATATTTTATTCTTTATATCATATAATTAATTGATTTAGTACCAATTATTGAGTGATTAAATAAATATCCATTGATTAAATTTAAATTTAATTATAAAATATATGTTTCAAATCTATTTTCCTGATATCAAAGTTAACGATGATTCAAATAACAATCTCTTTATTCAAAGAGCATCTTCATGTCACCGATATTTCTTTAAAATTGTGACTTCATCGTGAATTTTTTTTAAACAAAATTAATCTTCGTAGATATCTCAAAAATGTGAATGTATACTTATATATTGATATTATTTTGATTATTGTGAGCAGTCCCTAGTTCCCACTTTAGATATATATATTTTAACATTATTTATTAGTTTTTAATGTTTCAACCTAAAATCCAAGTTATTTTTTATGAATAAAATTTTTTATTTTGGTATTCCACACCTATTCAACTCTTCTTTTTCCTCGTTTGACTCATTCAATTAGTATAGGGATCTATTTAACTACATCGTCATAATTAAATCAACTGAATTCATTTCAATCCCATTTTTTCTTAGTGATACCAATTCCTCCTAAAGTTCTTGATACATCGTTGTTTTCTCATCACACTATGAGTTTTTAGGAATTATGTTTTTCAAATAATTTAAATATATTTGATGCATTTCATTATATGAAATTCCAAGTTAATCTTGTATTACATGCAATGATAAGTTTTAACAAAACCACAATTTATTATTAACATAGTTATTTAAACACCACCATTATAATCTAGACATTAAACATATCAATATTATAGTAATAAAAAATTTAAAATAATAATCATAATATTTTTATAAAAATAAAAACATATCTATAATAAAATACATAATTTTTAGTAATATTTTTATTTGTTTCAAAAATACTATTTTCTAAAAAAAATATCTTTTTTTTGAATAATAATAAAATTAATTTTTGAAAGTTTTATAATATTATTTTGTTAAAATAAAATTCTTTTTTTATTTATAATTTAAAAAAATATCTTGAGGTGATGTTTTTGGATATTTCTGAAAAGTTTCAAATTTGGATGAACAGTGAAAAATATTGATTTTTAATTGAAAACTGCCTTTTTGTTAAATTTATTTGTCAAGTTAAATTATATTTAATTTTTTTTTTCAAAGTTACATTAGTTAAATTATAAATCCATTAATCCAATTTAATTCATTGGAATAATTTTATTATTGATATTGGATATAAAAAATAGTAAATGTTTGATAAGTTTCTCTTTAAAAACCCACTTTCTCATCATCTATGGGGTTAATATTAAAATAATTTTTACACTTATTTAAGTGGAGTTTTTAAAAATAGATTTTAAATTTGTAATCATAATAAATTATAATCCATACTATGTATAACTTAATTTTTTACCAAAATTTATAGTGAATGTGGTAAAAATTAATTACAATAGTTAAGGTAAAAATGGGTTTATTGGGGGTTACACTAAAAAACGAGGGTAAAAATAACCTATAAACTTATATAAAAACTATTTTATATAACTATTTCTACTATTAATTCTCTACTTTTCTATAATGGTCCATTTTTTTGAATATTTTGGCATATTAAAAATGTGGGATCACTCAATTAATTCCAAAAATACAAAGTGTGTAATCTCCCCCACACATAAAAGGCCACTCCTTCTCCTCTCTTCTTCAGACTTTAAAAACCTTTTGGTTCAAGAAATATTGATCAAATAAATTTCTAATTTCCCTCCACTCATAAAATAATCCTTATTATGGGATGATATCCATCCAAGGAAAGCTTTTAGTGTAGCCCTATGGACGGTACTCGTGGATGAGGTAACGTTCATCAATTAGTTTTTTTATTTCTTCCTACACACCCTTTAATTATTATTATTATATAAATTTTTTATAATAAATTCGGTATCTTAAATATTATAATATGTTTTTATTTTAATGAAATAACCTTCAACCATCTCTATTTTTATCAAATGGCTTATAAAATCATCATTTGTATTTGCAGCAGATAATCACCACAAGAAGCAATGTCATTCACTTTTCCATTAACACCAATCAAGACATGTAAAAATGATGGAATTGTATTTAATATATTATATTTATGTTATTTATGATTTTATAACCATTTTTGAGTTATTATATCACACATTGCTTCATACTCTTCATTTTTGGGAATACGATAACATCGTTCATGTGTGACGGACTACCATCTCGTGAAATGATGTGATTCATTCATGCTTTACATGGAATGTAGGAAAGATGGGTTTAATAAAAATTTGAAATGTATATGAAATTGAAATTATTCTTTAATTATAATATATTTTATATAATTTTATTTATTTCATCTAAACACGATAAATAAAAAAACAGCATACATGTGTACGTACAACCTATCATCTCCAAGAATGGTGTATTTCAATTCCAATCAATAAGTTTCATAGTTTTGTATAAATAAATATATATAATTAAATATTTTATGTTTATATCATTTTTCTCATTTTTTATATGATTAAACCATTATCAAATTAAGAGGACCAAAAAAATAACAAGTCAAAATATATAAGAAAAACAAAGCGGTTATTACACAAAAAAACATTAACATGAAATTGTTAATAAACATGTAATAAAAAGTCATAAGAAAATAATATATGGTATTATATGTATATGAATATGGTTATATGTTATATTTATAATAAATTTTTATTTATTATTTAGGAATTTTGACCATGTGTGATGGAAGTGAAGACTTATGGTAAGGGATTTTGGTCTCAATTTCCCTTCTTTGACACATACGTTATGTTCTAAACCTATATTCTTCGATGAGGAATATATGCATCCCATTTAACATATTATATCAATAATTTATTCATTGTAATTATATTTGGATTATTGTTTTATGTTATTACTTCATGGGTCTTATGAATCAATGTTACCAAAGTGGTAAAGATTTTATATCATAATCACATCATTTATCAGGATTGTTCATGATTAAATATCCAATGTTTTGATATCTCGATCTAAATATAAATAAATATCATTATTTTTATTCTCCTTTTGTTATTCAGGATATGTTTCTGTAAGATAACCACTTTTCCATTCCGTAGTACTTAATATAATTAAAAAAAATTAAAAAAAATCTAACTTTATTTCCCTCTTTGGTTAAAAATTTGTTTTCGTCCAAAACCATGTTTTCTAATGATGTTATAAAAAATGTTTTATTACTCACTTATTATTTTTAAAATACATTTTTACACATTTTTTAATATTTAAAACATGTTTTTAAAAGGAATATTCTAGTTGTTTTCTAAACAATGTTAGTTTTATTTTACCAAAAATGTTAAAGGAACCTTCAATTTAACATGTACGAGATGAACATAATTTTCCAATATCATGACCAATAATTTTTTAGAAGAATCATTTATAATTTTTAAAGTTTATTATCAATGAATTTTTTCTTAAAAAGGCTCTATTTTTTAAAAAACTTTTTCAAAGTGAAATGGATTTTTTTTCAAGAAATGTTTTATTTGATCAAAATCATTTTACATATAAGATTACATTATTTGATGTTACTTATGCCTTAATGTGGATACTATCTAAGGATACCATTATTATTCTTTCTCTAAATGGTTTATCTTTATAATGGTAAGATGTCTATGAAACCCATTTCTCTTCCCCATGTTATACCCTTATAATATTCTTATACAAGACACTTCTTTTTTCGGGGTAATGCGATGATGATTATGAAACCTATTTATTTTGAATAAGTTATTATATGATGAAATTTTTATGAAACTTATGTCATTAAATGGGTTATGATATTATAAATGTTTTATGAAATTATTGTACACATAAGTATGATATTCATTATGTGACAGGTATGACCAATATATCCCTCCAATGCATTGCATAAAGATTTATATCTCATGAGATATATAATTCTTCAATGAAGAGTGAACTCGGTTCAGTAAGATGGGGCTAGAATGGGAAGTGAACATGGTAAAATAATATAGAGATAGAATAGGGAGTGAATCCAGTTCAGTAAGACATGAATGGAATAGTGAGTGAACCTAATTCAGTAAGGGACTTTGTCTACTATAGTGGCCTTGGAAATAATACTTGGATAATATGAAAAAAAAAATATACTTTTGTGTATGCCATAAATTCCATTTATTATTCTAATTTTTTTCTCTCATAGATCATTTTCTTTGTTTCCCTTATGATTTATGTCTTATGAACTAACAATCATTATTCTATTACTCGATATTATGATCTTTTATATATATGGTTTGGTTTTAAAATTTTATTATAATGTTATCATACCCTTGTGTTCATGTTATTTTATTTATCTCCCTTGTTTACCCTTGTTAAACATATGATATCTCCTTTTCTTATGTTTCCTTTCCCCAGGTTATGAAGATATGTATTATGTGTGATATCTCTAAGAAGCATAATATATGTAAAGAACATAGTGGGAGATGATTTATCTCACTTATGGACTAGTTTTTATGTTTCTATATTTCCAAATAAACTAAACTTTTATGGTTCTTAGACATGTGTGTGTTTGATGTAATAATTATTAATAAAAAATGATTTAATATCTATATATATATTCTTGGTTCATTATAGTTGGTATTTGAGATATATTTAGTTAACCTTTCTAAACTATGATGAGAAAACCATAGGGATATCCTTAATGAGAAGTTTACATATAAGTATAAGGATGAGTCAAAGAATCAGAAAATGTCTTGGAATTTTGGTTATTGATATATTGAGTAGTTTCCAAGAAATTACATCATTTCCTAGATGCTACATGAAGTTGTGGCCTTGTAACATATGTACCTATGGGTAACAACCATAAAAACCCATATTATGGTAGACTTTATCAGGAACTGGTGTATGACAGTAGGCCTTGCTGGACACCTAGTTTCACACTCTCGGGTGATATGCTTTGAAAATTCAGAAAGTCTTTATGAACTATCATGAATGATTTAAATATATTATGACTATGAATAACCTATTATAATACTAATGCTTCATATATTTAAGAATAATTTGTCATGAATTAGATATACTATAAGTTATTTTTTGTTATTTTTTGGTTCCACATTATGGTTAGTGTTTCTTACATTATGATTTTTTGGTTTTATTCAATGAATGGAATGTAAAGGAACTATGTTAATACTATGTGGCATGGATAATGAAATTATTTTCCTCCTAAGTATCCCAACATTATAGGAGATGGAATCAAAAACCTCATTGATATGCTCACACAAATTTCTCAATCTATGAGTATTTTTGTACTTCTAAATGACCAAATGAGCAAAAAACATTCTATTGAGTCCTTCATGAGGAAACATCTACCTTCTTTTAGTGGGTCGTATGATCCAATAGTTATTGAACAATGGATCTGTACCACTGAAAAGTGGTTTTTCATTCTCTTATATTCAAAAAATAAAAAAATACATTTTGGTTCTATAATATTTGTAAAGTGAACAAGATCAAACATGGAAACTTATCAAAAATACAAAGCAATAAGTTGAAATTTACTCCATGGATTGGGATGAGTTCAAGAAATTATTTTTTAATCAGTACATTCCTCATATTCTCCATATGAAGATTAATAAGGAGTTCATTGATCTAAATAAAATGGTTTATGAATCTTTTGGTACATATGAGTAAAATCATATAAGACTTTTGATGTAAACTTTAGGTATTATCATCCAACTTAGAAGTAAGGTTGATCGATTCTTTGGTGGGTTAAAACCAATTATCTAAAGGGATTTATCCATAAAAGACATCAGTAGCTATGAATATATTGTTAAATGTACTATCAAGGTGGAAATATAGGTTATAGTTACGTATCAATATAATGTTTTTGATAAGAAAGGTAATATGGAATTCAAAGGAAAACATAAAAACCATGTATAGAATAAGATGAGATTTAATTTCTATAAAAATTATGGAAGGAAACATAGAGGAAATTTCATTAAGGGGACTAGTAAATTTTTTTAGTGTGGAAGGGAAGGTCATTGAGAAATTTATTGTGTAGGATATGGAAATAAGTCAGATAATAATGTGAATAGATTGAAATATGCACAGAATGTGCCATCTATACCTCAGTGTTCAAGTATAAGGAGAATGGGCATTATGTTAACCATTTCTTAAACCCAATTTTTTATAATTATGATCATAATTAGCAACATATTAAGCTAAGGATAAGGGAAAATCTCACTTGATCACTATTTATAACAACGGTTAAAATAGAGATGTGGTGAAATGTACACTTACCATCTAATCTAGAACTATGATTGTCTTAATTGACTCTGGATATACCCATTCTTTCACATCTGAATAATTTTATATGGGTATCAAGATTCCACCCAAATGATTATATGTAGGGTTTTCAGTGAGAAACCCTATTGGTATGGTGATTGTATCTCAAGTTTACAATTCCACTCTATTATTAAATTCTTATCATTCTTCCTCTTGTTGAATTTTATGTCATCCGAGGCATGGATTAGATTTCTCTACATAATTTATATATCAATTTTGAGGAAGGAATGTCATGTTTATTATTCCAAACCAACCTACAAACATATATAAATGCGATGATAGGTACAAAAATTTTATGGATATCACATTTATTGTATGGGTCTTGATTCCCATTAAAAGGGTTGTTTATATGAATGGATTGGGGATAATCTTAATATATATAATATTCCAACAGTGCTAGAATTTGTTTATATGTTTCCAAAAGATATTTCTATCCTTCTAGAAAAATGTGAAGTTAATATCCCAATATAACTCATACCTAGTTCAACAAAAATTTTAATGAATCCCCATATAATGACCTCAATTGAGTTGTAATAATCCAATAAATAACTCCAGGAGAACCTTGAAAATGGATCAATTCAGAAAAGTGAGTCACCTTAGCGCACACATTTTTTTTAAAGAAATATGGTTTGATGTGACTCTTTATTTATTATCATGAGTTGAACAAGATCATAATCAAGGAAATGTATCATCTACCCCATATTAATGGCCTATTTGATCAACTGCACGAAGCTCAATACATTTCCAAGATTGACCTTTATTCTGGACTGCAATAATTTATTCTCAAGTAGTACATACCCAAGACAGAATTCCGTACATGGTATGAATACTATGAAAATATAGTTATTCCTTTCAGTCCTACTAATTACCCTTATATCTTCATGAATATTATAAATAGTGTCTTTGGATATTACCTTGATAATTTTTTTGTAGCCTTTATAGATGATATTATTATCTATTCAAAGTGTAAGGAAGATCATGGATACTACTTGAGATTGGCACTAAGTACCCTAAGGAAAAAAGAAACAATATGAAAAATTTACAAAGTGTGAATTTTGGATGCAAAAGGATTTATTTTTAGGTCATATAATCTCTAGTGAGGGTATATCAGTAGATCCATCAAAGATGGTGGTTATTGAACATTGGCCCATACCAACCATGGTGAATGAGATCTATAGTTTTCTTAGTTTATCTAGCTATTATCGATAGTTTTTATGGAATATCTCATCACTATCTAATCCTATGACCAAGGGAGTCTGGTTCCCGTAGATAGTTGAATGTGTGAAAAAATTCAAGTAACTAATGAGAATATTAGTCAGTAAACATATACTTACTTTACCTTATAGTAGATATGGATTTGTAATCATTAGTGATGATTCTAATAAGGTATTGGAATTTTTTCATATATAAAATTTCATGGATGTATATTATTCCTCATGAAAATTTAAGGTCCATGAGAAAAATTATCCAAGTCGGGATTTGGATTTATTTTCAGTACTTTTTTCATTAAAAATATAGAGGCATTATATTTATAGAGAAAAGTTTGATATATATACTCACCAAAAAAGTTTAAAATATATACTCACGTAGAAGGTGTTTAATATATTCCAAATAATATGGTTAGAGCATATTATAGATTATGACTGCTTAATAAATTACCACCCTAGGAAAATGAACATGGTAGAAGGTGATTTGAGTCGAAAGGATCATGTGATATTTTCCATTATGATGATAAAAAAAGATCTAGTATATCTATATTTTTAAAATATAGATATGGAAATTTTTAAGGAAGGGGAAAAATATTTTCTTTATCAATTGATCATCCAATCATCTATTCAAGTGAATATTAAATAGGCGTCGAAGGAGGATATAGAGATTCAAAAGAAGGTTAAAAAATTTCCTATGTTTAACCTTGATCATGAGGGAAGGATATGGTTTTGGAACCATGTATGCATTCCATTTGTATCAGACTTGAAGAAGAAGTTGTTTGAGGAATATCATAGTTCTTCACTCTATATATTTCCTAAAAGTAGGAATATGTATATATATTTGAAATTATTCTTCCAGTTGAATGGATTGAAGAGAGATATCCCAAAGTTTGTATCTTATTTCTTGGTATGATAGAAAGTTAAGGATGTAAAACAAAAGTATAAGGGGTTTTTGCATCCATTACCCATACTAGAATGGAAATGGGAGAACATCACCTGGGATTTTGTCATTAGACACCCAAAATGCCTAAAGGCCATAATTCTATATAGTTTTTCATCGATGTAATTGCTAAGTCAATACACCACATCGCTATCATATAAGACTTCTCTCAAGATCATCTTTTCAATATATACATTAAGGAAGTGGTAATGTTTCATGGAGTACCATATTCCATTGTGTCTAGTTGTGAACTGAGGATTACATCAATGTTTTGGTGAATTCATGAAAAATATCTTGATACGAAGTTGAATTTCAGCAATGTGTATCATCCTCAAAAATATGGTCAGTCTAAAAAAACTTTTCAGACCCTAGAGGATATGTTGAGATCTTGTTTGATAGATTTTATAGGTAGTTGGAATCAACACCTTCTTCTAGTTGAGTTTACTTATACAACTGTCAAACCTAGACTTTTGTAAAAGTTTTATTTTATAATTTTATCTAGCATCAAAATATTTTGTTGAGGTCTGGGCCAAGCTCGATTGAAATTTTGTGTTTTTGTGGAAAATGACTATTTTGGGTTTGGTCGTGTCTGATAACAGGAAGGGCACAATCAAAGTTGTGTGGCTTCTCCAGGTCACCATGTAGCCAACCCAATGTTCGAAAGAAATTATTATCAATTAATTAATTTTTGGGATGAATGATAAAGTGATCGCACAATAAAACAATAAAAATAAAGTGAATTAATAGTTATTTTCATAATAATAATAATTATATTGTTTAAGAATGTTATAATTGTTGTTAATATTTTAATTAAGTTATTATTATTAATATTATTAAGATTATTCGTATTTTGAATATTTTATTAAGCTATTATTATTTTTGTTGTTGTTAATATAATTATTATTAAGTAATTTTTATTATTATTATTAAATTATTAATAACATTATTATAATTATTATTCTTAATATTATTCTTCTTATTATTATTATTTTTATAAAATTATTCATATTATATTATTATTATCATTAATTATTATAATTATAATTGAATTTATGTTTTACGTTTTTATATTTAGGTTTTATTTTTTTCCCTTTTCCTTTTATTTTTATTTTTTTCGCTTTCTCTCTTTTTTATTTTTCCATCATCCCCTCTTCCTCCCCCATCTCTTTTGTGTTTCACTGAACTACCCCTCCCAACCAAGCAGCGTGCCCTCTTCTCCCTTGGCCACTCTCCTGGCTAGTTCCCCCTTGGCCAGACTTCACACTGGTGACCTCGCACTGATTCTACTCTACTCCCCTTGTATTTCACTATCACCTCCCTCTCTTTAGACAGACCTCCTATTGGTGCAATCCCCTCAAGTTTCCCCCCTTGCCGGCATGACCTCTCGTGACCCCCTTAGCATTTAACTCCCCTTTGGTGTCCTTCCCCATGTGGGATCTACTTTAGTAAACTTCTTCCAACTTTGTGTAGGCTTTCAGGATAGGGTCTCATTGTGTTTAGGGTTCTATTTTTTGATGTTTTTTGGGTTTGATTTATTGAATTTTGTTTCTATTTTATCCTCGTCTGGTGTGATTGTAGTGTGATGGGGGTTTCACGCCAATTTTTGGGAATTTCAACAATAAAGGTAGGTGGTTCCATGTGTAATCATTATTGGGTGAATTACTTTTCTTGTTTAATTAATTTATTATGCTTCTTGATTAATTAATATGGTGCAAAATTAGTTTCTAATAGAGTTTATTATGTGTTTAATTTTTAAAATTTCATGTTCATTTGAATTTTGGTGTGTGTCTTTTTAAAACCCATATTGTATCATTGAAATGTGTTTTATAAAATGGTAAGTTATTTTATTAAATGATACAAGGGATGAAATTATATTTTATAATTTTATTGGTGTGTGTATGACCTTAAAAGAGAACTTTGAGTGGGGTATTGTGTGAAAAGTCTTTAGATACATCTTGTAATTATTTTATAAATTTCTTGAATTTTATATTAAAACATATAAAGGGTTTGAAACATTTTTTAGGGCTATTTTCGATTGATTATGATTGATAAAAGAAAATTTTGACATGTTAGTGGTAATATATAACATGTAACCCTTATTTGAGCACAAATTGGAATCTCATGTAGCTAAGAGGGAAGAATAGAACTAGTGTGCTAGTGATTCTAAATTGGCTTCGACTCGATTTCACTTAGCAAGATTAACAAAGATGACATTTAGTAAACATGTGATATGGTTTGAGACCACTAAGACTTGGGATTTGATTCCCCCTATTGGTTCATGCATGAGAATGTGGTTGGTTATGGTTCCTATACCACTTTTCCCTAATAGGAAAGGATCTAGGGTCCCATTTCTATCTAGTACCCATAGGGACTATCCTATGTTTAGTGCTCTTTGACAATGTTTCACTCACAATCATAATACTATGGGGCACATGAGGGTTAATTTGAAGTTAAAGCTGTTTTTATTTAAATTTCATTATTTTAAAAAAAATTCATTAAAATTGATTTCCCTTAAATTATTCTAGTATTTCATTTCATTCATTTATGGTGCAAGTATATTTTCCATATAATGTTTAGTGCATGGAATCTTTCTTTGGTGGAATCCTTTTGGGCACTACCACACACCCTCTATTCACATTTTTGTGTAAGTAGATTTTATAATGTTTGATATAGGTAAGAGTAAAGATTTTAGAGATGGTGGTTTGGGTTTTTATTTTTCTTTCGTTGTGTAGCATTGTGGAGATGGCTTAAGGGTAGTGTCATCTTTCTAGGTGGTGGTTTTTGAGTTGGTTTTTGGTCACCTTAACTTGTGGTAGCATTTTTGTTTTGGTTTAAACTGTGTAACTGATTTCTAAAAAAATATTAAGGATCTTTTGGTTTGAAATTTCAAATTTTTTTTATTTGTTATTATTGTTTGATTTATATTTTCATATTTGGGTAAACCATTTACACTTACTTTTTTTGATACCTGGGAACTTATTCTATCCCATGGGGAGTGGGAAAACCCTTTAGTCCTTATCAAGGACTGGGTCGGGCATCTATTGGATGAAGAACCAACTTGTTTTGTGAAAGGATTGTATTAGAGCATGGTTAACCCCTTTAAGTCATTTTATTTGGGATTGGTCTGGTTGGATTGGAGCTAGGAATGTCAGAGCTTATATTTTTGGTTGTGAGAAGGGTTCATGGAAACTACACCTCATGACAACCCTCGAGTCAACATGGGATTTTGGAACGTTGATTTAGATTATCCTCCAGGTGGGACGTGCAGGCTGTAGACTGTAAGTGGACACTATCTGGGGAAAGAAGTGGTTTGGTCATTATGTTTCTTATTTATGTTTGGTTTATTGATGTTTATTATTCTAGATGAAATTTTACTTTTCAGGTCTGGGTTATTAATGATGTTCTTATGTGATTTTTGCTTCTTGTAGCATCATGACTCCCCAGAGAGTTCCCTTAAAACCACAAGAAGAAACTGTAGAGATTCCTCCCTCACCACTTGATCAGATGTTGGTAGAAGTTGTGGTTGGTTCTATTCAAGATATAATACTTGGAAAAGATTCATATTCTACTCATGCTCCTACTCCAATTGGATAATATGAATCTAGTCCTAGGATGGAAACATCCTATGAGTTTTCAAGAATTATCCCCCTTCATTCCGAGGTAGAACTGAGCCTCAAGAAGCAGAGGAGTGGCTTGAGAAGATTGAGTGCATGTTTGAGATTATTAATAATCCTAAAGAAGTCAGAGAAAATTGAACCACGTTCTTTCTAGAGGGTCACATTAAAAGGTGGTTGGAATCTGTGATTCATGATGGGAAGCATGAGTAGATGAGCTGGAAGGACTTCAAGGAGATCTTCAACAACCAGGACGACCCTGATATCTTGGCGTATTCTAGATCCTAGGATTTCATAGATATTGTTCAGGGGGACCAGTCAAGGATAGAGTATGCCAACCTCTATTTTGATCTAGTTTGAAATGCACCTAAAATAGTCTCTAATGAATAGATGAAGGCTTAGAGATTTGAAATTGTTTTTTGACAGAGATCTATTCATAGGTATTTCTGTTTAAGTTGGAGACCTTTTATAATGTAGTTGATCAAGATTTTATGGTGTAGATTGACTGTAAGGAAAGGTATGATTCATTTTGGGATATGATAGTGTTTCGTAGTGTATTTCCATCTAAGAATAAGAGGAAGTATTATTAGAAAGGTATAAGGGTGGTGAGAACTCCGTACATCCTTCCAGGAAGATTTTTTATGTGGATTATATTGTAGGGTCTGTTGTGTTCCATTTGTGTGGAAAGAAAGGGAATGCATGACCTACATGTATATCTCCTCCTGGGTCCTATCACCGATGTGGGATTATGGTAAATCTATAGCTTTTTTCTAGGTGGAACACCCATATCATGGTGGGGTAGGATCTGTAGCTTCCAAGGGATCGTATGTTCAATTGGAACCGACCAAGATGGTGGGATATTAGTTTAGTGGTCATGTTTGAAGGACCATATCGTCTTCTTAGAAGATCCAAATTAGGACAGCGCTATATTTGAGCAATCATTCTCAAAAAGGTATTAGTAAACATCTTGTTGTGGTTTAGGAAACAGCTGGATCAGATACATAACCTTTGACATTTTAAGGTACCATCCTGATTTCATCTTCTATTGCAGCAGTTTTATTTGATACGGGTGCATCTATTTATTTTATCTCTACCCTTCTTAGGTAATCTTCTAAACTTACCCACTATGCTGATGTATTTTTCAATGGATTTGGTAACACCATGGGTTATAAGAAGGATCAAGGTCTGAGGTGACTATCTTGTGTGCTCTCCATGTCATGGGTTGAGATGGAGTGGGATTTCCTGGTCCTGGATATGGACCTTTTTGATGTAATTTTTGGCATGGATTGTCTAGTATACTTCCAAACACTGATCAATTTCTATTCGCAGTGGGTGTGTTTCACGACACCTAATGGTAATCCTCGATTATTTATTGAGGAATGGTATCCTTGGTCGGGTCGTGTGGGACCTCTACTTACATATTTGATAAGTCTTTCCTTTTATTTATCATCGATTGTACTGGTGGATGGTGGTGGTGCTCTTGGGGGTGGAGTGCCTCCTGTAGTGGATGAGTTCCCATAGGTATTTCTAGATGATTTATCGGGCTTACCCTTATAGTGAGACATAGAGTTCTTGATTTAATTGGAACTATGAAAAAAGTTATATATCTACTCTCATATCGTATATCCCCCAACGAATTGACTGAATTAAAGATATATATGGATGACCTTGAATTCAAATTGTGAATTTACCTAAGCATCTCTCCTTGGGTTGCGCCTTTTCTATTCGCGAAAAGGGTTGATGGATCTCTTCAATTGTGCATTGATTATCAAATGTTGAATAAGGTAACCATTATGAACAAATACATTTTTCCCCAAATCGGTGATTTGTTCGACTAGGTGAACGTGTAAATAGGAACTCCAAAATAGACTTGTTTTCGGGTTACTGCCATGTTTGGGTGAGAGAATCATACATACCAAAGACATATTTCTGATGCAGGTATGGCCACATTGAGTATTTCTTCATGCCTTTTAGATTGCAAAATGCTCAAGTGCATTTTACAGTGCTCATGAATAGGGTGATCCACTATTATCTCGACTCCTTTGTTGTGGTATTTGTGGATGACATCCTGGTTTACTCTAAACATGAGGAAGATCATGAGAATAATTTGTGGATTATATTGGGAACACTGTGGGATAATCCCCTTTATGTGAATATTTCTAAGTGCTCCTTTTGGATTAGGGGAGTGAAGTTTCTTGGACACATCATTTCAGATAAAGGGATTTCAGTAGACCCTGAAAAGATCGGTGCAATAATGTCTTGGGAATAGTTGAATAATGTATTTGAGATTAGGAGTTTTTTGTCCTGGTAGGTTATTATAGGATATTTGTTTGAGATTTCTAATGGATTTATTCTTCTATGACCGCACTCACCCAAAAAGGGCTGAGGTTTAAATGGAGACTAGAGTGTCAGGCATCCTTTGAGGAGTTGAATTTTTGGTTGATTACTACACCTACATTGATCCTATTAGAGTTTGGGAAGGACTACGTGGTTTATTGTGATACTTCAGGTATGGTCCTTTTCTGTTTCCTCATGCAAGTGGTGATTCATGCTTTGGAAGTGGTGATGCAGGCTTTGAATACATGGAATAACTACCTCTTTGGGGATAAATGTGTGGTCTACTCTAATCATTGGATCTTAGCCCACATCCTCTCATAGAAGGATATTAATATGATGTAGCTCCATTAGATTGATTATCTATAGGGGTTCGACTTTGATATAATATATACTTTGGGAAAGGGCAATGTGGTGGATGATACCTTGAGCAGAAAATTTTCAATAGAGGATTTGACGAAGTCCAGTGATGAATGGACCTTGATGGGGATATTTTCTGAGATGCACTTGGAGACCAAGTAGCACAGCGGAGGTGTGTTCTTGGTGAGTGTTAAGTTTCCTCATTATCTTCTACAGTTGATTCAACAAGAGCAGCCTAGTGATTATCTATGTAAGCAGTCTATGATGTTTCTTTATGGTGGGGAGACTTTTTCTGATTGTTCATTGTCTCCTAAGGGGATCTCGTACTTTAAGGGTCATGTAGTGGTGTTATCATCTCTGCGGAAGGTGGTGATGCAGGATAGCCAAAAGTCTCAGTGGTCTATCTATCCTTGTGAAACCAAGATGTATTATGATTTTCAACGGCAATTTTGGAGGCCAAGATTGAGGTGGTAAATAGATGATTCCATATTGATGTTTTATACATGTCATTAGGTAAAAGAAAAGCATCAAAGGCCCTCTGGTTTTCTTCAAGCATTTCCCATTCATACCTAGAAGTGGGATGAGGTCTCCATGGACTTAATTATTGGAATGGCTCATAAACCTCAGGGAAAGAAATCAATTTGGGTGGTGATTGATCATTTTACCAAATCAACCCACTTTATTCCAATCAGATATATTGCTAAAGTGGATGAGCTCAGCCAATTTTAAATTCAGGTGGTAGTCCGGCTTCATGGTGTATCATCAGCAATTATTTCTAACAAATACCTCTCTTAACCTCTTGGTTTTGTAAAGTCCTTAAAAGTTCATTGGGATCATAATCAAAATGATCATGTTATATCAACCTCAAATGAATGGTCAAACAGAGTGGGAAAATTAGATTCTGGAGGACATGATTCATTCATGTGTTTTTGGATTTTGGAGGATCATGGTATATCCATTTGGGATTGGTTGATTTCAGTTATAATAACATTTACCAATCATCTATTCAAATGTATCCTTTGGATGTTCTCTTTGGTTGGCCATGTCGGTCTCCATTATGTTGGGTTGAGGTAGGTGAGACCTCACTTTTGGGACTATGCCTTACATAAGAGACGTCTAAGAAAGTGAAGTTGATTAGGTAGAAGTTATTGATAGTTCTGAGCCTCCAAAATTTTTAGGGTGATCATATACATTGATACCTTGAGTTTCCTATGGGTGATATGGTGTTCTTGAAGACTACCCCTCGCTTGGGTCATCTTCGTTTGGGAAAGCAGGGAAAGATGACGCTGAGGTATGTCAAACCTTCCGAGATCACTGAGCAAGTTGGAAAGGTGGAATACATGTCTGCTTTACCTTCTTAGTTGATGTAAATTCGAGACTTATTTCATGTCTCCCAACTGAAGAAGTATAATCCAGATCCATCTAATTTGTCGAATTAAGAAGAGTTGGAGATAAAGATACATTTATTAGTGTTTTAGTAGTCAGTGATGACAATGGATTACCAAGAAAAGGTTCTTTATGGGAAGTCTATTCCATTGGTCAGTATCCTTTGGCAACATGGGAATGATGTGCATGAGACTTGGTAGCATAAGTCATTGATTGAGTAGGAGTATCCATTTTTATTCTCCGATCAGGCTTCGAGTTAACTCTCGGAGGGTGGAAAGCTTTCATGGTGGGGAGAACTGTCACACCCCGAATTTTATAATAATTTTAATTTATAATTTTATATTACATTGAAATATTTTGTTCAGGTGCTGTCCAAGACCGATTGAAATTTTAAATTTTTGCTTATAGATGATTGTTCTTAGCTTGGCTGCGTTTGACACATGGGTAGGGCATGCATGAAGTTGTTCGGCGTCTTCAAGTCACTGTGTGGCCCACCGGGTGTTCAAAAAAATTATTATTAATTAATTAATTAATTAATGGGATGAATGATAAAGTGATAACCCAATAAAATAATAAAAATAAAGTAAATTAAGAGTTTTTTAAATAATAATAATATTATTGTTTAATATTATTATTATTATTGTTAATATTTTAATTATGTTATTATTATTAATATTATTAAGATATTTTTCTAATATTTTATTAAGATAGTTTCATTATTATTTCTAATAGTATTATTATTAATTTATTGTTATTATTATTATTAAATTATTAATATCATTTTCAAAATTATTATTCCTAATATTATTATTGTTGTTTTTTTTTATTATAAAATTTGTAATATCATTAGTATTATTATCATTTTTTAATATTATTATGATTTCATTTATGTTTTATGTTTTTATATTTAGGTTTTATTTGCCTTTTCCTTTTCCCCTTTTTCTTTTTTATTTATCCATTTTTTTTCTCTTTTCTCTTTTTTTCTATATTCCTATATTCCTCCCCTCTTTCTTTTTCATCGCATTGCAACTCCCCCCAACCTAGCAGTGTGACCACATCTCCCTTGTCCACTCTCATGGTCGGTTCCCCTTTGGTCAGACTTCACACTGGCGACCTCGCACCGGCAAACAGGAGCTGCTCTACACCCCTTACACTACCCTCACACCACCCTCTCTTTAGTCAGACCTCTAACCCATAGATCTTCTTCTCTCGCGTATCCCCCTTGCCGACGTGAACTCCGGCGACCCCCCCCCCCCCCCAGTGTCCATCTCTCCACCAGTGCCCTTACCCATGTGTGATCTGCTCTGGTAAACTTCTTCCTACTTTGAGTATGGTTTTAGGTTCAGGTCTTATTTTTTAGGCTTCTATTTGGATGTTTTTTGGGTTTTATTTCATGAATTAGGGTTCAATTTGATCCATGTGTGGTGTGATTGTTGTTTGATTGGTGCTTCATACCAATTTTTATGAATTTCAGCACCAAAGGTATGTCGTTTCATGTATAATCATTATTGGGTGAATTACTTTTCTTTCATAGTTAATTTAGTATTATCCTTGATTATTTTCTATGGTGTGAAATTATTTTTCAAGAGAGTTTATTATGTTTTTTATTTTCAAAGTGGCATAATCATATGAATCGTTGTGAATTTTTTTAATCCCATGTTCTGTTATTAAAATGTTCTTTATAAAATGTGAAGTTGGTTTATTAAATTAGGCAAGGGCTACAAATTCTATTTTGGTATGTTATTGGTGGGTGTATGACCTTAAAAGAGGACTTTGAGTGGGGTTTTGTGGGAAATTTTTTTGGATGCCTCTTCTAATTGTTTTATGAATTTCTTGAATTGTTTATTAAATCATATAAAGGGTGTGAGACATGTCTGGGTGATATTTTCATGTTCATATGATTGATAAAGGTAGTTTTGACATGTTAGTGGTAATATATAACATGTGAAAAAAAAATTTAGCACAAATGGGAAGCTCGGGTAGCTAGGAGGGTGGAATAGAACTAGTGTTCTAGTGATTTAGAAGTGGCTTCATCCCAGTTTCTCTTAGAAACATTAACGATGACAACATTTATTAAACATGTGATATGGTTTGAGACTACTATGCCTTGGGATTTGATTACCCCTAGTGAATCATGCACAAGAACGCAGTTGGTTGTGGTTCTTATACAAATTTTCATTAAGCTAGAAGGTTTTAGGGTCCTATTTCAAGCTTTTACCCATAGGTCCTCTCCCATGTTTAGTGCTCTTTGACTAAATTTCACTCACCATTGGAATATGGTTTGTCACTTGAGTTTTATGTAAAAGGTTCATGTGTTTTTATTTAAAGTTCCATTCTTTTAAAAGCAATTCCTTAAAAATATTTTCCCTTCAATTATTTAATCATTTCCCTTAATTTATTAAGAATGAAAGTTTATTTTCCACATATTTTTTAGTATATAGAATCTTTCTTGGGTGGCATCTAGCTGGGCACTAGCTTAAACCCTACTTACACCTTTGGTTTTAAGTATATTTGGAAATTTTTTATACAGGTAGGGGTAAAGCTTTTGAAGATGGTGGTTCAGGGTTTTAGCTATTTTTCTTAGTGTGACGTTTTAGAGATGGATTGAGGGTTGTGTCTTCTTTATAGGTGGTGGTTTTTCAGTTGGTTTTTTGTCACCTTACCTTATGTTATCTTTTGGTTTTTTGTTTAAACAATGTAACTCATTTCAAAAAAAAATAAGGCTTAATTGGTTTGAAATTTTCAGAATTGGGTTATCAGTTATTATTGTTTTTTTCTATTTTCATATTTGGGTAAATTGTTCCAAGTTACTATTTTCGATACTTGGGAACTTCTGTTAGCCCATGGGTATTAGGAATTCCCTTTAAGCCTTTTCGTGGACCAAGTCAGGCATCGGTTGGATGACGACCCAACTTGGTTCGTGACAGTAATATCATTCACTCAATCATTCAAATGGATCCTTATAAAGCCCTATATAGAAAGAAATGTAACAATATAGTGTTTTGAAATGAATTTGAGGAAAGAAATCTATTGGAAAATTATATAGCTGCAGAAAGGGTAGAAAATGCTAAAGCTATTTAGCAACACATCAAGGAAGCTCATAGTTAGAATAAATGTTATTCAGACAATCACGAGTGTGATTTAGAATTTGAATTTAGTGATAAAGTGTTTCTAATACCACAGAAGAAGGCAAAGAGATTCAGTAAGAAATGGGAAATAATCCCTGAGTATATCAGTCCTTTGGAATTATTGATCATATCATGATGGAAGTCTATCACATCGGGAATCTACCAATCCTCTCTCAAGTACATTATGTGTTCTATGTATCTCTTATAAAGATGTATATACTTGTCCCTTCACTTGTACTCAACTCGGAGATCATTCCTCTAAAGTAAGAGCATCCATATGAGGACAAACTAGTGGAGATTATGGATCATATAGAAAAATTTCAAAAAAACATGACCACTCACCTAGTCAATGTTTTGTAGGGAAACCACCAGTTTGAAGTAGCTAAATGGGAACCTGAGGATATGATGATGTAAAAGTATCCTCATTTATTTGTTTCATAATAAAGAATTTCAAGGTCAAGATTAATTTTAAGGGGGTAGAAAGTAACACCCATTGCTTTTGTGGATTATTTTTTTCAAATAAATTAAATTTCTTTTATGGCTTGCATTACACACAACTCTGTGTTAACCTTACTCTACATGAAAAACTGGAATATATTGTGTTACACACAACCCTGAGTTCACACAAAACCTTTATTTATTATTAATATAGTTATTTAAACATATTCATTTTAACAAAACAATTAAACATTGAAATATGAATCGTAATGACTAATTTTTAAAAAATATTCATAATGATTTTATATAAAAACATATTGAAAATAAAATATATAATTTTCAATAAATCCTTTAAATGTTTTAAAAATATTACTTTCTCAAAAAAATCTTATATCTTTTTCTAAAAAATAATAAAATTAATTTTTGAAAATTTCAAAAATCTAATTTAAAAAAATAAAATTTATTTTTGAATTCATAGTTTCAAAATTATCGTAGGGTGAATTTTTATTATTATTTTTTAAAAGTTTCAATTTTTGATGAATATTGAAAAATATTGAATTTTAATTAGAAACTACATTTTCATTTTATTTATTTATAAAGTTAAATTATACATTAAATTTATTTTGAAGTTATATATTTAAAATTATAAACCAATTAATCCAATTTTTATCATTGTAATTAATTTCATTTTAAAATTATATAAAAAACATTGTAAACTTTTGATCATTTTTTCTTTAAAATCCTGAATTCTCGTCATGTCTATATGATTAATATTAAATTAATTTTTTACCACTTATGTGAGTGGAATTTATAAGAATTTATTTCATATGTGGAATCATCATAATTTATAATTTCTAAAAAGTCCAAATTAATTTTTGAACAAAATTAATAGTGAATGCATTAAAAAGTAATTATTGCAGTTAAGGTAAAAATGAGTTTATCGGAGGATAAACTAAAAAAATTAGGGTAGAAATAGCCCAGAAACGTGTGAGAAAACCATTATTTAAACATATTTAGACTATTAATACTCTAAGGTTTTACAATGGTACATTTTGGACCCTTGTGACACATGAATAACAAGGGATCACACAAGTCTTTTCAAAAATACCAAGTGTGACCTCTCCCCCATTTATAAAAGGCCACCCCCTCTCCTCACTTATACACACCTTCAAATCATATTTTTTTGGAAAATATATACCAAAATAACTACAAACATTCCCTCCCTTCATCATATAATTCTTATTTTGGGCATAAATAAATCATAGGATGGATTTTAGAGCACACCTGAGGAGGATATGAGAATAAGATGAAACATTCATCAACAATCGTTTTTGTTTTATTTCTTCCTCCACCGACTAAAACTTTTATTATATAATCAATATAAAATAACACTCATATCTTCAACATATTGATATGTTTTTTTTATGTAAATGACCTACAACTGTCTCCACTTCCATCAAATTGGTTACAAAATCCTCGTTCATGTGTATGGCGGATTACCGCCTCATAAACCAATATCTTTTGTTTTTTTCATGACCACCTATCAAGGCCGGTCAAAATGATGGATTTATAGTTTATATAATATTTTCTTTATTTTTATGATTTTATTATTGCTCATTAATTATTATATCATACACACCTTTATATTCTCCATTTTTTGAGAGTACGATAACATCGTTCAAGTGTAAAACAGATTTACCACCTCATGAAGTGATGTGATTCATTCACAGTTTACATGGATTCTATTAAGGATGTATTTAATAAAAAAAATTGATATATATTAAATAACCATGATCCAATTATGATAATAAATATCATTTAATTCACTTTCTTTTAATCCAATATGAAAATAAAAAAAACAGCATTTATATGTATGTACAGTCTACCATCTCAATGGACAGTGTATTTCATTTCCTATCACTAAATATCATGGATTAATGTAAATAAATATATAATTAATATATATGATATTTATTTAATTTTTATAAATTTAGAAATCATGGATCCACAATCAAATTAAGAGGACCAAAAATTTAAAAAAGCAAAAACATATACGAAAAGACAAAGTTGTTATTACCTGAAACCTAACCATAAAAAGGAATTTTAGATAAATGGGTAATATAAGGTCATAAGAAAATAATATATTTATTATATGGGAGTTGTGAATATGTGTGACATATGTCAAGACTTAAGTTATGTGATATTAGACTCAATTTTCAATGTTTAAGATATACTTTATGTTATGCACCTATATTATTTTACAAGCTATATATACAGACACTTTGAAATGTAATATCATGAATTTATTCATCCTTATGAAATTTTTTGTTTCATTGTATGTTATTAATTCATGGGGATTAGAAATAAATTTTAAAAAAGTAGTCAATATTTCATGTTACAAATTATCATTTATCATGACTGCTTGTGATTAAGTCTCCAATGTTGAAATATCATGATCTACCTCAAAATAAATCACATGATTTTTATTATCATATAGTTATTCATGATTTTATAAAGTAATAGTACCATTTTCCCACTCTATGGTCCTTAAAATAATTAACATAAAGTTTTCACAAAAACCTATCATTATTTCCCTCTTTGGTCGGAAATATATTTTCTTCCAAAACCATGTTTTCTAAAAATATTTTCAATTTTTTTTATTATTATATTATGATTTTTTAAATAAATTTTTTCCCATGTTTTAATTTTTTTAAATATTTCTAAAATTATTTTTCATGTCATTTTCCAAAAAATTATTTTTTGGCTTTTAGTGAAAATATGAAAGGAATTTTCATTTTAATATGCATGGTATGAAGGAAATTTTACGACATCATGAAAAATCATTGATTCAAATATTATTTTATAATTTATCAATTTTATATTAAAATACAAAAAATGATTTATGATTTAAAAAATGTTTTCCAAAGCAGAAATGATGTTTTTCTCAAGAAATGTTTCAAATGGAAAAAAATCATTTTCCATCTAAGATTACATCCATTGAAGTTACATATTCCTTACTAGGGATATGATCTAAAGATAAAATTATTATTCATTATCTAAATGGTTTGTATTTATGATGGCATGATTTTTATGAAAACCATTTCTCTTCCATGGGTTATACCATGATAGGATTCTTAGGAAACTAATTTCTTTTTCCATAGGTTATGCTATTGTGATTATGAATCTTGTTTCTTTTCAATAGGTTTTGATATAAAGAATTGTTTATGAGTCCTATTTATTTTCATGGGTTATGATATGATGAATGTTGTATGATCTTGTGGAATAAATATGTTTGATTTTAGTTATGTGATTGGTGGGACCTATATCCCCCTCTTGTTAATTGAGTAAATATCTATATATCATGAGATATATAGGACTAGAATGGGGAGTGAAACTTATTCAGAAAGATATGGATGGAATGGGGAGTGAACCCAGTATAATAATACAAGGATGGAATGAAGATTGAACCTAGTTTAACAAGATAGGGATGGAATAAGTAGTGGACCTATTTTAGTAATAGTCTTTTTCTACTATGATGGCCTTCATGAAAATACTTGAATAATATAAAAATGTTTTTCATTGGTTATGTTTATGCCATATATTCCATGTCTTATTCGAATTTTATAATCTCATTGATCATTTTATTTGTTCCTCTAATAATTCATGTCGTATGAACTACCAATATTTATTCCATGACTCAATATTATGATATTTGATATGCATGGAATGGTTTTCAAATGTTATATTCATGTTACCATACCCTTAAATTCATGTTATGCTTACATATATCTCTTATTTAACATTAATAAGAATCTAAGATCACCCTTTTTTATATTTCCTTTCCCCAGGTTATGAATACATGTATTATGTATGATATGTCTATAAAGGGTTATGGATGTAAAGAACATTGTGGGAGATGATTTACCTCACTTATGGACCAATTTTTATCTTTACAAGTTTCCAAAGGGACCAAAACTATTATGGTCCTCAGGCATGTGTCTCTATTATGTAATGAATAATCCTAAAAATGAGGCAATATCTATGTGTGTTGGTAATGGTTCATTATTATCATCATCATTTCATGATCTAAAATTTTTAACATTTGGTTTTTTATTTTCAGGTTTCACATGATCAATTTCATATTCCTCAATATCATTTTTAGGATATTACTTTTTCCTATTTCATCTTTAAAATAATATAACTTTTGATTCCAAACATTTATAATCGTTATCTAATTATTTATTTGTATATAAATTTCATCTAAATATCTGTAAAACTCCATTGTTAGACCTATAAAACCCTCCCCTTGATCCTTCTATTATAAAACATTTTTTGTTTCACTACAATAACCATAATAGATTTGGAGACACTATCATGGATTCTCCCACTCCCCTCAAATTAGATTATTACTTCACTAAGGGTAGTACTATATATCTAGAGACTCAAAACTAAAAACATGGGTCTTGATAATATATTAGGAAATGATTTACCTACTAAAAATTAATGTATTAAAATAATGATAATAGTGATAAAAAGTAAAAAATACCAATATGAATAAATTAATATATTATAACATAGTCAAATATGATAAAAAATAAAAACTATAAGAAATAATATGTGATATAAATATATGTATCTCAAGGACAAAAATGGTCACCCACACCAGATTCATCAAATATTGGTTCCTAAAACACACAAAAAATGACCATGAAAAACACATAAAATTATATCCATGCACTAGTATATATATAGTTGAAATATAGATAGTTAAATCTATATTTCTCTTATCTTGTTAATCTAGGGTTTGAGCATATTATATGTTCATGTTTTTTAACTTGAGGTACGAAGCCCATAATTTTCAATATGTATCCTATTTTTCTTTTAATGGAAGTGCTTAATGATTAGAGAAGGATTAATGTTTTTATATGGATTGTTTTGAACCTAGATCTCATATATTTGGAGGAATAGATAGACGTACATAGTTGGCGCACAGTTATTAGTAACCATGCGGATCAACTATCCAGCCTTGTGAGAAGAGGAACATGGTTTCCATCAAATTTAGAGTGGGGATCCATATTATTAAACAACGATAAATTCATGATTATAGATATATGTGGTGACACTTACAACTTATAAATCATAATACTTTATAATTTGGTGATGATAGACACATCTAACTAGAATTTGATAAACATATACATATTAATATAGAATATACATGAAAAATCACTTGTGAACAGTTTATTTCTAAGTTTAAATATAATTGGTTTCCATAAAATGGGGATGATGATTAAACTTAAAGTGTGTTTTCCTATATAAATTGTAATTGAAACTTCATATATATGAATTCCTATAATTAAAACACTGAACTCAACCATTAACCTAACCTTCAATCTTGGGTAGTTGGGTTAGTGGGTTATGGGTAGTGAACCCTTATGATTATTCTTATAATATGAGAACTTATTTTTTTATTTCATCATGTTTTGAGGAATTTTTTGGGAAATATTAGATATATTCCTTCATGAAATCCTTAGTTCGAGTGTTAGGAAGATTGAAACTACTGTTCTCCAAAAGTGGTGGGACCTAACCTTCTAGTAGTGCCACTTGTAGAACCTATATTTGTACCTCCAATTATAATTTTAATGGTCACTAATGCTCCATTTTCAAAAGTTTTTCCATGATTAGTGAGGTTTTTGGAGGGAGTCCATGACCCATGCAGACTTTGTCTATATTGACAAGGGTATCCTAGTAGAAACACCCACCTAATTTCTCTAGGGAGGGTGTCCCTCAGGATGCTTAATCATAACTGGATTTCATCTTATCAATCTCATCATATCTAGTGAAACATTTTTAAAGGATGGTCAATCTCACTGATTATATGCTATAGGGATCTTCAAAATTTTTGTGGTATGTTCTAACATAGGATAATCAGAATCGGTGTATGGGGAGATTTCCAATCTATATTTTATGATTACTTGTTTCCTATGATACTGAGTAATGATCGAGTGAGAGAGTTGATACACCTAGAGTGGGGAAATATGTCTCTTATAAAATACTTTACACATTTCATAGATCTTAAAAACATTCCCTATTTTTTCTAATAATGATTTATCAAAAGTGATATTTTTTGAGGATGGGAAAAAGTTTTCCATTTGATATCAGGAAAGTATCTTCCAAATGAGTACGAATTTAGATATACTAAACAGGCCCAAATTACTGAGTGTATCTTGAGGGTAGTTAGGGGTAATGTGTAGGATAGTTCTACATCAAGGTGGGGTAGTTCATCCAGTTCCAAGAAGTATCATCTTAGGGATTCTAAAAAAGTATTGGTTGTCGTAGTATTTGTATCGGAAGTTATGTTACATGCCATTAATGTGGATTAAAAGGTCACATAAATCCACGGTGTAACCAAGACCCAATGGAGTTCCAAGACTATGATAAAATTGGACATATTTATAGATTCCCATAATCCTTATCATATATTCTCAATATGATATTACCCATACTAACACCACCTTCTGGAGCAGGTTTATTAGCACCACTTTAGAAGGGGGGTTAGAGTACTAATACTCATATTGTCTAAGGAGGTGACGTGTTCTAGGAGGCCAGAACAAGGATTCATATTTCTAGTATGGTGGATCTTCACACAATGGCCATTTTTTGGAATAAGATTGAGGATCGGGTCAGATATATTCGGTATATCCTACACCCGAGTAGTAGGGTGTCAAACCATCTATAGTGAGAGGTACGATCTTAGTTTCCTCTACTATGGTATCCACTTTATTCTATGTAGGTTCTTCACACTCTTTTATCTCTTTGTATATAATGGGAAGACTTGGTCTTGAAGTTTTTTTCTGTGGAATGATGACACTTGAGAATCCATTGGTAATTTCATCATAAATTGTACTCTAGTGCAAGGAATTCCCCCTTGTGGTTGGTGGCTGTCATTTCTTATGAAACCTATTCATCCCCAAGATAATGGGTTTTGATTTCATTCTCTAAATTTAATGTTAGGTTCCTTATTACACTTATTTAGATTAATGGCACCAAATGGTATCGTTTACATCGCTAAAGGGTGGTAATTATATTTACAAGGGTGAATGTGATGTCCAGGAATTTTGATCTTGACCATAGAATCACGGGCTGGGAAGTGTGACATCCCAGATCTCTATCCTATATATGTATGATCATGGGACGTGTTAAGAAGATTTTCCTCCTATTATAGATCATTTTTGTGATGTATTCCATGAAAAATTTTACGTAATATCTTTTGAGAGATATGTATATTCTACTATCTAGCTATATTTAGGAGTATCACCATATCTATTCCTCCATACAGGTTGTATGCTACGGAGTTGCAGGAGTATAAGAGGCTTCTAGAGGACTTAGAAGCTAAAGGTTTTTTATAGCCTAGTACATCACCTTGGAATTCACGTATCCTTTTCTCTATGAAGAATAATGGTAACCTCATGATTCCCAGGGATTACTGTCAGTTGAACCAGATTATTCTTAAGATCATATATCCACTACCTCATATAGATGACCTCTCGACCAACTCCAAAAAATTAGGGCTTTGTACAAGACTTATTTTAGGTCAGTATCCCTTAAAGTGTGATTTAGAACATCAAAAATAACTCATACAGCCTTTTGTAGAAGGAATGGTCTTTATGAGTATCTATTTATGCAGTTAGATTTTAGGAATTCCCTTACTGTTTTCATGGATTAGATTAATCTTGTTTTCCACCCATATTTGGATTATTTCTTGGTATAAGTGGTATAAAACAAATTATTGTATTCTTGTACTCTACTTGACTATTCCAATCATTTTTATATCAGGATGAATACATTGAGAGAGTACCGTTTATATTCTAATATCACTAAATTACACTTTTGGATCAACAGGATTCACTTATTAGAACACATAATATCAAATGAAGGAGTATATATTGATCTAGATAAGGTTATAGTGGTAGTTACCTGGAATCATTCCATGAATGTTTCTGATATTGGAGTTTCTTGGTGATGGATGGCTATTACGGGTTCTATATTCAATACTTTTCACACCTCGACTAACCTATATTTGGATTCAATAAAAAGTGTTTTATGTTTTTATGGACCAACACATGTGAGACTACCTTTCATGATCAAAAAGGGATAATTATTTCCATGTGGATCATGATTCTTCTTAAGACAAGATGAAGCTATACTATTTATCGTGATACATCAAGCATCACACGAGGATTATTTCTAATGCAGTAATATCATGTTATGGTGTATGGGTCTCATTAGATGAGGCCACAATGATAAATTACTAGATGCATGATTTTGAGTTTCCAACTGTAGTTCACACCTTGTGTTATTGGAGACATTATTTTCATGGAGAGAAATTTTTGGTTTTTACAGACCACAAGAGCCTAATGTAATTGTTCACACATCATGAATTAAATCTAAAATATAGGAGGTGGGTTGAATACTTATAGTCCTTTTATTTTCAGTATACTTATATTCCTAGAAAGGGTATTGTCAGGGATAATTCTCTAAGCCAGTGGACTCAAACTCAAGTAGTTTAGGAGGATAGTAGTGAGTGTAGTTTATGGACCTATTTTATGAGATGCATTTAGCGGTCTAGGATCATCATAGAAATCATATCCTTACATATTTATCAGTGAAATATTCACTTTTGAAGAGAGTAAAGATGCATAAACCATCAAACCGCATGTTATTAGTCTGAAGGTAGAGTGTTTCTAGAGAGGAACCACCACCGAGCTAGATCAATGACAAGGATTAGATACTATGAATTCATGGATTCATCTGGGTTCCCACATACAAAAAATATCAGTTGATAAATGATCCTCATGTCTTTATTTAAGAAGTACATCCGAGTTTTACCAATATGTATTGTGACTTACGACTCTATTATTGGTGGTCAATAATGAACAGGTAGATAGAAGATTTTATTTCTTAGTGTTACACCTATTAGGATGTGAAGGTGAAGAATTTACATCCAATAAGGAATTTGAATTTTTTCCCCATTCCAATGTGAAAATGTAATTATGTCACCAGGGATTTTGTGATATTTTTACTGATATCCCCTCGAGGTAGTGATGTATTATCAATGATCATCGATATGATAATTATGGACACTTACTTTTACCTATCATGGAATCATTTTCTATAGAGGATATCATAAGGATCTATGTTTGAGAGGGTATATGACTTCATAGACATCCATGAAATATTGTATCAGATAGATATGATCACTTCAAATTGTGGTTATATAAAGGGTTGCAAAAGGTGTTATGTACATAGGTACTTTGGAGTACATCATACCACCCATAGATAGATGGGTAATCCAAATGTGTGATAAATATATTGGATTTCATTCTTTGAGAATGTTTCCTTTATTTAATATGTTCTTGGGAAAAGAAAATAACCCTAGATAATTTCTATTACAATATCATATTTCAAGATACTATATAGATGGATCCTTAGGATTCCACATATGGTAGGTCATGTGGTTCATCCCTTTACTGGTTAGAGGTAGGAGAAGTAGTGCTACTGGTACTTCATCTCATTTGGGAAACTTCAATGTATGTATAGGTGATTTAGTAGAGTATGGTTATAGATCATTGTAGGAAGAATTCTTATGGTGGTCTTTGTTAACATCCTTCGGAGTACGAGATTAGGGATCGGGTCTTCTTGTGAGTTTCACCTAGGCTAGGTCATAGAAATATTTAGATAAAGAATAATATGTCACCTAGTTATATTAGGCCTTTTGAGATATTAGAGAGAGTCGAGTCAATAGAATATCAGATAGCCCTTCTTCATAGGTATCAAACAATGCATGGTATCTTTAATGTGCCTCATATTCAATGTTATTATTCATCCTCATCTCATGTTTTAGATCAACAGGATGTTGAATTGCAAGATTATGCTTCCTTTGAGGTATATCCTATATGGATCATCCACCATAGAAAGTAGTAAATATAATATAGTTTATTCCCTATATTATAGGTGATATGGAATAAAAACCAAATGCAAGATAATACCTGGGAGTGGGAGGCTGATATACATGCCTAGTTTCTAAATATTTTCTCACATGATGTTTTATCACTCTTAGAAGGGAAAACCAGAGACGATTTGTTTTAAATAGAAGATATATTAAGATCCTAGTTTTCCATTGAGGTTTGAACCCATTAATTATTAGTATGAAACTATTATTTTACTCTAATGGAGGTTTTTTAAGGTTTAAATAAGGGTTCATGATAGTCCAAGTCTTTTTCAAACTCTAAATTTCAATTTATTAGAGGAACAGGAAGAGGCATAGGATTGGTGCATGGTAAATAGTAATCATATGGCTCAAATGTAGATCCCTGTAAGAGGATTAGAATGATTTAAAAACCATGAGAGGGATTCCACATCATCATGAAAAAATTATATAGTTTCATAGGGGGAATGCATGGGTTGTTCATTGTTTGAAAATTGTCCACCTAGCCACATGAGTAGTGCTACTAAGGTAATAAACCCACACAGTTAGTGCATGATTTAAAGAAATTGTATAGTATGACCATGTGGGAGTGTTTTAGATTAACATTTTTGGAACGTGGTTTGTGAAATTGTGAAACCAAAACATTTTCCACTTTAAAGTTGGGTGAATTTACATTTTTTCCTTTATTCCTTAAAATACTAATCATCATATTCATATGTATTTTTTCTATAGAGGCCCCTACCTCATTAGAAAGCTCTAAATACCATTAACATAGGCATTAATGTTTCTTCCTCATTTGGAATTTATCACACCACCATTCATATCGTTGGATTCCTCTCAGTAAGAGATTTGGTCTATTTTCTTATTTTCTCTTTTTACTACACCATCTTCAGTGTTATTTTGGTGTAATTTATTATTCCCTATTTTCATGGTATTCATCTATTTTTCTATTTTCTATCATTCTTTCCCAAATCTAAGGCCAATAATGGATGAGTTCTCTTATTCCTTCATAAGGTAGGTGGTATATACCTTTTCCCTCATAGTAACCCCTACTGTAAATGTTTTCATTGTCTCACAGGCTGAAATATTTATTTGTTTCCTTATAATTATGAAATATATTAAATTAAAGGTACAAAATATAACCTAAACCCTCTTATGATTCCATTGATCTTGATAATTTTTGGAACCACACCAAGGATCGCCCCTTTGGATGAGACTTGATATAGATAATCCTTTAACACCCTTACATGTATTGGATTGATGCTTAAAAGGAATTTAATTAATTTATTATAAATTATTAATTTTCATATAGTATGGGAAGTACCGTTTACTTATCCCCATTTTGATTATGCATATACTGATTAAAATCTGAGAAGTCTCTTATTAACCGTTTTCATTTATAAATAAAAATGATATGTTTGAATTAAATAGAAAGGTAAAGAGTCATGGATTAATACATAGACTATGATTATTTATTAAATGGTGACAATTGATTAAGGACCCTTTTCATATTAAAGGATTGGTCGCACTTTATCATGCCTTAGATCAATGATGTAATTCCTTGATCACTCATAGGACGCCACCCCAATTCTTGAGATAGTTTCAAAGGGAGATACCCACCTTAGAATTTGGTCTTTTTCTTGGTACACGAATACCACAGCATTGTATCAATGATTAATTTGACTTATATTCATAAATTAGAATTCCTTGGGTCATCTCCTTATATTCAACTTGATTTATTCAGACACATAATTCCTTTGATCATTACCTTGGGATCTAGTCATGCTTTGCCCAATATTTAATTTGTAAGTACTCAAATGACTCTGTTAGAGATCTCTATACTATAATTCCAAGGGTGTGACAATCATATTACACCCAGACCCTTTTTTTCTAGGCTTTATGGTTATTACTATGAGTTGGTTTGGCCTCTTAAGTTCAAGTATTCCTTAGTTTCACCAAGGTTACTCCATAATTTTGATTATTACACTGTTAATCTTATGATATCCTCAATCCCTAACTATTTATAAGATATGTATTTAGAGGCATTCAGATAAAGCCAAAATAAACATGGTTGGTCGAGAATCCCATGAGGAGTTCAAGATCGGCATCATATTTTTTTCATACATTTTAATTCCCACATATTATTCATATACCTGCACATTGTTACATTTATACTCAAATGCTGGATTTTTTATAGACGCCATTGGTGGTGGCCTATATATTTTTACCCAAAATCTATTCAAGTCATAGACTATTACATAGATAGACATCATGATTATAGGTTATGAAAAAGGAAAGGTTTAGTCTTTAGATGTATTATCCATGTAATATAATGAAATATAGGGGGAATAGGTCCAAGAATAGTCTTAGGATGCTTTGGAGTTTACACTTTGGTCATTCTTTGTATTTTTCTATAGAATTTATTGATTCCCTCCAACTTGCTATTTTTGTATTGTATTATGTAATTATCATTATTTTTAAATGACATAGATATTTTGATTCCTATTTAGTTATATATCATGTTTGGACATATAAGAACCCGGATCTTCTTTTCAGGTACGTTTTTTGTTTTTCTGGAGTTTTTGAGAAAAATGAATTTTCTGGAAATTTCAGAAGTACACGCCGTGTACTTTATGAGTACACGCCATGTACTATATTCCTGCTCGAAGTCGTGTGTTGGTTGTGTCAGGGCCACACACGTAGTGTGTAAGGATGAGGTGGAGGCTGGTTGTTTCGGAGTACAGAAAATTAGAAGTACACGTTGTGTACTCAAAAAGTACATGCTGTGTACTTTCTTTTTTTTCTTTAAATGGACCGGGGTCAAATATAACCCCCATATTTGTATTCTTCTTCAGTATTTTTCCATCCGAAGCGACCTGTACAGCCGGATCTTCGACGGACGACCACCCCGCCATCCGTTCTCCAATTCGAGCATGGTCAGTTGCGTTGGAATCGCAGCGGGGAGTTCTTCCTTCTGCTTTAGCCTCGTTTCTTGATTCCTCTTCGTTTACAAGATATCGTGGGATGATCATTTTGTGCGTTTTCTCAAATCTACATCATTCTACAAGGAATCCGTCGCCGAGGTTCACGTATATCGATCTCCTAGGATCGAGGTAGGTGGTTTGTGCCTTTCTGTAGGAAGTCTGTGAATATTTGGTGCAAAGTCCAACAATTCCCTTGAACGGGGAATTGGGAGTTTCCTATTTTAGCCCTGTTGTTTGCCTACTTTGTTTGATTGATTTAGTAGAGGTTATTTCTTTTTATTAGAGTATTTTTTTTGTGCTCAGTTTTCTTTGCCATGCTTGTTTTTCCTGTTAGGTGTTTTTCCAATTGTCATGCCTAGTTGTAGGATAGGGGACCTGTTTCTTGCTTTTACTGTTGAGCCTTAGTTGTTAGCCTAGTAGTTATTGAGGTTTACTTAGACGATACACATGCACTGAGCATGTTCAGTTATACTCAGGACTGTGAGAACCTAGAGTAGTAGACCAAAGGGATAATTGATGGAAGGGCTTCTCCAGAGTGTCTTTTATTTACGATGCGAGACTATAGGAGTAATTGACGTTGAGTGCTTCCCTAGAGAGTCTGTAGTTCAACGACGCGGGACACAGGGGGAATTGACCTTGAGTGCTTCCCCAGAGAGCCTTTAGCACGATACAAGACTATAGGGGGAATTGACGGTGAGTGCTTCCCCAAAGAGTCTACTTAATTACATAGCTAAAGCAGAGGGGTGAGACTGTTTGTGCCTCCCATAGGGTTTCTAGTACTGATAGGTTGAACCATAGGGGTTAGACTGTGAGAGCTACCCAGAGGGTTACCTTTTTTTTCTTGTTGCTGACTGCTTACTTGTGTGCTTACTTGTTAGAACTGTGGATTGTAGCTGCTTGTACTGTTCTGTTTACTGATTCTTGTTCTTTTAATGCCATATATTCATTGACTGTTAGGCACAAATCTTTTGGTTATTTCCTACTGGGATTGTATCTCACACCCTGTTTGGGCCATGCTTTTGGGCCCAAGCAGACTATGTTGCTGCAGGTATATACAAGGGAAAGCTCCCTTCTACTTCTGGATCTTGATTGCACTAGGAGCTGGGGAGCATGGGACCGAGCCGTGGCTCGCGATGCTGAGGAGCTTGTTTTGTTTTCCTTTGCACTTGGTTTCAGTTGTATTTCATCACGTTGTTGTGTTTGCTATTTTCTTTAGATACTTGTACCTGCTGCATCATTGTTATCATAGTTATACATCTACTTTGCTTCTGTTGTTTGGTTTCTGCTGTTGTGCATGTTGTTTACTGATTCTGTTGTTTATTGTTGTTTCTCACCTTGTATACCTTACTGAATGCGGGAATATTTTCCCCACCGACTCACCAAGGCCCTCGCTGCTAGTCGGAAGCCTCTGGAATTTGGGGAAACGCGCTTGAGGTCATGTGGCAAACCGGGTACGGGGCACCAGTGGAGGGGCTCTGGACTCAGGACGTTACAAAGTGGTATCAGAGGCGTTCTTTTCTCTTGATTTACTGTTTGGTGACTTTAGCCAGGGATAGGACGGATTTGGTACTTGGAATTATGCTGTGCCCGGGAGTTGCTAACCCATGTTCAGGGAAAAGCCAAACTACCTCGTTAAATGCAGTTTTTGGGTTTTGAGTTTTTATGGTTGGTATGTTTTCACCTAGAGTGACTCTTATGACTTATGCGGTTATTGTTTTGATATTTCGGTTCTATTTCTATCGCAACCCGATGAGATGAGGGTATTCCATCTCATGCATCATGTAGGCACTTGTATAAATCACATGTTCTGCATTCTTGCCATGCCATCTAGGGTGCATTAGCGATTGCATGCTGTTGTGATAGGCTCTGTGTAGATTATTCCTGCAATTTTGATAGATGCTTGAAAGATTCTCTACTGTTATGTTAGAAAAATGTTTGTTTTGTTTCTTGCTTAAAGAAAATGAATGCCAATTTTTGATTCTTGAGGTGTTATGGGCCCTCATGGGTCAGAATTTGGCATCTTTTCCCTTGTTTTAGTGTTTCTAGAATTCTGTGTAGTTTCTGAGCTACTACCTAGAAAAACCCAGAATACACGGCGTGTACTTGTTAGATACACGCCGTGTAGTCTTCTGGCAGTTTCACTGACCGTGTGAGCAGAACACGGTGTCGTGGGAGTAACTTTGGGAACACACCGTGTACCATTGGTACACGCCGTGTGAGTTCGGAGCTGTGTACCTGGCCGTGTCACTAACAACATGGGCCGGGGAAGCTCGGGTAGAACATGTCGTGTCCGTTGGGAACACGTCGTGTAGTCTTGTCCAGGTACCTGGCCATGTCACGAACAACATGGTCCGGAGTTACCTTTCTTTTCCACACGCCGTGTTTGTTCGGAACACGCTGTGTTGTCTGGTTTTGGTATCCGACCGTGTCACAAACAACACGGGACGGTGTCACCTTCGCCTATACACACTGTGTTTTTTCGGAGCATGTCGTGTAAGGTCCAGCCTTGTAGACAGTCGTGTGCTTAAAAACACAGGCCGCTGAAGCCTTGACTAGTACACGCCGTGTTTGTTTCGAACACACCGTGTAGACTCGGGTTGAGTCGGACTGTGTGGGTTAGCCGTGTTAAGAGACATGGGCAAGGGACTAGTTTTCATGTACATGTCATGTGTTGGTGTCAAAAAGTTGTGTAGTTTGAGGTGTTACACGACTGGTAGGGCAGGAGTACACGCCCATGTCTGTAGTTTAAGAAGACACGCCGTGTAGTTTTTATACACGTCGTGTATTCTGGTTTTTCACTCTTGTGTGTTTTCTTTCCCATGTTCCCGTTTTGCGCTCTTGTGTTATCTGTCCTTGTTTTCCTAATCTAAGGTGTGATTTTGATCTTTCAGAGCTATGCCTCCGAGACGTCCACTGGTTGTACGTATGTCATCGGGCAGTGATCAGATGCCATATAGGGCTGATCAGGGACTTCCTGCCGATCCTCCAGTCGGTCCAGCCTTGGCACCGGTTGTTGTACCAGTCGCGGTCACTGATGCGCAGTTCAGGGAAGGTTTCATGAGGATGATTCAGGCCTTCCAGGGAGCACCGCCTCCTGTCTCGTCTATGGCAGACTTGACACGGGTCTTTCAGCAGCTGCATCCTCCCACGTTCTCGGGGGAGGGAGGACCTCAGGCTGAAGAGTCATGGATGGAATCCATACTAACTATCTTTGAGCATCTGGAGAGGCCTCTAGAGAGGAGGGTCAAGCTCACCACCTACATGCTCCAAGACTCCACCAAGAGGTGGTGGGACGTGATCTCACAGGTGGGCCAGCAGCAGGCTATGACATGGGAGGAGTTCCAGCGCGTGTTCTATGACTACTTCTACCCGGGGACCCTGAGGGATAATCGAGCATGGGATTTCATGAGATTAGAGCAGGGTACTCTATCTGTCATGGATTATTCCTCTCGTTTCACTGATCTGCAATGTTTTACACCCCTTCGGGATGGGAGTGGGGTTTTCTTGGAGAGGAAGTTTGAGGATGGACTCATGCGGTAGATTCGCTCACAGGTGAACATCTTCCAGCAGACTTCTATTACTTCCATCGTCAACTAGGCACTGATTGTGGAGCGCAATCTGAGAGACTCCGGAGCTGCGAGCCAGGGTGGTTCTGCTTCCAAAGTTAGCTTTACTTCAGATGACAACAAGAAGCGTCGTAGGTAGCCTATGCGCGGTGATTCGTGGAAGCGAGACGCGTCTTCAGGTAGCCAGGTGACATGCTATCAGTGTGGTCGGGCAGGGAACACGAGGCCGCAGTGCCAGAGGGACCCTGTGGAGCGCCGATCTTGCGGAAAGATGGGTCACCTTCAGTGTTTCTGTCAAGTTTTCTCACCAGGAGGTGGTGACCGGGGTTCTTCTATGACTCCTCATTCAGGAGAAGCCCCACCAGCCACTTACCAGTTAGGGAACTGGAGTTCTTCCAGCCATTCAGGCCTTGGTGGAGGTCGAGGCTGTGGCGGTCAGCCACCTGTCCCTCAGCACCAGTAGGGAGGTTCTGCTCAGAGTGGTCAGCCAGGGGCGCAGGGCCGCGGTACAGGCCAGACTTTCACCATGGAGCAGAATTATCAGGAGAGGGATCCTGGCCCTTCTACTGTTCAAGGTACGGTTTTAGTAGCCTCAGTTTTATCTTTAGCCCTTTTCGATACTGTTGTTATACATAGCTTTATCTCCGTTGCTGTCGTGGAGAGCCTTGGGCTCTGCATCTTTTCTTCTGCCGACTCGTTGACACTAGACACCCCTTTGGGAACGAGGACGTCTAGTGTACGCCAGTGTAGAGAGTTCCATCACGAGGTTGCAGGGTATCACTTCTTATGGGATCTCTATGTCCTAGAGATGACAGGCTATGATGTCATCCTCGGTATGGACTGGTTGATTCCCTTCCAGGGATTCATTGACTGTTATCGCCGCAGATTCAGTTTCATCTCACCAGAGGGTGAATCTTTTCTTCATAGAGGTGAATGGGATGTTCGGGCGATTCAGGCGAGACTCGAGTATCTTGGGCTAGGAGGAGTGACATCCCAGATTGCTAGTCTTTATCTGGACGATTAGGGGACTCCACGGTTAGACTTTCCTCCAGTGGTAGATCGCTTCCGGGATGTCTTTCCAGAGGACTTTTCAGGTTTGCCTCCGGAGCGTGAGGTTGACTTTTCTATTGAGATCGTGCCAGGAATGACACCGGTGTCCATTCCTCCCTATAGGATGGCCACACCTGAGTTGCAGGATCTCAAGAAGCAGTTGGAGGCACTATAGGCTAAGGGTTTCATCCAACCCATTACTTCTCCTTGGGGCTCTCCTGTTCTGTTTGCGAAGAAGGCAGACGGTACCCTTCGACTTTGTGTGGATTATCGGAAGCTGAACCAGTTGACGGTTAAGAACCGACATCCCTTGCCGTGGATTGATGACCTTTTCGATCAGCTTCGAGGAGCCCGAGTGTTCTCGAAGATTGACTTGAGGTTCGGTTATCATCAGTTGCGCGTTAGACCATCAGATATACCTCTGACAGCCTTCAGGAGCAGGTATGGTCTATAAGAGTATACAGTCATGCCTTTCAGTCTCACGAAAACAACTGCAGTTTTTATGGCACTGATGAACCGAGTGTTCCATCCTTACTTGGACTCCTTTTTCGTGGTCTTCGTGGACGATATCTTGGTGTACTCTCACACTTGACACGACCATGCCACACATCTTGAGATCGTTCTGAGTACACTGATAGAGCATCGTATTTATGCTAAACTCTCGAAGTGCCACTTCTGGATGGATCTGATTCACTTCTTGGGTCACATCATCTCAGAGGTAGGAGTATCTGTGGACCCCGAGAAAGTGAGATAATTAGTTTCATGGGAGAATCTGAAGAACGTCTTTGAGGTACGGAGTTTCCTAGGGCTTTCTGAATACTACAGACGCTTCATCCAAGATTTTTCTCATCTAGAAGCACCCTTGACAGGTCTCACCAAGAAGGGGGTGAAGTTCTTATGGTCAGATTCTTGTGAGTCAGCCTTTCAGGAGATGAAAGGGAGGTTGACGTCAGCACCGATACTAGTCTTGCTAGAGCCAGGAAAGAGCTACACTGTTTAATGTGATGCTTCGGGTATCGGGCTGGGATCTGTGCTTCTGCAGGGAGATGGAGTCATTGCATACGGGTCTCGGCAGTTGAGTCCACATGAGAGGAACTACCCTACGCACGATCTGGATTTGGCAGCTTTTGTTCATTCCTTGCACTGTTGGAGACACTATCTTTTGGGAGAGCACTTTGTGGTCTTCACTGACCACAAGAGTCTCAAATATATCTTCACTCAGCGTGATCTGAATCTGAGGTAGCGCAGGTGGGTCAAATATCTTCAGTCTTTTGATTTTGATCTTACCTATACTCCAGGAAAGGGAAACGCCGTGGATGATGCGTTGAGCTGGAGAACTCAGATTTAGGCAGTTCAGGAGGCCATTAGTGAGTGGAAACTAATGGCTCTGTTCTCTAAGATGCATCTGGAGGTGCACGACAGATGGGGACAAACTTTTCTATCTTCTATAGCTGTTATCTCCATGCTACTTGATCGGGTATGGATGAGGCAGCTATCAAACTCAGAAGGCTTAGTCTTGTAGGAGAGTGTGTCAGGAGAGGACCCTCTTCCTGGATGGACTGTGGGCGAGGATGAGATCTTGTGTTTCCAAGGACGCGTATGGGTTCCAACAGACATACGTGAGGAGATGATGCGGGATTTCCATTCCTCAGTTTGGTCAGTTCATCCTGGCATCACCGAGATGTATCGGGATCTTCATCGCCAGTACTGGTGGCCAGGTATGAAGAAGGATGTCGTTGGTTTTGTCATGAGATGTTCTACTTGTCGGCAGGTGAATGCAGAGCATCAACGACCAGCGGGGCTCTTACAGCAGTTACCCATTCCGGAGTGGAAGTGGAACGATGTTGCGATGGACTTCGTGACCGGGTTGACAAGATCACCTCGAGGGAACGATGCTGTTTGGGTTGTCGTCGACAGACTTACAAAGGTTTCTCACTTCTTACCGATCAAGGAGACCATCAGTGTCGATGATCTGGGACGACTGTACATCATAGAGATCGTTCGTCTACATGGATTTCCACGCTCCATTGTTTCAGACAGAGATTTGCACTTTACCTCTCGGTTCTGGCAGGGACTTCATAAGGCCTTGGGTACATAGGTACTTTTGAGTACAGTATACCATCCCCAGACTGATGGCCAGTCCGAGCGCACGATCTAGGTGCTTGAGGATATGCTCCGATCTTGTATCCTAGACCTTGGCGGTTCTTTGGAGAAGCATATTCCTCTGGAGAAGTTCGCCTACAACAACAGTTTCCAGGCGACCATTCAGATGGTTCCGTATGAGGATTTGTACGGTAGGCCATACCGATCACCCTTATGCTGGCTAGAGGCAGGAGAGGCAGCTTTTCTGGGACGTCGTCTTGTTCAGGAGACTTTTGAGCTGATAGAGCTGATTCGGAAATGGATGGCTACAGCGTAGTCTCGACAGAAGTCTTATGCTGATCAGAGGAGACAACCTCTGGAGTTCGAGGTCGGTGATCAGGTTTTCCTATGTGTCGTACCGAGGCTGGGACACAAAAGGATTCGGATATAGGGAAAGATTTCACCACGGTATGTCGGGCCGTTTGAGGTCTTGGAGAGAGTGGGGTCGGTCTCCTATCGGTTGCATCTACCCCAGAGGTATCGAGCCATGCATGACGTCTTCCATGTCTCTCAGCTTCGACGTTACTTTCCAGACCCTTCTCACGTCTTTCATCCCGAGGAAGTCGAGCTTGAAGCGGATGCGTCGTTCGAGGAGCATCCTATTCGGATTGTCGATCATATTACGAAGGTTCTCCGCAGGCGGTCTGTTCCTCTGGTCCGGGTGCTATGGCAGCACAGACGAGTGCAGGATGAGACCTGGGAGAGGGAGGCCGATGCGTGATCACAATGGCCGGAGTTGTTTAGGTTTTCTTCTTCTCCACCTCTTTAGGGAAATTCGGGGACGAATTTCTTTAAGGGGGGAAGTTTGTAAGAACCCGGATCTTCTTTTCAGGTACGTTTTTCGTTTTTCTGGAGTTTTTCAGAAAAATGAATTTTCTGGAAATTTCAGAAGTACACACCGTGTACTTTCTGAGTACACGTCGTGTACTCTGTTCCGGCTCGAAGCCGTGTGTTGGCCGTGTCAGGGCCACACACACGGTGTGTAAGGCTGAGGTGGAGGCCGGTTATTTCGGAGTACGGAAAATTAGAATTACACGCCATGTACTCAAAAAGTACATGCTGTGTACTTTCTTTCCTTTTCTTTAAACAGACTGGGGTCGCATCTAACCCCCATATCTGTCTTCTTCTTCAGTTTTTGTCCATCTGAAGCAACCTATATGGATGGATCTTCGACGGACGACCACCCCGCCATCTGTTCTCCGATTTGAGCATGGTTAGTTGCATTGGAATCGCAGCGGTGAGTTCTTCCTTCTGCTTTAGCCTCATTTCTTGATACCTATTCATTTCCAAGATATCGTGGGATGATTGTTTTGTGCGTTTTCTCAGATCTACGTCATTCTACAAGGAATCTGTCACTGAGGTTCATGTATATCGATCTCCTAGGACCGAGGTAGGTGGTTTGTGCCTTTCCGTAGGAAGTCTATGAATATTTGGAGCAAATTCCACCAATTCCCTTAAACGGGGAATTGGGGGTTTCCTATTTTAGCCTTGTTGTTTTCATTCTTTGCATGATTGCTTTAGTAGAGGTTATTGCTTGTGATTAGAGTATTTTTTTTTGTGCTCAGTTTGCTTTGCCTTGCTTGTTTTTCCTGTTAGGCATTTTTCCAGTTGCCATGCCTAGTTGAAGGATAACGGAACTGTTGCTTGCTTTTACTGTTGAGCCTTAGTTGTTAGCCAAGTAGTTCTTGAGGTTTAATTGGATGATACACACATGCTGAGAATTTTTAGTTATACACAGGACTGTGAGAACCTGGAGTAGTAGACCAAAGGGATAATTGACAGAAGGGATTCTCCAGAGTGTCTTTTATTTACGATGTGAGACTATAGGGGGAATTGACGTTGAGTTCTTCCCCAGAGAGTCTGTAGTTCGACAACGTGGGCCACAGGGGGAATTGACGTTGAGTGCTTCCCCAGAGATACTTTAGCATGATACGAGACTATAGGTGGAATTGACGGTGAGTGCTTCCCAAGAGAGTCTGCTTAATTACGTAGCTGAACCAGAGGGGTGAGACTGTGTGTGCCTCCCAGAGGGTTTCTAGTACTGATAGGTTGAACCATAGGGGTTAGACTGTGAGAGCTACCCATAGGGTTACCTGTTTTTGTCTTGTTGCTGACTACTTACTTGTTAGAACTGTGGATTGTAGCTGCTTGTACTGTTCTGTTTACTGCTTCTTGTTCTTTTACTGCCATATATTCATTGACTGTTAGGCACAAATCTTTGGGTGATTACCTACTGGGATTGTATCTTACACCCTATTTGGGCCATTCTTTTGGGCCCAAGCAGACTATGTTTCTGCAGGTATAGACAAGGGAAATCGCCCTTCTACTTCAGGATATTGATTGCACCAAGAGCTGGGGAGCATGGGACCAAGATGTGGCTCGTGATACTGAAGAGCTTATTTTGTTTTCTTTTGTACTTGGTTTCAGTTGTATTTCAGCACGTTGTTGTTTTTGCTATTTTCTTTAGATACATGTACCTATTGCATCATTGTTATCATAGTTATATATCTACTTTTCTTCCGTTGTTTGGTTTCTACTGTTGTGCATGTTGTTTACTGCTTCTGTTGTTTATCGATGTTTCTCACCTTGTATACCTTACCGAATGAGGGCATAGTTTCCCCACCTACTCACCAAGGCCCTCGCTGCTAGTTGGCAGCCTCTGGCGTTCGGGGAAATGCACTTGAGGTCATGTGGCGAACCGAGTACAGGGCACCGATGGAGGGGCTCCGGACTCAGGACATTACACGACGATTTAATTCTACTACTGGAAACTATTGTTGCTTCTAATATGCTACCCTCTGACCGATGGGAATTGTCTCAATAGAGACACACCCTAGGCCCTCTCTTCTAGTGGAAATCCATAGGCATTTGGGGTGGTTCACTACAGGCCATGTGGAAAACCTATTCAAGGAACTGCGTAGTGGATTTTGAGTCCGTACATCACACATATTACACATAGTGGACACCAACCCTGATTTCAATAGACATAGATTAAACATAAGTTTTTATGAATAATAAATATACTCATTTACAAATATATAAAATCATTTTACCACAAATATTCATAGAATATTTCATGAATTTAAATTCAATATATAGAGGTTTCAATACATTACCCTCAATGGTATGATGATTCAAATTTGATATACTTTATACAGGCCTGTGATAGAGAATTTGATAATATAATCCAAGTATATTCCTTATAATAAGAAATTAATTAACATTTAATGGTACACATGTTTAGACTTAAGCTTCCACACATATGAGTATATGTTGAGAAATGAATTATGGGTCCTAGAAACTCATCCTTAGTGGATGAATTTAGGCATTGAATATCTAGAAAATTGTACGTCCAACACAAGGTAATGAGGGAATTGGTATAATGAGTAAGATAATTGTGAAAAATACCTCACAAGGATAATTTAAACATTATAGTCTATCCCTTGATAACTTATTTTAAAATAACCAACCTTAAGATATAGAAGTTATATATCAGCAATATATCTCTGCTAGTGTGCTCATAATTTAACAAACAAGTTTTCATGATCATGTTGTAATGAAACCATAAGACTAGAATTCATAATACAATATGTCATGAAAATATTATCCCACACTACATTAAATATTATATCGATAAAAAATAATTTTCATGACAGTGATAATAAAGTAAAGATAAATACATGACTACTATATTACATAAAATAAAATAAAATTCCCTAGATTTCAAATTAGAAAAAATATAAGACACAAGTTAACATTTATATTCATATTAAACTAAAGGAATGTGGTAATAAATTCACAATATGAATAATGTTGTTGTCAATGGTTTATTAAGAATATAGTTAAAAAGGTGATTTAAAAGGTAAATAATTAATATGAGTTCACATTGATAAATGTTATTTTCAATAAATTCATTTTTCCTTGTATTATGTATTTTCTCAAAAAACATAAATTTAAAAAATTATAATCTGTATTTGATAAAATTAATTTCATTTCTGAATCCCTAACATCAAAATTTACTTACTATGAATTTTTTATTTGTTTCTAAAAATGTTGATTTTCAATCAAAAAATATGGTTTTTTCCAAAAACAATTAATTTTTATGTTTTTATCATTATGTAAGATTATCCTAAAAGATTAAAAAATATTATATAATAAATTATGTATTTTAGGAATAAAAATATAAAATTTAAAATATTATTTTAACATATTATCCTATGTTGAATATTTTTAAAACTAAATTAAAATGTTACTTTAATAAAAAAACTATTTTTGGTATTTTCCTTTAATTAAGTGTTTAGATGGTGATAGTATGTTTTTAAATACCTTTAAATGCTCATACATGAAATTTATTTTATAATAATATAATTTATGTCATTAAATCAGTATCCAGGATATTTTTCATAATATAAAAAGTTAATTCTTACAAAATTATTTTTTTAAAACTATCTTTTCGTGATTAAGTGTGTTTATTTTAAAATTTACTTTTACCCATTGGAAATTATTATTTTAAAATTTTAAGTTATAAGGTACAAATTATTTTTAATTATATATTATTAATTTTTTTCATTAATTTTAATTACTAGGGCTAAAAATTAATTACTATAGAAAACATTAATTTGGGTGAAAGATTAAAAGAAAAGAACACAAGCCTTGAATCACAATTAACTTGTCTCAAAATGAATAGATGAGAGGTCTTTTGAAATTAAATTTTCAAAAATCTCTTTTTTCCACTTTTTAACTATTTACTCTTGAATAGTATCATGATATTATTGAAAAATAATTTGTGTTTATAAAGATACCATTTTCCTCTCTTATCAAAGGATATGACTTCCACCCTTTTAAGTTAAAATTATCCTTTTAATTACTCAATGAAACTATTCTTTTTTCATCTCCCTTGATCTCAATCTAAATTAAAAAATCATTTAGTCACCTTATGTTTTTGTAAGGACTTCTAAATTAAAATTCATTTAGTCTCCCTTGATCCCTATCTAAATTAAAAAATCATTTAGTCACCATGATGTGATATGGTTTATTTGACATAATAATCTCTCAATTGTAGTAACAAGGATGGATTTTATAAATAAATAGGTTGTATATTTAATTATTAAAATTTTTAAATTATCATTTTTTGTATACCATCATTTATCCAATTCATTGAGAATGGGATCGTTAATCATATGTATGTGCGGACTACTGCCTCCATGAGCAAAAAAAATCATTTTTCAAAGACACATATCATTGATGGTTATAATAATGAGTTTAATGTAGATATATAATACTTATGAACTATCTTATATTATTTAATATTTATATTAACATTATATAATAGCGTTCACTTACTCATTAAATAATTATGAAATACTCTTGATTAAGTCGTTTTTACAACTTACATAAGTGATGTTGTAATGTTTGTGTTGTGGATGATTAAGGAATGTTATATTATTAAACACGTGTAATGATATCTTATTCCAAATTTATATGCTAATCTATAGTCATAATAGTATTATCTAATAATGATATTAGTATATCATTGTTTATTCATTAAACTCGCTAAATGTATCTTGTCTTCAATAATCAAAAAATGTTACCAACACAATTAATAAAAAGAATTTTAAATTTATAAATTATTTTAAAAATATATTCCACAACTTATTATTATCTATAAATGATTAAAATTGGGAGAAGAATTAATAAAAACATCACCATTACAAAATATTTTCAAAATGATCGAAATTTCTAACATCCAGTTTCTAAAATAGATTATAACTAACTTATATACATGTATTTAATATTTGTAGTTGAATTTTATAAAAGGTTATATAAACTAAAAATGTTTTTAAATAGGTTATTGTATAGTTTTTTTATAAAAGTTTTTATAGAGATTTTTACATAGTTGGAGTAAAGGTAATGGGTTTTTATTCCTCAAATCCTTCCCCTTGTTCATAATCACTTTTCATTCTCTAAAACCTTTTCAATTATGATTTTATCTAACCTATGATAATTTTATGTTGTATTTAACCCTTATTTTGTGGGTAAATCATGTTTCATACCAAATTTTCTTCCTTGATTAATCTATTGTTTTGCTGAAATGAAATTTTCTTATTAAAAATTCTCATCTATTATTATAGATTATTCCTCCATATCTATGTTTTGACATACCACCAATATTCTCCTTTACCTAGTGGAAACTAAAATTTCTTTTATCTCTAATGACCCTTGTATTCCATTTTTTTAATCCAAGGTTTATATATCATTTTAGCAATGTGGGTTTTTAATAGTGTCATTTTCAAAAAAAATGAAGGATTATCCTTTAAATTCTCATATATTCTTCCTTTAAACAACACTTTTACACATATATTTTTTTTTATTTTAAGGGTTTAGTTATAATAATTTTTTTAAAATAAATTTTTTAATATGTGTCTGCTTCATTTTTTAAAAAACATTTTTTTGGAATATAATTCAAAAATTTAATCTTTAGAAGATAATATTAAGAATCATTTTTTAAGGAAAATAGTTTTTATGATTTATCGTTAATTTTTAATGTATTATTCTCTAAAAATTTATTGGTTCATCAATCAACTAATGTATTTTTTTTGTGATCATATTTTTTGTATCAAATTAATGTCATTTTCTTATGTGATGTCATTTCAAAAAGTTATAAAATAAATATTTGTTTCATGGGTTATTTATAAAAATATGAACTATTTGATTTTAAGTGGAACTCATATATAGGAATGATGATTTGTGGGGTCCTATATCACCTAACAATGAAATGGTTATGGATTTATATCTCATGGGATAATAAGGCATGGGTATACACAGATTTTATTCATAAAACTAAATGTTGTACATATATGGAATTGTATATAAAATTAAAGGGTGGAAATACTTGGATTTGTTGAAATTTGTTTCCTATGCTTATTTTTATGCCACTAATTCTCTAAAATGTGACTTATTTCTATGATATTACAAATTTTTATGGTATTCAATGAACTAAATATTTATTGTTCCTTTATCTTATGATTTCATTTTTTATTATATTTTTGTTATATTGTTCTAATACATGTTTTTATAACCTTTATCGGGTCTTATATTCCTTTACTATGATAATTAATTATCAATAAGGTCTTATGGTTATCACTTCTAGCCTTATGATATTTATATGTAGTATTTCTATCTTAATCATCTTTTCCCTCATGTTTATGATCTTGTTGTTATCACAAGTTGATATATTTACCTTAATGAGAATTCAATATCTCCACTTCTTATATTTTAATTCTATTTTTTGTGAATATGTTTATCTAATATTAGATGTCTAGAAGTGGGTCTTGATAATAATGGTTATATATAAATTTTAATAAGTGTTTTAAAGTAATATGTTTATTTATATAGTCTAGAAGACACGAAACCTTTCAGTCCTTAGTATGTGAAAATATTTGTGGAATGTATTAAATGAATAAATAAAATGTATTATTTATGCATGATTATCTTGGATCTTCATTTTTTGTATCAAATGTATGGTTTAGTAATTTTTTGTGATTATTTTAGTAAACAATAGTGATTCCTCTAAGAATGAATCTAATAATTGGTTGACAATATAATGTTTTGGTAAAGATAATATTATGTGGTTTTCCTAGAAATTCATCCCCATATAGATATTTGAATGTGAATATGGTTACATAACAGATACACCTAGGGTTAATAACCCCAAAAGGGTTTGGTTGATTATTTTCTTGATCATTATCATGATTCATGATGAGTGGGCCTATGAATACACACCTATGTAGACACTCTTGTGGGATTTTTTTGCTCTTATCATATTTAATTTATAGATTGTGATGATGTATTTGAATATGATTCGGTTTTAGAACCAAAATAGAAAATTACCATGAATAAAATAGTTAAATAATAGTGTTTTTTATGTAAGAAAATGTATATCATTTTAATATTATTTAATCAAAACACATTGTTTTTTCATATATTTACAAACTTACATCCCCAAAAATTATTTTATTTGATGTAATGGATAAAACAAATTGGAACTAGGATAATGGTAAGTGTGAGGGTCAATGAATAGATTTCCTGAATGAGCTTCTATATTTTGAGGGAGTTAGTGTACAAAATCTCATATAAATTCCCAAACAACTTTCACAATATATGAGTAATAACAGGAATCGTGTTGAGCTCCCAAACACACTAAAAATAGACTATCTTAATGTTGAATTATTTATGATTCAAAATCCACCCTCCTTTATTTTCTCTTCTAATCCACTTATTAACGAGCAATGGACCAATGGAAGAGAAATGATATTTTCTTTATTCCATATCATAGAGTATGTAAAGGTAATTTTAGCTATTTATCACTTTGAAAGAGAGGTTTTCCAATGGTGGAGACATGTTACGAATATAATATAAAATATGGAAATAAACTATGGGGAATGATATGAGTTTATAAAATTGTTATTTACCATGAACATTACTTAAAGTATTCACTCTAATATGGATTGGGAATTCCTATACCTGAATCAAAAAGAGGATGAATATATTTTCATTTAGGAAGAAAACTTTATAATCTATGCAAGGTATTCATAAAATTATATCTCCCAGCCTAAAATAAAGAATGAATAATTATTTATTAGATTAAATTCAAGTATTCAAAGGGAATTATTGATAAGTTAACTTAGAATCTACAAAAATATTATTATATGGGCACTTAAGGTGGATATTAACACTTTGTAATATCCTTATTTTGGGGGTAAAAAAGAAATATAGAGTATTAGGGACCCTCCAATAATAAGGCACATAAAAAAGTCCAACTATATATGTGTCAAAAATTTGGGATGAAGCACCAAGTAAACTGCTACAAGGGTTCTTGGAAGTTTTTATGTGTGATAGGGTAGGCCATATTGAACAAAACAAAAAAAGTGGTGTCAAATGTAAAATTAACATAACCTAGGAGAAGAAGAATCTAACCAATTTTTCACATATACTTCATTGATTTAGTAAATATACTTTTGGAATTATACAAAAAACTTATATAACCCTAGATCTGTTGAAGAGAGTATGAATCAATAACCTCCTAAACCAATAAAGTAAGGGAGAGTGTATACAATAACTATCGCTAACATGGATCATGATAATTAAGTGGTGAAAGTTACACCCATTCTTCATTATAGATCTAAAATTAACTCATTTCATTCTAGTTCATTGCATTATTTTATATCACAAACATTTTACATGAATGTTTATTTACCACATAAAACAATGGGTAATAAACTATCTATAAAAACCCCTAGTAAAAAAGGATATAATATTATATATATAACACTTATATAATAGATGTTTGGGGAAATATTATACAAGTGGATCTATTTATTCTTCCCTTGGTTGAGTTTGATGGGATCTTGGGTATGGATTGGCTATCCCTACATAGAGAACATATCAATTATCAAGATAAGTATATCTTAATTTGTATCCCCAGTCATCATGTGATAAAATATTTATGCAAGGATGATTATGGGATACCTTAATTTGAAAATTCTATAATATGGGTTTTAATAAAAGTAATGAGGGACTCCTGGTTCAAATAATCAGGTATGAAGTAAAAAAATAAGGACATTCCTATTAATCATGAGTGAAAACATGTATTTGGAGAAGAGCTACCTAGCCTTCCCCTAGATTGTGAAGTTTATTTTTTTATCAAACTAATACCTAGATCTATTCCTATCTCAAAGATTCCTTATTCAATAGACCCCATTGAGTTGGATTAATTAAGGAAGAAACTATAAGAAAATATGGATAAGTTCTTTGTATGCCTATGTTCTTCACCTAAGAGTGCACCAATGATTTTTTTGTATAAAATGATAGATCAATATTCTTTTTCATTGACTATAGTGAACTTAACCGGATCACGATCAAGAAAAAATATCCTCTTCACCATGTTGATGTTCTTTTTATCAACTAAAAAGAGCTCAATATTTCTAAAGAATTTACCATTGATATGTAAATCATCAATTGAGGGTAAGGAGAGAAGACATTCCCACGACAGAATACTATATATGGTATGGACACTAGGAATTTATAGTTATACCATTTGGATTTACAAATAATCAAACCATTTTTATGGATTTGATGAACATAGTCTTTAGATATTACATTGAAAAATATTTGGTAGTCTTTATTGATGACATTATCATATATTATATAATAAAGGAAGAACATGGAGATCATTTGGGAATTTTACAAAGGAACTTGTGAAAGGATAGATTATATTCCAATTAAATTACTATAAATTTTGGATGCAAAGAGTTTCCTTATTAGGTAATGTTGTCACCAGTTAGGGTATATCTATGGACACATCAATGAAAAATGTAAATAAAAAATGGTTGAGTCCAACCTCTATAACTAATAAATGATGTTTTATAATATTAGTTGGATACTATCAGGTTTATTTGAGAAAATGTTCATTATTTACAAATCCACTGACCATGTTGACCTAAAATGGGGTGATGTTCCTCTGGATAACTGAGTGTAAGGAAGTATTTGGGGAGTTTAAAAAGTGATTGATCATTGTGCCTATAATGGCACAACCCAATAGTTGAGAAATATTTTTGATACATAATTATAAATACATTAAGGGTTTGGGATTTATTATTATGATGAATAAGAAGGTAATTGCTTATGAATTATGAAAATTAAACATTCCAAAGTAGAACTACCCAACACATGATCTGGTGTTGGAGATAGGAGTATTGGAATTGAAAATTTTATGGCATCATCTCTATGGTAAATGTTTGATATTAATACTAAATATATGAATGTAAATTATTTAGTCACAAAACAAATCTGGATATGATTCAAAAGGTATGTTTAAAACTCATAAAGGACTATAACTTCTTCAAAATTACCACCCTTTGTAGGAAAACAAGGTGGTTAATTCTCTGAGTAGGAGGGATCATTCAATATTATCAATATTGAGGATTAAAAAAACAATAATCATGGATTTAAAATGGATTAATCATAAAATTATAAAGGAAAAATATAATATTATCTTTCCCAAATCATTTATCAACCATTGATTCCTGAAGAAGATCAAAGAATCTCAGAATGATGATGCACTGCTACAAAAATATGGTAGTAACTGTTCTAGAGTTTATATTTTATTAATAAATAATTATAAAGTACGTAACCCAAATATGTTTCCATAAAAAACAATACTGAAGAAGTAACTCGTAAAGGATTCCCATATCTCCTCATTCACTATTCATATTGGTATCATGAACATTTATAGAGATCTAAAACAAAAAATATTAGTTGATAACATAATGAGTGAAATAATTGATTACACATCTTGATGATTAGTATGCAACAATGTTAAGGATGAATTAAAAAGTTCTAAGGGTATATTCAAACCATTACCCATACCAGTATGAAAATGGTATAAAATATCCATGGATTGTTTTTTGGGACTCCCCAAAACATATAAGGGTCGTGATTCTTTTTGGGTTGTATTTGATCTTATTATAATGTTGGTGCCTTTTATCACCATCATAATATATTTATCTCTTGAATAATCTCCATGATATATATAAGTAAAGTGGTGAAACTAAATGGTGTTCCACATTCCATTATATTTGGTTGATATCCGAGGGAGGGATTAATATTATAGAAAATTATTCAGAAATAATTGGATATAGATTATATTTTTATCACTTCTAATCACCCTTTGATAGATCTTCAGTATAAATAGACTGTATAAGATCTATATAATATAATGAGATCATGTTACATGTAATTAAAAGGATATTGGGTTCAAAAAATTCCCTTAGAAGAGTTCTAATATAAAAATAGTTTCTATTATAGTATTCATATGGCACCATATGAGGTTCAGTGTAGTAATAGGTGTAGGACTCTAACATTCTAGGATAATGTTTGAGAGAGGAAGATGTTAATTCTTGATCATGTCCTTGAAATGATGAATAAATTTCAGACCATTCATAGAAATATGAAAGGAGGACAATTTTGACATGAGATCTATATAGATAATAATTGATGACATCTAGAGTTTGAAATTATTAAAAAGGTATTACTCTAAATATCTTTATGTAAGCGGTTTATGGGATTTGAGAGGAAAGGTAATTTGATCCATTGGTACATTGGTCCCTTCAAGATCCTTGATCATGTCAGGGTAGTAGTTTATTTCTTAGAACTACCTCCTAACCTATTCAAATTACATGATGTATTCTACGAATCACTTTTGAGGAAATATATACCAGACTCATCACATGAACATAATTTAGATGCCATGGAACTGGAACATGATATCTCATATGAGGAACAACCAGTAGAAATTATGTACCAAAGAGAAAAGGTTTTTCATTAAAAAACACACATTTGGTCAAATTTATATATAGGAATCACATATTTGAGGAAGGTATATGGGAATATAAGTATCTAATTGGAGAAATGTTTCATATCTTTTTTTCCATTGTGTAATAAAATTTCAAGGATGAAATTCTTTTAAGGGGGAAAGAATACAATGACCCATATTTACATACTTTATAAAACTAATTTTAGGTTTTAAAACTTGCATTATGCACAAAACATAATGATTAAAAACTAAAACATATTAATATTAAATTATTAATAAATATGAAATAAATATTAACAAGGTAATCCATTAAATATTTAAAAGGTAAATAAATTAATATGAGTTAATATTGGGAAATGTTACTTTCAGCCATTTTCTTTGTATTATATAGTTTCTTTCAAAAGATAAATTTAAAAATCATAGAATTTAAATTTTATAAAATTAAATTGAATTTTTAATTCCACGCAATAAAAAATACATAGTATGATTTTTTTTGTTTTTTTCTAAAAAAGTTGATTTTCCTGAGAAAATTTGTTTTTCAAAATTTATGATTTTCATGATTTTATCATTCTGTAAGACTATCCTAGAAATGAAAAGTCCATTAAGTAATAAAATATTTATATAAAAAATAAAATTAAACATTTTAAAATATTCTTTTAAATTATAATACTATGTCCAATATTTTTAAAACTAAATTAAATTTTTATTTTATTAAAAAAGTCATTTTTTCCCTTCTCTTTAAGTATTAATAAGGTTAAATCCAGTTTTTTCTTTCTTTGAAAGCCCCATACCTTTAATTTTTTATAATAAATCCATTTATTATATTAATATTTTTATCCAATATAATTTTACCTTATATAAAAATTTAAATCATAATAATGTTTTTTTTCAAAATACACTATTTAATTGATTATATGGGAATACTTTAAAATTTTGTTTTCAAATATTTATAATTTATTTTTGATAAAATCATTTTCAAATTACAAATATATGTTTTTAAATTAGGTAAAACTATTGAATCATAATTTCCATATTTAATATTAATTACTAAGGTTAAAAATTAATTACCAAAGTAAAAGTTAATTTTGGCAGAAAGTTAGAAGTAAAAAAACAAAAGACTATAATTACTATTAAATTTTCTAAAAAATAATTAATAATATGATTTTTTCCAATATATTTTCTCACACCATCTATTTTTCCACTCCTGATCCATTAAACCTGTAATAGTTTCATTGCATCATTGAAAAATGATGTGTGTTTCTAAAGGCACCCTTTTTTCTCTTATAAAGGTATACCAATTACACCCTTTAATGTTGAACTTAACATTAAAATTAATCCTTGAAACATTAAAATATTACTCTCCCTAGATCCCTTTACCACCTAAATAATCTTTTGATCACATTAAGTGTAACATCCTGAGTTTTTGTGAAAAAAATCAATTAACTTTAATAATTTTGATATTTTTTATTACACAAAACATTGGTTTTACATTACATTACACACAATACTAAGTATATATTGAGTTATATGAAATATAGAGTTTAAATTATGTTATATTCAACAATAATAGTGTGTGTGACATGTGACATCGAGCATCAACAAACCATGAAATAGTATTATTTGAAATATTACCATTATAACCTATCTGTTAAATAAGTGGGGATGAATAGTATAAATTAATTCTGGAAAATTAAATATAAATATCATCCTCAATATAAATTTCTTTATAAATTATTAGTAAATAATCAATAAATTTTTTGTAAAGTAATTATATTCTTCAAAAATAAGTTTTCTTTAAAAAAAATTATTTTAAAAAAAACATTATAATTAATTTAAAAATGATTTTGAAATTTTTTTTAAAAATTGAAATAAATTTTTTTAAATAATCATATATAAATAAACTTATGGTGAAATTTTATGATTTTTCATAAAATCTTGATTTTTCAGTGAATAATGAAAAATACCAATTTTGGTAAAACTAACACTTCTTTTCTATAAATTAAGTAACTAAAATTCCCCATTATGTTTTAAAGTAACATAATTTTTATTTATTTTTATTTATTCCACTTAATTAATTTTTAATCAAATTTATCTTGTATTTTTCTATAATTTTCTTTTTGGGATTAATAATGTATTTTTTCTAAAAATTGTTTTAAAGTGCATAATGTTTATCTATTTTAATTAATTAAAAAATCCTTATTAAAGAATGTTTTAAATGAAATTTATATATTATATATAAATAAATTCTAATATATACTCATAAAATTAGTGTTATTATACATAGCATTCATATAAATCTTCTAATGATTGGAAAATATACACTTCTAGAAAACCTACTTTTTCATCGTGTCTGTGGGTTTTTGTTTAAATTTAAATTTTCAAAATTTTATAAAATTTATATAAAAAAATTATTATCATTTTCTAATTCAGAATATAAAAATCATCTTATGGTGAATTTTTTATAATTCTCGGAAATAATTAATTTTTTGATGAATAGTGAAGAACATTGAATTTTAATTGAAAATCGCCTTTTTGTTTAAATTATTTATATAGATAAATAATAATTTAAATTGGATTTAAATTAATTTATTTTTAAAATAAATATATTTATATTAATCAAAAATATTTCTTAATAATTAATTTCATCTTGAAATTTTATATAACAACTTTGTGAACATTTAAACATGTTCTCTTTGAAAACTCACTTTCTCATCCCGTCTAAGATATTAATTTAAAATGAAAATTTTTAAATTTTTTAAATGGTATTAAGATATATGGATTAAATATTTAGAATCATAATAAATCATATTATCCAATAATTTCAACTTAATGTTTGACCTAAATGAATACTGAAAATCGTTAAAATTAATTATCGCAGTTAAGGTAGAAATGCTCTTACTGGGGGTTAAACTGAAATAATAAGGATAAAAAATGAACCAAAACATTTCCAAAATTCATTTTATGTAAATATTTATACCTTATCCATTATAATATATTGACTTTTTCATTATTGTATCATTGTTACATGAAACAAATGTGGGTGGAATTCCTTCTTTCAAAAGATTATAAGTGTGTCACTCACCTCACATATAAAAGGCCACCCTTCTCTACTCTTATTCATAACTCAAACCCCGTTTTTAAAATAAATGAAAATATTACATCCAAAAATACCCTTATATAATACTATATTATTTATTTTTGATATAAATCCAACCTTGGTAGGCTTTTGGTGCTAAATAAAGGAGGATACCCAAATTAGAGGTAATGTTTATCAAAAAGTGTTTTTTATTTATTAATTCTTCCACATCAATCAATTATTATTATAAAATACATATATAATAACCTTAGTATATTTCATTTACTAATATTTTTTATGTTATGTTAATGACCTATAACCATCTACACTTCTATAAAATTTGTTATCAAATCATCGTTTGTGTGTATAGCAAACTACCGCCTCATGAACTGATGCCATTCATTTTTTCTATACCACCTATCATTATTGGATATAATGATGTATTTATTTTTAATAAATTATATTTATTATATTATAATTATTTTTTAATTATTATATCACTCATTTCTTCATGATTTGTATTCTGTGGGAATTCATTAACGTCGCTCATGTGTACGGCGGACTACCACCTCGCGAAACAATGTGATTCATTAACGCTTTACATATAAGGTAATAAGGATGGTTTTAATAAACAAATATTTGATTTGTATGTCATAAAAAATATTATTTAATAATGTTATATCAATTAACATTCTTCCTTTAAATACTTCTAGAAAATGGAGACAATGTTCATGCATATATTCGGCATGTCGTCTCCATGAACGGTGAATTTTATTTTCCATATTTATCTTTTATAAAATACCATAAATAAATATATACTTAATATATATAATTTTTATATCATGTTTAAAATTACTGATATTAGTTAACCATGATCAATTTAGGAGGACCAAAAATACAAAATTAATACATATAATAAAAACAAAGCGATTATTACCTGAAACGTGACTTTAACATGGAATTTTTAATAAAAGGGTAATAAAAGGACGTAAGTAAATAATATATGGTATGATATATATAATTATGTTTATGTAATATTTTTATAACACACTTATATTTATTATACATTAATTTTTAATGAGTGTGGAGGGAGTCAAGACTTACGGTAATGGATTTCTATCTCACGTTGATTTTCCATGAGACACAATCTATATTCACAACATGTTTATTTTCTGTGGTGTATATACTAAATATGAATATAATTTATAATAATTATCCTTAAAATTATAGTGATTTCAATGTCTTTTTTATTATCTCTATTTCATGTGGTTTATGGTAAAATAATTAATAAATCATTAAATGATTTCTGGTATCTGTTTTATTTCTCAGAGACAAACAGAAAATCACCACTCCATTCATTTTTTTGTATATATAGTGTCCTATTGACATGTAATATAATTAATACCATTATTGTGATGATATTTAAAGTTTAATTTAATGTTATTATTTATTATGTATTATGATTCAAAATATTACTAAAGGATTATGGGATTTTTGCCTCAATTTTCCTTATTTGAGACAAAATTTTTCTTATGAACCAATGTTCCTTAACATGGTGTATATGCATCGCATATAACATGTAATATCATGAGTTTATTTATAATCATTTTATTTTATGTTCCATTTTATTTTATTAATTCATGTGGATTATGATTCAAAGTTAGAAAACCGGTAATGATTTTATGTTACAATCTCATCATTTATTGAGATTATTTATGATAATGTTTTTAAAGATTAAATATTATAATAAATCAATAAATAAACTCATTAATTTTCTTATCCTATATTTATTCATGATATTTCTAAGTAATAATACCATTTTCAACTCTTTGGTACATAAAACAATTTATAAAATGTTTTTAAGAAAAAACGACATTATTTCCTCCTTCGGTCGGAAATCTATTTTATTCCAAAACCATGTTATCTAAAAATGTTTTGAAAAATGGTTCATTATTATCATATGATTTTCTAAATAAATTTTTGACCATGTTTTAATTTTTGAAAAAAAAAGGTATCTTCATCTATTTTTAAAAAACAATACTCATTTGGATTTTACCGAAAATGTGAAATGAATATTTATTTCAATTTGTATAGAATGAATGTAATTTCATACTATCATGACCATTATTTTCATTGAATATCCCTTTATAATTTTTTAATTTTATTTTAAATGAAAAATATTTTCAAAAGGTTTTCTATTTGAAAAAAGCTTTTTTTCAAATAGGTAAGGATATTTTCATCAATAAATGTTTTTAATGATCAATAAAAATAATTTTCCATCTAAGATTAAATCCATTGATGTTACCTATGCCTTACTGGGGATATGATTCAAGGATACTATTCTTATTATTTCTCTAAATGGTTTATGTTTATGATGTAATGATGTTTATGAAGCCCGTTTCTCTTCCATGATTTATATAATGATAAAATTCATGTGAACCCCGCTTCTTTTTCCATGGACTATACTTTGATGAAATGATGAAATGATTATGAAACCTTCCACTTTTATAAAGGTTATCATATGGTGAAATTTTTTATGAAACCCTTTTAACTTAATGGGATATGATATGATTAATGTTTTATGATCTTTTGGCACACATAAATATAGTTTTCATTTTTAGATAGGTGGGGTATATATTTCCTTCCAATGATTTGGGTAAATATTTATATCTCATGAGATAGTTAAGACTATAAGGGGGAGTAAACATAGTTTAGTAAGGGACTTTTTCTTCTGTAATGGTATTATGTGTGAACCTTTATTACTATTATGGTTTGGGTAGTGATCCCATTCCACATTTATAGACTTGGAAATGAGCCTTCACTACTATGGAAATGGTTTTTTGTGATTATCTGCATTCTAAAAAGTTTAGCCTTATTCCATGTTAATACTCTCATGGATCATGTTCTTCAATTTCCTTATGATTAATATATTTTGAACTGCTAATTTTTTTTCCATGACTAAGTAATTTGATCATTGATATTTAGGGGATGGTTTTCAATTATTTTTCTCATGTTATCATACCATTATTTTAATATTATACATGTTTATCTCCCTTGTTTTCCCTTACTAAGAATTTGATCTCACATTTTCTTACATTTCTTATCACAATGTTATGAAGAAAGGTTTTAAGTAGGATATATATCTAAATATTACATAATGGTTATATCTTTATGGATGATATTGAAAATTTTTTCCCCAAATTAGATGATTATGTGCCTAGTGTCAAAAGGCACTAAACTATTATAGTCATCAGACATGTTTTTGTGTAATGTATTGAATGTTCTTCTAAAAATATGTAAAAACTATGCATTATAATTCTGGTTTTATATAATCGGTATCAGAGGATAGGTTTATTTATCCTTTGGAAACTAGGATGAGAATACCTTAGTGAGATCCCTAAGGACATGTATAAGGGTAAGTCTGAAGATGATTAAAAGTATATGAAATTGTCATGGAATTTTGGTAAAGGATATATCGAGTGGTTTACAATAAATTTAATCTCTTTCTTGATAATACAAGTTTATATAGATCTGGAATAGAGGTAACTAGTGGTAATAAATCTTAAAAGGGTCATTGAGGTGGACTTTATTGTCACTAGTTGCATGATAATAGGTCTGGCTACACACCTGGTTTGACACTCCTAGGGGATACACTTTTTAAATTCACAAACTCTTTATAAACCATCATGATTAATTTAAATATATGAGGACTATGAATAATATAGGATAAACCTAAGGTGTCATAAATAAAAAATAGGGCTTCATCATTTAGACATCCTATGCATTATTTTTATTATAATTTTTTCCCTCTAGGATTTGTGTTTATCACAGTATACTTTTTGGTTTTAGTCAATGGAAGAAGCCAAAAGAAAATGTGTTAACATTGAATGTGATAGAAAATTTACTGGTGATTAGCTAAATTGGATGATAACTAGAGTGTAGGATGTTTTGATTATTCCTAATAAGCTACCATGGTACATGATTAACAATGTGCACATTAACAAACTCCCAGAATCACCAAAAAACGTAAGGATAGAGTTCGCTGATATTTCAGGTAGTGTAGACCATAGAGGAATGAAGATACAGTTTTCTATATTTCAGGAATGTGGGAATAAGAATTCAAGGGATTGACTCTAAGGGACAATAAGATGTTTTGAATGTAGAAAACAATTAAACAAAGCAACTAAATGCAAAAGAAAAATAAAAGGTTCAGTTAATGTAATGGATGAGAACAATGGTATCCCTAAGGTATCAATTCTGGTTAAATGTTTCAAAAGTGGATTGTGTTTAAATTATGAAAATTGATTCCTTAAGGTAAATATCATTAAGAAAATGATAACAGCTATGTGATTAATAGTTATATTTTTGATGATGAAGATACTATAAATGACACATGAATGAAAGAAGTGTTAAGGAATAAAATGGTGAATCTTTGTTAATAGATTATAAAGTAAGTGGAATGATTAATTTTTTTTATGTATTAGGATTTAAAGAATTTTATTTTTATTAGTGGAATTTCTTTCATTGATGGATTTTTTCAAAGTAGTTTTTCATAGAGTAGTATCAAGAATATGTTAAATGGTACCGATATACTATAAAAGTGTCTTAATGGCAAGGTAATATTTTAATTAAAGGAAGATAACACTTAATATGATCCTAATTCTGATAAAATGGTGTTTATGTTGGATAATGATTTTATTGATATGGAAAAAGTAAATTAGATAATATTAATGGCCTCATAACTGATAAAGGATTTATTAAAAAAGTTTTTTATTGTATCATTGAAGGAGTTTACAACATTATTGGATTTATGGAATATGTTCAAAAATCTAAGGTTTTATTTAATTAATGAAAAATAATTCATTTTTTCATTGAGTTTTTTTGGTAATTATGTTTAATACCAAAATTTAGGAAAATTAATGACCAAGGTATTCAAAAAAATTTCATTTGACCAATAAAAGATTCCTAATGATATTTGGATGATTGATGCAGATTTGATTTTGAGAAATTTAGTGGCCTTCTTTATAAATATTAAATCCTAGAAGATTCATTTTTTTATCCATTTATGGAGTGGTTTAAGTCGAACATTTAGATGATGTTTTAAAGATCAAAATATTACTTCACCATATAAATATTTATCCATATTGGATAACCAAGGTTAACTTTTTAAACTAAAGATAGATGGAATGACTTACCATTTTATTTATGGGTCTTATGATTTTATATAACTTCAAGAACAATATATTATCATTTATTTCATAGATTAATAGATGAATTGGAAATTAATCAAGGAACCTCCAATGGATATGACTGTGCTTATGAAATATAATGAACCATGTAAGTATATCATCTCGAAAAAATTATTCAACTTTAGGAAATTGATATTGAAATAAAATGTTTTCATGTTCTCATTGTTTTTTGTGATATCAATAAATTTTTCATGCATTTTTGTTTTTTGGAATTTTGGTTATTAAATTTCTCCTAACCATGTTCTCTATCACTCATAATAGGTATTTAGGTGTTAGTTTTCTCTTTTATGTCCATTTTTTCCCTTCCCACATATGTTCTTCTAATTAGAACATAGTATGTGTTATTACAGATGACCTTCTCACATCCCTTTCTATTTTTTAAGAGGATGTTTTATTAACCTTTTTTATGATTTGGGTTTCTATAAAATAATTTTAAAATGTTAAAACTTTGATAACAATGATAACTTTTGAGGGAGAAATTAATTTTCAGGGGGTATAATTTAACACAATAAGATTTTACAAAATATTTTTTCCATTAAATTCAATCTTTTAGATATTTTTCATTACACACAACACTGATTTTAGCTTTTTTCACATAATATACATTATATTTTCCATTATATAAAACACCTAAGTTTAGCTCATGTTACATGATGTGAGGGGGTTTTCATAGATCCCTAGTCAATATTTTATTTACCTAATTATGCAATATAGTTCATAACCAAGATCGGTCTCGAGGAGGCAACTTACACGGCACTGAAATTATATTGTCACTATTTATTATCAAACTAATATAAAACTAAATAATATAAATAAAATGTTATTAAAGATGAATTATCTATTAATATATATCTATATATAAATTCAATATGAAAAAAATATATTTTCAAAGAAATAAGGAAGAAATTATTTATTAGGAGGTTATAATGATTGATATCATTGTTTATTAAAATATTCATGATACTTAATTAAATATAGTTATCAAGACCTGTCACACTACACCCTCCAATTAGAATTATTATTAACCTAACACCAATATCTAAAAATGTGGGTAAATACTCTTACTAAAAGAAACTAGGAGATCTATTTTCTTACCATAGCTACCCATTCCACACTCTATTGTATCCATGAATTAGATAGTGAATGGAAAACTGAATAATGAATGAGAAGAAGAACTTGGTGGTACAAAAAATGGGGCAATATCACACTATAATCAATTTACCCATCACCAATATTCTCATAATAAAATGAATAGTTTTAAATTGAAGTGTAATAAAACTCAATCAACCACCATTCTCTCCCCCACACAAACACTGAAGCCAGTTCCCCACTCTCATTGAGTTAAGGGAGAACAAGGTGGAAAACATATAAATGTAAAAATAGAAGAATAGAGATAAAAAGAAGAGATATAATATATTAAAAAACTAATATTACATTAATTAAAATACCATAAATCCAATTATAATTCCCAACAAAGGTTACCACCAAGTTTTCAACCCTTCGAAAATGAGCGGAGATATGTTTTTATATGGAGATGAGGTATTATTTTTGTATCCAATTATATCCACCTAAGGTTTATGCATTGTACCCTCTTTTAATTACTGAATTTGGAAAACTTTTATTGTTTAAATATATATCTCTCTTATGTTGAACCAAAAAATAGTATCATTTTCTATATGTGAAGAGAGTTAAATCTCGTTTACACTGAAAATTTATTCTACCCAGGCAGACTCTTCAAATTCCAATTTGTCAAGTTCACATGCCATTATGACCTTGATAAAGAGGTAATAACACTTGTAAACCTTAATTAAAGTTTCTCATGGATATTTTCTCCAAATCCTCTTTTAATGTTAGATCCATTGTTTGACCATATATGAGATATGGGCCCTAGATAAAAAAATATCAATATATGTTCACAGATTTCAAGGCCTGATTTTTTAGATGATTTTAGGACTTCAAATGGTGGACTGAGATTTGGATCCATACAAGTGAAATTAATAGAAATTATCATAGAAACCTAAAAAAATAATAATTTTGAATTTTTGATAAGTTTAGAAAACTTTATTTCAGAAATATAGCAATAAATTAAAATTGTTAAAATAAAAAATTATTCCATTTTTGTAATAAATCTTAAATTCTTCAAAGTATATAAAATGTGAAAATTTCCCATAAAATAACACTATGGGTGGTTAAAAATGAAATTAAAAGTAAAATAATCAAAAATATTTTCCCTTTAAATTCCCCCAAACATAAAAATTGTGCTCCTGGATAATCATCTAATACAAAGGTCAGAACAAACTTCTCAAAGCCTAAATAACAACATAGCTCAATTATCATATCAAAAAAATATCAAACCTCCTAAATGGTTAAAACAATTTCAAACTACTAAAAATCATTAAAATATATTCAACATCATGTTAATACTTACATTCATGTCATACCTACCACCCCATAAAAATATTTCTCTCTTTACTCAAGGATTTTTTATGTGGTGATTTTCTCAATCCCAAGAACATGTGTTTTCTACATAGGCTTGCTATACTCCTAATATAGAAACTTAATATAGTCATAATTGTGTTAATGATGAGGTCTTTTTAACGGTTTGTTCTAAGGCTGAGGTTTTTTAGGTTTTAAATGTAAAAAAAATCTGAGGAAAAATGAGGAGAGTTAAGCTCTAAAGTGAATTAAATGCATTAAAATAGTTTTTATCAAGAATGGTGTTCTCCTCAACCATCATGAAAAATAGTCATCTACAAACACCTATTCCATTTATTGGGATGTTCACAATTTATATTTTTCATATAAATGATAAATTTCATCACTCTTTTCCGCAATTTGTAGTGATGTTTTAGCTTGAATTCATATCAAGATTTCTCTTGAAAATCTTTTTTTGAGGAAAATAGAGGTATCTTTTGGTATTCAAGTATAGGTGAACACCCAGATCAAATTTTTAATGAAATATTTTCCATCCATCCATCTTTATATAATTAAATGTATTCCAACAAATAATAATTAAATATGGAAACACTTTTTTTCAAAAATTTATTCCTCATGAAATAAAAATACAACTCATCTTCTCCCCACCACACAATTGAGTTCAAAAAATAATCATACATTAAATGTCTATAGTAGGATAGAAAGGGATAAATGTCTTGTAATATGGATGAATGACAAGGTATTTCATGGCTACAAGAAGATTAATAAATTTAAGATGAAAAGGTAGGCCAAAATTAGAGATGAATGTAAAAAAGGTCTCTTAAAATGGTTCCCCAATCATAATTGACACATTCCATAAACACTAATAGATTTGAAAAAGATAAAAAATTTAAAGTTTTGGATCACACAACATGTGTGAAAACTCCCAAGAAAAATAGAAATTTAAATAATATTTCAAAAATGATTATAAATATCTCATGATTGGAATGATTTTCAATTTAGACAGTAATAATTCATATGAGTTTCAAAATCAATCAAATGTAATAAAACAAAAAGATCATAAATCAATAAAAAAACAATTTATAATTCATTTAAATCCTCAAATACTCAAATGAAGAAGTGTTTCAAAAATACCAATATGGTTTGAATATTCCAAATTATTAAATTCCTCTCAAGAATCTTAAAAATACACAATAATTTATAAAAAATAAAACATGAAAAATTCAAAACAAATACATGAAAAATAAAATGAAAGCACACAAAAAACCCTAAAAAATATTGACATCCCTCCCACATTTTTACGAGAAAATTGGGTCCTATTAAACCGTCCCCATAAAATATTAAACAAAAGTAAAGTTACATAGTCAGACAGAGCAAATGGTTTTACAGAGCCTGAAATTAGACACTCCCCTCATATAAGACTCAACCAAATATGCACAAAAATAAAGAGCTCTAAAGGACCACATGGTAGTTATTTCCATGACTTCCCTCTTGGAAAAAGCATCATCCACTTGATTGGCCTCCCAATATGCATGAGTGATTACCTAGTTGAGATGTTTTACCTGATTAAGACATATGATCTAGTATTGTAGAATTCTCCATGGAATATCTCGGGTTCTCATCTTCAGGGAATGCACTGTAAGTTCAGAGTCTGATTCAATCCATAAGATATTCCCGTTATGAAATACAGCATGCTTCACGGCATAAATAATGGCCCATAATTATGCTTCATAAGCGACTCATATCCCAATATAATGATGAAAGCAACCCCTGAAGATTCCATGATGCGTGCAGAAGACACCCCCATAACCCAATCTACCCGTCTCTCCAAATATGGCTCCATCAACATTAACCTTAACACATGGAAACATCGGTGGTACCGAGCGAATAAACTTTACCACCAAAGGCTTTTTCATTTTACCTGAAATTCCAAGAATCCGCAATGCATTTAAATATATACAGGTATTATCCATTCAACCATTTTGTATCACATTAGATACATGTATGTCATAATGAATCAGCATTCCACTTGCATGAAAGGACAGATCCTTGTTTTCAAACAGGAGGCTATTCCAGGATGTCCATATGGCGTGACAAATAGCCGCTACAGTAACCAACAACATATTCTGAATCTGCACACTCCTTCCAGACTTTGAGATGAACACCATCAAGTCTTATATCCACCTATATGAGCATAGATCCATGTTTAATATGTCTGCAATGTATTTCTAAAGCTTCTGATCAAAGGGACATCAGATGAAAAGGTGTTGTATAGTTTCAGTTTCATTCAGGCATAGATAACAGGAAGACACAATACATTGTCCATCCTTCTTTAATTGATTATGCATTGGCATCCGGTTTCTCCACATTCTCCAGAGAAGAAGAATCTGGGATGGTTGGATAAAAGGTACTTTAAATGTTAGTAACCAAGAGAGCTCTTGTGTGGAGCCAACAAGCTGTATGTTGTAGAACTCTTTGAGATTAAAGTGGCCATTCCTGTTGGGCCCCCATACCAGAGTATCAATGTCCATGAAAGAGTAGGTCTAGATTTAATGTTTATCCTATGAAGTAATCATGGTTTCAAGACCATGATAATGATTCAAAATGTTTTCTATAGATGTGTCCATCGGGTGGGGGGATATCTCCAGTATACAAGGGGTAGTCTAGCCAAGGATTATTATAATAATTAAGACCAGAGTGTCTATAGGCAAGACATTTAGTGTTCTGAATAATATCATTGAAGGATTTCCAAAGGTAAGTCCATACAGATGATGACATATAATGGGGGTAGCCATTAATAACCTTCATTTTGAACCTACATGAAATAAAATCTAGGGATGAGTCATTGGAGGTTATGAGATTCCATGTGAACTTATTAATTAGTCCCTAATTGAAAATATGAAGGTACTTGACTCCAAGACCACCCAACTCAATGGGATTGATGCAGTCCTTCCAAGAAACAATGATCAACATCTTTTCATTAATAGAGCACGTCCAGATGAAATTCCTCATCATGCATTGGAGTTATTTGATCATATTTTTAGGCTATTTATAAATTGAAAATAAGTAGAAAAACTTTTATGTGATCATTGAGTTAATGAGTCACACCATTCCAGCTTGAGACAGGGCTTTACCCATCCATTTTTTCATCTAATTAATGATACTAGAGGAAATTCCATCAAGGTAGTGCCTATGTATCTTACCACAAAAGATTGAAACTCCAAGATAAATAAATGGAAAAGATCTTTTTCTAGCTCTGAGGGAACAGGTGACCCAATTTTGTTTTCCAGCAGTGTTCCCATCACTAAAAAAAATGATGGATTTATTTAAGTTTATATGTTTTCCCGCAACAGTCTCATAGTTTTAGAACAAGGCTTTGATCGTAGATATCAATTTCCTTGAGACTTCCCCAAAAATTAGAATATCATCAGCATATATTAAATGAGATGGGACAAGGTTGTCCCTCCCAGCCTTTATCTATCTAAAAATACCAATTTGAGATAGTTCATTATGACATCTACTCATATATTCTTCAGCAATGGAAAAAAGAATCCCAGACAGCGGATCACCTTGTCGAACTCCTCGTGTACAGTTAAAATAACCACATGGAAATCCATTAATTAAAATTGACAGACTTCCAGATGTAAGGATACATCTAAAAAGGTTGAGTAAGCCACTTGAAAAACCAAATATCCGAAGAATATTGAAGAGAAAGTTCCACTTAAGGGTGTCAAAGGCCTTGGAGATATCAAATTTAAGGGAAAAATTTCCATGCTTCGTTTTCTTTTTCATAAAATTGATACTTTTTGAGGCAGTGAAAAGACAGCTCTGAATTTTTCTACATGCTATGAAGCCATAATGATTAGGAGAGATGTGCTCCTTGATTAAACCCCTTAATCTGTTCATTAACATTTTACTAATGATTTTGGTTGTGGTGTTTCCAATCACAACTTTTCTGAAGTCTTTAATTTCAATTGCATTCTCCTTCTTAGGAATCAAAGCAATGAAGTTAGAGTTGAAATCATAATGCATATAACTCCGAGTGAAGAAATTCCTTACTACACTAACCATGTCATCTTGCAAAATTACTTAATGAAACATAAAAAACTTGTTGGTGAAGCCATCTAGTCCAGCATTACTTTCTATGTTAACAGAAAAGAGGGCCTCCTTTATTTCATCTTTTGAGGGAACCCTTATAAGAGCATGGTTTTGATGTTCCTAAATACAAGGGTAAATGTTATCAATAATCTTCTTAGTGTTATCCATGCCATCATCATAGTAAAGGCTAGTGAAATATTTCACTACTGTATTTGAAATCTCACTTTCAGAGGTATAGAGGCAACCATCAACTTTAATGGCCTTTAGTCCTGCCCTAATTCTTTTTTCTTTATGCATATGATGAAAAAATTTAAAGTTCATATCGCCATATTTCAGCCACTTTACATTTAAGTGGTTACGATCCATCCTTTCTTTGATAGTAAAAAGATCATCAAGCCTTGAAATTTATTGAATTTCCTCATTTGAGGGGCTCTTATGGCTCTAATTTCTAATTTTTTGGCTAGCCAATGGATTTTCAGTAGTCGTGATCTCACTATCAATCTTAGAGAAAGACTCCTTGCTCTATTTCCATAAGAGTGCTTTAACATTCTTAAGTTTAGCAGCAAGAATATATAGCGGGATCCCTTGACAGTTAATCTTCCAAGCCTTAATAATGACTTCCCTGCATCCAGGAGTAATAAGTCACCCATTATTAATATGAATAGGAAGAGGATCAGACCTGACACTGTGGAAGGACACATAAATCACAATGGGTTTGTGATCTAAGTGATTTTTTGGTAAAGAGTGTCCAGATATTCCAGATTCAGCACTCTTATAATCCAACAAAACAAAGCATCTGTCAAGTTTTCTTGATTATCTTCCATACATAGTATACCAGCTCCAGGTAAAGGCAGCTCCTGCGATTGGAATTTCACCAGATTACATTGGTCAATAAAAGATCAGAAGTCCAAGGAGGCCACCCTATTGAAAATCAATCCAGTTTTCTCTTTTGATCTCAAAACAATGTTTAAATCTCCCATTATCACCCATTTATTAGAAGTATGTCTAGTAAAGGCTTCAATATCACTCCAAAGATCCCTTCTTCGTGTATAGGATGGGGAGGCATAAACAAAGGTGGATTCAAAGCTATAACCTTGGCAAGAGCATGAGACCAAGACCCATTCCCTCCCACATTCTTATTCCATTTAATAACATATTTTCAGTTCAAAACATATTAAGATGATTTTCAAAGATAATTTAAATCATGAAAAATAAAATAATGAAAAGGAAATAACACAACTTGATTTATTTTTAAGTTTCATCCTGGAGTTAAACTCCTAACTACTACCACTTCAAAACAACAAGAATGAAATTAAAAGATATAATAAAAAACAAAATGAAAGATAAAGGGAAAAGAAAAGGGATAATTCTTGGTTATACCTTTAAGTGGTTGATAGGTTTTTACTACCCATAGTATGGTAGTTTCATTAGATTATCCCCAATGAAAATGTGGGTGCTTCTTTTTTTGTGATGAACCCCCACATGTTACTCTTCCCAGTGTTCATTATTAGACACCAAGATTCAATAACCACATGGAAGATAACAAAATTACCAATCCCTAAGAAAGGATAAATATAGGATATGAGATCCAGAGTGGGAGGGAGAATAAGATAGGTGTGCTTCCTATTATCTTTGGTATTTTCCTCCTCCATTTTGTATTTAAGTTGTCGTAGAGGAGGTATCTTCACCACTAAATTCTTTTCCAACTCTTATTGTTCATCCAACAATTGTATGAATACATCTTTATAATCGAAGGCTTTCTCCATTTTTTGATTCATAAATTTTTGAAAAACGAAGTTAGAAAACAATTCATCTTGAGTAAGATTAAACCATAAAGAGTTAATAAATAAATAGTACCTTTCAAGTACATCAACTTAGAAATTTATCTCTTATGGAAGAACTGTTGGAAACTCAATATAAATAGATGTATCTTCATCATTAAATTCAAAATAAATACACATATATATATATATATATATATGGGTTCTTATTTTTCATTATAAAGGATGGGAATATTGAGTTTTCGGTTATCTTCAACAAAGTGATTCTAGTATTCTTCCAAAAATATTGATTTCCCATAAGTATATCACCTAAAATGTTTTATTATGGTACCTCCTAGATTAGTTTATGAGTGAGGGTGATGTTATTAAATATTTTAGTATATCATTCTCAACCACTACATGTTCTTTAACATAAAAAATTATTGGTGAAATCTCAGCCACTACTCGTTCTAATTCTGCTTCTGGTTCAGGCTCCATCTTCTACTCCTGGGATGTGTGTAAATATTCATCTATCCACTCTTCTTTATCTCTATGTTTTACATTAAATCAATAATCCTTTCCAACCTGAATTTTAGATCCTATTAAACTTTATTCTTGCACCTAATATTGGTTAGTCCATATAGAATAATTTGAATTGAAATACAAAAGGAAAAAATAAAAAATATAATTTTTTTTAAAAAATTTTGATTTTTGTTTATAGAAAATTATGTGTGAAAGTTTTGTGTCTCCCCAAAAAAATGAAATAATAGAGATATGAATATAGTATATATAATATTAACATAAAACTAATATTGAAGTAATTCAAATACAACAAATCTACTAACAATTGACAACAAATCATACCCCCAACTTTCCAAACCTTTGAAAATGAGAGGAGAAACATTTTTATAGTGAGAGGGTGTGATGTTTTTAAAAACAAATATGTCCAATGAACATTTACACTTAGTATCCCTATTTAATAAACATATTTGGAATGTTTTTTTAATTAATAGTTTTTCATTTGTCTCTCTAATGTCAATCCATAAAATTTGATCTTCATTGGGGACGTGTGGAGAGGGTTACATCACATTTACTCCAAAAATTTATTCTACCTAGGTATAAACTTTAAATTCCATTTCACTAATTTTTCATTCCATTATGACATCAAAAAAAGGTAACCATGTAATGCCCTAATATTTTTAAAGAGAAAACTATGTTTGATAGTGTCTGTGATACGCAACACAAAACCTAAAAAAACAAGGATTATTTAAATATAAGAAATTTTACATTTATATTAATATTTTGGATATAACTAGGATTAAATAAATTATGAAATATATATATGTACAAATTTAATTTATAATTTATTATTAAATAATCCATCAATTCTTTTCTAATATTTTTTGTTTATATGTTTTCTTTATACTTGATTTTTTATTTCATTTTATAAAAATATATATTATAATTATTTTCTATAAAATTTAAAAAATTAATTTGATACAATTTACTCTAATTTTTATTTAATCATATCAATATTATAATAGTGTCTAATTTTTGGGATTTTTCAAAAATACATACTTTTTACTGAATAGAAAAAAAATATCTTTTTTATGTAAAATTATTATTTCCTTTGATAAATCAAGTAACATAAAAGTCCCAATATTATTGTCATTTGATTTCATGATAACATAAGTATTATTTGGTTTTATTTAATATAATTAATTACATTTAAATCATCTTTATATCATATTTTAATAAAAGTTTATTTTTTATGATTAAAAACACATTTTTTGGAAACTATTTTAAAAGACATAATGTTTCTCTATTATAATTAATTGAAATAAAACTTAATTATAAATTACATAAATTTAATTTTTATATTATATACCTATATTTATGAATTTAAATTAATATAATGATGACTACTACTTATAGAGTTATAGTCAAATTATCTTTTTTTTCGAAAAATGTATTTTTTGGAAAACTGATTTCCATCATGCTTGAGGGTTTTATTCTAAATTAAATTCTTCAACCTATGTTAATTGATTTTGATAAAATATATTTAATATTTTTAATTATAATAATTAAAATTATTTTATAATTTCATCTTAATATTTATAAAATATGTATAGTAAATGTAGTAAATATTATTTATCACAGTAAAAAGAAAATAGGTTAATTAAGCATAAAAATAGTTTAAAAAATAATATAAACAATGAAATCCTAATATTTAAATTTAATTTTCATTAAAATTATGATTATATTTATTCCTTAGTGTCTTTAATTTTTAAATGATTAAGTAATTAGTTTGATAAAATATATATTTTGATATAATAAAACACAACTTGTTTTGGGTAATATTCAAATTCAATTAAGGTATTTATTTCGATGATTTAATGTATTTTTTAAATAAATAATATTTTTTTAAAATTTTATTATTTAAATTTTTTATTAAATATAAATGATCAAAAAAAATTATGAAGTCAAATGTAATTTCTTTAAGGGTTTGAAAACTGTTATTATAAAAAAGACCCAACATGTGTCAATAAATGTTGATTATTATTTTAAAAGTGTAGATTCACATATATAGAAAATTATTTAAATTAAAGTTGTATTATTTTTTGAATCATAACATCAAAATTATCCAATGGTGAATTTTTCATAATTTTCTGAGACAATCGAATTTTTGGGTAAAAATTAAATACGGTATAAATATACACTGTGTATTATGACATCATAATGACCCAAAGGTGATGTAATAAATACTATAAATTCTATAAATGAAAAAATGTATTATTTACCTTTAAAATAATGTGATTTTATTTTTATTTTATTTATTTTATAAATCCATTATGAATCCTCGAAAACATATAATATATTTTAAGGTTTAAAATCCTTTATTTAAGAGTATGACTCACTTACACTTATGAAACGGTATTATTTTATTTAATTCAAACCTTGTACATATAAAATAATTAAAAAAATCTCCCATTTGTTAGAAAAAATGGGAAAAACCATGGTAAGGTTTTTTTTTGGTTATTTTATTATATAGAGTCCAAAACCTAGGTTTAAGAAATACTAAATAATTCCCCACTCGTTTCATATATAAACCAACCCAAGATTACATTTATCATCACTCAAAATCATTTGTGAATATAATAACTATTTCTTACCCTCTATATATTCTTCCCAAGGTACCCCAAGCTCTTAAAAAGATCCTCTTAAGTATTTGGAGTCACACACTCAAGTAAGGAATCCTCACATTCTCTAATTTATTCAAGTTTATTTATTTTATTATGCCCTCTATTTCCAATTATAAAAGTTGGGATGTTTATTTCCATTTCCCTATTTCTTCCAATTTTATTTCTAAATTATGAGACACTAATTTCTCTCTCATCAACCCATTTTATGAATTTTTAAGTGATTTTATTATGTTGTCAAAATTTCACTATGATTTTCCATGCCAAAACAATTATTTAGTGAATACCATACCCATTTCCAATCAAAGGTATTCACCTTTATACACTTATACTTATTTTAATTAGGACTTCCATATATTTATTCCACACTCATTGATCATGGAATATTATATTTTGATGAATGAATTCATGTTGTATGATTTGTGTGGCACACTTAAGCTTGAGAATGGAATCAAATTTAACGGTGCACCATAAATAATATAGTTATCCAATTAATTGGGTAATGTTTAGTACCATGAGATGTAATTTTGTGATAAGGAGTAAACCCGATTCCTTTATAGTATTTTATCCATCATTATGTATTGGTAGTTATCCTTGACCTATGTTTATGATGCATTTTTTTAATTTGTTGCAACATTTCACTTATTCTCTTTATTTTATAATCTTATATCAAGCCTCACTATTCATGTTTATGATTATCAATCCTTTTGTGCCCCCATTAATATTAATATAGTATACCATATATTATTCTCTTCATGTTATTCCATATTTATTCCCTTACTGAGAATTATATCTCATGTCACAACCCATCCCCTGGAGCCTATGTTGTAACTACCCCCAGCCCGCCTCGAATAGACCATGGGACAGCAACTAGCACCGAGTAGGCATAACCCACAAATAGAAGGCATTTTCTTAAGTACCTGTAAACACTTACACATCTCTAAGGAAAAGTTTTGAACTGAAAACACTAAGTTAACATGCATGCATACCACAAAAATACCCACACAGAGTAACAGTACAAAACTAGAATGTAAACAGGGCCAGAATAAATTCCCAACCAAAAGGAAAAGTACAAGCTCCCAAAATTCGTCTGCAGAAAACCCTACCTAGAGGTATGTATAGAAATATCTATCTGATGATGTTGAATCACACCTCGTCTTTGGGGCCTCTCTCGAAGAAGCACCTAGCCCTATTCCACCATGTACTCCATAAAAAAACTTCAATCTTCTTCACAAGACACGACATGTGTTGGCACAGCCCATGCAGGGGTGAGTAAAACAATACTCAGTAGGGACCCCGAAACCACAATGTAAAATAATACTAAGAGATAGAAAAAGTATGCCACAAAAGAAAAAAATAAAGTATACCACAATGGAAACACATAAATTATGGTCAATACGGTCATCTCACATAGATATAAGTCTAAACATGAAGATAAGTATTTCCAATTGTGGTCCAAAGATCTCCTAGTACCTATGACACTATAAGTGTCGGTGGCACAAGGAGAGTTGATAGCACATGGAGCGTCAATGGTGCACAAAACATCGGTGGCACACAGAGCATCAGTGGTTCATATAGCGTCACTTGTGTACAGAGCGTTGATGGTACCCAGAGCAGTGACGACACCCAGGAATTCAATGTCTCCCAGAGAAGTGATGGCACCCGAGACATTGATGGTGCATAGAGTGTCGATGACGCATGGAGTGTCGTTAGCGCACTGAGCATCAATAGCGTACGGAGTGTCGACTATACATAGAGTGTCTATGGTCCATAGAGCGTCGACGGATCATGGATTGTCGATGGTGCACAGAGTTTTGATGTTGCATGGAGAATCAATGGGTGAGGAAACCCCCAAGCCCCATAGTCACCAAGATCACATAGTCATAGCCAGACACAGGATTCTGATCTTAGTGCACTTGTTTCGGGAGAACCTACTCCTCAAGCCATTAGGTTGTATTCCAACATCCACAAAAACTCACTTAGAGTATCTCAAAAGGATCATCTCTCATCAAGGGTCTCAAAGCCAAAATGTTCTTGTCAAAAGAACACACAGTTTGAAAGATGTGACTAATTTTGTAAAAAAGGGTCTGGTCTAGAAAGTGTCCACCCGTCTCGGTCCGGCCAAACCAACCCGACCTAGTCAGTCTGGACTAGCCCAAACTGGCCTTGTTCTCTATCCTGGCTCATGTCACATAGACCTGCCTTGCTCCATCATACACGGACCAACATGGTCGCATCACTCGGATCCATGCGGTTGTCCGACTGCATGGCCATCTGGCTCCCTAGGTAAACACGGCGCCAGACCACATTTCTTAAGGATGACCTACCTTCCACACCTAGTCTCGTGGCCTCGTCGCCTCCATGGTATCCCACCAATGAATCATCTTCCACTGCAGGTCCCTTCTCTGGCGCGGTCTTGCCTAGACTGCGGATCCACACCTCGTCGTTGGCCACCTATCTGGCGGTCCATACATCTAGAAGCCCACCAAAAATGGGCCTCCCATCGGGCTACGTTCTGTCCTCACCATTGGTGGCCCACCATTCTTTATGAACTCAGTAATAATACTCCTACTACCTGCTACTCTCTCATCACACCTCTGCAATACCTTCACAGATCACAATATTTAGTCTCGGATCGTTGAGTCACGGATCGTGCGGGCAACGATTGATCATTCGCGTAGGGTTTCAAAGGGAGAAGAACTCATGAAGAATGAGTTAGATTTAGGGGTGATAGATTAATCACATGAACACTCAAAGAATGGATCATGGACTTGTTTATTTTTTCCTTGATCTGTTCATGTTTATAAGATCACAAAGAAACAACAATAGATAAATCACTAATATTTAATCGCCCTTTTTGAACACACAAAAAAAATAACCATCCCGCAATAACGATTGAACTACATATCAACCTATTTGTGGGTTGGTCCACGTTCATCATTTGATTGTAAGTAAGATAAAATAAATCTCAAATAGATTGACTATTTCCATCGGAATTCGGGGATTACCACCTTTGATGGGAGGTTCAAACATTCTGATCGGTTTCTAACGGGTTTGTTCGTAGAACCCGAAACATCCAATGATTCCACATCCATTCGGATCTACTTTCCAAAGGTAGGTGCTCATTAGTTTGTGGACTGATGAGGCTTAGGAGTTTGCATTGGTCGAGAGGATGGGACATCGGACTCATCACACCTTTTTGAGTGAAAACTCTAACAAGGTGTTTCGAGCTTGACTCGGGGTAACCTGGTACACGACAACGGGCCTTGCTGCACTCTTGGTTCGATACTCCCGGGGGATGTTTTGGTAATAATTAAAAATAAATATATAATTATCAAATAATTAGATTTAATTAAAATAATTATCAAATAATTATGAAATAATTAGATTTAATTGATTATAAATAATTAGGAAACATTTAAAAAAATTAGGAAACAATTAAAATAATTAGGAAACAATTAGATTTAAATAGGAAACAATTAGATTTAAATAGGAAACAATTATATTTAATTAAGAAACAATTAGATTTAATTAGAAAAACAATTAGATTTAATTAGGAAACAATTAGATTTAATTAGGACATAGTTAGATTTAATTAGGAAACAATTAGATTTAATTTGTAGATTTAATTAGGAAACAATTAGATTTAATTAGGAAATAATTATATTTAACTTGTAGATTTAATTAGAAAACAATTAGATTTAATTAGGAAACAATTAGATTTAATTAGGAAACAATTATATTTAACTAGGAAACAATTAGATTTAATTAGGAAATAATTAGATTTAATTAGGAAAAAATTAGATTTAATTAGGAAACAAGGAAACAATTAGATTTAATTAGGAAACAAGGAAACAATTAGATTTAATTAGGAAACCAGGAAACAATTAGGAAACAATTAGGATAATTAGGAAATAATTAGTATAATTAGGAAAAAATTAGTATAATTAGGAAACAATTAGTATAATTAGGAAACAATTAGTATAATTAGGAAACAATTAGGATAATTAGGAAACAATTAGGATAATTAGGAAACAATTTGGATAATTAGGAAACAATTTGGATAATTAGGAAACCGTTAGGATAATTACGAAGCGTGATTGACCGCTCATCTACCTCAATTTTCTTTTCATTTGTGTGTTGAGGCTTGACAGGAAACTTCTTCCTCCACATGTAATATCTGCTTTTACTATCAAAATTATCAACCTCCTCACCAATATAGAGGTGAGGAGGTTTATAATTTTGAAAGTAAAAGCACATATTACATGTGGAGGTAGAAGTTTCCTGTCAACATCAACACACAAATGAAAAGAAAATTGAGGTAGATGAGAGGTCAATTATGTTGGTTTTTCTATTCATTGATTGATTAACCACCTGACCTATATGCATATCTTCACATTTCTAATTAGTAACATAATTAGTAACATAATTAGTAATATAATTAGTAACATAAATAGTAACATAATATAAAATATTATATTACTCTAATATTAATAGTTAAATAATACTTATAATATAATTATTTTATTATTATATGTTTAATATTTATAAAAAAAATATTAATATTATTAAAATTATAAAAAATTTATAAAATATTACAATTATAAATATTTTCAACAAGTTTTTTCTTTATTCTTAACAGTTCAAATCTTAAAGGGTCTCCAATTTTCAGGTCATGCCCAATAAAAAGTTTGCGTCAACCATGTCCAATGTAAACTCTATAATTGTTCTTGCTTGGTTAATCACCTCGCAAGTAGTGTTGAAATAGGACAACCCAAGTCATGTCTTTCTTATTACTTGTGTCATCCTATTGCAACACTACTTGCGAGATGATCAACCATGTAAGGAAAATTATAGAGTTTAAATTGGACAAGGTTGACGCAAACTTTTTATTGGGAATGACCTAAAAATTGACGACTCTTTAAGATTTGAACATGTTAAGAATAGAGCAAAATCTGTTGGAAATTTTGATATTTGTAATAATTAGTAATAATTACTAATAAAATTAATCAAAAATCAAATAAATTCAAGTACATGGTTATAAATTGGCACAATTTCCAGCGGATTGACGGCTACCTTTTTTTCAACGTCTCATATCTTTGCTACTTTCTCCCACTGAAATCAGTATGAAAAATGTGCTCTCACGTATGTCAGAGCAAGTTTTTCATTCTGATTTCAGTCGGGAGAAAGTTAAAAAGAGATGAGTCGTCGGAAAAATCCGAATAATTAGTAATATAATCTCCACAACGATGATTACAAAATTTTATTTCATTATTCAAGCACATTTCATTTTTCCAAGTATTGCTAATTATTGCTAAATTAATAATAATTAGTGGGGATGATTACAAACTAACTGTGTCACCTATAATTATTGGTAATTACTAATAAATAACTATAATTATGTATCTTCTTTTTTTATGATATTGTTTCTTATATCAAATTATTTAACAACAGTAATGGTTTAAAATTTTGTAGAAACACATATATGAATATGGAACAAGGAAATCGACATCAATCATTATTACATGATCGTGCTTAGATAAATCAGCGCAGAAAATCCAACAGTTCTAGTTTAAATCTTGTATATGTTGATGGTGTTGAAGATTTCTTATCATTTGCATCATCAAACCTAGAATTTGTTTCAGAAGTTACAATTAAGTGTCCTTGTAAAAAATGTGCTCTGAGAATGTTTGAGACATTTGACATCGTTGGGAAACATCTCTTACGTTATGGTTTTCAATCAGATTATATTTTTTGGTATTAACACGGTGAACGCAGTTCTAGAGAAGATAATAATAATTTGATTTCGGATCCATCATGGTTTCAGAATTTAGTACATGATGTTGCTGGGTCATCCATTTAATAAATAGAAATCGAGGATGTTGGTGATTTACCTCCCGAGTTGGCACCATCTGAATTTGCTGAGTTGTTTAGGTCTGCTGAGGATTCATTATATCCTGGTTGCAAGATAAGAAAATTAGAATCAGTTGAAAATTTTATGGCTATTAAATTAGATAATGGAATGTCAAATAACTATTTTTATCAGATATTTTCTTTGGTTAAAGCACTGTTACCTGAAGTAAATGTGTTTCCTATTAATTATTATGACAGCAAAAGACTCATTCGTAATATAGGCCTTAGTTATTAGAAGATCCATGCATGTTCAAATGATTGCAACTTATATTCTGGTGAAAATGAGTCGTTGGATAGTTTTCCCACATGTGGAAAATCGAGGTATAAAGAAGCTCAATCAGGGAAGTCTGGATTGATTCCTGTAAAAAAGTTGAGATATTTCCCACTTACACCCAGGTTGCAGCATTTATTTATGTCTCAGAACATAGTGACAATGATTTCATGGCACAAAACCAATATTTCAAATGGTAAAATATTGATTCATCCATCTGATGGTGATTCATGGAAACATTTTGATCAAGTGCATCCATCTTTTGCTTTAGAATCCCAGAACGTGTGATTGGGTCCTTCTACTGATGGTTTTTGTCCATTTGGATCTTTTGGTAGTCAGTATTCTTGTTGGTATATCTTTATAACACCATACAATTTTCCTCTACGGATGTTGATGAAAGATCCTTATATCTTTTTGACATTATTAATCCCAGGACATTCGAAAAATAATATTGATGTTTATTTGAAACCATTGATTGATGAGTTAAATTTATTGTGGTGTCATGGTGTTGGTATATATGATGCTACTACGAAACAGAATTTTGTAATGAAAGTTGCTTTGATGTGGACAATTAGTGATTTCCTGGAATATGGTATGTTATCTGGCTAGAGTACACATGGTCCAAAATCATGTCCTTACTGTATGGGGGACAACAAAGCATTTATGCTCGTGAATGGAAAAAAAAACCTTGCTATTTTGACTGTCATCGCAGATTTCTTCCAATTGATCATCCTTTTCGGAGGAATAAACCTCATTTCACAAAAGGTATAATTGAAAGAGATGAACCTCCAAAAATGATCTTAGGTACAGAGTTACAATCAGTTGTATTTTAATTACCTTCCATCACTTTTGGACTGACAATAAACCAACAGAAAATTCACGATTTTGGGAAAGAACACAATTGGACAAAATGGATCATTTTTTGGAATATACCATATTGGTCAGATTTGTTGGTCCGACACATGTTAGATGTCATGCATATTGAGAATAACTGTTTTGATAATTTATTTCATACAGTTTTGGATACATCGGGTAAAACCAAATATAATGTAAAGGCACAATTAGATATTGCCCAAATTTACAGGCGACCAGAACTTGAATTATTTGAAAATGTCAGATCATAGATATTAATGAATCCAAAAGCAACTTATACACTTACCAAAGAGAGTCACTTATTATTTTGTCAGTGGATTGCAGATTTGAGACTTCCAGATGGTTATGCTTCCAACTTTGACAGATGTGTTAAAAATGTTCATATTACCGGATTAAAAAGTCATGACTTTCATCTTATAATGGAAAGACTTATTCCTATTGGATTAAGAGGTTTTTTGAATTCTAAGATTTGGGAGTCGATAACAGATATATCATATTTTGTCTGAGACATGTGTTCGGTGACAACAGACTATGATACACTAAGAAAACTGGAAGAAGCTGTTGTTGTAATTATATGCAAATTGGAAAAAATCTTTCCACCGGCTTTCTTTGACTCCATGGAATATTTGATATTACATTTTCCACATGAAGAAAAATGTAGAGTTCCGGTTCAGTTTCAATGGATGTACCCATTTGAGAGATGCATGCAGAAATTAAAGAAAAAAGTTCGTAACAAAGCATCAGTTGAAGGCTCAATTGTTGAAGCTTATTTGCAAGAAGAAATTGCTTTATTCTGCTCACATTATTTTGAATCTGAATATCCCTCAAAATTTAACCGCATGAGCCGGAATGAGGGGAATGTTGATGATGATATGAACAATCAATTATCAGTTGTCAATCAGCCTGAACTTGGCTTTGGTGGAGTTCATGATAGATGGCTTTCAGATGATGAACATCATAGAGTTCATACATATGTTCTACTCAACTGTGAAGAAATGTCACCAATTGTACATTGAGTTCTCTTATACCTTATTCTATAGATTCTGTTACAGTAAATTAATCATATTGTATTTGTAGGTTATATGATGGTCATATCAAGAAATAATTTCCACAAATTACAGCAGCTGGCTTTGAAGAACGTCGGCAAAAAAAATTTTCCTATTGGTTTAAAAAACTGGTAACATACATTATTTTTTGGTTTTACATATAAAATCAATTTATTACTTGTAATAGTGATAAATTTTTTACAAATTGTCAGTTATTTGTACATGCTAATAAGATTGATAGTCGATTGCGTATATTGAGTAGCCTACCATCCAAAATGGTTAAATCTTATAATGAATATGTGGTGAATGGTTATCGATTTCATACATGTGCATATGGGGAATCAAAGAAAACAATGAATAGTGGTGTTTCTTTGAAGGGATCACATCATAGAGATATTGAAGTTGACTTTTACGGCATGCTTGAAGAAATTATTGAACAGTGTAATTTGGGACAGAATTATGTAACAATGTTTAAATGTCAATGGTTGGATACTGAGAGAGGATTGCATATTCATCCAACTCATGGAATTGTTGATATTTATCATAAAAGACTTATTGCAGTAAATGAACCATTTTTATTGGCTCATCAGGCACATCAAATTTATTATGGAAAATACTGTGCTACTGCAAAAGAGTAGGATTATTCGTGGAGTATAATAAAATTTAAATCTCGAGAAAATCAGTTTACTCAAACTGAATGTGGTTCCACTGAAGTGAAAGGAAATTAAATTTTTCAGGACACTCCACAAAACACATCTTTTTCACAAAGAGACATGAATATCGAGGATGACACCCCACAGTTAAGGGTCGATGGTGACAATGTTTTCAATGATGTTACAACTAAATTTGAAATGACAAGAGATGATGAAAGTAAAACTAATATGGAAATTGATGATGTTGATGAGGAAGATGAAGACATTGACATTGAAAACTATGAATATGATGATGAATATGAACATTGACATAGTAAAATGATGGTTAGAATCATAAAAAATATATATCTATACATAATTGTTATTTTCAACTGTTTGCTAATAACAATCATTTCATGTTTCAGATGGACTCGGAAATGTATCGTCAGTTGCTGGAGGCTGATCTGCCTATGGATGATGAGTTTTTTGAGTCATCTTACCCTCAGGTTGTTGGCACTATAGGGAGTACTCGGAGGGGGCGTGGTCTTTCCATACTGATGATTCCAGATCCTATCCCGGAGCGACGTCCACCTCTTGGATTCGATACGCACACGTGGCGGTATGGTAACCTATGTATTTTAGTTATCTTTGATTATAATTTATTAATATTCTAATTTTTTGTTTATTTCTTCTTTTTCCACAGTTTTACGCATATAGTTATTGGACAGGGGAGCGCTATCTTGCGCAATTATTTTTCTCAGCCCTGGCTCACATGGGATCAGATTCCCACTGATGTGCAGGCCGCCATGTTCGATCATTGGCTGGTATGTAATTAAATATTTTTTATTTTGAAATTTAATTCATTAATAACTTTATATTAGGGTTTATGGTATCCTATCGATGAGAGCATGTGTGCCACTATCCATACGGCATGGGTGGTGTCTATGCGTGACCATTTCTGTCAGTTTTTGCATAATTTGAGAAAGACGATTATGAAGAAAGCTGGAGTGACAGTATTTGATGAGTATTGTAGAGCCCACCGACCAGAGTACATTTCATCTCACGTTTGGGATAGATTATGTACACACTGGTTGGGTGGTGGGTTTCAGAGGAGATCTGCATTGGGTCGACAGAATCGGGGGAGACAAGAGGTGACGCATCGAGCCGGTAGTCGTACATTAAGTGTGCATAGAGAGCATCTGGTAAGTAATTTTTTTAATATTTTATACAAATTTAAATATAAACAGTTTATTTTATATTCATATAGGAAGTCGAGCAGCCCGGTATTTCGGCGTACGGCGTTTATCGGAAGATGTACACTGACCCTGCTACTGGAGAGATTAAAGGTGACCGCCAGCGTCAGATTGTGGTCAGTATTATTTTCTTTTCAGTTTGAAATTAAATGCATATAATCTTTTCATTATTTTAATTTATAATTGAAACTTAAGGAGTCATATGAGGCCGCAACCTCTCAGACACAGGCAGAGAGTCAAGTCGAGACAAGTGATCAGACTAGTGCCCACCATTTTGATGAGATGGCATGGATGCAGGCGACCCAATATGGCTTCGAAAATGGCCGAGTAGTTGGTATCGGCTCTCATTTGACTCCTGCAGCTTATTATGGTACTGCGGCGATGTCGGCGTCCAGCTCGAGAGGAGCTCATGGAGAGACATCATCTTCTACCTCACAGTATCAGGAGCAATTGCGTGCTCAGAGTCAGCTTATAGAGGATTTGCATCAGGGGCAGGAGTAGATGCGTCAGCAGCACGATGAGGAGATGCGTTGATGGTTGGAGCAGATGTGTCAGCAGCAGGATGAGGAGAGACATCGATATGAGGAGCAACATCAGAGGTATATGGAGTATATGTGTCGTCTGACTCATAGTTTAGGGATAGAGTTTTCTCCACCACCTCCTCCAGGTCCTCCAGGTCCTCTAGATTATCCACCCCCCAGTGATTTTTTAAGATGTAATAAACATTTGAGTTCGTAGTTTATTGTCATATTAACTATTTACAATTCCTCTTTCATATTGGTACGAATATTACATGATTTAATTTGTTTTTATTTTTTTTAATATATTATTACTTATTAGTATTATTTTTAATATCTGCTTATTTTAGTAATATTACTTTTAATATTTTATATTTATTTTTAATATTGAGAAGTTTATAATTTTATAATTTTATTAATATTAATATTATTAATAGTATTTTTTCATATATATGTATTTTTATTTTAATAATAATATTATTATATTAATTTTTCATATTAATAATATTAGTACTATTATTATTATTTTTTTATATTAATATTTCATAATATATAATATTATATTATTTATATTCATATTATTATTATTTTTTGATATTAATATTTCATAATTATATTATATATATTTTTATTATTAATATTATAATAATATAATTTATTTATATTATTAATATTATTATTATTATTATATAGATAGTTTAATAATAATAATATTATATTAATTTTTTATATTATTAATATTAGTATTATTATATTATATTATATTATGTATATTCATATTATTATTATTTTATATTAATATTTCATAATTATATTTTATATATTTTTTTATTTATATTATAATAATATAATTTTTTTATATTATTATTATTATTATTATTTTTTTATAATATTATACAATTTGTAATAATTATTTTATTTCTTTTTTATTTTTTTCATATTTGCGATAGGACGAATACCCATCGGAAAAACCTTTTTGCGACGGTCCGTCGCAAATACTTTCGTCGCAAGTATTTTTTAAATTTCACATTTGCGACGGGATTCTGACCTGTCGCAACTAATATATCTACGACGGCCCGTCGCAAATACCTTTTTTATATATAAACGAAAACTCATTTGCGACGGGGAAAAAATACCATCAGAAATAATCTTTTTGCGACGGGACCGCCGCAAAAACACCTATTTGCGACGCCGTTTTCGGCAACGGGCAATTTGCGATGGAGCCCCATCGCAAAAGACCTTTTGCAACGGGGCCCCGTCGCAAATATTCAGTTTTTCTGTAGTGATTTTCATTTAGAAGGACATGGATTATTTCAGAGTTGGGATCGAACCCGCAGATGGGCTACCTATGTATCCTCTGTTTAGAAAAGGAATCAGAACCCACGTATTTCGAGTAAGGGAGTATAATGTTTATGATTGATATCTCAAAGAAGGATGTCATAATTACTTTTACACTCTAAGCTCACGTGAGTCATACTCGATGTTAGAAACAAGAGGTATTGGTAAAAATTAGACAATTGTTCCATGAAAGATGAAATCATAAGAAATAATGTGGGGCTTATGTATGTATGACTGCCCAGATAAATGAAGGTTAGGATTTACTTCAGGGAAGAAATACGGGAGCAGGGTCCATAAAGGTATATGTGCTTCATGGAGATTTGAATACTTTAACTTGGGGATTACTCCTAAAAAGGAGGCCCAAATTAGGATAGGACTTGTGATTGGGTTTTACTTTTGAGAAGGAATCCCCAGATCAAACGTAAATTAGGACTGGTTAAGAAGAATTAAGACCAAGGCTTACTCTTGAAGATGATGCTCATATTTTTGATTGGGGATTACTCCTAAAAAAGGAGGCCCAGGTTAAAGGAATTAAGGTTTTCAGCTTACTCCTGAGAAGGATGCCCATAATTTGGGGAATTATGACTGGGGCTTACTCTTAAGGAGGATGCCTAGGTTAGGGGATCTGGGGATTACTCCTAAGGAGGATGCCCAGATTAGAGGACATGGGGCTTACTCCTAAAGAGTATGCCCGGGTTAGGGGATCTGGGGCTTACTCTTAAGGAGGATGCCCAGATTAGAGGACTTGGGGCTTACTCTTAAAGAGGATGCCCAGGTTAGGGGATCTGGGGCTTACTCCTAAGGAGGTTGCCTAGATTAGAGGACTTGGGGATTACTCCTAAAGAGGATTCCCAGGTTAGGGGATCTGGGGCTTACTCCTAAGGAGGATTCCCAGATTAGAGGACTTGGGGATTACTCTTAAAGATGATACCCAGGTTAGGGGATCTGGGGCTTACTCCTAATGAGGATGCCCAGATTAGAGGACTTGGGACTTACTCCTAAAGAGGATTCCCATAATTTGAGAATTATGACTGGGGATTATTCCTGAAAAGGAGACCCAGGTTAAGGATTCTCTCATCTTAAAGGATGAGGTTGAATGAATGAAATCTCAATCTTTAGTGACATAAAGATGTGTAAATCACTAGGTTTTGAGAGATATTCCACAGAATTCCTTTCAGATAAGGAAGTCAAATCAAGAAATCATGCCATAAATGGCTTCGAAGAGTGTCTTGAAGACTGAACCTTGAATAGGAGATGTGGAATGGATTAAGAGGGGTGAAATGGGCAAGAAGGGCACGCAAAAAGGCAGGGGCGCGCAAGTCCTGGTAGGCGCGCAGGTACTGCGTGGGTGCGTAAGTACTGGTCGCGCAGGTATGCATGCGCGACACATGGGGTACTTGCGCGACGGTTAACCAACAGGGTAATACTTTAGAGACTTTTGATTAAAGCCTTTAGAATACTCTTGAGGTTCTTCCAGAAGAGGGGCGCGCAAGTTCTTTTGAAGGAGTAAGGCGGCGCGCAAGTGTGGCCTTTTCCCTTAAGGGTTGGCCACTCAGGCGTGCAAGTGTTGATGAGTTTCAACACTTAGGCCTTCCTTCCCCTCTTTGGATCTTCCGTTCTAGGAAATAAATTACCTTAGAAGTGTTTCGGAAGCTTTGAGAAGAGACTAGGGTGCCGGGAGCTCAAATTTGAGTTTCTGGAAAAAATCCTCCCCGAATGGGGGTCCCACAGGGTCTATTTATAGGCAGCAGAAGACCCCAGGCGGTTATCACTTAGGTCGCACAAGTCACTTGCGCGACCACTAGGCGTCGTGCAAGTGGACTTACGCAACAGTGATATAACATGTGCAGTATATGTACTTTTGATCCCTTGTTCATGCCTTTGTCAATTATTGATGTTTTCTTCAAAGGATGAATCAATTTGTGCTATGTATTTTCCCTTTACATTCCTTTGGACTCTGTGATGAAAAAGGAGCGTCAAAAAAAGTCCCCCCTCAGAGTTGGATCCAAAAGAAATGAGGATGTGGCTCTGAGGAAAAAGGAGACATCCCAAGGAAGTTGGCGTGCAAATGAGCTTTGGGCGCGCAGGCTCTGGCGTGCAGGGATACGACCCTTGATCACGCAGGTTCTCGGCCGCATCTATAAATAGAGGGCCTCAGTTCCGTAAAAAGCATCTGGATTTCCGGATTTTAAACATTCGAGCTCTCGCCGCGCAGGTCACCTTAGCCATGCAAGTTGCTCTGTTTTCTGATGTTTCTTTGCTGTCGCACAGCTGTATAGGTACTTCTACTTGCGTGGTTTAAACTTGCACGTCAAAAACTAGCACGACACACGAACACTTGCGCGTCAAGTTTAGAATTGCGCGCCTTAATGCCTAAGTCATTTTTTCGAATTCTTTCACAAATTTTATGAAAAATAAACCCATTTAAGAGTTAGTTTATTTAAATTTTGTGAAGATTCAATGGCTCCCAAGGGAATTAGAACGGCTAATGAACTCGCTAGAAAGCGGATTGATGACATGATGAACATCATTGGCCATGATTATTATGATATCTGTTACATCACTCTCCTAGATTTGGCTAAGTACTTGAAGAAATATCATCTTAATTTCCCACAGATCATCTACCTGCCTCAATATGGTCATGGTCATCTGTAAGGAGTCAATGTTCCAGATGCAAAGAACTATATGCCTAAAATGTAGCTGCACTGCTACTCCTCTATTTTGGTTATGTTGTGCATTAAGAGCAACAAAAATGGTGTTAACTTTCAAATTCTTCCTCTATGTCGTTTTCTTGCAGATATGAAAATGTCAAACCCATGGGTTGAAATGTTTTCCGCTTATGGTTGGTGGAGAGAAGACAAACATGTCATTAGAGCAATATCTGAAAAGAGTACTATTCAAATAGATCATTACTTCCAATGCTCCATTCTCAAATACATGTATCCATCTTCCAAGTCTCTTGGACAGAAACAGAGTCACTGTTTGATTAGCAGAAAATTTTCTCAAACCGCACTCAAGAACATACTTTTACAATTGTTCCAAGAAGAGCTGGTATCACTGCATCTCTTATTGTATCCAGTTGAATGAATGAATTCCAGGTGGTTGCTGATGAAGCTCGGGATGCTGTAAATCAAATGAAGAGTTAAGTTGAAATCCTTTTGTAATCTCCTTGGAAAAGAGAAGAGACTTCAATATTTGGATGTCCTTCTAACTCTTGTGCATCAATGAAAAACACTTTCACCTTCACTCATTTGTACCTGCATTCTATTTTGCTACATTCTTTAGATTTTACCTAAGCCAATGGTCCTAGTAAGAATAGTTTGATTTTTACTAGGATTGATGTAAATAACCCTACAAACTTGAACCTTTTAATTACTCAATATTACCTAAATCATACAAAATGTATGTTTAGTGAGCTGGGAACTTGTCTTTTATTCAGAGTTCCCTTGTCTTTTGTGGGCAGTTTAAAGTCATGCACGTCGGACATAAAAAAGGCTAATGTTTAAGGTCGAAATAGCTTTGACCGAAATAGATTATAATTGACTCAATTCTTTGAAAATTCATCTGAAAACATAGTACCATTACTCAAGTATGAGGGAAAAAATGTAATCTATGACTTAAGTATATTTGAATCTGATGAATGATATGAAAAAGAGATAAAAGGAATTAGAAGAAGTAGTTCCCAAGAATGAAGTTACCATTATTTAACAAACCCATTAGGAGGTTGAATTATGCAGGGGCACCTAAGGGCATTGGCTGCATAGTTAAATAAAATAGTATCTTTTGGCTAACAATTCTGTTATATAGACTGTTTATGAAAGGCCACCTATGGGCACGTGCTGCATAGTTAGGAAAAAGAACTCTCATAAATTTACATTCCTAGTGCTAAAATCCACTGAAAGTTTATGGAGATTCAAATTTTCCAAAGTATAGAGTTTTCTGTATAGAAAGAAGTACTTGAATATGGAGAAGATATTTCCGAAAAAGATTATCAAAGAACCGGATGGATATAGCTTCAACGAAGGTCTGACCCAAACGTAGGGAAGGATAATATAAACTATAAACTTGAATACTTTCAGATCATGAAAAAGGATATGGGACGAATATGTTAAGGATAGCTATTTTTACAGATCCCTACATACTGTCATTTAAGACAAATAAGGACAAAATAGGCATTCTTCCCAAGAATGAAGTTACCACTATCCGACAAACCCGTTAGGGGGTTGAATTATGCAGGGCCACCTATGGACATTGGCTGCATAGTCAAATAATAGTATCTTTTGGCTAACAAGTTTGTTATGTAGACTGTTTCTGCAAGGCCGCCTATGGGAACGTGCTGCATAGTCAGGCAAAAGAACTCTCAGAAGTTTGACATTATTGTGATTATAAGTCTTGAAAAGGGTTATGAAGATCTAAAAATATTTAAGGTTATGATTATGACACATAAAAATGGGTATTGTCCAATGTATACAGAGATACACAGATCAATGCTAACCATAATCAGGTTGTGGCTGGGTCCTGAATTGAAATGTTGGACTTCACTACGTATCCCATAAGGATGATAATCAAGACATACGTAGTTCTTGAAATATAGTTTAACGTCGTGCAGGAAGAAAGTATGAGAGATCTTAGTTTAGGGTCATAGAGCTCGGACCATAATAATGAATACATAGTGTGTGTTTTCATGGGGACTTTTCAGCCAAGGGACTGAAAGTGGAATTTGGGGTTAGTCTCAAAGACTTGGGGTTGGATTCGAGGGATACTCGAATGTTCTTAAGTATCTCATAAGTATGGGAATCAAGCCCACGTAGTTCTAGAAATACCCTTTGTACAAATTTGGTTCGTACATGTGAAGGGTGAAAGGGGACATTAGTACAATGATGGTTTAACCCAAGATAAAAGGTTTAGGAATTTCCATGTATGCACGTATTCTTTTGAAATGAAACATGATTGAAAAATCAATGTAAATAATGGTTCCCTCTCAAGTGAGGATATCAAATAATATTGTAGTTTATTGTCAGACTGGACACAAGGGTTGTATAGTTTAACGTGGTATAACAAGGACGAAAGTGAACCAATGTAAAGATATTGATTCTAGGGGCGGTTTCACAAATCAACATCATATGAGATGGAGGTGAGCCGATGTAAATAGATTGATTTTGGGCTTGAACCTTGGGAGGTTGCCTACGTACCCAGCCTAGAAGGATAGGATCAAAGTTCGCATATTTCAATTAAAAATGAGTTAATGATCAAGTTGTTCTTGAGGACAACGACCAAAAAAATGATGTTGTTGGGACTTACACATGGTTAGTAGCCCAGAGAGAGTGTTATGGTTGAGGTTTTCTCTAAGCTCACGTGATTCATACTTGGTGTGAGAAACAAGAGGTAGCAACAATCCTAACGATACACAGTTTAACGTCATGTAGGACATATGAAGGGACTATGCAGTTTAATGTCTTGCAATTAGGACTATTAGTGCTACACAGTTTAATGTCATGTAGTAGAGACAATACATTTTAATGTCATGTTGGACAGAAGTGCGAATAGTTTAGGGTCATATGCAAGGACTGTGAATGGTGCAGTTTAATGTCATGCTGGACATAAGGGACTTCTGTACAGTTTAGCGTCGTGTAGTTAGGACGTTACAGTTTAACGTCATGTGAGATGAAAGGAATAAAAAAATAGTTTAAGGTCATATGTATGAACTGTTTCTGTATAGTTTAACGTCATATAGCAAGGAAGATAAAGGGGACACAGTTTAACATCTTGTTGGATGGGACTATTAACTTTTCACAGGTTAACTTCATGCTGGACGGAAGGGGGACTATGCAGTTTAATGTCATGTAGTGAGGAAAAATTAGAGACTTTTTTCCATAGTTTAATGTCATTTTGGACGAAAGCGCGAATAGTTTAGGGTCATATGCATGGACCATTGATGGTGAAGTTTAACGTCTTGCTGGATGGTGGTGTAGTTTAAGGTCATACTGGACCATGGTGCAGTTTAAGGTCATACTGGACCATGGTGCAGTTTAAGGTCATACTGGACCATGGTGCAGTTTAAGGTCATACTGGACCATGGTGCAGTTTAAGGTCATACTGGACCATGGTGCAGTTTAAGGTCATACTGGACCATGGTGCAGTTTAAGGTCATACTGGACCATGGTGCAGTTTAAGGTCATACTGGACCATGGTGCAGTTTAAGGTCATACTGGACCATGGTGTAGTTTAAGGTCATACTGGACCATGGTGTAGTTTAAGGTCATACTGGACCATGGTGCAGTTTAAGGTCATACTGGACCATGGGGCTTATTTTGTGTTTATACAAAATACTTCTTCAAAAATCTGGCATTAGTTGGAGTAGTAATGAGTTCTCCATCCATTGAGATTAAATAATAATCTCCATTAGAATAGACCTTATGTATTGAGTAAGGTCCTTCCCATTTTGGCTCAATCTTGGGAGGTTTCTTTCTTGGTATCATTGGAGTTCTGAGAACTAATACCAATTCTACCTGAGTGAATGAACGAAGACGAACTTTTTTGTTAAAATCTTGTGCTATTCGATTCTGATAGACTTCTAAGTGGTGCAAAGTGCACAATCTTTTCTCATCTAACCATTCCAATTCATTCAATAGCTTTTGAGATTTCTCATCTTTAGATGACTGATCCCAAATGGCTACTCTGAGTGAGGGTAATTGAACTTCAATTGGCAAGACTGCTTCCATTCCATATACTAATTAATATGGAGTTGATCGCATTGCAGTGCGGGTGGTAGTCTGAAAAGCCCATAAAGCATGAAAGAGTTCATCAGGCCATGACTTCTTATCTTTATCCACCATCTTTTGCAGTATATTTCAAAGAGTCTTGTTGAAGGCTTCTATCTGGCCATTGGCCGTTGCATGATACCGAGATGAATGGTTGGATTTGATGTTGTATTCTTGATACAATTTCTTCACCTCGGATGAACAGAAGTTGGTGCCATTGTCCGTCAATATGGTATGAGGGACACCAAATCTGGTAATGATGTTAGACTTGATGAAGTTAACAACACATTTTTAACTGACTTCCTTGATAGGTATTGCCTCTGCTAATTTGGAAAAGAAGTCAGTAGCAGTAAGAATGTACTTAAATTGCTTGGCCATAGCCGAAGGGTAAGGTCCCACCACATCCATCCCCCATGTGGGAAATGGCCATGAGTATTTTGTTGTATGAAGAAACTCTGGAGGTTGATGAATGAATTTGGCATGTACTTGGCATGAATGACACTTCTTTTTGAAATCAACACAATCTCGTATCATTGAAGGCCAAAAGTATCCAATCCTTCGAATTTGATCAGACAATCTATGTCCAGACTGGTGGGCACCACAGACTCCCGCATGCACTTCTTTCATGACAGCCATTGTCTCTTCACCATCAATGCATCTGAAGAGAACTCCATCAAAACCACATTTTTAGAGAATTTTCTCTAGGTGATCTGGGCTATCATAAAGAGTAAAATTGAGCACACATCACCGGATTTGTTCTTTCTCGGCTCTATCAGGTGGAGGTGTTCTATTCTGAAGGTATTCCCTGATAGGTGACATCCATCCTATAGTTTGACCATATGGTTCAGGAATGGGACTAATTTAATTAATTTCCTCTGTTCTGATTCGAACATAAGGTGAAATTGCATGAAAGTGGGAAATATTAATGGTTGTCTCATCCCGATTTGGATCTGCCAGAGTTGTGGCTATATTAGCCAGCGCATCAGCTTGAGAATTTTGTGATCTTGGGACATAAGAAAATGTCAGTTCTGAAGGGAATTCTACCATTAACTCTCTGATGTAATCATACAAAGGGATTAGTTCTTCTTTTCTGATGGCATAATTCCCATTGACTTGTTTGATTACCAGGTCTGAATCACCTTTCACCTTTAAGTGATTCACTTGTGCTTGAAGCACTAACTCCAAGCCTGCGATAAGAGCTTGGTATTCGGCTTCATTATTGGTACCACCTTCCCACAATAAGAAGGAATAAGGTAATACTGCCTTTTCTAGAGAAATGCGCACAATTCCTAAGCCAACTTTTTTGAATTTAGGATTTTCCATTTTCTTCCCGGTTGGACTTCTAGAAGCACCACCAAAATACATTTCCCATGCTTAAGGACTTTCTTGAATAGAGAAGACTTCCTAATCAGGGAGTTCAATATCTGAAGACGTGTCTTCCACTAAAGGGTGTTCAGCCAGGAAATCAGCCAGATCTTGGCCCTTTATCACCTTTTGAGACACATACTGAATGTCGAATTGCTGGAAAATAACTGCCCACCTTGCTAGACGTCTTGTAAGCATTGGACGACTAAGGATGAATTTGAGAAAGTTATTGCGAGATACCAATTGGACCTCATGATGTTGCAGGTAGTGTATCAACTTCTGAACTGCAAAGATTAATGCCAGGCAACACTTCTCAGTACTTGAATACCAGGTTTCTGCTTCAAGCATAGTTCTACTGAGATAGTAGAGGCCGTTTTCATTCCCAGCATCATTCTTTTGAGCAAGAAAGGCACCCAATGATCGCTCTAGATCTATCACGTAGATGATAAGTGGTCTTCCTTCAACAGGTGGCATGAGTACCGGTGGACTCAAGTGGTATTTCATGAGAATATCAAATGCTTCTTGACATTCTTCAATCCACTGTTAAGTGACTCCCTTCTTCATCAATTTGGTAAAGGGTAAATTTTTTCCTTCCAAATTGGAAATGAAACACCGAATATAGGATAAGTGTCCTTGAATTCCTCTTAATTATTTAAAATTTTGAGGAGGTGACATACCAAGGATTGACTTGGTCTTCTCCGGATCTTCTTCAATACCAAGATGGCATACAACAAAGCCGAGAAATTTTCCTGAGGTTACACCAAAATCACATTTTAAGGGGTTCATCTTCAAATTATGTTTTCGAATCTTGTGTAATATGACTTCCAAATCATCCAAGTGATTAGAAAATTGTTTGGATTTAACCACCAAATTGTCTACATAGAATTCAATAAACTTCCCTAAGAATGTTTTGAAGATACGATGCATGGCGCGCTGATATGTTGCACCTGCATTCTTTAAGACAAAGGGCATTACCCGGTAACAAAACACACCCTGAGGGGCTCTGAAGGCTATGGATTCCTCATCATCTGGGGCCATTCGGATCTAATTATATCCAGAATATCCATCCATTAAGGAAAGTGCTTCATAGCTAGCTGTTGCATCAATTAAAAGTTTTGTAATCGGAACTGGGAAATCATCTTTAGGACAATGTCGATTAAGATCTCTGAAATCGATGAAAACTCTAATTTGTCCATTCTTCTTCTTTACAGGGACAATATTAGCCAACAACTTAGGATACTGAACTTCTCTAACGAAGTTATCTTTGATAAGCTTATCCACTTCAGCTTCAATTTTAGAACATAAGTTGGGTGTGTTCTTCTCACGGCTTGCTTAAATCCTCGATGTTCTTCTGGTAAACCCAAATGATGAGTAGCAACATCAGGATCAACCCCGGGAATTTCTGTATATTTCCAATAAAAAATATCTCTATTTCTCTTTAGAAAAGAAATATACATCTCTTGCTCTTCAAGGGTCATGGACGCACTGATTAAAGTGGGGCGTGGATCTTCCTTTGTACCCAAATTTATTTCTCTGAGTTCATCCACAGTGGTAGAGATACCCTCTTCAAATGCTGGAGGAGCATCTCTGAGATCTTCCTCTTCTTCTTCATCACGTGTTATTTCTTTTGTTTTTACTTTCATAGTAGATGACAAAGAAGAATTTTCATGATCATAAGAGATGTCAAAATTTGCACATTTTGAAGAGGAAGCTTCCATTTCCGACCCTATTAATGATGAAGAGTTTTCTTTGGGTAAAAAAGAGGAGATGATGGATTGAGAATCAACATCATTGTTCACCTCTGATTTTGCTATAACTCCTTCTGGCCTAATTGGAGAAGTATAGACTTGTTGGATTTCAGCAGATGAAATGAAGACGTCAACATTTGTGCTTTCATTACTGCTTGGTGGGTTACCAATTTCTCCCATGTTGTCTGGATCGATTGTCGTAATTAACATTACAGATCTTTCTATAAGAGTATTTCAATTTGAGTATACCTTTTCAATTTGACTGATAGGCAACACATAATCTGTACTCACATGTGTAAATGGATTTACTGGAATCTTCTCCAAACCATAAGGAGCATTAACTTTGGTAATTTCCTTTGTTGTGGATTTCTCCCTTCCCTTCATGTGATAGAATTCCGCCTCAATGTATTGGGACTCACATGTCTTTAATGGGGCCTTATCACTATACAATGTTCTAACTTGACCATCAAAATTTTATTTGAGACATTGATGGTATGATGAAGGGATAACCGCATGCTGATGTAGCCAGGGTCTTCCAAGCAAGATGTTGAAAGCTGAGTCTTGATCAACAATTATAAAATCTGAATTGGATACAAGATCTCCAAACTGAGTTCTGAGTGTAAATTTGCTCAGTGGTTCTTTTTCATGTTAATCATATCCTTGTAACATCATGGTAGAAGGAGATAAATCAGATTCTGTGAGGCTCAATCAACGAAGTTTACGAATGGGCATGAGGTTGACTCCTGGGCCATTGTCAATGAAAGCTCTTCGGATGTCTACATCATTGACCTTGCCAGATAAGTACAAAGGTCTAATATGCCCATGAACAATATCATCTTCATATTCATCAGTAAAAGATATTATTGCGTGTCATTCTGTTGGATTATTTTCTATGTGATAAACTTCAACTGCAACAATTTCAGTTTCAAACTCCTGAGGACTTGACAAAGCCTCGATGAGTGCTTCCCAAAGATCTTTTGATAGATTCAAAGCATCCAGAATTGATAACTTGGCTGGTACTTGGGCCAAGTGTTTCAATACATCCTACTTTTGATCTAGAGGTCTATGTTTCCCAACAAGAATATGTGGTTTAGCAGGTACCTTGGAAGCAGATGCTTTGGAAGTTGATGCATCTTGTATTGGGATAGGAGTTGGCAACATCCTTGGTTTTGGAAGATTAGACCGATTATATCCATTTACTTGATGAGAGGAAGAAGACGGAACCTTCAATCGGTCTTCCAAAATAACTGTGCCAGGACTGAATTTTCTATTGGCAGAAGAACTTGCTTGTTCTTGCTGAGCTCGCTGAAGGGCTCTACCACGAGTTTCTGCTGCATACACAGTTCTATCAGGGGTAGAACTGGAGTAGTGTCTTCTGAAAGATCCATGTCTTCCCTTGTACCTTGAACCTCTAGAACTTCCTCTGATTCCCTTGTTTGATACAGGGAATTTAGGCTCATCAAAATTGAAACTACGACTAGCATATGGATGTGTTAATTGAATCATATTAACAGAACCGAAGATTAAATCTTCGTCTGATGAAGACTCTGCCTGATTAGCCTGTTTAAGCTGTTCCGTTTGGTGGGGTGGTGCCCGTGGCTTTGAAGTATATGGCATGAAGTCCGCCAAAGTCAAAGACAACTTAGGCTTTGACACATACTAATCTTCTTCTGATTATTTTTCTTTCTTTGAATCATGCCGTTTCTTTGAGGACTTTCCCTCTGACGAATAGGGTTTTGCTGCAAAATTCATGGCAGAAGACATAATTGGTTTCTTTAATTGTGTTCACAAAATAGCATGAGTTTGATTGATTGTCTTTCTGACCATCCAATAATCATACTTTTGTGCATTTTTGCTTTTGAATTTATGACATTCACCTTCCTCCTCCGGAACTGTAGCAGTGACACATGCTACCTGGGTTGAGGAGCCTTTCAATGTGACTTGTCCCGAGTCGACCATCTTTTGCAGGAGGTCTTTTAAGACAAAACACTCATGGATGGGATGCCCCAACATTTGATGAAAAGGAAAATAATTGGGACGGTCTTCATCTCCTTCCTTGTTTGGCCTTTTAGGCCTTGGAAATTGAACCAGATTATTTTCCAGAGCCTAAATGAAGTAACCAGGAACTTGTTCATTTTGGAAATAGTATGTTTTACTTTTCAAATCCTCAAATTGTTTTCGTCTTTGATCTCTTTGATAATCTGGACGAAGTGGCCTTTCTTTTTGGTGCTTAGGAGGTGGATCCCTTCGATAAGATGAAGGTTTTGAAGTAGAAATTGGTACAGGTGCTTGTTTAAGCATAACTGTAGCAGTTTCCGCTTTACCCATTCTCCTTCCTGGAGCTGATGGAATTACACAAGATTTAGCCTTAGCCTGTATAAGGGATCTTCAATCTGCTGAGCGATTGAAGTAAGGTCTCGAAACCCTCCTGTGTATTTCACAGGAATCAACGGTGTGCGTAATTCGTCATGTAGATTTTCCACATAGATTGGAAACAGTTCTTCTTGAGGGAGTGCTAATCTTAGGGAATATGTTAATCCATTCCAGCGAGCAATGAAATCAGAGACTCTTTCATTCTCCCTTTTCTTACAGTTTGTGAGATCGAAAACTATCATCTTTGGAAAAATTGAGCTGAACTGAAGAAGGAATTTTTTGCAAAGATCCTCTCATCCGGTAATTGATAGTGATTGCAAGCTTGTATACCAGACAAAGGTTGGTCCTTGCAAGGTCCGTACAAAGCATCTGAGTTTTACTGCTTCTTGCTGCTCTGGAGTTCCCATCATAGGATCACAACAAGACACGTAATGTGTCAAATGTTGTTCAGGGTTGTCTGATCCATTGAAAGTAGGGAATACAGGGTTTCCAAAACTGGACGGAGGAAAGATTGAATCTACCCATTCATGGTAAACTTTCTTTTCTAGTTGAATCTGCGCACGTTTCCCTTCCATAGTTTATAACCAAGATGTTAATGACTCAATGGTAGTTATTAACTTTTGAGAAACATCCAGTTGAACTTGGACTTGGGTAGGTGCAATGACTGGAGCTTGGACAGATGTGGTGGTTGGTGCTTCAACTGATGGTAGCACTGTCAACTATTGTTGCACTTGACCCATAGGATTAGACCTGTGAGGGTGTACTGATAGAGGAGGACATTCCTGATCCATATCAGTAGCTACAACAAATTCCTTTGGCTGACTGACTCCAACATGATTAAGAAGAAGACTACTCTGAAGTAGTTCTGTATTCAACCTCTTTAATTCCTTCATCTCTTCCTCCTGTTGTGCAAACCTTTTCTCTAGTGAGAGTGGTTGGCCTTCTCCAGAGGAAGCATATGTAACCTGATTCTTTCCCCTCCCTTTGTTGGATCCCTTTCGGAGAGGGGGAAGTGGGTTATTCGAAGTATTACCTAGGTTCTGAGTAATCCTTTGATTTCGTGTATGCACACCTTCTTCATTTGTATCGGTGCGTACATCTTCTTGAGCCGGAACCTCTTTATCTGAGTCCCCTGAGTGAACCTCATCTGGTGGATCAGCAACAACAGCATTGATGACATTGATTGATGCATAACGCATCGCATCCCTTCTATCATCATTTCTGTGATATTGTCTTCTTCCATGTCTTTGATGAGACATTTCCTTTTGTTGATTCAATCCCTCGGGAACTTCTTGATGAGCCATAATTTGGATGAAATCTCCTGATAATTTGGCTCTTCGTTCCTCTTGAGGATTTTTCCCCAATCGAGAAAAGACCGACATTCTCTGAGGAGGGGATTGATGATTTGAAAAAGTCCCCAGTCCAGTGGACTGGGGCTATTCTTGTTCTTCTCTCTCAACTCCTCGAATCCTATTTGTTGATTCCGAGGGTTTCTTTAAAAGAGTCCCTAGTCTGGCGAGTTGGGGCAGCTCTTGACATTCTATGTTTGGGACTTTCTTAAAAGTCCTCCTGATCTTGCGAACCTTAGTCCGGAAATTAGCTGGATGCATTAACCTGTATCCACTTTTATCACCCGGTTCAAAAGACCGTTGGATGATTTCTGACACTTCTGTCACTTGGTGACGTGCTTGCTCCAAACAAGAGGCATGTTCAATATTCTTGTTTTCTTGATGCAAGATTAATTCAACAACTTTTTCTCTGTATTCTTGATTTTTAGAGGAACTAGTTGAAGCATGTTCTTGGGAAAGCTTTTGATTACAAACAAAGCTCATTGACTGTGGCCGGCCATGGGTAATAACATTGCATGAGACCATTTTCGGCGGTCTTTGCTGACTGGATAGCACCGTGAAATGCAGTGCTCCATTAACACCCCATCCTCTGACATGAATACTAGATGGGTCATTGGCAATTAACTAACGCAATCTTCTTAGTGCGCCAAGGCATGAACGTTGAAGGGCTCTCTGTTGTTTTTCAGCCTTCGGATATCGAGAGACTGATAGAGACGCCAAATCAATCTGACGTTGTAATCCTTCTATTATATTAATATGGTTTTCATATTCATCATAAGATAATACTTTATTTTTAAACTGACAAAGAGTTTTTCATATGTTGAGACGAATATCATGAATTTCATCTTCTGTCAACATTTCTGGAATGTTATACTGAGAGTCAGCCAGAGGCCAAAACATGACTGGCACTTCACCTTTCACCAGTTTTTTTCTCATGTTAGCATTTCATCTTTATCATTTGATAAAGATTCTTCTACCTGATTTGACCAGAGTTGGTGTTTCCTTGTTGCTTCATTTGATTCAATAGGATTGGTAAATAAATCATTGATCAAACTAGAAGATGTATGACTTAGGGGTGGTTCGGAGAATGACCTACACCCTGGGCTATCTTTTGATTGAGAAAGTATTTCACCTGCTAGCGATGAAGCTTCAGACATGACTAGTTTCACATTTCATAGTACCTCAAGATAAGAGGGCTTTCTCGGCACTACATTATCCACTGGAGAATTTTCCGGGCAATGTGCATCACTACTGCGGAGAGGACTTTCACAGCAAAATTCATCATCATGGGGAGGACCACTATAATGGGTTGCAGAAAAAAGATGAGATCTCTTGTTTCTTGGTCTTCTGACCACATAGAGGGTTCATGTGGCTCTCATCTGAAGATGAAACTTCGAGATCGACCGAATTATCATGAAGCAAGCCTTCATGAGGAAGTTTCTGTTGAAGACCTTCAGAATTAATGTTCCCACTATCAGGAAAGGAGGCAGTAGAATATTGAATTTCAACAGATAATTGTCTGAGGGCTTCAAGAACTCCAGCATCGAGCAAGGCCTTGTTACATATTGGCTCTTGATCTCCTGACTGTGCTGGGTGGGTCTTTTTCTTAGATTCCTTCTTACTCGACTTGGAAACCACTTGTTGATGAAAGTGGTTGCTCTAAGAAGGTGTATATGCCTGATCAGGAAAGATGGCCAGGTTAGGCTGACGATATCCACTCAAATCAAGTGTATATGCCTGACTTGGTTATCCGTATGATATGGGGGAGTATGCCCCACAACCCTCTTGGACTGGAACAGATGTGTGTGCCTATTCTGGAGTGAATTTTGGATGTGTCACTCCACTGGTAGGGATAGATTTATGTGTCTTTCCTTGAGATGCCGCTGAAGTTGTTATAATATCTTGGTAGGCATCCAGAATATGAGCAGGGATTTGCTTCTGCTCTTTCAGCATTGATAGAATATGCTTGGTGACTTCAGCTGCCGGAATGGGGATATATGTCCATTCCGTGCTTGGATTAGGTGTATGTGCCTGCTCCTTTCCTCCTTTTCCTGACAGTGAATCCTGACAGTACTCTAGTGTGGGGGCAAAGAGTTGAGTCTGCCTCCTGTTTGTCTTCGGGGCTTTCCGACTGACTTCTCTGAATGCTACCAAGTGAGACTATTGGTAGGATTGATTAAAACTAGAAGGTGTATGTGCCTGCTGATTGCACTTCGCCAAAAGTGGTTGACGAGATCCATCATATGTAGTCAGACGAGCCTGCTGACTAACTGATGATGTATAAATAGGTGTATGTTCCTGCCTATAGTACTCCGCCGGAATTGCCTGGCGGGATTGGTGTGATGCTGCCAGACGAGTCTGCTGGACAGTGGAATTAAAACAGGCAGGTGTGTGTGCCTGCTCGTTTCTTGCCACTAATTTAGGTTGGTGGACATCTCCGGAGATGGAAGAGATGAGAACCTGCTCATTGTTTATCGGATTCCTCCTCTGGTGGTTCGTCTTTCTTTCTCGGGTTTGAGGAACCTGAGCTAAACGCCTGGATTCGGTACCCTCATCATGTTGAGGGCGCACTGACACAAGAGTCTGGCGGCGATTGTTGTTGGGAGCCCTCCGGAAGGACTCTTGTCTGTTTAAATTAAGGACCTGAGGGACCTGCTCATTCACTTCCTCATAATAAGGGAGCGAATGGTGATTGCGTTCTGGGGATAATGACCCAAAACGGTTGGAGATGGTAGTCAGCACCGCCTGCTTCTTGATCACTGGTCATCGTTGTCCGGACGACCAATGTGAGTTGTTTACTTGGAGGGCTTGTTGGGAAACCTCCAGAGTTTGGATGGTACTTGGTTGATGATACTCCTTAACCAGCGCGTTTGATACCCAGCGTTGAAGATGCTGAGTAGGTGATATCATCCTTAGAGCAGACGATGATCCAGCAGGAGTAGCAGCAGTGGCATTTGTAGCAGCAGTATTCACAGGTGTGAACTTGAGAGTAGCCATTCTAGAAATGTAGAAGATATTTGGAAAAGAGTGCTTATTTGATATAACAGACGTAATCAAGATGAATTCAGCTACTACATCTTTTGGATGAGCACATTTTTCAATGATTGTTTTTGTTGGCCCTCTCATTGAGTTTTAAATAGGGTCATAACAAATGGGTAAAACATTATTTTAACTTGGTTAAGGATTCACGTCGGGTTCACCATTTTTTGTTTCCATCGGAATTCATGGATTGACCGCCTTTTATGGGAGGTTCAAACATTCTGATCGGTTTCTAACGGGTTTGTTCATAGAACCGGAAACATCCAATTATTTCACATTCATTCGGACCTACTTTCCAAAGGTAGGTGCTCATTAGTTTGTGGACTGATGAGGCTTAGGAATTTTCATTGGTCGAGAGGATGGGAGGTCGGACTCATCACACCTTTTTTAGGGGAATTATTGTCTACTACGGGACTCTCTTTATAGATTTAATTTATGTTCGTGAATCCTTATTACATTACCAAGTATAAAATTAGTTTTCCTTTAGATCTGAAAATCAATGATCGATATGTAGGAAATTTAGAGAATCTTTTATATGTATTCGAGGCTCTTCACTGATAAAGAATCATCTGTATTTTTTAGAGATTCTTAGTCAATGGTATCCTTTGATATGTAAAATTATCTTGGTCCTTATGATGACCATGATAGTTTTAAAGCCACTCAGTGGGGCACTTGAAGTTTATTGTCATTTAGAAGGACATGGATTATTTCGGAGTTGGGATCGAACCTGCAGATGGGCTACCTACGTATCCTTTGTTTAGAAAAGGAATCAGAACCCGCGTAGTTCGAGTAAGGGAGTATGATGTTTATGATTGATGGCTCAAAGAGGGATGTCATAATTACTTTTACACTCTAAGCTCACGTGAGTCATGTTCGATGTGAGAAACAAGAGGTATTAGTAAAAATTAGACAATTGTTACATGAAAGATGAAATCATAAGAAATAATGTGGGGCTTTTGTATGTATGACTGCCCAGATAAATGAAGGTTAGGATTTACTTCAGGGAAGAAATCCAAGAGCAGGGTCCGTAAAGGTATATGTGCTTCATGGAGATTTGAATACTCTAACTTGGGGCTTACTCCTAAAAAGGAGGCCCAAATTAGGATAGGACTTGTGATTGGGTTTTACTCCTGAGAAGGAATCCCCAGATCAAAGGTAAATTAGGACTGGTTAAGAAGAATTAATACTGGGGCTTACTCCTGAAGAGGATGCCCATATTTGTGACTGGGCCTTACTCCTAAAAAAGGAGGCCCAGGTTAAAGGAATTAAGGTTTGGGGATTACTCTTGAGGAGGATGCCCATAATTTGGGGAATTGTCACTAGGGATTACTCCTAAGGAGGATGCCCAGGTTAGGGGATCTGGGGCTTACTCCTAAGGAGGATACCCATATTAGAGGACTTGGGGCTTACTCCTAAAGAGGATGCCCAGGTTAGGGGATCTGGGGCTTACTCCTAAGGATGATGCCCAGATTAGAGGACTTGGGACTTACTCCTAAAGAGGATGCCCATAATTTGAGAATTATTACTGCGGATTGTTCCTGAAAAATAGACCCAAGTTAAGGATTCTCTCATCTTAAAGGATGAGGCTGAATGAATGAAATCTCAATCTTTAGTAACATAAAGATGTGTAAATTACTAGGTTTTGAGAGATATTCCATAGAATTCCTTTCAGATAAGGAACTCAAATCAAGAAATCATGCCATAAATGGCTTCGAATAGTGTCTTGAAGACTGAATCTTGAATAGGAGAGTTGGAATGGCTTAAGAGGGGTGAAATGGGCAAGAAGGGCACCCAAAGAGGCAGGGGCACACAAGTCCTGGTAGGCGCGCAGGTACTGCGTGGGAGCGTAAGTCCTAGTCACGCAGGTATGCCTGTGTGACACATGGGGTACTTGCACGACGGTTAACCAACAGGATAATACTTGAGCGACTTTTGATTAAAGCCTTTAGAATCCTCTTGAGGTTCTTCCAGAAGAGGGGCGTGCAAGTTCTTTTGAAGGAGTAAGGCAGCGTGCAAGTGTGGCCTTTTCCCTTAAGGGTTGGCCACTCAGGCGCGCAAGTGTTGATGAGTTTCAACACTTAGGCCTTCCATCCCCTCTTTGGATCTTCCATTCTAGGTAAGAAATTACCTTAGAAGTGTTTCGGAAGTTTGAGAAGAGACTAGGGCACCGGGAGCTGAAATCTGAGTTTCTGGAAAAAATCCTCCCCGGATGGGGGGCCAACAGGGTCTATTTATAGGCTGGAGAAGACCCCAGGCGGTTATCACTTAGGTCATGCAAGTCACTTGTGCGACCACTAGGCATCGCGCAAGTGGAATTGCGCGACAATGATATAACTTGCGCAGCACATGTTCTTTTGATCCCTTGTTCATGACTTTGTCTATTTTTGATTTTTTCTTTAAAGAATGAATCAATTTGTGCTAAGTATTTTCCCTTTACATTCCTTTGGACTCTGTGATGAAAAAGGAGCGTCAACATTGACGCACTACCTCAAGGTTGGATCAGTCATTAATGAAGAATGGAGTTCAGTGACGTTGTTGATCCTTGAACCCCCGACATTCGTCATCGGGAGAGAACTTCTTTCTCCCTGCCTTAGAGGAATTCTAGGGTTTTGGTGATAACCCTAAATTCCTCTTAAATAGCTTATTAAAAAAGGGAAATTTCCATTGTGTCAACACGTAATGTTAAATAAAATATTTTTATAGATATATTAATGATTCTCATGTCCGAAATATAACTTTCACCCTCAACTTGTGTCGATCAAGTATAGGCCCCACCTAAGGTAAATTCATTGTTCTGAATGCAAAGATTCCCTTGGATTTTTGATTCAAGAAGACACTTAGAATTTATTATTTTTTAAAGAATAAAATGTTTACTCTCTTTATTAAAAACATAATAATTTTCACCATATCATATCGGGCATACTGGGCCTTGGAATTTCATGCTATCTTATCACCTGGTCTCAGAATTTTCCTAATTAATTTATAAAAATAAAACAGAAGAAAATCTGAGACATTACATCTCACCCCTTTCTTATGTATGTCCCTAGGTTATCGTATTCATTTTTAAGTGCGAGCATGTTAAGGAAATTTTCAATAAAATATAATTTTTTTCCTGTTTTAAATTGTTATGTAATGTACCTAATTCCTAAAGAAACTGAAAATCTATATCCACTACCAAAAAATAGGCATTTATCTACGCTAAAATGCATTTATCTACGCTAAAAATCACTTTTAATCTCAGCAAAGATAAAGGGGGTCCATTTTATCAGTGCTCAGAAAAATGCTGATAAAGTCCCATTTTATTAGTGCTAAAAAATGATGATAGAAGGGGTATTTTTCAGTGCTAAAAAAATACCTGATAAATAGGTCTTTTATCAGCACTTTTTTAGCACTCATAAAAGATCCCTTTTATCAGCTCTTTTTTAAAAGTGCTGATAAAAGTTAAAAAAACATTAAAAAATATTCAAATCAGGGAGGGGATTCAACAGCCCATGAACCCCCCCCCCCCTTCAACAGTGCCCCCCTACCGTAGCTTGCACGCCCCAGCCACCCCCTTCCTAGTCTTTAACTACACCCTCACCCTTTAATAGCGCTAGCACTTATTAAACCCCCACGTGCGACCTGTCCCCCCCTGAATTCAAACTCGGGACCTATTTTCTGTACACCTAAGCCTTTACCACTCCACCATATTTCTTTTCTCTTCATTTATTAATATATTTATTTATTTATATATATATATATATTTAGTTATATTTACAATTATATTAATATATATTTATATTAACATATATATATTTATATTAATATATATATATATATTTAGTTATATTAATATATATATAGTTATAGTTATTTTAATATATATATATATATGTATATATATAGTTATTTTTATATATTAATATATTTATTCGTATATTAATATATATTTATAAGATCGGTTTTAAATACATTTATAAAATATTTTTTTTGTGTTTTTAAATAAATAAATACATATATACAACAGACACACACACACACACACACACATATATATATATATATTATATGTGTATTATTAAGTATAATTATACATATTTATATATTTTTTCAAATATGATATATTAATATGTATATACATATGTTTAGATATATAGATAATATATATGAGTTTGTCAATACGGATACACACACACAGAGAGACACGTGAATATATATATACACGTACACATTATATAGGTATATAAATATTCATATAATTGTATTTTAAATAAAATGAATATTAGTTTTTTATTTATATAAGTCTTATGTATTGAGAAATATATTTTATATGTAAATATGTTTAATTATTTATTTATAAAATTAAATTCTTATGTGTGAACATATAAACTATATATATATTTATATTTATATTTATATATTTGATTATAAATAAAATTAAATTATAAAAAACAATAACAAGCCCTGAAAACCTGAAAAACAAGTAAAAAATGGAGAAACCCTCAAAACTCATAAATAGTCAAAAAGTTAAATAAACCCTAAACTCAAGGTAATGATGAAAACTTCTCATATGAGAGTTTGTTCCAGCTCTGTGACTAGTAAAATCAAATATAATCAAATGAGAATTGATATGATAGGTGGTGGAGGCCAAATGGATAGACATATCAAAAGTAGAAGCTATTTGAAAAAACAGCAGACAGAACAAAAGTGCTAGAAATGGGGGCTTGAAAAACCTAACAAACAACATAGTCACTAAAACAAGAATAAATTCTGGTTTGGGTGTCTGTTTCATCTTTTTGACTAGTCAAATTGAAGATCATGGAACTAACTGTGATATAACAAGTGTCAGAGGCCAAACAGACACAATTATCGGGAGTTATTACCATTTTATGAAAACCTTGACAGGGCACCGGACATGGAAACAGAGTTTTGGAGGCCTTCTAATGCTTTTTTGGGATCTTAGGGTATTTAAAATGAATATAAATTTTTTAATGTAATCCTACAGTATATATATTTTTATTTCCTTCAATTTGATATGTGGTAGATCCCAAACGTACACCCGGAGAGAACGTAATGGCCGTTTGAAGTTTATGTTTTTTTTAGAGTGGTATAACTGATATATCATCCATTTCTTTGATCTTATCACTATTTAGATTAGATGTGATCCTAACTCATCTCACAAGATTCTATTTTATAGGTTTTATCACTCAGATAGACACTCAGAGCATAAATTATGGTTGTTTTAGTGAGTTATAGGTTTCTTAGGTTTTTAGGATCTAGGAGTGTTACTCAATTTCAAATAATCATAACTTCTGCTCCGAGTGTTCGTTTTCAGTCTAATACATATCAAATCAAATCTTTTAAAAATATACAAACTCTTGTGACCACTAGAACCCATTATCATGTTCTTCAAGGCCAAAAAAAGTCCCATAATTCCTCCCAACGGTTATAAGTTCTGCTCCGAGTGCCATTTTTCCATAACTTCTACTTCGGGTGTCTGTTTTGCCTCTACCACATATAAACTCAATGATTGAGAATAAACCTACACTCCGGTAACCACTGAAACACTTTCTCATATTCTTAAGGCCCGAAAAGGTCCTTAATCCCTCCGAACTACCATAACTTCTACTCCAGGTGTCCATTATGCGTCAACCAGATATCAAATCGATCTAAAACATATTTAAAATATATATATTATATTTATATCAATATAAATATAATTATATATCAATATATTGTTTTTTATGAAATATATTTTTTTAAATATACACTTTATCAGTTTTAGGAAAAAAAACTGATAAATCCCCCCTTTATCCGTGCTATTAAAAAGGCACTGATAAAGGGGTCCCCTTTAATAGTTCTAAAAATGATGAAAAAGGTGGTGCCTTTATTGTTACTAAAAAAGGCACTGATAAAGGGTCACTTTTAACAGATCTATTTTTAGCACTGTTAAAATTACCCTTTATTAGCACTTTTTTTAGTGTTATTAAAGGTGGGGCACTGCTGAAACCCAGTTCTATGGTAGTGATTGTTTGGGTTTTATTAAGTGTAATGTTATGTAATAAATCATGAATTAATTTGGAATAAAGAGCAAGGTTTTTATATTTGTTATCAAAGGAAAAGTTTATTTATTTATTTATTATGGTTATAAAACTCAAGTAAAATCATTAGGACAAATATTAACTATAATAAAAAATACCTAAATTGTTTATAAGTATAGAGTAATTGGTTTTTCATTTAAATAAATCCATGTATGGATACTACAGGTGGATGTACATCTGACAAAGATATACCTAGGGGTAATACACTAAAACGCCTCATTGATCTAGACGTGATTGGGAACCGGTGCACACCAATAGGCTATGCTACACACCTTGTTTAACACTCATGGGGGATATGCTTTGGTAAATTCATAAGCTCATTACAAACCATTATTAAGGGAAAAAAATAACATATGAGTATATGTTAGAAAATATATCATGGAGAACATATATTTAATCCAAGAAATTCATACATCAATAAATAAACATATTTTTATGTTATCCCTTTATGATCATTTACGATGAATTGATGGTATTTTCACCAATCATAGATTTATCATTTTGTGGTAATTGAATTTCTCATGACCATGTTCTCTATCAATCTCAACTAGTTCTTTGGTGTTATTTTTCTCTACTATTTTCATGTTCTCACCTCCCACTATATTTAACCTAATGGAAAACCTAGTTATGTGATGTCCTTCAATCTTCTTTTTCTGTCTTTTCAAGAGGATGATTTATTAACCCTTTTTAAGATGTGGGTTTTCAGTAAAGATATTTTCATCTTTTAAAACATTAATTAACATGTTAAAGTTTAAATTTTCAGGATTCTATTTATTAAAGGGGAAGAATGTAATACCCCTAGTTTTATTTAAATAGAATAATATGTTCGATAGTGTATGTGATATGCAACACTGAGCTCAAAAAATAATGATTATTTAAATACAACTATTTTAACCTTTCCAATAATTTCTAGGTATATTTTGGATTAAAAAATTATAAAATATATATTAATGGCCAAATTATGTTGATAAATTTATATTAAATATAAAATAAATTTTATTTAATGTCTTTTTGTTCTTCAAAATATGTTTTCTTCATAATTGAATTTTTATTTCATTTTATGAATAAATATATAATAATTATTTACTAGAACATTTATAAAATTATTTTCATAAATTTAACTCTAATTTTGATATCAACATATCAATATTAACATAGTGTTTAATTTAGGTATTTTTCAAAAATATAAATTTTTTAGTGAATAGTGAAAAATACTCTTTTTATGTAAAATTATCATTTACTTTGATAAATTAAGTAATATAAAAATACCAATATTATTTTAATTTTTTTTAAAGGTAAAAAAATTATTATTTAGTTATATTTAATTCAATTAATTAAATTTAATTCATCTTTTTACCTGATTTTAATACAAGTTTATTAATATGATTAAAAACATATTTTCTAGAAGTTGTTTTAAAGTACATAATGGTTATCTATTATAATTAATTAAAATAACACCTAATGAGAAATGAATTAAATTTAATTTTTATATTATATATCTGTCTATATGAATTTAAATTAATATAATAATGATTACTAGTTATAGAGTTAATGTAAAAACATATTTTCTTTGGAAAATGAATTTTTTAGAAAACCTTTTTCCATCATGCTTAAAGGTTTTATTTTAAATTAAATTCATCCACCACTATTAATTGATTTTGATAAAATTTATTCCATTTTTTTAATCATCATAATTAATATTAGGTAATAAGTTCAACTTATTTTTTTACAATATGAATAGTTAATGTAGTAAATATTAATAACCATTGTAAAAGGATAATAGGTTAATTAAGGATAAAAATAATTTATCAAAGAATAGAAAAAATATAACCATAATATTTATATTTCATTTTTATTAAAATGATGATTATATTTATTCCTTATTTTCTTTAATTTATAGATGATAAAGTAATTAGTTTGATAGAAATTATATTTTAATACAGTTAAACACAACTAGTTTTGACTAATATTCAAACTCAATTAAGGTATTTATTTTGATGAGTTGATAGATTTTGCAAATAAATAATAAACTTTTAATATTTTATTATTTAAAATTTTCTATTAAATAGAAATGATCATATAATTTTTTTTGAAGTCAAATATAATTTTTATAATGGTTTGAAAATTTTTATTGTAAAAAACCTAAAATGTCTTCATAAATTTAGATTATTATTTTTAAATTTTAAATTCACATATTTAGAAAATTATTTAGATAAAACGAGTATTATTTTTTGAATCATAATTTCAAAATTATTCAATTGTGAATTTTTCATAATTTTTTGAGTGTCAAATTTTTGGGGAAAAATTAAATACGGTATAAGTGTACAGTGTATATTATGACATCATAATGGTCCAAAAGTGATGAAATAAATAGTATAAATGTTAAAAAGACCAAATATATGTTTTACCTTTAAAATGGTGTGATTTTATATTAATTTTATATATATTATAAATCCATTATGATTCCTTCAAAAAATATAATATATTTTAAGGTTTTAAAATCCTGTCTTTAAGAGTATGACTCACTTCCACATAAGAAAGGGTATTGTTTTATTAAGTTAGGACCTTTTACATATAAAATAATGAAAGCCACTTCCTTTTGGAATAAGACATTGGAAAACCCATGGGAAGGTTTTTGGTTTTTGTTATTTTTTTATATAGAGTCCAAAACCTAAGTTTGAGAAATACTTAAGATTTTCCCACTCATTTCCCATATAAACCAGCAAAAGATCCCATGTATATTCACTAAAAATACATAAATGACTTCCTTAATCTTTGGTCTCCTCTAAAGAGTCCTCCCAAGGTTCCCACTATCTCTCAATAAGATCCTCCCAAGAATTTGAATTCACGCACTCAAGTAAGCGATTCAGACCTTCTCTTCTTTATTCAAGTTTATTTATTTATTTATGCCTTATATTTTCAATTACTAATGTTGGGATTTTTATTTACATGTACCAATTACTGAATATTTTTTTGTTGAAATTATTAGATACCCTTTCTCTCTCATCAAACCAGTTTCTGAAATTTTTATTCATGTTTCTTTGATACTAAAATTTCACATCAATTTTTTATTCCAAAACAATTATGTAGTGAATACCATACCCATTTACTATCAATTTTATTCACCTTTATAAAAATATACTTATTTTACTTCGGATTTGTAGGTATTTATGCCACATAACTTAATCATGGAATAAAATATGATGATGAATGAATCCATAATGTATAATATATGTGGCATAATTAATCATGAGAATAAAATGAAAGTGACAGGTGCACCCAAAATTATACAGTGCTCAAATGAATTGGGTATTTTTTAGTCTCATGATACATAATTTTGGGATAGGGAGAAAACATGATTCGTTTCTAGGACTTTTTTCCACATAATGTCTTTACAGTTAGTCTTGATCTATGTTTATGATGCATTTTTTGAGTTTTTTACACATTTACCATGTTCTCTTTATGTTATCATGATATATCATGCTTAATTGTTCATTTTTATATTTATCACTCATTTTATGCCCCATTTATATTCCTATTGTCTAACATGTATTATTACCTTCTTGTTATGCCATGTTTATTCTCTTACTAGGCTTTATTGTTCACCCCTTTCTTATGTATGTCCCCAAGTTATCCAATACAGTTTCAAGTGTGATCATGTTAATTAAGTTTACAATAAAGATGATTTTTTACTATTTTAAATTGTTATATAATGTACCTAATTCCTAGAGACAATATAATCCTCAATCTTCTAATTTCTATTAAGTGTAATCTTATGTAATAAATCAGGTAATGATGTGAAATAAAGACAAGGATTGTTATAAACCACACATGGACACCTTAATTATAGTTGTTCATTAATATCTTCTACATATAAATATTTAATTTAGTGTCAATTTTTTGGTTTAGTTATGAGATATGGTCCCCATATAAAATATCTCCCAATCTGTGTATAGATTTTGAGGCCTTATTTGTGAGATAGTTTTGATCCTTCAAAATGTGGATTGATCTTTGGATCCAAAAGAATGAAATGAATATTGATGAACATATAAACCTAAAAAATAATTATTTTTCAATTTGTGTTATTTTAAAAAACATTATTTAAAGAATACAGAAAAATTAAGTGAAATAGTTAAAATCCCAAATTATTCCATTTTGCAATAAAGCTCAAAATGCTTCAAAACCCATAAAATGATATAATGGTCCATAAAATGAAAATATAGTGGGGTTAAAAAAATTAAATTAAAATTAAAATAATTGAAATTATTTTATCTTTAATTACACAAAACAATGATTGTGTGCATGACACACAACACCGATATTCCACAAACAATGAAATGTTATTTTTTAAAATATGTCCATTATAACTTATCTATTAAATTTGAAAGTATAAATAATATAAACTAATTTATGAAATACACATATTAATTTTCTATTAAATATAAATTTATTTACAAATTTATAGTAAATCATCAATCAATTTTTAGTAAAGTAATTATATTCTTTAAAAATGCATTATCTTCATTACTAATTTTTATTGTTTTTTATGAAAAAATATTATAAGTAATTTATAAAAAATAATTAGAAATTTTATTTGATAAAGTGAAATAAAATTTTTAAATGATCATATCGAAATTAAATTATGGTGAAATGTTGGGTTTTTTTTAAATGATTATATTTCAGTAAATAGTGAAAAATACTGATTTTTGTAAAACCATCACTTATTTTCAATAGATTATGTAACCAAAATGCACAGTTATTCTCTAAAGTAACACAAGTATATGTTTTTATATTTTATACACTTAATTAATTTTTACTCAAATTTATATTGGATTTTAGTATAAGTTTATTTATAGGTTTGAAATAGGGTATTTTCTTAAAACCATTTTAATGTGCATAGTGTTTCTCTATTTTAATTAATTAAAAATTGCTTGCTCATCACATCTGAGGGATTAATTTTAAATTAAAATTTTCAAATTATATGAATTTAATTTTTAAAATGGGATAAATATTCTAAAAAATAATAGTTTCTAATTTCTAATAAGTTCAACATAATTTTTGACCAAAATGAATAGTGAATACAGTAAAACTTTATTACCATGGTTAAGGTAAAAATGGGTTTACCAAGGAGTTAAACTAAAAATATAAGGGTAAAAATGACCTATAATCATGTCTAAAAACTATTTTATAGTCATAAATTTAAAATCCATTCTCTATGGTTTGATAATGTTCTAATTGTTAACCATGTGACATATGGAAAACATGGGATCACTCATTTAATTTCATAAATAACAAGTGTGTCCTCTCTCTAACTTATAAAATACCATCACTCTTCTCTTTTATTTACATCTTACAACCTATTTTTTCTGCCAATAAATACCAAAATAACTTCCCAACTTCCCTCCCCTCATCCTAGAGGCGTTTTTTGGAAAGAAAGTCAACCTAGTAAGTCTTTAGTGAAAACCTAATGAGGATACCCGAATAAGGTGTAATGTTCTTTAATAAGTATCATTATTTTGTTTCATTATCCACCTCATTAAATTTTTATTAACTAATTATTATCTAATTAAATCATTATATCCCATATAAAATGATGTTTTTATAATAATTTCCTTACCTATATCCATCTCCACCACTATCAAATGGGTTATGAAAACATTGTTCATCTCTATAGAAGATAACAGCCTCCTAAACTGATGTCATTCATTCTTCTATTACCACCCCTCACAGTTGGGTATGATGATGGTTATAAAGTATATATATTATATTAAGGTTATACTTATACCTATTGATTCATTATATCATATACATATTTTTTACTTTCCCTTATAAATAGTATATGATAACATCGTTCGTGTGTACGATAGACTACCACCTCACGAAGCAATGTGATTTGTTTTCTCACTAATGCATTACATGGAAGGTAGTAAGGATAAATTTAATGAATATATGTTAAATAAATGACATAAATATGATATTCATAAAATATTTTCCATTACTAAAATTAAATATATAATTATCTTTTTTTACACTAGAAAGATTATAACATTGTTCATGTATGTGTGGACCACCACCTTCACGAAGCAATCTTACACTCTTATCACCACAACACCAGATTGATGATATATATGAGTATATTTAAATAAATTATGTATTATATATTATGTTATGATAATTCATGAAATATTAAATATTAATTACCTCTTTTTTTAATGATCATTGAAAAATGGAAGCATTACTCATGTGTATGTACGGGCTACCATCTCTATGATTGTAACACACTTCATTTTTCCTAACCATATTTCATTATTGGTTTAAAAAGTGTAAGTGATGTATAAATATTATACTTATTAAATTTTTATTATTATGAATATGATATATCTTTATTATATAAACAATAACTGGGACTTTCACAACAAATCCCAAATAATAAAACAAGGCGAATAACACCCGAAACAATGAAAATAGTAAAAGATTATTAATGAAAAGGTGATAAGATGTTATAATAGGATAATATATGATATTATAACTATTAATATGGTTCTTTGATAAGTTAATAACAAGTTTAAAAACACTATACAGGAGGATAGAGTAGGTTTAAACGAAAGGAAGTGTGAGTTAAGGGCTTATTTCATCTCTCATTTATTTTTGAAATATATATTTCATATTCACCACTTATTTTTTGTGGTGTATATAATTCCAATAAATTTATTTTATTATTATTATCCTCAAATTTATGGCGATTTACATATGCATTTGAGGATCTATATTTCATGGGTTTATGGTTTCAAAGATACTAATGTGGTAAGAAATTTTTATTCAATTTTTATTCTTTGAGACGTATGGTAAGTTATACACTTATATTATTTTATGAGGTGTATATAATTCCCAAATTAAATGTTATATCATTAATATCCTTATTTTTTATAATATTATAAGTTTAATTTAATGTTATTATTTCATTGGGATTATCATTCAAATTTTAAAATGTGGTAAGATTTTTATGTCACAATATCATCATTTATCGGGATTGTTTATTATTCTGCTTCCAATGGTGAAATATTACATTTTATCTCTCAAAAAAAAATTTATTATCCTCTAATTATTTCATGAGATTAAATATTTTCCCTTAATGTTTATCTCTTAATTTACTCAATATATTGAAATAATTTCTTGATGAAAAATTGTCTTTCACTCAAAAACACTTTTTCTTACAAAACCCTATCTTATAAAAAAATCAAAAATGTTCATTAAAACACAAATAATATTTACCTTAAGAAATTTTTTAAATAATTTTTTAAACCTTAATTTATATGATTCCAATATTTTTTTCAAATAAAATATTTTTTACAAAATTTTGTGAATTTTCAGTCTTTAAAAAGTGAATTTGAAAATTTAAAGGTTATTTTCCTCAAAATTTATTTAATGATATTTTAATGTTATTTCCATTAATCAAATAAAAAAATACGTAGTTGTTACATTTGATCCAATGGGGAGATTTTTTAATAACACCAACCTCTTTCTTTCTCAAGATGGTTTATGATTCCTTTAAAGATACTATTATATAACTTATTTCTTTTAAAAAGGTTAATCATGTTTAAAAGATATTGTTATGGAACCTATTTATTTACCATGGGGTAATAATTTTTCAAGGAGACTTTTATAGAACCTATTTCTTTTCCCTGGTTTAATCATGATTCAAAAAGATTGACATGAAATCCATTTCTTTTCTATAGTTTAATTTGTATATAGAAGAATAATGATTTTTTCTATGAGTTTTATGATGAAAGATCTATATACTTTATTTTTTTATGGTTTAGAAAATTATATATGATGGGTGGAACCAAATAGCATCAAAAGATCCTATTGTAGATTATACGATTGGTAAACCCAGATAGCACCTCATTTATTGGGTAATGATTATGTTCTCTAGATAATTATATTAAAAGTCAGTTGTATTGTTATTCTAATTGTAACGGTTTTGTATGGGTTCTATAAGTGTTCTATAAAGATGATGTCCCAAGATACCAACACAATTTATCTATGCTTTATTTGGGTTTATAGTGTTTATTTGACCAATATTAATATCACATGTATCATGGTTATTGATTATGATGACTCATTACTTTGTTAAATCCTTATTCCATGTTTCATGATTAATGGTTTAGGTATTGAGGGGTATGAGTGATTTTATAATTCTCTCATATACTCTATTTATGTCTTCATAACCTTATACACTTCTTATTATCATTAATGAAATTAATTTTTTAATTCTTACATTCTCTCTTACTGAGCATTTTATCTCACCCTTCTTATGTTTTCTTTCACCTGAGGTTATAATGAATGGTATTGAATAAATTGTGTTCATAAATAATTTCATTTAAATGATAATGATGACCTAATTTTAAATAATAAAATCTAGTTTAATGGTGTAAAATTCTCATTTAATTACATGGGTATTGTTTATATATTAGTTTTTCTTAATTATCTAAAACTCTAAACTTAAATGGTCTTTTATTATGTAAGTGATCTAGTTTTTCCTTTGGATTTTGTAAGTTTGGATGGGAAAAATTGGGTCACAATTATTAGTATCAAATTTATAAATTTTTATTTTATTATTTCAGTACTATATTTGGGAGTTTGGGTTCTAGACTATTATAATAACTTCAAGGGGCTTATGACTCAAAGTTACCAGACTGGTATTGATTTACTGTTACAATATCGTTATTTATCAGGATTATTTATGATTATGTTTTTTATGATAAAATATTATGATTTGTCTCACATGAAACTCATCGATTATCTTTCCTCTAGTTATTCATGATATTTGCATGTAATAGTACAATTTTACACTTTTTTTACATAAAATAATTGGGAAAATTATTTTAATAAAATCTTTTATTATTTCTTTACTTAGTCAGAAATGTTTTTATTCCAAAATTTTGTTTTCTAAAAATGTTTTGAAAAAATATTCATTATTATCCTATGATTTTTAAAATACATTTATACTCATGTTTAAATTTTTACAAAAATAAAATAAAATGAATCTTCATGTATTTTTAAAAAATAATTCATGTTTGTCTTTTTCCAAAAAATTTGAAATGAATCTTTATTTTAATGTGTACGACATTAACAGAATTCCACACCATCATGCCCATTATTTTCTTTGAGTATTCCTTTTTAATTTTTCAAGGTTATTTTCAATAAATAATTTTTACAAAATTTTTTGTCTTTAAAATGAAATTTCAATGTGGAAAGGTTTTTTTCTTTAAAAAATGTTTTAAATGATCAATCAAAATCATTTTCTATTTAAGATGAAATCTGTTGATGTTACTTATTCCCTTCTATGGATATGATCCAAGAAAACTACTATTATTATTTCTCTAAATGGTTTATTTTTATGATGGCATATTGTTTTTGAAACCCATTTCTATTACATGGATTATACAATGATAAAATTATTATTAAACCAACTTCTTTTTCCAAGAGTTATGCTGTGATGAAATCATAAAATGAAAATGAAACTTGTCTCTTTTATATAGGTTATGATATGATGAAATGTTAATGAAACCCATTTTATTTCATGGGTTATGACATGATGATTTTTTTATGATCTCATAGAACACATAAATATGTTTTGTATTATACGATGTATGGGACCTATATCTTCTTCCAATACATTAGGTAAAGATTTATATATCATGATATAGACAGTACTGGAATGGGGAGTAAACCCAATTCTATAAGAGACTTTTTCCACTATAATTTTCATGACAGTGAACCTTAACTACTGTAATAGTTTGGTAAGTGAAGTTAATTCCACTATGATATCCTTGGAAATGATCCTTGACTACTATGGAAAATATTTTCTATGCTTATGTGTATGCCACAATTTTATAACGTATTCCAATGTTATGCTCTCATGGATCATGTTCTCTAATTTCCATATGATTCATGTCTTTTGAACTGCTAATATTTATTCCATGACTCAAGATTATGATCTCTGATATATAGTGTATGATATTCAATTGTTCTTCTCATACCCTTATGTTTATATTATGCTTTTGTATCTCCCTTGTTTACCCTTACTAATAATCTTCGATCACCCTTTCTTATGTTTCCTTTCCCCAAGTTAGGAAAAATTCTTTTAAGTAGTTTATGTTTATGAAGAATACATAATTGTATGTTATTTATGAGAAAAATTGAAAATCTTTCACCAAAGTAGAAGATTGTGTGCCTATATCTGAATACACTAAACTATTAAGGTCATTAGGTGTTCATTTGTGTAATTTATTAAATATTTATCTAAAAAGGTTTCATAAATATGTATGATAAGCCCGGGATTCTAAATTTGGTATCAGATGATATGTTTTTTAACCTTTGGAAACTAGTATGATAAAACCTTATTGATATCCCTAGGTACATGTATAAGGGAAAGTATAAGGATGATTCAACATATAATAAACTTTATTGGAATTTTGGTAAAGGATTGAGTGATTTTTTTCAACAAATTACATCCCTGTATGAATATTAAAAGTGGATGTCACTCTAGAACATAGGTACCTAGGGGTAATAACTCGGAAAAGGTTTCATTGAGATAAACTCAATTATCACCTATTGCTCGACAATGGGCCTTTATATACACATGATTTGAAACTCCTAGTGGATACTCTTTGTAAATCCAAAAAATCTTTATAACCTATTATAATGGATTTATATACATGGGGACTATTAATGAACTAGGATAAACCTAAGGTGTCATTGATTTAAAATAAAATGTTATGATTTATACATCCTATAAATTATTTTCATGATTATTTGGTCTTACTCTATAATTAGTGTTTTCTCAGACCATACTCTTTAGTTTTATGAAATGTTGGGAACCAGATAGAAGTGGTTAACATTGATTGTGATGGAAAATTTTCTGATGAGTAGCCAAATGGAATGATAACTAGAGTGAAGTGTAACATCTCATATTTTCTATGTATTATTTTTTGATATTATATGGATTTATTTCAAGACCAAGTGCTGAGACGGTGTGCGATTCTGATTTCTTGTGTGCCCAAAATAAATGTTTAAAAAATATTAAACATTTTATAGCTCATGCATGTGGTTTTTCTGAAAATTAAAATAACACTTAAACAGGTGCCTAGACCAAAACAAATATGAGGGCACTATTGAGCTCGGAATGGAAGGTTTACCCTAGGTGTGACATAACTTTATTTCACATGGGTAATTTGTAAAAAAAATCACGGGACATAACGAGAATAAAATAATTTAATAAAAATTATTTTGTTAATGCAGTGGTTGAAAATATTTAAAAACATTGCTATGGAGAATTTAAAATTTTAGCTACATAACCTTGGAAAACTTTTCCAAACCATTGGGTAGAGATTTGAGGATTCTCTCTCAGGTGATGGCGAAAAATCATGGATTGACAACCTACACACCTTAAATTCAAAAGAATATTTCTTATGAAAATAATACAGTGATTTTTCTTCATCAGCAAGTAATCCAAATCAAGGTAGGGCTTGTTCTCTTGATTTTATTTTCCCAATCCTAAATACTATGATGAACACAGACCAATCAACCAACAAATTAATCCACGGTTTGGTCATATTTTTTGGATGGTTTTGTTTGTGGGTTATCAGGGTTTATTATATCTGTTTCTCTAACCCAAAATCCTCTATTCTTGATCGTTGACTATGAATGCTTCACTAATGATGTTAAAACTTTTCTCATGTGAATTTCTCACTTCGTTCTTTGTGTTCTTCACTGTTGGAACCCCGTGGTTCATAGATCGACATTTCTATGTGGCTCTGAGCACAATCAGGCACACAGATTCAAGGTGAATTGTATAATGAGGACAGATCTGTGTATATTGAGACCCAAGGAGCTTAGATCTATCTATGTTCACTATTATGGGCATTGTAGGAGGCGTGGTGGTCTGCGGAAGGAACCACTGGCGCAGCACCAGTGACAGGCGGCGGTGGTGGCTCACGATAGCAGAGTTGCATGCGGTAGGTGCGGCTAATAATTTCCATGTGAGATAGCAGTGGTGATGGGGATGTGGAGGCAGTGGTGATGGCGGTGGGTCTCGGGCGTTAGACGTGGAGGCGTCGGCAGAGATGGATACGGCAGAGACAAAACAGGCTGGGCTAGGTCAAACTAGTGGCCCGAGTCATGCTGATGGGTGAGGTTGGGCAAAGAGGAAACGGGTCGGATCTGGTTTGGTCTCGAGTCGGATCCAAGGAAATTGGGGTGGAGACCAGTTACGATCGACCATTATAGTCAACCATGGGGTCATGGTAGCCCGAGCAACTATGGGAACACCGACTATGAAGGTTTACCATGGGTGTAGTGACTGCACGAATGGTCCATGTGGTCAGTCGACTAACCATGGTGGTCAATCGCAGTTGTAGTTTTCCCCTATCATGGTTGTAGGTTTTCATGCCTGGATAGGCCTATGAGAGTTTTTTCTCAAACAACTATATCTCCTAAACATAACATTAAATCTAAGAGTCGTCTACAGTGTTGAGACCCAGACAATGAGATGGTAGTTTTTGAACGATTGGTGAGTTTTTAGTTTGAACTAGTATAGGTTGAGATCATTCCCTTAGTATTTTTTCTTGAGGGTTTAGTATAGAATTAAATCCACATATCCACATCACTACATTATAATCCCCTCAAGAGGTTGAGTCTCAAATAGAGTACGGTATCCCTCCCCGAGACTGGAGTGTTAGTGGAGTCTATGGAATCATGTAACCTCCTTAAAAAGGGTATCAGTCCTCTAGCTAGCAGGCCACATTGGTAGGGTTTGTGGAATCCCCCTATTAGTTCAAGGTGTAATCCCCTGCATAGAGGGTTGACCCAGATTGGGTATGTGGTATCCCCCAATGGGTCTAGGTGTGATTTTTGGTGTCCTACGGTTAGTACTGAGCATGACCCCCTCTCTATGTATCATATTCTTACTTGAACAATAAATTATATTTGGGTAGGGCCTAATGAGCTAGACATCTTTGTGAGTGTCTCCGATGATACCATGGATCGAGGAGTAAGTTCTCCCAGAACAAGCATGCTTCGAGAAGAATCCTATGGCTAAAAATTGTATGTGATTGGCCGATAGTGTGGTGTTTCTAATGAGTATATCTATATATTCTTGTTATATTTTTTGTATACATATACCAGTATAGAGCTGATTGTACTTTCATTTGTGGTATTCTTTTGTGGTATTGTTTTTTGATTTCTTGTTTTCCTACTGAGTATTTTTCTACACACCCCTACACAGGTTTTTTTCCCACATGTGTTGTGTCTTATACAGACGATCAACATTTTGATAGATTCCTAGGTGGACCATGACTAAACAATGCTTAGTGAGACCAAACAAAACAAGGTGTGTTTCTATAACTTTTAAACAGTAGTCCTAGTACCTTTACTTTCTAGTTGGACTTGTGTTTCAAAAAAAAAATTTGGTGGGATTGTATTTAGACCTATTTAATGTCTAGTAATTTTACTATCATACTCTATTTTCAGATATTAGTGGTATGCATGAATTTTTTACTTAGTGGTTTTTAAATTTTTTATTTTGTGGCTTGTAGATGTGTGTGTGTGTGTGTGTGTAGGTACTTAGGATAATGCCTCACATTTGTGGGATATGCCTAATCGGTGCTAGTCACCAGACCCTGGTCTATTGGAGGTGGTCTTTGGGAAGTCATGACATGGGGCCCTCTAGGACGGTCCATGACAGAGTGTTATTAAAGGTGGTCGGTTATACTTTAGGTTTAGGAGTCTGTGAGGTTCATTTAGGGAAAAATTATAAAGTGTTTCAAGTTAGGATTTCAAACTAGGGTCTCTAGTTTTTGTACGATGGTCGACGTATCAATACACCAAGACTCTGAGTTCCTTCTTTTTGAATCAGTACATGAAAACAGTGGTTCTTGGGAAAAACATTGGTAAATGAATGATATAGTAATGGTTGTGTTTTCCATGTCCTTCTTGATTTAGCTCTCTAGATATACTCTATTGACCATGGTACATCTTTTTTATTTCAAGGTTCCTCCATATAGACAGCCAACCATGATTCTATTGCATGATCATGAGGATGATCTTCCTAGTGACAAGGCATTAGTACAGGGGAATGTACCAATGATAGAACCTCTGGGTGGTTTTCAGGATATGCTACCACCCGTCGAGTAGAAACTATTACCAGCACTACCAATTGAGTATGCATGTAGGTTGAGTGCGTTGTACGAGTTTCTAAGAAATAAACCTCCCCTGTTTCAGGGTGATCCAAACCCCCAGATGGATGAGAATTGGCTATAGAAATTAACCTATGTTTTCCATAGTGTGATGATTCCTTCCAACAAGATAGAAGTCCTTATTGTTAGCCTTATTCAAGGCTCTATGAGGCGATGGTGGATCTTGGTGACTTAGTCACATGATGAGACATCCCTCTCCTAGACATAGTTCTATCATCTCTTTGTACATAAGTTCTATCTATCCACGTTGTTATTGGAACATATACCAGAGCTCTTTCATATACAGCAGGGAAATATGACAATAGAAGAGTATTCAACAAAGTTTATAGACCTTTAGCACTACTCCAAGGACATGGTAATAGGTCAGTTCTTCAGGGCATAGACCTTTGAGTAGGGATTATTCTAGGAAATAAGGGCATTAGTGGTATCACTTATAATTTCTACCTATGATCGAGTACTTGATAAATCCCTTCTAATATAGAGTTTTCTAGCAAAGAAAACACTAGTAGTGGGAGATAGTAGTGAACACTAGGAAGTTGAGACCTCAGTATTAGAAAGTCGATATCATTCATAGGGATCCAAGTGGGTTAGGCACATCATATGACAATCCCAAGTCTCAGGTTCAGTGGTTTAGGGCTCCCAAGGTGGCTTGAGTCATCCTAGGGACATATGGTGTTACTCCTATGGTAATCGAGGACAAATAGAAAAATATTTCATGACCCATCATACAGCTGATCAAGATATGGTTGAGGGACCACTGAGGTAGATACAGATACAAGAGAAGGGTGGTATATAGGGCATCATATGTGGGAATGGTGTTCACAGGGTAGTATTAGTTGGTCGAAGGATCAACCTATTACCACCACCACCACCCCTGGTGGTTCATGCTAGGCTCAGTGAGTTTTTGGTCATAAACGAAGCCAGCTACAAGAAATGGAGGCTTATGAACTCAGAGCTCCAAGGATGATATGAGGTACGATCTATATCTTTTCCACCTTAGATGTGGTTTTGATAGAAACTGATTATAGTCATCCTTTTCTTTCCACGAACCTTATTCGAGTCTCAAAGATTCTAGTTGAACCTTTGACTCAACCCTTACACTTCAAAACTCCAACAGGAGGAGATTAAATGATTAAAAACTAGTGTCGATAGTGTGACATGACTCTTGTAGGTAAGTGTTTTAGTTGGGATATCTTGGTATCGACATTGAGGCCTTACGTATTCATTCTTAGTATGGACTAGTTATCCACAGTTCATGATCAGATTTATTATTTTAGGTGTAGAGTGTGGTGTGTTCATATTGATGGAACCATTTTTTCATTTTTTTAGTGAAAAGAAAATGCAGGAATCATAGGATGGACTCATAAATAGAAGGGTGCAACTGATTACTCATCAGTTGGATAGCCTCACCCTTGGTGTAGTGGATGATATGAGTCCTCGGTTTCCTATAGTGGTGGTGGGGTATGATAATGTCTTTCCTGAATATGATCTAGGTTTACCACCCCATTAATAGATGGACTTATCCATTGATCTAAACCCCTAGACAGATCATATATCTACACATACATATTAGATGGATCCCCTAGAGCTTTTTGAACTAAGGGTTCGGTTGGAGGACTTGTAGAGGAAGGGATTCGTGAGACCCAGTGTTTCACCCTAGGCAGCCCCAGTTTTGTTTTCCAAGAAGGAAAACGGGGTCTTGAGGTTACGTGTGGATTTTTAGAACATAAAATAGGTGACCATGAAGAAAAAATTATCCACTACCAAGGATCAATGAGCTCTTTGATCATTTGAGAGGGGCATGATGGTTCTCGAATATTGACCTCGGATCTGTCTATCACTAGATATGAGTACGGGATGAAGATATAAAAAATATTTCCTTTAGATGTTGTTATGGTCACTAAGAGTACTTATTGATTTCTTTAGGAATGAAAAACTCACCAATGGTGTTCATGGTACTCATGAACCAGATTTTTCATCCTTACTTAGACCGATTCATGGTGGTCTTCATCAATGACACCCTATTGTACTTGGTGTCTGCAGAGGAGCCTGAGATACACTTGAGTATGGTCCTAGGTAGACTCTTAGACAACTAACTTTATGGGAATATCTCAAAGTGTCAGTTATTGATTTGAGAAGTTCATTTTCTAGGACACGTCATCTTAGAGGCTAGAGTTGCAGCGGATCTAGTGATGGTGGAGGCAGTGCTTACTTGGGATCCACCCAAGAGTGTTACCGAGGTGAGGAGTTTCCTTGGATTGGAAGGGTATTATTATAAATTTTTTACATGACTTCTCTATATTAAAATCACTCTTGAAATATTGGACATGAAAGGGGTATCCTTTCTTGTGAAAAAACAAGCGTTAGTAGTGCTTTTAGGAGCTGAGGTGGAGGTTGATGAGGGCTCCCATCCTGAAGTTACCGGAGGAAGGAATTGAGTATGTGGTATTCTATAATGCATCAGGGAGCAGGCTTGGTTTTCTCCTAATGTAGGGGAAAGTGGTTATCACCTATGGTTTACGCTATTTGAAGCTGCATGAGAAGAATTACATGACCCATGATCTTGAGTTAGTAGTTGTAGTCTTTTAATTGAAGATGTGGAAAAATTAACTTATAGGAGAGCGGTTTATCATCTGTTATTATCAAAAGAGTCTCACATATATCATCTCTTAGAAGGATCTAAACTTGATACCAACGAGATGGCTAGATTTACTTTAGGACTATAACTATGAGATTTTCTATATTACTGGGAAGGGGGAAATGGTGGCAGATACTCTCAGTAGGAGATCTAGTTTTTAGTTTATAAACGAGGCATTGGACTAGTTGTCCTTGTTTCATTTATCATTTTTGGACGGATATGTAGCATCTTACCTGCAGTCGATGGTTGTCATCCCACCTCTCTTATAGAGAGTCTAGTATGCATGGATTGGGGATACCAATTGTGAGACCATACGTGCTCAGATGTTCCTGGGGCATACTCCCGGTGGATATTCGGTAGGTGGAGATAACATCGTTCTTTTCAGAGGAAGCATAGTAATACTAGTGGAATCATGGGAGGATGTTCTGATGGAGTTTAATACATCCCCTTTGGTGGTACATCCAGTTGGGGAGAAAATGTAATAGGACCTCCGACATCATTTTTGGTGGCCAAGTATGAAGAAAAGAGTTATAGAGTTTGTCTCTTGCTACCTTACTTGTCAACAGGTGGAGGCTAAGTTCTAGGTTTCAACTGGTTTAGCTCAACCCCTTGAGGTGCCAGAATAGAATTAGTATGGGATATCTATGGACTTTGTTATAGTTTTACCATGTATTTATAGGGGACATGATTCCATATTGGTGATCATTGACTGACTAACCAAGTCGGCCCAATTCCTAGCTATCTGGTAGAAGAGTTCATTAGAGATCTTGGGACACCTCTACGTGAAGGGGATTGTTCAAATCCATGGAGTTACTTCATTTATAGTTTTAGATCATTATGCTCACTTTACATCCTTGTTTTGGAAGGAGTTACATGAGGCATTTAGGACCCAATTACGCTTGAACACAATGTTTCATCCACAGATAGATGGCCAGACTGAGTGGACCATTTAGGTTCTAGAGGAAATGATATGGGCGTGCATGTTAGAATTTGGCCATAGTTGGGAGGTTGAAGTTTTCATACAACAAAAGATATCATTCCACCATTGGTATGGTACCATTTGAGTCCTTATACAGGTGAAACTGTAGGTCACCGTTTTACTGGAATTTCCTAGGAGAGTAAACACTCATGGCCCTGAAGTTGGTGTGAGCAACCACAGAGAAGGTAAAAATAATAGAAGAGAGGATTAAGAGCACATAGATCCTTTAGAAGCCTTATGCTGACAGGCAGTAGAGGATTTTAGATTTAAAGTAAGTAGACTGTGTGTTCCTTCAGGTTTCACCATGATGGGGATTATGTAGATTTGGTTGGGCGGCAAGTTATCTCCAAGGTTCATTGGCCCTTTCCAAATACTACATTGAAATTAAAATGTGGTGTACTACCTGAATTTACCATCATAGTTAGATCAGTTACATGATGTCTTCCATGTGTCACAACTAAAGAGGTATGTGCATGACCCATCACACGTCATCAAATAGGGAGAGCTGGACATCGAGCATGGAGTGACTTTTGAGGAGTACTCAGTAGAGGTCAAGGATTAGTAGAAGAGGATCCTTCATGGGTGGTTGAATCCTCTTGTGCATGTTTGGTGGTAGCATGGGAATCTCTAGGAGAGAAGATAGGAGTGGTAGGCTCAGATTCGTGCTTAGCACCCTCATTTGTGTGAGTAGCCCTTATTTTGGATTATTGGGTACGTAAATCCCCCTAAGTGGGAAGAATGTAACATCTCAAATATTTTGTGTACTATTTTTTTATTTTATATGGCTTAATTTAAAGACCAAAAACATAGATGGCATGTGATTCTGATGTCAAGTTGTAACACCCGGGACTTTTATGAGAAATATTTTGTTTTTATGTTATATAAATCATCAAAGTAATATTTTACTACACACAACACTTGCTTGGATTGCTTTACATGCAATCGCGACCTTCCTCGATAGCTTGCGTCGTACGCAATACCGAGTTTCACTAAACAACGATATGCTATTAAAATATTATTAAAACTATACATTATGAATAGTAATAACCACTTTTTTGAAATTTTATTAATTTTATTTTTCAAAATGGACTTCATTTTTGGATTCGTAATATCGAAATTAGCCTAGGGTGAAATTTTGGTATTTTTCTGGAAACTTTCAATTTTTGATGAATAGTGAAAACAATGGGTTACTATTTAAAAACCGACTTTTTATTTAAATAATTATTTATTTTATTTAAATTTATTTTAGGTCAAAATTGATACATAATACCTATATAAGTTCAATTTAATTCATTGGAGTCATTTTATAATAATTTTAGATATATAAAAATTTTATTGAACTTTTCACCTTCTTTAACCCACCTCCTAGGAGAATTTCCAAATTCACATAAAACCTAATTTTACCACTTTTGTGAGTGGAATTTCAAAAATAAGAGAGACATAGTTGATGTCAGTAAGTAAAATGTGGTTCAATGAGATGAAAATGTTTTTAGTGAATAGTAACTTTTTACTTTTTTTTACCACGGTTAAAAGTAAATAGGGTAATTAAGGGTAAAAATGATATTATTATTACCCTAACACATGTCCTAATTCTATTGGATAAGTATAATTCGACCACAAACAACCTTAGGAATAAACAATTATCATTTAGGCCCACTTGGATTAGATTATGACATTTATTATTAATTTATTTAAAGAAGGGTTAAAATAGTTAAAATCAAAGTTTAATAAGTAAATAATTTTTAATATAGAGTTATAAATAAGATAAATTCGACTATAAATATTAATTAGAAATCTAAAAATATTTCCTACATAATGGTATTTCATTTGTAATTTTTAGACTTTAAATAATTTAATTTATTTATGACACAATGATGATGTAGTAATTATCTTATTAATGAAATATTGACATAATTAATGTTATAAATACCCAAATAAATGTAATTTGAGACTTTTTAGGAATTACAATAATTTTATAGGTTAATATGACATGTTAGTGTTGATTTAATTACTTTTTTTGAACTAATTATTCTGTTATGATTTTCACAAAAATCAATTACTAAATAGTGTCAAAATTGACATAAAATAGTATTTAAAACAAATATTATATTATTAGTTGATATTTTATTCCTAAAAATCTAAGATTCGTCCAAATGACTTAGATAAGGTTATATATATTAATAATAAACAACTTGGTGTTCTTTTGGCTTTTTATAGTAAGTTTATTAACCTTATAGTGTAAGAATACAAAAAGACACGGTAAAAGTAAAATTATCTAACTTAAAGTTAAATACAAATGATAAGGTTAAAATAGGAACCTAAACTTGTCTAAATTCTATTGGATGAGAGGATTTAGACTCATCCCCACCTTATCTTCGAAATAAATCAATTTGGAGCTATTTAAAACCAAACTTGTCTTTATAATAAAATAATATTTTTAGTTCTTCCAAAGGAGCCCATATCCTCCCTTATAAAAGGGCACCTTCTCCCCCTCTTCCTCACACCACTTTGAGCCTTCAATCTCGGAAAACCCCTGCCACTTTCTCCTCTCCACTTACCTAGAGACATCCTAGAGGTCCTGGTCTTCTTCAAATACCAATTTTAGTTCCCTAAAAGGAGGTCTCAAAGAAGTGCTTCAAAGAAGAGGTAATGTCCGTTACCGATTCTTTCAACTTTATTTCTTCTTCCACTTCTTCTTATTTAGTTGTATCATTATTAATTAATAAAATAAGTTTCACTCATATACTTATATGTTATTATAAGTATGAAACAACCCTATTTCACCATCTATCCATCCTACGGAAAATGAAATCACTGCGCGTGCGTACGTACGGAATACCGTCTACACACCGTGGTGTAATCTATTTTCCACCACCACCTTACTTGGATGGGTATAATGATGTAAATAATGACTATATATTATTATTTTAAAGTTATAATGATTCTAAAATAGTATACATACACTTCAATAAAATTCCACGATCATGGGAACGATATCATCGCACGTGCGTACGTACGGAATACCGTCTCTACGATGTGATGCGACTTGTTCTACATGATCCTCATTGCATAATGATTATATAAATGAATTGAATAAATAAATGTGATATATATTACAATAATACAATTCTGAAAATTAGGTATTTATAACCTAAATAAAAGAATAAGAATTTATTCGACAAAACACGCATAAAAACAAAAAGTAATAAACACCCGAATAACAAGTAGTAATGAAATATTACTAATAAGAAGCTAATAATATGACCATATATGATATCATAACAATATGTATGATTCTGTAATAATTCAATAACATTATTTAAATCATTATACAGGAGTTTTGGACACTTACGAAGCAAATCGGACCTAAGGTAAGGGACAATCTCGCAATCTCCATTTTTATCTCAGATTGTTTATACTTCAGAATTTAATGGGGAATATTTATCATCCACATCCATGTTTCCTCAATATGTAATATTTATATCCATATATAATTGTTTAAATCCAATTTTACCCTTCAGTGAGTTTTTATTAAAATATATCAAAGGAATATTTTTTCGTTTTTCTTACGAGGTACTTTTTGACTTTTCCGACAAAAGTACGAGAATAATGTTTTTTTAACTTATACGACATGAATGGATTTTTAAAACATTATTTCCAAGAACATTACTTTACAAGTTTTCAAGTTTATTTTTAATAAACTTATTTTAGTTTAAAATTGTATGACATGTTAAGAAAGGAAAAGTGTTTTTGAAGTAGAAAGGATATTTTCCTCATGAATGGAGTTCAAGTGTTTTATCAAAATTATTTTCCATCTAAGATAATATAGGGTTCTGTTTCTATCCCTATTATTACATTGATTTGATTATGTTGTGATGGAATTATTTTTATGAATTCCTTTATCTTATATGAATTTTTTTATGATGTCATGATGTTTAAGAATCCCATTTTTATTACATGGGTTATGCTATGATGTATGGTTTATGATTTTGTGGAACACATAAGAATGGTATCATTATGAGATGGGTGGGACCTATATCTCCCTCCAATGCATTGCGTAAAGATTTTATATCTCATGAGATAGACATGGCTGGAATGGCAGTTTAAACCAGTTCAGTGAAACAGGACTGAAATGAGGAATGACCTCGTTTCAGAAATGGACTGTGTCCACTAAGATAGTCTTGGCAATGAGTCTTGAATAATAAGAAATGATTCTCTATAATTATATGTGTATGCCACAAAGCTTCATGTTTTAAGTTATGATTATTGTGATAAAATTTCACTACCATGATTTATCCCATGTTATGAAATTTTGATCTCTTTTGCAGGGTAAGACTTACAAAATGTTATGTTCTTATGAATATGATGTGATTGATATTTCTTTTGTTTAACCTTACTGAGAATTTGAGCTCACCCTTTTATATGTTTTCTTTCCCCATGTCAGGAAGATGCTTATTAAGTAAGATATGCCAAAATAGACTGTAGATATGATGAAATAAATGGGAGATAGTGTAGACGCTTTATGAACTAGTTGTTTATGTTTCCCAGTTTCTAAAGACACTATACCTATACGGTCCTTTCATGGTTTTGTTATATGTTGTAATAAGTATACTTAAATTTTGAAGTATTAAAAATGTATGTAAAGTATGGGTCATTATAGTTGGTATCAGAGGAGATGTATAGTCAACCTTTGGAAATTAGGATGTGAAAGCCTTAGTAAGAATCCTAAGGATAAGTCTAAGCATAGAACACAGTCTTAGTGTTTTAGAAATGGCCATGAATAACCTAGGATAAGACCTTAAGTGTGAAATTTTATTCTTGATTATGTGGTTTTCCTATTATAATTAGTGTTTCTCACACTATTCTTCTTGGTTTTAGTCAATGGCTGGAACCTGAAGGAACCGTGTTAATTCGGAATGCGACGGGCAATGAAATGATCGTCCCCCTGAGCAACCAAACATTATGGGAGCTAGAATGAAAAATCTTGTAGCCATGCTCACACAACTTTCTCAAGCTATGAATCATGCATGACTTCCAAATGAGCAAAGGAAGGAGCAACATTCTTTTGAATCCTTCATGAGGCAGCGTCCACCTTCATTCAGCAAGTCTATTGATCCATTAGTTTCTTAACAATGGATTAGTACTATTTAAAAGATATTTTCAGTTCTTCAATGTTCTGAACATGATAAATTCATCTTAGCATTCTATCGTTTGGAAGGTGATGCTGATCAATGGTGGAATCTTATTAAGAATACAAGGCAAAGGGATGAAATTGAGTCCATGGAATGGGATGAGTTCAAGAACTTATTTTTCAATAAGTACTTCCCTCGTATTCTCCGAACAAATATGGAGAAGGAGTTTCTTGAACTAAAGAAAAAGGATGATGAATTTGTTGGTACCTATGAATAAAATTTTAAAAGACTTGCAAGGTACGCTTCTGGTATTATTATCCAACCTGAGAGTAAGATCGATCGATTCTTTAGTGGCTTAAAACCAAGTCTTCGAAGGGCGTTAGCCATAAGGGACTTCAAAAGCTATGAGGAAATCGTTCGATGTGCTCTCAAAGTTGAGATGGATATTGGAGTAACCCATCATTCATATGGGTTTGATAAGAAGAGGAAAATGGAATTCAAAGGAAAATCTAAAGAGCACACTAAAAAGAAGATGAGTTTACCCTTATGCTCAAAGTGTGGAAAGAAACATGGAGGGAGTTGTCTTAAAGGGACAAGTAAATGTTTCAAATGTGGAAAGAAAGGTCATCGGGCATTTGAATGCCGCAATAATGGGAAGAAGATGTCTAGTGATGAGAACAATGAAAAGGATACATAGAGTGCACCTCCTACACTTCAATGTTACAAGTGAAAAGAAATGGGACATTATTCCAATCAATGCCCTAATCCAAGGGTTGTGGATGATGATTGACGTCAACAAAATCTTAAGGCTAAAGACAAAGGAAAGTCACATGCAATTTCTATCAGTGATGTGGATTATGATAACGATGTGGTAAAAGGTACACTTACCATCCACTCTAAATTAGAAATTTTTTTATTTGATTCTGGATCCACCCACTCTTTTATTTATGAAGAATTTTCTAAGGGTATCATCGTATTACCTCAACAATTAGATGTTGAGTTAGCTGTGACAACCCCTAATAGCACAATAGTCGCATCAAAATTTTATAATTCTTCTCTGATTGAAGTTTGTGTGAAAGTGCTTCTTGAAAATCTTGTGATCCTCCCTATAGTGGAATTTAATGTGATTCTTGGAATGGATTGTCTTTCTCTATATGGAGGTCATATCAATTGCCAAAGAAGGGAAGTCACATTTCATATTCCAGATCAATCTTTGATCGTCTATCGATACAAGTATGAATATAACCTTCTAGTGGAAATTTCTTCCATATTATGGGTCTTGATTCCACTAAATGAAGGTTATTTATCTCAAATGGTTGGTGAGAAACTCACGATTAAGAATATTCCCATTGTACGGGAGTTTGACGATGTCATTCCAGAGAAATTGCCGAGTCTTCCACCAAATTGTGAAGTTGAGTTTTCAATCGAACACGTACAGGGTGCTTTGCCTATTTCAAACACACCTTATAGAATGAACCCAATTGAGTTGCAGTAATTAAAAAAGAAACTCCAAGAGAATCTTGATAAGGGGTTCATACGCCCTAGTGCGTCACCTTGGGGAGAACCTGTTCTGTTTGTTAAGAATAAAGATGGATCAATGAGACTCTGCATTGATTATCGATAACATAACAAGATCACTATTAAGAACAAATATCCTCTCCCATGCATTGATGACTTATTTTACCAACTACTCGGAGCTCAATACTTTTCCAAGATTGATCTTCGTTCAGGGTATCATCAATTAAGGGTCAAAAGAGAGGATATACCAAAGGCGGCTTTCCGTACAAGTTATGGACACTATGAATTTATAGTGATGCCATTTGGTCTTACTAATGCCCCTGTTATCTTCATGGATATGATGAATAGAGTCTTTAGAGACTATCTTGATCAGTTTGTGGTAGTCTTTATAGATGATATTCTTATATATTCAAAGATAAAGGAAGAACATGAAGATCACTTGAGAATTATATTGAAGACCCTGAGAAAGGAGAAGCTTTATGCCAAATTTACCAAGTGTGAATATTGGCTTCAAAAAGTTTCATTTTTTGGTCACATAATCTCAAAAGAGGGGATATCTGTGGATCCAGCAAAAATAGAGGTTATCAAAAGATGGCTGAGACCAACAACAGTAACTGAGATCCGAAGTTTTCTTGGTTTGGATAGATATTATCGAAGTTTTGTGAAACATTTTTTACGATTATCTAATCCACTCACCAGGTTGACTCAGAAAGGAGTTATGTTTGTTTGGACGGAGGAATGTGAAGAGAATTTCAAGGAGTTGAAAAGAAGGTTATCCAGTGCACCTGTGCTCACACTGCCTTGTAGTGGATAAAAGTTTGTGATCTATAGTGATGCATCCAAGAAGGGATTGGGGTGTGTTCTTATGAAAAATGATGTGGTAATAGCTTATGCCTCATGACAGTTGAAAATCCATGATCAAAATTACCCAACTCATGATTTGTAGTTAGCTGCGGTAATTTTTGCATTAAATATTTGGAGGCATTATCTTTATGGAGAAAGGTTTGACATTTATACTTATCATAAAAGTTTAAAGTATATTTTCACACAGAAGGAGATGAATATGTGCCAAAGAAGATGGTTAGAGCTGATTAAGGATTATGACTGCTCAATTCATTACCACCCTGGGAAAGCAAACAAGGTGGCAGATGCATTAAGTTGACAAGACCATGCCAGTTTATCCATGATGAGGATCACAAAAGATCCAATATTTATGGATTTAAAAAGGATGGATCTCATAATTATAATGAAAGGGGAAAATCATATCTTTATCAAATGAATGTTCAACCATCTATACATGTGAAGATTAAAGAGGCACAGAAAGAAGATGTAGAGTTACAAAAGAAGGTGAGAAATGTTCCTGAATTCAACCTTGATTGTGATGGGATAATAAAGTTCAGGAATCGGGTTTGTGTTCCTCCCATCCCCAAATTAAAAAAGGAGCTGTTGGATGATGCTCATAGTTCTTCATTCTCTATTAATCCGGGAAGCACAAAGATGTATAGGGACCTGAAAGAGTACTTCTGGTGGGATGGAATGAAAAGAGATGTTGCTGAATATGTCTCTCGATGCTTGGTTTGTCAGCAAGTTAAAGCTGAGAGACAGAAATCTAAGGGGATGTTACAACCATTACCCATACCAGAATGGAAATGGGAAAACATCACTATGGACTTTGTAACTGGACTTCCTAAAACATCCAAAGGCAATAATGCTATTTGGGTCATAGTTGATCGTCTTACAAAGTCTGTACACTTCATTGCTATTAGAGAGAATTCTTCTCTAGATCAGCTTGCTAGGATATATGTAAAGGAAGTGGTAAGATTGCATGGAGTACCACTTTTTATTATATCTGATCGAGATTCAAGGTTTACCTCAAAGTTTTGGCGAAGTCTTCAGCATATTCTGGATACAGAGTTGAGTTTCAGCACTACTTATCATCCTCAGACGGACGGTCAGTCTGAGAGGACAATTAAAACTCTAGAAGATATGTTGAGAGCTTGCTCTATGGATTTCAAAGGTGGTTGGGATCAACACATGCCTTTGGTGGAATTTTTTTATAATAATATCTTTCACTCCAGTATTCAGATGTCTCCTTATGAATCTCTTTATGGAAAGAAATGCAGGACTCCAACTTGCTGGGATGAAGTTGGGGAAATAAAGCTATTAGGACCTGATCTTGTTGATGAGATGGTAGAAAAGGTCCAATCTATTCAACAACACATAAGAGTAGCTCAAAGTCGACAGAAAAGTTTTGCCGACAACCGAAGAAAATACCTAGAGTTTTAAGTGGGTGATAAATTGTTCTTACGAATATCTCCCTGGAAGAGGGTCATGAGATTTGGAAAGAAGGGGAAGTTGAGCCCTAGATATATCGGTCCTTTCGAAATACCGGATCGTGTTGGGAAGGTAGCTTACCGATTGGCGCTTCCACCGAATCTCTCTCAAGTTCACGATGTGTTCCATGTATCTCTCCTGAGAAAGTACATACCGGATCCTTCACATGTACTCAGCTCAGAAGTTGTACCGCTGGAGCAAGATCTTTCTTATGAAGAACAGCCGATAGAGATTCTGGATCATAGCGAAAAAGTCCTACGAAACAAGACCACTCGCTTAGTGAAAGTTTTATGGAGGAACCACCAATTAGAAGAAGCTACATGGGAGCTTGAGGATATGATAAGGGAGAGATATCCTCATATGTTTGTTACAAAGTGACGAATTTCGAGGGAGAAATTCATTTTAAGGGGGGTAGAATGTAACAACTAAGACTTTTAAGAGAAATATTTTGATTTTATGTTATATAAATCATCAAAGGAATCTTTTACTACACACAACACTTGCTTGTCTTTCTTTACACGCAATCGCGACCTTCCTCGATATCTTGTGTCGTACGCAATACCGAGTTTCACTAAACAACGATATGCTATTAAAATATTATTAAAACTACCCGTTATGGATAGTAATAACCACTTTTTGAAATTTTATGAATTTTATTTTTCAAAATGTACTTCATTTTTGGATTCAGAATATCAAAATTAGCCTAGGGTGAAATTTTGGTATTTTTCTGGAAACTTTCAATTTTTGATGAATAGTGAAAACACTGGGTTACTATTTAAAAACTGACTTTTTATTTAAATAATTATTTATTTTATTTAAATTTATTTTAGGTCAAATTGATACATAATTCCTATATAAGTTCAATGTAATTAATTGGAGTCATTTTATAATAATTTTAGATATATAAAAATTTTATTGAACTTTTCACCGTCTTTAACCCACCTACTAGGAGAATTTCCAAATTCACATAAAACCTAATTTTACCGCTTTTGTGAGTGGAATTTCAAAAATCCGAGAGACACAGTTGATGTCAATAAGTAAAATGTGGTTCAATGAGATGAAAATAATTTTTGGTGAATAGTAACTTTTTACTTTTTTTACCACGATTAAAAGTAAATAGGGTAATTAAGGGTAAAAATGATATTATTATTACCCTAACACATGTCCTAATTATATTGGATAAGTGTAATTCGACCAAAAACAACCTTAGGAATAAAATATGACCATTTAGGCCCACTTGGATTATATTATGACATTTATTATTAATTTATTTAAAGAAGGGTTAAAATAGTTAAAATCAAAGTTTAATAAGTAAATAATTTTTAATATAGAGTTATACATAAGATAAATTCAACTATAAATATTAATTAGAAATATAAAAATATTTCCTACATAATTTTATTTTATTTGTAATTTTTAGACTTTAAATAATTTAATTTATTTATGACAAAATGATGATGCATTAATTATCTTATTAATGAAATATTGACATAATTGATGTCATGAATACCCAAATAAATGTAATTTGAGAATTTTTATGAATTACACTAATTTTTTAGGTTAATATGACATGTTAGTGTTGATTTAATTAACTTTTTTCTAACTAATCATTCTGTTATGATTTTCACAAAAATCAATTACTAAATAGTGTCAAAATTGACATAAAATAGTTTTTAAAACAAATATTATACTATTAATTGATATTTTATTCCTAAAAATCTAATATTCGGCAAAATTACTTAGATAAGGTTATATATATTAATAATAAACAACTTGGGGTTCGTTTGGCTTGTTATAGTAAGTTTATTAATAGTGTAAGAACACAAAAAGACACGGTAAAAGTAAAATTATCTAACTTAAAGTTAAATATAAATGATAAGGTTAAAATAGGAACCTAAACTCGTCTAAATTCTATTGGATGAGAGGATTTCGACCCATCCCCACATTAGCTTCGAAATAAATCAATTTGGAGCTATTTAAAACCGAATTTATCTTTATAATAAAATAATATTTTTAGTTTTTCCAAAGGAGTCACTCTCCTCCCTTATAAAAGGGCACCTCCTCCCCCTCTTCCTCACACCACTTTGAGCCTTCAATCTCGGACAACCCCTTCCACTTTCTCCTCTCCACTTCCCTAGAGACATCCTATAGGTCCTGGTCTTCTTCAAAAACCAATTTTAGTTCCCTAAAAGGATGTCTCAAAGAGGCGCTTCAAAGAAGAGGTAATGTCTGTTACCGATTATTTCAACTTTATTTCTTATTCCACTTCTTCTTATTTATTTGTATCATTATGAAGTAATAACATAAGTATTAACCATATACTGATATGTTATTATAAGTATGAAACAACCCTATCTGACCATCTATTCATCCTACGGAAAATGAAATCACCGCGCGTGCGTACGTACGGAATACCGTCTCCACGCCATGGTGTAATCTTTTTTCCACCATCACCTTACTTTGATGGGTATAATGGTGTAAATAATGACTATATATTATTATTGTAAAGTTATATTGATTCTGAAATAGTATACATACATCCAATACAATTCCACGATCATGGGAACGATATCATCGCTCGTGCGTACGTACAGAATACCGTCTCCACGATGTGATGTGACTCGTTCTACATGATCTTCATTGCATAATGATTATATAAATGAATTGAATGAATAAATATGATATATAGTACACTAATACCATTCTGTAAATGATGTATCTATAACCTAAAAAAAGAATAAGAATTTATTTGACAAAAATGCATAAGAACAAAAAGTAATAAACACCCGAATAACAAGTAGTAATGAAATATTACTAATAAGAAGCTAAGAATATGACCATATATGATATCATAAAAATATGTATGATTCTGTAATAAGTCAATAACATTATTTAAATCATTATACAGGAGGTTCGGACACTTACGAAGAAAATCGGACCTAAGGTAAGGGACAATCTCGCAATCTCAATTTTTATCCAAGATTGTTTATACTTCAGAATTTACTGGGGAATATTTATCATCCACATCCATTTTTCCTCAATATGTAATATTTATATCGTTCTACAATTATTTATATCCAATCTTACCCTTCGATGAGTTTTTAGTAAAAGATATCAAAGGAATCTTTTGTCGTTTTTCGTACGAGGTACTTTTTGACTTTTCCTACAAAAGTACGAAAAGAATGTTTTTTTAACTTATACGGCATGAATGGATTTTTAAAACATTATTTCCAAGAATCTTCCATTACAAGTTTTCAAGTTTATTTTTAATAAACTTCTTTTATTTTAAAATTGTATGACATGTTAAGAAAGGAAAGGTGTTTTTGAAGTAGAAAGGATATTTTCCTCAAGAATGGAATTCAAGTGTTTTATCAAATTTATTTTCCATATAAGATAATATAGGGTTCTATTTCTGTCCATATTATTACATTGATTTGATTATGTTGTGATGGAATTATTATTATGAATTCCTTTATCTTATATGAATTGTTTTATGATGTCACGTTGTTTAAGAATCCCATTTTTATTACATGGGTTATGATATGATGTATGGTTTATGATTTTGTGGTACACATAAAAATGGTATCATTATTAGATGGTTGGGACCTATATCTCCCTCCAATGAATTGGATAAATATTTTATATCTCATGATATAGACATGGCTGGAATGGCAGGTTAAATCGGTTCAGTGAAATAGGACTGAAACGAGGAATGAACTCGGTTCAGAAATGGACTTTGTCCACTAAGATAGTCTTGGAAATGAGTCTTGACTACTAAGAAATGATTCTCTATGATTATGTTTTTATTCTACAAAGCTTCATGTTTTATGTTATGATTATTGTAATTACATTTCACTACCATGATTTATCCCATGTTATTAAATTTTGTTCTCTTTTGCAGGGTAAGATTTCCAAAATTTTATGTTCTTATGAATATGATGTGATTGATATTTATTTTTTTTACCATTACTGAGAATTTGAGCCCACCCTTTTATATGTTTTCTTTCCCCAGGTCAGGAAGAAGGTTATTAAGTAAGATATGCCAAAAGAGACTATATATATGATGAAATAAATCAGAGACAGTGTAGACGCTTTATGAACCAGTTGTTTATGTTTCCCAGTTTCTAAAGACACTATACCTATACGGTCCTTTCATGGTTTTGTTATATATTGTAATAAGTGTACTTAAATTTTGAAGTATTAACAATGTATGTAAAGTATGGGTCGTTATACAAGTGTTCCCAGAATAAAGGATTAAAAAATATTAAAATTTTAATAGAACGTATGCATGATTTTTTTGGAGAAGTGTAATAACTCTTAAACATTATCCCAGATAAAACATATAAGGGCACTGTTGAGATCATAATGGAATATTTACCCTAGGAACGACATAACCTTATTTGGAGAGGTTAGTTTGTGAAAAAATGTCCATGGTTCCTAATGAGAATAAAATAATTTAATAAAAATTATTTTGGTGATACAACGGTTGAAATTTTTTAAAAATATTATTATAGATAATTTACAGGGTCAGCGGCATTACCCTAGAAACCTTGGAGAATCGTTAGAGAGTGATTTGAATATTCTCTCTAAGGAGATGATGACGGATCATGGATCAATGATCGGCGCACCTCGGATTCAAAGGATCTTGCCTATGACAATGACGTAGTGATTGTTCTTCGTTAGTGAGATATCTGAATTGAGGTAGGGATTGTTATCTTGATTTTCTTTCCATATTATTTAATTCCATGATGAATTCCAACCAATCAATGAAAAAATTGATCCATGGTTCGGTCATATTTTTAGGATGGTTTTGTTTGTGCGTTATCGGGGTTTATTAAATCTATTTTTCAAACCCCAAATCCCCCATTCATGATCGTTGTCCAAGAACACTTGGCCAATGATGGTAAACCTTCTTTCATGTGTATTTCTCCAACTTTTCTTCACATTATTCATTGTTAGAACCACGTGGTACACAGCTCTATGTTTTCAAGTGGTTTAGAGCATGATCGGACCCTCAGATTCGAGGAAAATCGACAACTGAGGTTAGATCTATGTATATCGATACCTCAGGAGATTGGATCTATGATCATTGGATTTTTCAAGCATCAGATGAGGCACAGTGATCCGTGGAAGGGACCAACGGCAAAGTACCGGTGAATGGTGCTGGTAGAGGCAGTTCACGGAAGTGGATCAAAGTGCAGCGGGTGTGTCCAACATCAGTCTCATGAGATTAAGGTAGTGATGTGGACATGGAGGTAGCGACGAAGGTGGTGGGTCATGGAAAATGGACTTGGAGGCACTATTGGGGCTAGTGGAGGTGGATGCAGTAGTGAACCACATGAGATGTGATGACGATGGAACATGCCAGGCTGATTCGGACTAATGGTCCAAGTCAGGCCGGTGGTCTAGGTCGGGTTAAGCAGACCCGAGTTGGATCCAGGTCAAACCCTGGTCATATCCAGGGTGACCAGGGTAGAGATCGATTGTGGTTGATAATGATGGTCAACCGTGGGTGCATTGAATTTTCAGCCGATCTGTGCGGTCAGTTGACCAACCACGATGGTCGACCGCGGTAGTAGGTCTACAGGTCCGCCAAGCCTAGAGGCAGTTTCTCTCAAATGAGTTTACCTCATAAAAAGAGCATCCAATCGATGATTCGTCTATTTAATTGAGACCCTAACATTGAGATATTAATTTTTTAAAAAGTGGAGGGTTTTTATTTTGGACCATTATAGGTTGATAGCGTTCCCTTGGTTCTTTCCCTTAAGGTTTTAATATAGAATTACATCCACATCACTGGATTGTAATCCCCTCTAGAGTTCAAGTCTCAGATAAAGTATGGTATCCCTCCCAAAGACTATAGAGTGATCCTCTATCACCCCTAGTGGAGTCTATGGAATCACAAAACCTATTAAAACAGGGCGTTAATCCTTCGTCTAGAGGTTCGTATTGGTAGGGCCTATGGCATCCCCCTGTTGGTTCTGGGTATGATCCCTTATGTAGAAGGATGATCCATATTGGGTACGTGGTATCCCCTATTGAGTCTGGGATTGATCTATGGTTTCCCTAGTTAGTTCTGGACATGACCCCCTCTTTATGAATCATATTCTTCCTTAACCAATACATTCTCTTTGGTTAGGGCCTAATGAGCTAGTCCTCTCTATGAGTGTCTCTGACGATATCATGGATCGAGGATTGAGTTCTCCCAAAATGAGCTTTCTTTGAGAAAGATCCCTTGGCTGGCAGTTGGTTATGACCACCCGATAGCGTGGTGTTTCTCATGAGTATATCTGGATATTATTATTATATGTGTTGTAGACATATACCTATATAGAGAGGATTTTACTTTCCTTTGTGGTATTTCTTTGTGGTATTGCTTTGTTGTTTCAGGGTGTCTTATTGAGTATTGTTATACTCACCCCTACATGGTATTTTCCCTCACATGTTGTGTCTTGTGAAGATGATTGAACTTTTGATGGAGTCCTTGGTGAACTAGAACTATATGGTTCTTAGTGAGACCGCATAGACTGAGGTGTGTTCCTATAGATTTTAGAAATTAGTCCCAATACATTTACTTCTAGGTTAAAATTGTATTAAAGACTCTTTATGGTAGGCTTGTATTTAGACCTGTTTAATTTCCAGTACTTTTTACCGTCATACTATGTTGTGAGATCTTATTCGTATGCATGCATTATTTACTTATTGAGTATTGTTATACTCACCCCTACATGGGATTTTCCCTCACATGTTGTGTCTTGTGCAGATGATTGAACTTTTGATGGAGTCCTTGGTGAACTAGGACTATATGGTGCTTAGTGAGACCGCATAGACTGAGGTGTTTTCCTATAGATTTTAGAAATTAGTCCCAATACATTTACTTCTATGTTAAACTTGTATTAAATACTCTTTATGGTGGGCTTGTATTTAGACCTGTTTACTTTCTAGTACTTTTTACCATCATACTATGTTGTGAGATCTTAGTCGTATGCATGCATTGTTTACTTAGTGTTTTTTACATTTCAATATTTTATGACTTGGATATGTGTATGTTTGTATAGGTACTTAGGTTAATGCCTCCCATTTGTGGGATTTTCCTACTTAGTGTTAACCACCATCCCCTGGCCTATTGGAGGCGAGCTTAGGGGATTCATGGCATGGGCCCCTTTGGAACGGTTCATGACATGAAGGATATTGTGATTTTGTCTAATTAGTTATCATACAACATGATTAACAACTTGCTCCTTAACCAACTATCAGACTCACCAAATAATATAATGTTAGATTTTTCTAAGATTTTGGGTAGTGTAGACCATGTATAAAAGAAGATAAAGGCTCTTATATGTCAATAATGTGGGAAGAATCACTCAAGTGAATGTCCTAGAGAGAAAAGAAGATGTTTTGGGTGTATAAAAGGACACAATGAAAGTAACTATAAAGGAAAAATGAGAAGTTCGGTTAATGAAATGGATGATGATAATGTTCTACCTAAGGTATTATTGATGGTTAAATGTTTTAGATGTGAAAGTATGAGAATTATGAACATCGATGTCCTAAAGGGAAATATCATAAAGAAAATCAACAAGGTTTTATGAGTAATGGTAATATTGTTGATGATGAAGAGACTACAAATGACATATTAAAGGAAGAATTGTTAAGTAATAAGATAACGAAGCTTGGTTAATGGTGTATGGATAAAGTGGAATGATTTATGTATTTATTCATTGCGGTTAAAGAATTATATTCTTATTAGTGTTAATTTGGTCATCAATGGATTATTCCACGCCAATTTGGAATTTATGACTTTAAAGAATATGTTAAATGGTACTAATGGACAAGAAAAGTGATTTAATGGAAAAGTATATTTTAATTAATGTAAGATAACCCCTGATTTTTTCTTGAGGTTGATAAAATGGTGTTTATTTTTGATAAATAGATTATTGATATGGATAGAGTAAATTCGATAGTATTGATGACCTCAGAACTGATAAAGTATTTTTTGAAAAAAATAGTTTATGTTATCATTAAAGGAGTTTAAAACATTATTGGATCTATGGAATATGTTTAATAATATATGGTTTTATTCCAAGAATGAGGTATCATTCATTTTTTCAATGATTTTTTTACGGTAATTATTGTTATTACCTAGCTTGTTGATAATATATGACCAAGGTATTCACATATTTTGCATGTGTTCAATAAGCACTACTTAATGATATTTGGATTAGGGATATTAAGTTGGTTTTAAGGAATTCAGTGACCTTATTTACAAATTTTGAATTTTCGAAGGTTCATAAAGTTATCCTTTTGTGGAGTGGTTTAATTTTAACATTCTATGAGGTTTTAGAGATAAATTTATTAGTTCAACATATGAAGATTTTTCCATATTGGATAACCTGTGTTAACGTTTTTATAACTGAAGATATATTCAATGAATTATCATTATATTTTTGGGTCTTATAACCTGATAGTGTTTTAGGAAAAAAAATTCACCTTTATTTCTTGTGTAATAGGTAAAGTGGAAATTGATCAAGGAACAACCAATGGATGAGATTTTTCTTATGAAATTGAATGAAATAAAGTACGTATATCTTCTCATGAAAATTATTCAACTTTGGGAAAAGGATATTGAAATAAAAAAAATTCATGTTATCATTATTTTTTATGATATCAATAACCTTTTTCACACCTCCTTGGTTTATGGAATTGTGCTCATTAAATTTATTCTGACCATGTAATCTAGCACTCTCTACAAGTATTTGGGTGTCAGGTTTTTCTTATATGTATATGTTTTCAATTCCTACTTATGTTATCAAATATATAAACCTAGTATGTGTTATTCTAGAGGACATTCACACATCCATTTATCTTTTTGAAGGGGCTATTTTATTAACTCTTCTAAATATTTGGGTTTACATGTATTAATTTTCAAATCTTAAAACTTTTATGACCAAGATCAATTTCATGGGTGAAATTAATTTTAATGGGGCTACAATGTAACACCCTAAGATTTTTTAAAATATCTTTTTCTCTTAAATTTAATCTTTTCCATATATTTTATTTCACACAACACTGATTTTAGCTTGAGTTGAATGCAGTACTGAGTACAACTTTCTTTATACAAAACACTGATTTTAGTTTACATCACATGCAACAATTATAGTGTGCATGACATGCAACACTAAGCTTTAGTGGGCCAAGAATTAGTATTATTTTAAAGATGACCATTATGAATTATCTATTAAATAGGAGTGTATGAATAATATAAAATAATTTATGAAAAATATATATAAATTTCCCACCCAATGTAAATTTATTTTTAAATTCATGGTGAATAATCAATAAATTTTAATTAAAGTAGTTATATTTATCAAAAATATGTTTTCCTCAAAAAAGATTCGTATTGCATTTTATAAGAACATATTACAAGTAATTTATAGATATTTCTGAAAAATTATTTGGTAAAATGAAATTAATTTTTGAAATAATCATATCAAAATTAACTTATGGTAAATTTGTTTTAGTTTTTAGAAAATGTTGATTTTTCAATGAATAGTGAAAAATACCGATTTTTTTAAAACTACCACTTATTTTCAATAAATTAAGTAATTTAAAATCCCTATTATGTTTTAAAGTGACATAAATTTTATTTAGTTATATGTAATCCAATTAAATAATTTATAATCAACTTTATATTTGATTTTAGTATAAGTTAACTTTTGGGTTTAAAATGGTCTTTTTTCTGAAAGCTCATTTAAAGTGCATAATGTTTCTCCATTTAAATTATTCAAAATAATACCTAATGAGGAATTTAAAAATGATATTTATATATTATTTATAAATAAATTCTAATTTATATTTACAAAATCATTTTTATTATACATATAGTTAAAATACATCATCTTATACATGAAAAGATAAACTTCTCAAAAACACGATTTTTCATTATGTTTGCGTGTTCTGTTTTAAATTTAATTTCTTCCAATTTTAGAAAATTTATTTGAAATAATTATTTTAATTTTTTAAATCAGATTATAATGATATTATTAGGGTTAATTTTTGATAATTTTCTCAAAAGTTTAATTTTTTGATGAATTGTGAAAAAAATAGAATTTTAATTGAAAACTACATTTTCATTTAGAATATTTATAAATTGGTTTTAATGTAAAATTTGTTAAATTATATATATTTATCCAATTTATTTCATTTAAATAAATTTTATATTGAAATTGAAAATAAAATCATGGTAAACTTTTGAACATTTTCTCTTTGAAAAACAGCTTTCAAATAACTTATACGGGGTCAATTTTAAATTAAATTATTCCACTTCTATAAATGAAATTTGAAAATTTGGATTCCATGTTTTAAATTAGAATAATTATTCTTATATAATAAATCCAAATTATTTTTATAGAATTTTTTATACCTTATACCTTCTATGATTGATGATGGCCTATTATTGGAGTATTGTTATGTCAAAAAAACATGGTTTCAAATCTTTCTTTAAAAAAATACAAGTGTTTCACTCACCACACTTATAAAAATCCACCCCTTATCCTACTGAAATCACACCTTAAAATCATTTTGTTTCACCTAATAACTTCCAAAATCACTTCCCACATTCCCTCCTCTCATCATAGAAATATTATTTTGGACCAAAAACCAACCTAGGAAGGATTTTGGTGTAAAACTAATAGGGATACCAGAAGAATATGTAACGTTCAAAAATGAGTGTTTTTGTTTTATTTATTCTAACACCTCATTAAATTAATATTATAACATACATATATAATAAAACAAGTATCTTACATACACTTATATGTTTTCATGATAATTTAATTACCTACAACCATATACAATTCCATCAAATGGGTTATGAAATCATCATTCATGTGTACGGAGGACTACCACCATGTGAACCGATCGATTTTACATTTTCACCTCTCACAGTTATAAATAATGATGTATTTATTCTTTATATATGATATTTATGATATTATTATGCTTATTTAATTATTATATCACACATACATTCATTCTTTCCATGTTGGGGGAATACAATAATGTCGCTCATGTGTATGGAAGACTACCGCCTCTAGAAGTGATGTGATTCGTTCATGGTTTACATGGAAGGTAATAAGGATTGGTTTAATGAAAATATGTGACATATATGACCTGAAAATTATTCTATAATTATATTATACCATTTAACTTTCTTTCTTTCAATACGTCGTGAAATGGAAACAATGTTCATGTGTATGTATGGCCTATCGTCTCTATAAACGGTGTATTTCATTTTCTATCTCTATCCTTTATAAATTACTATAAATAAATATATAATAAATATATATTATATTTATATAATAGTTAAAAATAATTAGTTTATGTAATCATTATCAAAGTTATAGTAACTAAAATAAAAAATCAAGCAATATATGAAAAACAATGAGGTTATTAACTTAAACATGACTTTAACATAAAATTATTAATAAATATGTAATAAAATGACATAGTTAAATCATATATGGTATGATATATATAATTATGGTTCTTTAATGTATTTAAAATAAAATTATATTTATTATACAGGAGTATTGAATTATTGTGAACGATGTTAAGACTTATGGTAATGGATTTCTATCTCACTTTGATTCTCTCAGATAAACAAGTCATATTCACCACGTGTTTATTTTCAATGGTGTATATACATCCCATGAAAGAAATTTATGATTATTATTTTTAAAAATATATTTATATACATATTTATTTTAATATATCTCTTTCATGGGGTCTATGGTTCAAGAGTTAACAAATTGATAAGTGATTTCTAATATACCTTTTATTTCTGGGATACATACGAAATTTCACCACTCATTTATTTTATGTGGTGTATATACTTCCCCTTTTACATGTTTTATCATAAATTACATTATTTTAATGTTATTTAAAGTATCATTAAATTTTATTATTTATTGGGGATTAAGATTCAAAATATTACTAAAGAGGTAAGGGATTTGTTTCTCAATTTTCCTTCTTTGAGATATATGTTATGTTATGAACCTAAATTCTTTGATGAGGTGTATATAAAGCCATATTGACAAGTAGTATCATGAATTTTTTTATCATCGTGATATTTTAAGCTCTATTTTATGTTATTAACTCATGGGTATTATGATTCAAAGTTATAAATCTAGTAGTGATTTTATGATACAATCTCATTGTTTATGGGGATTTTTTATGATAATCTGTATGATGATAAAATATTATGATTCATCACCCAAAAAACTGAATAATTTTATTATACTATAGTTATTAATGATATTTTCATATAATATTACCATTTTTTCATTCTTTTATACTTAAATAATTGATTAAATTTTTTTAGGAAAATTCTGAATTATTTCTCTCTTCGGTCAGAAATCAATTTTGGTCCAAAACCATGTTTTCTAAAAGTGTTTTAAAAATGATTTATTAATCTACTGTGTTTTTTAAAAGGAAATTTTACCCACATTTGAGTTTTTACAAAATTTTCTAAAATTAATATTCATTTCATTTTCACAAATAATGCTCATTTAGATTTTACTGAAAATATGAAAGGAATCACTATTTAAACATGTATGACATGAACAAAATTTCCAATCAGTATGACGATTATTTTCTTTGAATATTCATTTCTATGTTTTCAAGGTTATTTTAAAATAAATTTTTTTTCAAATTTTTTTAATCTTTTTAAAAGTGTTTTTCATAGAGGAATTGATATTTTCCTCAAGAAATGTTTTAAATGATTGATCAAAATAATTTTCCATCTAAGATGAAATAAATTGATGTTACCTATTCATTACTGGGATTATGGTCCAGGGATACCATTATTATTATTTCTATGAATAGATTATGTTTATGATGAAATTATTTTTATAAAACCCATTTCTCTTCCATGGGATATACCATGATCAAATTTTGATGAAACCCACTTCTTTTTACATGGGTTATACTATGATGAAATAATGAAATGGTTATGAAACATGTCTATTTTATACAGGTTATGATATGATTTAATAGTTATGAAACCCTTTTCATTTCATGGGTTATGATATGATAAATGTTTTTCGATCTTATGGAACACATAAGTATGATTTTCATTATATGACAGGTGAGACCTACACCTCCCTTCAATGCATTAGGTCATGATTTATATCTCATGATTTCATGGACCCCTATTCAAAAAGTGTACCCCTACTAAACCAGAAATGGAAGAAGAGAGATAGTGACACCTGAATCCTGCCTCCTGTAGGCCCAGGGTTGGTGACTAGCACTGAGGGTGTAGTTAACATGTAGATGGGAGGCATTAACCTCTAAGAGAACACATGAAAAAGAGATAGATAAGATAGATACTATCCAACTCTTTCTCAGACTACAATATAAATGAAAACCCAAGTTCACATATGTCATGACATGAAATAACTACTACAACTAAAAGGGAAAACGAAAATATCAAAATAAAAGTAAAGATTTTAATGACCATAAATTCCAAACAGCTCCTACTAAAACTCATGCTAGTAGTAACCATCCTGATCTCCAACATTCTCCAATTGACCTGAAATATATTTTATATATACATTGTGTGATTATAACAGTACACTCAGTAGGGTCCTCCCCATGGCCTCTCATGAAAAAGGTAAATAAATAATGTTAAGGCACAATGAAAAACAATTGAGACTAACTTGTCACCTAAATATGGGTACTAAGTTTCTAGCCTCACCATGGATACTCTCACCAAGTATCACATAAAATATCATATAATATAATAAATAATATCATCGCTACCCCACTATTTTCTCACTCTTCCCCAACGTCACACATCCTGAGCATCTCTCTCCAAAAATTCTAGCCTATAGACACTTGGGAGAAGCACCACAATGTGCCCCTCATGCAACAAACACCATGTACACAAAACCAAGGTGACCAGGTAGTTTTCGAGAGCCACCACAACCTTCATAACATGTATCATAAATCGTGCATTATTCCTCAAGCTATCATAGCCCATACACTGGGTAAGGATCCTCAAGCCATAATAGCCTATACATTTTATACCTATAGTAGTCCTTAGAAAACTATATTTAGAATAAACGTGTGTGAAATAACACAAGCCATTACATCCCTCAAAACAAATATATGGGGAAAACTAACAGTTGTGCATACCAGCACAAGTAACTACCAGGAGTAGATATTGGGGCCAAAGGGGGTAGTCATTCATCCACACTCCCACTAGAATTTTGGGGAAAACAACCCTCAGGGCTCAGAATCCTTGAGCTGTTAGTTTCTTTAATAGACATGGTGGAGTAGAAAATAGAAACACAAAATGTACATGATATAATATATCTCAAAACCACACTATGGTTATATCCTAGTCTCCAAATCCACTATAGCTAACAATTATAGTACTCCTAGTTTCCACTGCTTATACCAGATAACAAAAAATCACAAAACCATTTAAAGAGCTAAATTAAATTGTTTAATTCATTTACATCAGTTAAAATTTAATGTAACTAATTCATTAACCATTAATTAACCATTATCATTTTTCACATTGCATTAAATTAGAATCACAACAAATATCTATGCCCACCAGGCATAAGAAAACTAATTCCACAGGTTCTCATAATTATAACCTCAACATTACATCTTAATAAGCTCCAACCCCATGGGTTAAAAATTTATTCATTTATTAACAACATTAATTTCCATATTACCATTCATTCTTAGAAATCATTCTATGCTACCAATCACAAGGGTCTCAACCTGATGTGTAGATAAACTACCCCTTGAGTCTTTTCTACATATACCATAAGTGTAGAGTTATCCAACCATGAGAATCTAAACATAGAAATCATGTGTCATACCAAGTGTGTCTTCACCTCTCTTGGAAAGTGAGTATCCAAAACCATCTACCTTAAGTAATGGGGAAAGTAAAGTAGATAAACAATAACATTTCCATTTTCCAAACAACTGATCCAAACAAGCATTCATCTTTCATAATAATAGTTAATCCTAGCTTCAACCCGTTCTGTCATCTTCGGTGTCCTCCCGGACACCCCAATCATATATTGATGCATCTTGCCACTCCATGCGTCAAATGGTGCCACAACAACCAAGACACCTCACCCCTCATACCCCAACATCCCTCTAGGATCTATCACCCTATGCTCACATCACATCTATGCCTCCTCACCCCACATATCAAAACATCTTTCCAGGATCATCCATCCCAAAATCGTGTTACATCCTAAGAAGAAGAAAACAAACATATCAACTGGGATCTTCTCTCTAAATTAATTAATCCTGCCTTTACACACAATAAGCTATCACAGATCCAAATAACAATGTAAATAGACTTTATAATAAAATGGTCAAGTCATGCCCTATAAAGGCGTTATCTTTTATCACACAACTACTTCTTATTCCATCCTGAATTAACTGATTCATTATTCAGAGGTTCCAAATATAGAAAATATAAGAAAAAATCTATCTAAATCTATCACAAATTAATTAACAAATTACTTTAACATTACTTTAATTATTTTATCAAAAAGTATCGACATGATTCAAGTTCCCTGGAAAATTCAATTAAACATGCATACTTGCATCAATTTTATTATCATTAATTTATAATAATAATAACCAAATTCATTAAACTTGCATATTTAATCTTTTAGCCAATTAGTTATCAATGAAAACTGTATTTACATTCATTACCAAATCTCACATTCTAAACTAAGCACAAAAAATATAACATAGATATCACACTATCTTGAAAATCAAGGGGAAAACCATTATCATAGTACAAACAACAACATCACCTTGTGATCGATACCAATTCTTTAATCTAGTTAAAATAATTATTAGGTTAATTTCATTGTAATCCAAGGGGATAAATCATGATAACACTAAAATTTCACATGAATAAATAAAAAAGTAACTAATACCTTACCTCAAAAGTTCATCGATGTTCTTCCCATGAGAATGGACCACTCAACGGATCTCCGATCACTCATTCTGCAAGAACAACATTTATATGAGGACATCACAGCACAACTACACCAAAAAAACCAAGGTAAACCCCATTAGAACCATGGGTAATCAAAAAACATAGCACAATAAGAACATATAGAAGAAAACTAGATTAAACTGGGAGAAACCGCTAGAAAATTATGGAATAACATACCTTGGATCACCTTAGATCACCATAGATTGAAGATGTAATCCCAAGGATCGAACACCCTCAAATGGAATCTAAAACAATGAAGGATATGTCTTTAGGATTTTGAAAAATGATAGAATCCATAGGGTTTGAGAAACCCGAGTGGCTGAAAATGTTTTAAAAATATAGTATTAGGTAATTACATGAGGTTTAATCCCCTTTCACATCCTATAATCCTTAGGGTTCTGTTTCCACCAGAAAATGTGTCACATTTTATTTTTAATTATTTCTCAAAACCCTACCTATTAAAAATCATGAAACCTGGTTCCACGTTGTGTAAAAGTTTTAAACAATATTAAACCTCCTTTATTCCATATTTTAGAAACCAAAATTCTCCAAAATTCCTCTGAGCCTCCTCCAAGAACATTTTTCTTCAGAAACACAAAAAGGGTTCATCCACTCAGATGCAATCCCTTATATTAGATACGTATCAAAAAATTATCATCCTCAAGAATACAAAACCAAACTATAGTGGAAACAGAAATGGTTTTTTGGAACATCCACCCCATCATATACCTCTCAAGGCTCTCTCCACCACAATAGCTCAACCACCTCAATAGAGGAATAACAAAAAACCAAACAACAACCAAAACCATCTCCTAAACAGTCTCCCGGGGAGATACCTCTCAAAAGAGAGCACGAAACAACACAAAACACAATAAATCCTCCTCAAAAACCATAAAAGGTATGTAACCATGAAACAAAAAGTGTTATAAGATAAGATCTAAAAACCAAAAAACTCAGGGTATTGAGCGTGTATCTGCGACTCACCTTACCATGTACACTCCTCTCCACTACTGTGCCTCCACAATAAAGGAACAAAGGGGATAGAATTCCCCCACAACACCTTCTCCTAGCGGTCATGGATCTCTACAGGATGATCCTCAAATATCACATCATTATCAACATCGATCTCACCCCAATAGATGACATGAAAGTCACCATGAAGATAACAATGGAGCTATAATATGTGAAGAACGTTGTTTATCCATATCATCTATGAGGGAAGAACTATCTGATGCGGCACAACTCTAACACAAGGTAACACCTCAAAAGGACCCAATACAGAGGATAAAGCTTATTCTATAATCAAATATTTGCTGCCCTTGATGGGTATTCACCTTTAAGAACACATGATCCCCAAAAATATACTCTATAGGTCTCCCCCTATGATCGGCATAAGATTTATGATGATCTTGTTCTTCTTTCATCCTCTCACAAATCACCTAGAATATCTCTATTTTATTCTATGCCATTTTAGGCCCAATAATTGATGACTCTCCAATCCCAGTACATCACAATGAAGAATGGAAATTATTTCCATAAAATTGTTTAAACGGTTCAATACCAATATTGGAGGGAAAACTCTTTTTTAAGAGAACTTTACCATGGAAAGGTGGCTCATCCACGAACCTCCAAAATCCCAGACACAAGAGTGCAACATTTCTCTAAGATTCTGGACGGTCTTCTCTATATGACCATCCATCTATGGATGAAAAGTTGTTATATAGCATAGCTGAGAACCAAAATCATGTTGGAGACCTCTCCACACCCTAGAGGTAAAATAATTATCTCAATCAGAAATGATTTTCCTCAAGACCCCATAGAGTCTCACCCCCTATTCTAGATACTTCCTTAACAAAATGTTCACTAAGATCAAATCCTTGATCACTATAAAGATGGTCAATTTTGTTAAATGATCCCCTACCAACCATATAGTGTCATAGCCTCTCTGATCTTGAGGAAAACTGGTAACAAAGTTCATTGAGATGTCCTCCCACTTTCATTGAGGAACATATTATGGATAGAGAAAACCATTGGGAACATAGTTCTCGACCTTGACTATTTAGAAGACCAAACATTGAGACACAAACCCTAAAACTGAATGATTCAACCCAAGACAACAAAACTGACCTCTGAAAACTCAGTAAATATTTTCCACACCAGCATATACCATTAAAGGGGAACTGTGGAAAACTTTGAGAACCACCTCATGCATCTCCAAATAACTAAAATACTTCCTTGAAAAAACAATCAATGTTGTTCATCCTCATACCAACCATCAGGGGCCTCTTCATAAACAACTCAGTCTCTCTAGACCTCCACCTCATGATCTCCCAACCAGGACTCATACACCTACTACACTATAGATGATTGTACCATCATCTAAAAATGATGACCTCTTCCCCTAACCTCTCCCATATCTATATGAAATGCTGAAATTTCTTCCATCGCTCTCTAGGAATCGCCTGATTCCTACACTACATCACTGTGAGACTTTTTACTTAGTGTATCGGCCATGACATTCCCCTTTCCAGGAGTATAAAAAATCTCTAAGTCATAATCCTATAAGAAATCCATCCACTGACATTGACACAACACCAAGTCGCATTGAGAGAAAGCATACCTCAGGCTCTTATGATCGGTAAACACCAAAAAATGCTCACTGAATAGGTAATGTTTCCATAACTTCAGCGCAAACACTACCACTTCTAACTTCATATCATTGGAGAAATAGTTACACTCATGGGTGCATAAATACGGAGACCCATAATTAATGACAGACCTCTGCTGCATTAGAACACAACCCAACATAAGTTGTAAAAAATCACATAAAACCTCAAACTGAACTCCTTATGCTAGCTGGAAAAGAACTAGAGCACTGACTAGTTTCTCCTTTAGATACACAAAAGTTGTTTGACACTATTCAGTCCACATTATCTTCTAAACCATTCTACTAAATGCTATCAGAGAAGTCAGAACCTAAGAAAAATTTTCTAATAACCTCCTGTAATAACCTGAAAGACCAAGGTCTATTCACACCTATGTCACTACATTTGTGGATTCTCAAGACAAAAATACTTATATCATCAATGGATCCATAGATACTCCCTACTGGGATACAACATTCCCTAAGAAACGAACTTATTGATCCCAAAATTTAAACTTTGTAAACTACCCAAATAGCTACTCTCGACCAATAACTCCCATAATAGAATGTAGTTTCTCTGCATGCATCGCTTTAGACATGGAGTATACAAGGATTTCATTGTTTAAAAACACCCCAAACTTATCCAAGAACTCATGAAACACAGTTTTCATTAAGCCTGTGACCATAGTTGGATAAGTTTTCATACTGATCGATATCACAACAAACTCATAACTCCTATAATGACAACGTAAATAAGTCTTCAGGATATCATTATCCTTTATACACATATGATGATATCTTGACCACAAAATGATCTTTGAGAACCAACTTTCACCCTTCAATTAATCGAATAAACCATTACTCTTTGAAAGAGGATATTGGTTCTTCAGTGTCTCTTAGTTCATGAAATGATAATTTATACACAACTAAAAACTACTGTCAGCCTTATTTATGAACAAAATTGGTGCACCCCATAGTGACACACATGGCTAAATAAAACCACACCGCAGCAGACCACTAATTTTTATACACAGATCTCGCAACTCCGAAGGATCTATCCTATATGGATACATCAATATAATAGACACACCTAGTTATAGTTCAATCCAAAAATTGATCTCTTGTCAAGGGGGTAATGATACAACCTCCTACGTAAATACAATAGAGTACTCTTATATGACCCTAGGAAAAGTTGACTACTGAACATCTGATGAATCTAGCATCAACTCATTGAATAAGGATAATAGGGATGTTACATAACTCTAACCCGTCCAAGGGACTCACTCACCAAAAAAATAAAATAGCTCTCTATCAACATCAAATAATAAAAAATACCTCCTAAAACAATCCATGATAGCCTAAACTGAATATAAAAAATCCATGTAGAGGATGATTTCATATGTTTTTGTCTATAAACATAAGAAATATTCATAAGAGCGGTGCTTCTCCAACAGTATCTCATAGTCTCTTTATACATCAAATAATTTAGCTCAACCTTCAACTGGGGTAATCAATGCCAAGGGAACTAGAAGACTCTCTACCTAAAGTCCCAAAGCATGTAAAATCACAAGTAATAAGGAGTGAATCTCTCTTAGATCAAATAAGTCATGCACATAAGTAGAAAACAAGTAAAGGATATCTTTAATGGCGTCTGGATCACCTGGTGCTTGAAACACTAAAGCATGAAGCTGACCATAACCTACTCTATAGCCTCTATGACCCTGTTGACTACCACCTCCAAACTCGTGCTTTGATCTCTGAGGAAGGGTACCATCATGGGGCTATCCTATGCCTACCCCAAATACTCTATGTGGATCCTAAACTAATGCAACCTTTAGCATCTAACTCAGGAGGAACTGACTCAATGGAGGAACCTAAAGTAGAACTACTGGAATACACTAACTACTAAGAAATATCAGTAACTCTTGCCATTAATGACATCATCCTATATAAGAAAAACATTCATCTGATCCTTTTTCATAGGTTTGATAGTCACTTCCCCCCAGAGAAATGAGACATTGAGGGCTGGGACCTACCCCCGACTGATCAGAAGCTCTTTATTCCTAAAAAATGGGATCCTCAAACCATGAATCTTCTTTTTGAGGAATCCTGGTGACTCTTATCTCGTGATGATCTGATTCTAGATAACTTCCCCTTGATGGCCTCTTCTCTTTCCATCACCTCAATATATGACTTAAATATAAATGGGTTGGCCAGGCTCTTGAAATTTCGATGCAATGACTCCCCAAAATTCCTCTCCTTGGCCTCCTCATCTGCCAATAGGTCCAAATTATATCACATAAGGTTCATGAAGTAGATCCTGAACTCTCGCATAATATATCTCTTCTGTTTAAGGGTAAGTAGCACTGAGAAACTAGATGCCTTCATGGTTGAAGGAAGAAACTCAGCTCCAAACTGGTCTTGGAACTCCACCCATGAGACGGCTGACTCCTCGTGGTCTACAAGGAAAAATTACCACCACTTCTTTACTTCCCCATATAGCATCGTCATAGCCAATGATACCCAGTGATCCTTCCGAGCACGGATCTAAATGAAGGCTATATAAACCTCCTCCAATCAGTTCTCTATGGCTACATCTAAAATATATCCCTTATACCAATACATCATCTAGTGATAAAACTCTTAGAGTTTCCTCCTCCATGTTTTTTCATCGCCAACCTCTACTTTGTCGCAATCTGATGGTTCCACTTGCTGAACATATTTTCTGTGAACCTGATGAGGATGGTGACCTAGAGACATTCCTTCTAAAGAAAAAAAAGTTTGAGCTCCTAAACCAAGAATATAAAAGACTTTAAAATTAATTAATTGTTTTATTTTATTCATTTTAGGTTAACCTATCCCAACTTTTACCCATTCAAAAATAGGTGCTATAAGAATGATGCATGATCATTTCCTAATTCTCTGCCCTACAAGCATTATCACCTCATTGAGTATCCATTTAAATATTAAAGGTTCTTGCATAATATCACATGGGGGCATAAATAATCAATTATAAGCATGTATCCCATGTTTATAGTGCTTTCTAAACATAGTTAATACAGTTTTCCTACCAGCCCAAGCAACCTCACATGTATATAACTCCAAACTCCATCCTATCCCTCAACCAGGCCTATGATACCACTCTTTCATGACCACCTACCCACAAAGTGTACCCCTATTTGGACAAAAATGTGAGAATAGAGATAGTGACACCTAATTCCCACCTCCAGTGGGATCCATGTTGGAAACTATCACTAAGGGTATAGTAAACACACAAATGGGAGGCATTACTCTCTAAGAGAACACGTGAAAAACAGAGAGATAAGACAGACACAAAACAACTTATGATAAGGCTAAAATATAAAATAAAACTCAAGTGAACATATGTAATGACATGTAAGAACTACTACAAATTAAAGGGAAACTATAAGTACCAAAATAAAAGTAAAGACGATAGCGACCACGAAGCCCAAATAGATCCTGCTAAACCCAAATATAGTAGTAACCAACCTAACCTCCAAACTTCTATAAATGGACTAAAATATAGTTTATATATATGTAGGGGTAGTATAATAGTATACTCAATAGGATCCTCTATATATCCTCTCATGAAAAAACTAATGAAAGCATGCTAAAGCACATTGAACAACAAGTGGAACTAACTTGTCACCTAAATAGGTATACTAAGTTCCCAACATCACCATGCATACTCTCACCAAGTATCACATAACATATAATATAATATTATTAAGAATATCAAGGATACCCTAATACTAATCCCCCACTAGTTTGTCTCTCTTCCCCAATGTCACACATCATGAGCATCTCACTCCAAGAAGGATAGACTGCAGACACCTGGGCAAAGCACCCCTGTAACATCCCAAGTAATTATAGAATAATAAATTTTCATATCTATTAATATTTATGAATTATATATTAATTTTATTTAGAAGGTTATTCTATATATGATTGAATACCTGACATACAAAAATGGGTTTCTACAAAATCTTATGTTGCACATAAGACTAAGATATTCGGAAAAATAATACATTATTAATATTATTATTTAAATAGTAGTTACACATAGTTATTTTATTGGTAATAATGAACATAAATAACTATATTATTTTTACATGGGTTTATTAAATGTTTTTACTTTATTCTAATAAATTTTAGAGGCTTAAAATAAGAATAAATCCAATTTTATGCATAAAATACGCTAATATTTTTAAAAGGCAGTTTTACCGCCTTTGATAAAGACCCATTTTTAAATATAGTTTTTGACATTTTTATAGAATATTTTTTGATAATATAAAACTATTATTTGGAATCCAAACATCAAATTTTAATTTGGTTTAATTTTTGAATTTTTGGATAAAATTCATTTTTGAATTAATAGTTAAAAATACTGCTTTTTAATTGAAAACTACTTTTTAATCTAATTTATTTATATAGATATATTTTCCTATAAATTGGTTTTAATGTTTAATTAGATTAATTTTTTATGAATTAATACAATTATGTTCATTGAAATCAATTTCATATTGACATTTAATAGAAAAAATATGTTAAATTTTGAATGTTTTAGTTAAAAAACCTCGTTTTCTCAATCCGACAACAGGATAAATTTTAAATTTAATTTCTACACTTTTTTGAATTGAGTTTTTAAAAACTAACCTATATGGTTGTAATCAGTATGAATAATTTTGTTCAATAGAATCAAAATAATTTTTGGTGAATGGTAACTATCGTATTTTATTTACCACGGTTAAAGGTTGGTAGGGTAATTAAAGGTAAAAAATATATCATAATAATATAAAACTACCCTAACACTTGTAATAATATTATTGGATGAGTTATAGTCGACCAAGATAATCCTTGTGTCTAAATTTTGGCCTTTGGAAGCTAGTTTAGTGTGATTATGACATTTATAACATTTAATTTAATGTAAAGTAAAATATATCATAATCATGTCTCCTATTACTAAAAAAAATTAATACGGGGTTATATAAGTGATATATTCAACTATAAATAGTCCTTATAAATCTTTAAATATTACCTATATCATGTTATTTTATTTATATTTTTTAGATATTAAATAATGAAAATTTAATTATGACACAATAATGATGCAGTGACTGGTTTATTAATGAAAGAATCAAATAAATGATATTATAAATATTAAAATAAATATTATTTGACATAATTTATGCCATCCATGAATTTTATAGATGATTATGACATGTTATAAGTCTATTTATTAGTTTTTTTGGAAGTTATCTCTCTATTTAAATTTTATTTAAATTTAATAAACTGAATATTGTCAAAATTGACATAATTGATATTTTATAAAAATAATAATTTATTAAATTATTTAATAATAATAAAAAATATTTTAAAATTAAAAAATGGATATAATAATGTCTGAAATTTAATAAAGTGTATAATTATGGGAAATTGACCCCATATAAGTAAAATTTATTGCCTCTTAATATTTAAAATAATGTTACCACAGTTAAAATTAAAAGAGAATAATTAATGGTAAACCAAAAAGATAAGGTTTAAAATAAAATTAATACATTTCTAAAAATTATTTTATGAGATTATTTAGAAATATAATAATATTATATTCTACATATATCATTTTTTAATCATTTGGATTAAAAAATTAAATAATATTAATTTAATATTTTAAGAGTTTCCAAGGGTGGCCCTCCCCTCTCCTATAAAAAGATACCCACTCTTCTCAAATACTAACACTTCATTAACACTTAGGTTAAGAAAATATCTACCTATACTCCTTCATATAATCCATTCACATTTTATTGATGCATTATTTTATGAGTAACATAATTTTTAGAGGTGTTAAGGTGTTAATAAAGGTGTTCATCTGAAGGAAAGGTAATGTTTTTGTTTAAGTGTTTCTAATCTATTTCTTCTTCCTTTTCCTTCAAATATTCTTCTTCCTAGATAAAATAATAACTCCATTATCATAAATATACTGAGATTTTATTATGATTATATAATCACCTAAATCTATCTCCACTTCTATTAAATTAGAAAGGAATTAATCGTTCATGCGTATGTGCAAACTATCATCTCCACGAACTGATCTAATTCATTTTTCATAATTGTCGATCATGATTGGTTATAATAATAGAATTAATTTTAATATATGATATTAATGACATATTAATCATTATAAGATAATAATATATCAATTACTTTCTTACTTTCTATGCATATAAAAATGATAACGTCATTCGTTCGTACGTGTGAACTATCACCTCCATGAAGCAATGTGACATATTTTTATTAATTATATCACTTTTAGGATATATATATATATATATATTATTATTATTAATATTATATTAATTATTTTGTGATCATTCTATATATTTAAAATATTAATTAACGTTTTTCCATAATTATCAATGAAAAATGGAAAACGTTACTCATTCGTACGTATGACTTACCGTCTCCATGAATATAACATTGTTCATTTTTCATAAACACACTTCATGGTTTGATTTAAAGGTAAACTTTATCTATAAAAATGATATTAATGTCATAAATATTATTCTAGATATGATGGACTTATGTCCACATGGACTAGCAACATCAAACCATGTTCATTTTTTACTCAAGTACCAAATATCGACAAAAAGTCCGACATGAACTTAAATAATTTAAAAATTATTAAAACATGGTAATAAGTGTTATAAAAGGATTAATAAAAATGAAAAATATTCTAAATTAAGTAGAAATTAACCTAGGATTATTATTCAGGAAGAACAAGGAACATATGTGATGAATCAAACTTAAGGTAATGGACTTTGTCTCAATCTCCTTTCATTGAGTCATATTTTGATATTATACACTAACTTCTTTTATATGTTATATAATAAACCCCTGGGACTTTAAATTGTATTCAATGGCTTTCAAAAGGAATATTTTTTATATGAATCATTTTACTAAACAACAAAAGTAATGTTTTTTAAGTTTACAAAAACAACGAATTCTCCACCACTGTAACTGTTATTTGATATTTGGCTTCCTCAATAAGACTTAATGTTTTTTTAGAGAAACATAAATCCCTTATTCTCTTTTTGGTTGTTTTGATATTGAAAATGGTTTTGAAAGTAGATTGATTATTTCAATATCTTGAAATAATTTCTTGTTGTTTCAAATAAAATTTTAAGATTCTGATAATTAAAATCTTTTATGTGTTATGATTATATAATGGTACGTAGACATTTAATGATTGGTTATGTGATAAACCAAAGATGGGTGGTTACATGATAAAACAAATATGGGTGGATCCATGATAAACCAAGTATAGGTGGTTATGTTATAACCTTCAATGCATTGGGTAGGGAAGTCAGCCATATGGTTATTCCATTTAGTGATATGTGTATAAGTCGGCCCTATGTTTATTCCATTTAAGTATGATTATATCCTGAGTTACCTTTGTATGTTATATGTAATTTCTATGATTTTTAGGGTAATATTTTGATTTAAAAAAGGGTAAGAAATGATCTCATATTCGGTGAAGTGTATTTACTACTCATTAAAGGTGAAAATTATTACTTTATGATAAATTATTCATGGTTTACATATTTTCTCATGACTAACAGTTATCCTTCTTTGCGAGAAAATAGATAGTGAGTAGAAGTGTCTACTTTGTAATATTAAGTTGTTATGTATGACTTATGGCATAATTATCTAAATATTTAAACACGAAAAGATCCTTAATGTGAATGAAATATAAATTATTGACTTAGCTCAAGCTCAAGTAATGTTTAAGGTTGGGGCCCTATAACCACAACATGTACCTCATGCAACACACCACCACGTCCACAAAACCAAGGTAACCAGATAGTTTTTGAGATCCACCATAGCGTGTATAATGTGTACCATAAATTAGTTATTAATATTCAAGCTATCGTATCCCATGCACTAGGTAAGGATCCTCAAGACATCACAACCTATACATGTTATACCTAGAGTATTCCTTAGGAAACAATATCCAGAATACATGTTTGTGAAATAACCACAATCCATTATATCCCTCCAGACACATATATGTGGAAAACTAACCATCTTGCATACCAGCATGAGTAACTACCCAGAGAAGAGAGTGGGACCAAATGGGGTAGTCAGACACACATCCTCCCACCAGGATGTTGGGGAAAACACACCCCCCTTAGGGCTCAGAATCCCTAGGGTGTTTGTTGCCCTAAATGACAGGGTGTAGTAGCATTGAGAAACACCAAATTTAAATGATATAATATATCTCACAAACAAACTATGGGTGTATCCTAGTCTCATACTCCACTATAGATAATGTCTCTCAGACTCCCGACTGCCACCGTTAAGACTAGATATCCTAAAAGAACACAACCATTTAAAGAGACACATTAAATTAGTTTGTTTCTTATCATCAGTTTCACTTTATGTTAATTAATTTATTAACCATTAACATTTTCCACATTATATTACATTACTATCACAACAAATATTAATTCCCTCCTGGCATAATTATATCGTGTCCATGACTTCTCCAAACTATAGCCTCGGTATTGCATCCCAGTAAGCTTCAAATCTATAGGTTAAACATTTATTAATTTATTTAAAACATGAAATTTCATATCACCGGGTATTATAATAAATAATTATAAGATACCAAAACACAAGGGGATCAATACAGTGTGTAGATGAACTACCCTTCATGTCTTCACTGCCTATAGTAGGAGAATAAACTCATCCAACCATGAGAAGCTAAAAATAAAAAACACATGGAATACCCCACATGTATACACATGTCTTGGAATGAGAGTAACCTAAACAATCTACCTAAAGAATTTAGGAAAGGAATATAGATAAACAAAAACATCGTCATCGACAAAAAAATAGATTCAAACAAGCATATAACTTTCATAAGAACAGTTAAGCCCAACTTTAACATGATCGCTCATCTCGGGTGTCCTCCTCCACACAATATGCATATACCAATGAATCTCGACACTCTATGATTAAATTTCTTCCCAACAAAACCAGTCTTCCTTGCCCCTCATACAACAACAACCGTCCAGGCTCACCCATCCCAGGAACACGTCACATTCGGGCCTCCCCTCCCCACATACCACAACAGCCCTCCAGGTTAAGCCATCCCAGGCTCACTTCACATCATAAGAAGTAGGAAAAAAACATAGAAACCATTCTCTTGTTCCTAAAGTAAGGTATAAAACCTTTATACACAACAAGCTCTCACGAATCCAAATCATGAGAAAAATGGCCTATACAAGAAAATTGGAAACTCAGGCCCTACAAAGGCATTATCTTTTATCACAAAATTAGTTCTTATTCCATCTTGAATTAATCGATTCATTATTCAGAGGTTCCTGCTATAGGAAACTTAAGAAACAAGGTATATCAAGATATAAAACATTAATTATCCAATTAATTTAACATGCCTTTAATTATTTTATAAACATTCTTTATGTTTACTAACCAATTCAATTAAATGTGCATACTTTCATCAATTTGATTATCATCAAATTAAAATAACAACGAATAGATTCATTAAACATGACTCTTTAATATTTTATCCAATTAATTATAAATTAATTATGGATTTATGATCTTTAGGAAATTTCACAAGCTAAACCAAGAACAACATAGATATCACAATATCTAACAAATCAAGAGGCAACCCATTATCAGGGTATAAACAACAACATCTCCATATGATCGATACCAATTATTTAATATGATTAAAATAATTATTATCTTAATTTCATCATGATCCAAAAATATAAATCATGTTAACCATATGATTTCATCTAAATAAATAGAGAAGAAATGAATCCCCTGCCTGATAAGGTCATTGATGTTCTTTGCATGAGAACGGACCGTGAAATGGATCTTTGATCACTCCTTTCACCAAAACTACATCAATATGAGGACACCATGGAACAAACACACCACAAAAACCAATATAAACCCCTTTAGAACCATGGGTAAAAAAACACCAAAGCATGGTAAGAATATATGGGAGAAAATTAGATAAAACTAGAAGAAATCGCTAGAAAACAAAGGAAGAACGTACCTTGGATCACCACATATTACCACGGATCGAAGACGGAAGCCCAATGATCGATCCCCATCAAATGGAATCCCAAAAGATGATGGATATGGTTTTCAAATTCTATAAAACAAGAGCAGTCATAGGGTTTGAAAAACTTGAGTGGCTAAAAACTTTTTAAAACACACATTAGTAGGGAATTACATGACCTATAATCCAAATTCACGTCATGTAATTTCATGGATTGGTTTCTTCTAAAAAATGTGTCACCTTTTATTTTTATTTATTTTTCAAACCTCAATATATTACAAATCAAGAAACCTGCTTTTTCATCGTGTAAATGTTTTACACGACATTAAATCTCCATTATTCTATCTTTTAGCAACTAAAATTCTCCAGACATCCTCCAAACCTCCTCTGAGCACCTCGGTCTTTATAAACAAGAAGCAATTTGATCCACATGGATTAATACCCTTATAAATGAGATATATAGTACTATAATAGGGATTGAAACCTATTCAGAAAAGTAATTTGTCAGCTATTAAGGTTTTTGGAGTAAACCTTGACAATTATGATGGTTTAAGGAGTGAACCTATTTCACTATGATATCCTTGGAAATGATCCTTCACTGCTGTGGAAATACTTTATATTCTTATGTGTATTAAATAATTTTATGTCTTATTCCATTGTTATGTACTCATAGATCATGTTTTTTGATTTCATTAGGATTCATGTCTTTTGAACTTCTAATAATTATTTGATGACTCAGGATTATGATCTCAGATATGTATGGTATGGTTTTCAATTGTTATGGTCACCTTCTCATACCCTTATGTTCATATTATGCTTATGTATCTACCTTGTTTACCCTTAATAATAATATAATCTCAACGTTTCTTATGTTTCTATACCCCATGTTATGAATAATTTTTTTAAGTAGGTTATGTCTATGAAGATTACTTAATAGGATGATCTTTATGGGAGAGGTTGAATGTCTTTCACCAAATTAGAAGATTATGTGCCCAGTATCCAGAGACACTAAACTATTATGGTCCCCAGTCATTTGTTTGTGAAATGTATTGAATATTCATATAAAAATATGTAATATTTATGTTTGATAATCTTGGTTTTCTATATTAAGTTTTCTTTAGTCCGTCACTCCAAAGTATTTTGCCAAGAGAAAACTCAAGCTTCTAACAAAAGTATTACATTCTTCTAGAATTTTCATCTACTATACTTCCTAAAATAATTTATAAACTTTTTAATATAATTAAATAATTATAATTATTATAATTAAATTTCATTATATTAATTAGACAACAAATTTTCAATCCTTTCCATATACTAAGAAAAAAATAACATTGAGCGTACGAACATGAGGGCTACCACATACATGATGTGATGCAGTTTGTTTTCCATAATAATCTCTCAAGGATAGTACCAATTATGTATTTTATTAATAAATAGTTTTTATATGTCATAATTTAAATTAATAAATTATCATTTTTATATATACCTCTAATCCTCCCATTCATTGAAAAATGGGATCGTTAATCGTGCGCACGTGCGGACTACTACATCCATTAATAAAAATTTTCATTTTCCATAACCACACATCTTGTATAGTTCTAAAAATGATCTTAACGAATATATTTGATATATATAATATGTTAAAAATTATTTAAAATAAATATTAAAATTATTTAATGATGTTATCTTACTCATTTAATCATTATAACACACTCTTGTTTCGGTAGTTTCTACCACCTACATGAGTGATATTGTAATGTTCATGTTGTGAATGAATAAGTAATGTTATATAATACTAAAAAATTATAATAACTTATTGAATTTTCCAAATGATTATGGATTTATAATATTATCATCTAATGATTTAATTCATATATTGCCTTTTATTTGTTAAACTCCCCAAAACCTGCTGGTCTAAAATTTTGATGTAGAAAAATGTTACCAAAACACTTAATAAATGGAATTATATATTTATAAATTATTTTAAATCATCTACTATAGTTACTTTTATGATCTATTAATGACAAAATTTGGATTATGAATGAATAAAAAGACCTCCATTACAAAATTAGTTCAAAATGATCAAGATTTCTGACACTAGATTTTGAAAATAGATAAAAACTATCAAATAAAAGTGTATTTAATATTTTTAAATGAGTTTTATAAATGTTTATAGAAATTAATAAAATTATATATTAGGTGAATAATGTAATTATTTTTGTGAAATAGGCAGATAGAGCACATGTGACTTTATGGGAGTATGGTTAAGAAGTTTTCATGACTCAAATCATTCATTTGGCCCATAATCCCTTCTATTTGTCTAAAAACATTTCATGTAAGATTATATATAGACTATGATAATTTTATGATTTATCTCCACAATATTTTTTCAGAGAATAATTTTTCAAACCAAATTTTTATTCCTTGATGAATCTATTATTTTGTGTAAGTAAAGTGTTTAAGAATAATTCTTATATCTTTTGTTAGATTTTTCTTTCATATAGACATTTTTACATGCCAACAATGTTCTCATTTCCCTAGTAGAAACTAAATTTTTTTATCTCAAATTAACCTTATATTCGCCTTTATTTTAAAACTTAGTTTTAAAATCCTTTTAATGATGTGGGTTTTTTAATAAAAGAATTTTAAAATTTTTCAAATTATTTTCCTTATAATTATCATATATTATTCCCTTCTAAATCAAATTTTGAAATATGACTTGTTTCTTTTCTAATAATCCTTATTGGAATCTTTTTTCAAATAAATATTTAAATATTTTCCTAATAATTTAGAAAAAATTGGAACATTGCTTGGAAATCACATATTTTTATGAGGATATTAAGAAAAAAAATAAGGAAAATAATTTTTTTGCTTCCTCTTCCATAATCCTTGGATTCTTCTTCAAAAAATTAATGGTTCATAAATCACCCGATATATGATATTTTGTGGTTATCATATTTTTGGTATCAAATGAATGTATTTTTATGTGATGTTATTTGTAAAAGTTATGAAAACCATTTTTATTCCCATGTGTTGTTTATAATAAGATAAATGAATTTATTTTGAGTGTCACTCATATGTATGGATGATAATGGGTAGGTTATTATATATCCCTCCAATTAATTAGTTATGATTTTATATCTCATGAGATAATCATGAATATATATATATGCATTTTTTATAAAACCATATGGTTGGCATACATGGATTTATTCACAAAATTAAATGGTATACATACTTGGATTTTTTTCACAATATTTTACAATGTTTCTATTTGATCCACCACTTATCTAAAATGTGCCTTATTTCCCTGATATTAAAAATGTTTATGGTTTTCTATGTTCTAAATAGATACTATTTCCTTATGTTATTATTTCATGTCTTGTTATATTTTCATTTTATACTGCCAAGATATGTATTTTATACCTTTTATAGGGTTATATGTTCCTTTACCATGTTACATAATACTCAATCAAGATTTATGATCATTAGTTTTAGAATCATAATTTCTTATCTGGTATTTATTCATTACTCATTTTCCCCTCATGTTTATCATCTATATTTCATGACTAGTTGATATGCTTCCCTTACTGAGAATTTAAGTTCACCCCTTTTTATATTTTAATTCCCTAGGTTATGAAGATTATTATGCCATATGAGATGTCTAGAAGATGTTTAAGAGGATAATGATTATGGGGAAATGTTTATAAGTGTTGAAAAATAATATGTGTATGTATTTATTCTCCAAGATACTAAATCTTTGAGTCCTTGGATTGAGAGACTATTTTTGGAATGAATTAATTAAACCATGAAATCAACGTATTATTTATTTATGATTATATTGGTTTTCCATAATTTTAACCATATATACTTTTGTTGTTTACAAGTCAAATAAAGTAATTGTTTACATACCCTATTTAATATTTATATATTTCCACTTAAATTATATGTACATAAATATTTCCATGCATTAATAAATTGATTTTAATTTATGTATGAATTTTTTTTCTTTAGTATTTTCATCAAAGAAAAATATTGTCTTTATTTCTATGTGGAAATTTAATCAAACCATAGTGCATGCTTACATTATAAATCAATAAGACCACAAAGGGAAATAAAGGCATGTATTTCAAACAAAAAAGATTAATGGAAAGGTAGAGCATATTTATTGTGATTCCAACATCATAAAATACTATAAAATTATAAATTCACCAATCAAGATTTAAAAATTATTCATAGACTAATTAAATTGTAATTTGGTTTAAAAATATTTAAAATAGAACTTTTGTCTATGTATTAATGCATTATTTTATAGAAAATACATTTAAATTAATATTTATTATGTTCACTAAAAAATAGAGTTTTTTAAACTGAAAAAATATTGAATTTGGTTTATGAACATATTATAAATCATTGAAGATGAATCAACATTACAAAATAGTTTTAATGTGGGTTAGAACCCGCAAAAAATGAAGTATTCAGGATATTATTTTTTATTTTACTCCAATATGAACCTAGCGACTCAAAAAAACTATAAGGACGCATTTCTTAATCATTCACAATCAATCATCCATAAAATTAAAAAACAATCTTGCAAATATAATAGAGTCCCAACCTAAAATAAGTTCATCTAATATAATAATTTTATAAATAATTAATATAATGGATGGAAAAATTAGATCTTAATGATGAATATAAAAATCACACATCAATGTCAATTAAACACAATTATATTCATCATTAAAAATATATATCAAAACAACAATAAAGAGGTTATGAATAACTCAAATAGGTCATATACAATCCAAAGGATCCCATGAATTAGAATGGATTTCACCATGAATATAGATAAATATATAATAAATGAAACCACTTAAAATAAGGGGAAGATAAGATAAACACAAGAAGAGGAGAGGAGAAGTAATCAAGGTATTTACAAATTCGTACACATAATTAAATCAACCACAATCCATGAACTACAATTATAAATTATTAAGAAATTTTATTGAGGCATGATAAATTCTATTTAGGGTTATTTAACTATGATTAAATATGGTTAAAGTAAATGTGGTTAAGGATTTAAAGGAGGGGTGGAAAATCAATAATTTTCTCAAATATAAAAATTTATCAAAATATAATAAAGAGACTATATGGAAGCTAGTATGTTTACACAATATACCCATGTGTACCCCAAGGACCCCCCACCTCTATCATCATCATTGGAAACATAGTGATCATATACAGTGTATATGGTGGAATTAAAAGTTCTTTTAATATAAATAGTACCTACTATTATGCTACGAAAAGACCTAAATATCATATCAAACCTCAACCCACATATAAAAACACTTATATCACCATCCTAAGTCATAAAATTCATTAATTAAATACCAAAATGGAAAAAACCCCTCCCTAGACAAAAATATTTAAATTTTCCTTGAAATCTCATAAGTTATTATTCCAAAAATGCAAAACAAATACTAGGGTCAATTAAAACTCTCGATTTAAGATTTTTTCATTCTTGAAAAACAAAATCCAATATAAATATACATAACCTAAGTCTCTATAACATTAAATATATTTGAATCATATAATTATATAATCTAATGTACTCATCAAATGCCCATATCATCAACTCCCAAATTTAAAAATATAATTTTGAATAAAAATCATTATTGAAAATTTATATACCATATTAACCTAGTTAACTAAAATATCCATTCTTTATATTAAAAAATTATTTGACTAAGAGAAATTTTTTATTGCCTTAATATTTTTAAATATATTACTTAATAAAATATAACCCAAAACATTCATTTTCTAAAAAATAAAGCTATTATATAATACCCATGGCACAAATACTTTAAAGACACCATGTATTATTGTGCCCCCAACTATAATTATCACATTAAACACAACCATATTTATATTATAATTCTCATAAATTTATTTATTTTGGTTATTTAATGAAATATTAATCTAAGATCTACTTAATAATACCATTTTTAAACTCATTTAACAAAACACGTTTTCAATATAAAACTCCATATTAATCTACTAATGGGGAATACTTTTCAACTTCCCTAAAAATCTAATATCTTCATATTGTGAAAATTACATCATCTAGATAAATGATCTTTCCTGTCTATTTTTAAATCATTAAATGTTTTATAACACCATCTTAGTAAAAATCATCATTATTTATTGTTTGTTGACTCATTTGAATATATTAAACTATCATTAAATTTCAAAAAAATATCCCTAAGTATTATCATGATCAAATAATTCATAAAAAACAACATGGTACTAAAAACATATTATTTAACTTATTAATTTTAAAAAATATATATATGATTATGGTATATGTATATCAAGGTAGTAAATAATTCATGCTCTAATCATTAATATATTTTATTGGATATATAACATATCAGTATATCAAGAAATAGTAAAACATTCTCTGAACAGTAGTAATTGCTATAAGAATGTATTATATCTAAAAAATGAAATATTTTTTCTCAAATAATCATTTCCATGAACATATTTTTAATAGTTGAACATGAAAATGGAATCATTCTTTAAAATACCAATAATAGAATGATTTAAAAAACCTAGAATATAATTTTTTTTTTATAATAATTTTTTACAATTATTGATACCTCATTAACATATCCATTCATTAAATAGTAATAACCAAATAAGTTATTAAAATCATTAAAAACACCAAACATAGGTTTTCATATGGGAGAACAATATATAGGTTATTGGTTTTATAAAAGTTAATTATTGTTCATATTGATGTTATCATGTGACAAAAATGTATAAATATGGTTAAAAATCATAAGTTTCATGAATTCATGAATAATTTCACTTCTAGTTGAGTTCAATTGACATTATATATTGTCACCTTTTCAATGGAGAGATGCTCAAAAAAATGCCCCTTCACATTTTTTGTCCACTTAACTAATAGGATGTCTAAGAAAAATTGAGATTCCGCCATATCAAGGATTGAAATCCCATTTATGGGTTATATCCCATATTTCAAATTTCATAGTTCTTGAGAACTCTTAATATTAAACATTCAAAAATCTCTAAGTGAGTGAAGATATCATGACCCAACTCTGATACCGCATTATAGAGTCCCTAGATTTAATTCCCATGTAATAACAAAATTACTGTGAAATGACTGCAATGATGATCCCTAATCACAAAGTGTAGAAAACTTACACCATAAGTCTAAATTATCTATTTATTAATGATTTAAAAACTATTAAATCCACATAATAACAAAATGATAAAGGTAAATTGAATGATAAATTATACATACAATTGAGTAAATTTATAATAGTATAGTTAAATTACACCTTAAATAAAAAATTTAGAAAATAAAACCTAATAGATACATCACTGGAAAATTGGAAATCATGATCACCATTAAGTTGGTTCATCATCGAGTGGAGCCTAAGCCACACCAACAAAAATTATACATATCATGTATATATCTAAATAGCGTCCAGTATGCAATGTTACTTTAAAATTATGTGAGAATATTATACATAGTTATAACCTACAACAATTCCAACACACGTTGAATAAACTCATGTGTGTATGATAGATAAAAATACTAATTTAAATATATATATAATATAATTTTAACACAAAAAAATAATAAAAAAATATTTAGAAAGGAAACATAATATAAGGTAGACCAAATTCATGACTCATCATATGAGTATGTTCCATAAATGATATACTAATATTGATCCTAACACTCAAAATATAATAGGATAACTTATATACATGCTCTACATGAATCAATAATAAAAAATATAATATCTCATGCATGTACCAATAGAAATACACATACATGAGTAAATGTGAGAATCTGAGGACATGGTCCTAGTGACCCATCCCAATGTAAAGAAATTGGGCCTATCTTGTCAGGGAAATATTATTGAACATTTAAGGGAATTAGAAAATAGGTATAAAGATTCAGGATACTATGAGTCTATCCTACACTAGGGAAAATAAAATCATGCCACTGATATCCAAACAACCTACATGGAAATAAGTAATATAGATTCTTGTAGTTTATATAAGAGAAATATTTCATTACCCGTATGAACATAAGTTAACTAAATGAAAATTTTGATCATTTATGGATTAAATTATAAAACTTTTATTGCTTAATGAATCGATTGATAAACATCATAACCCATAATACATTCATTACCATATTAAAAAATAACCATTGGTATAGGTTCTTTGATATTTTGATCTATACCAACAGTTGTGGTGAAACCATTGGTATAGTTCCTAATTAGTGACCTATACCAAAAATAATTGGAGAAAATATTGGTATATAGTGTCTATAAGAGACCTATACTAATAGTTTTGTCCAAAAAAGTTGGTATAGGGTCTCTCCATGGCACCTATACCAATGGTTTCCCCAGAACCGTTGGTATAGGGTGTTTCTAAGGTACTTATGCCAACAAATCCATCCAAACTATTGGTATAGGTGTGTCGGTATAGCTCATATTTCTAATATTGATTACATTACGAAAATAAAACTTGTATATAAATGATAAATCACATAAAACATAATGCATGAACTATCATTTCGATTCATATTAGTCTAAAGGAATATTGTACCAACTCTAAATAATATATTAATTTCAGGATTACGAATTATAATCAATCTTTTAATAGGATGTTTTAACTCATCTGTGGGTATTAATTGGTCTTCACTTGTATATGTGAGGTAAAATACCAAGTTTTATATTAATCATAAGTGATAGAAACCCATGATACCTCAGATAAATAATTAAACAAATAATTATGCAATAATTAGAATATAAATTATATGATGGTTTTTAAAAAAAATGATTATATAATAATACATATATGAAAAGAAATATGTGTTAATATAAATTAAAAATAATCACATATATTCTACATTGAAACCTCTACATTATAAAATCATCTTTATTAATACATTTTCAGAATTTGAAGTTTCATAAAAACAAATTCCAATTAAATGGTTTTAAAAAATGAACCACCATAAAGTATCTAAAATCGTGAAGGGAAGAAAAAAAATTAAATATTATGTTTCAATTTGGTGATAACAAAGTTATTAAAACAAACTTTTTCTTTCAAGCATCATTATTAAATACCACATAACTAAACCAACTATCACCTCACCAACAATAAAAATTCATAACTGACGGTAAAGTGTGGATAACTACTTTGTGAATCATGTAATATATATTAGAATGTAATGTTTACTTTAATAAAGTGTCTATAGAATCAATAAAAAAGGATTTTAGTGGAATTTAATTTCAATACTATTCTTTAAAGATTTATTCTATAGAAATTTAATAAATAGAAATTCATTTGAATGTCTATAATGAATCAATAAAACCATTTTTAGGTAACAAAAAAGTATCATAACCATAAAAAATAAATGTAGATATATTAATGAATGTAAATTCTAAAAACTATTTTGTATATAAGTGAATGATTTTCATCTAATCCAGATGAACTCAATGATTTATATGGTTCAAGAATACTTATAAAACTAAAGTATAAAATTAATTTCATTAGTTGTTTCACTAAGGTAAAATATTCAATTTTTTATCTTGGGAAAAAATATTCATACAATAATACATGTTCTCAATTCATCTTAAATAGAATTTCCATGCAAGATAAAGGCATTTATTTTATACTATAAATAGTAATGGAATGGTTGAATATATGAATGATGATCCAACATCAATGAATTCCCTAAAAAATAAAAATTCACCAATTAATATTTTTTTATGGCCTTAACCCGATTAAGATATATTTTCATACCAATATCATTAAAATTAAATTTTTTTACTTTTAAAAATGTTTTATATTATTAAATATTTATATTAATGATGTATTATTCTATTCACCATTGCATAAACTCGTTTAAAAACATATATAATTTTGTCTATTAATATAGTTTAAATAGTTTCCAAAGAATCCATTGGATTGCCCAAGATCTTCCATTATTATTAGGACCACATACTAATTAAATTATTCAATGGAAGCTTCCATTTTAATCTTCTAACTTCATTAAATAACTTGAAAACTACTAAGGCATAACACATAAAAATTTTCAAACTCCCATGAATAAAAAAACCTATACTAATAACCTAATCGAAACATAGATAAATCAAAGGGAGACTTCCTAAATAATTGTGGTATTAACTAATCATAATAAATAACTAATTAAATATAACCTAATATATTTTAAATAAATTTATTAACATAAATAAACACTATTAAATTTGTTTCATAAAATTATAACACTAAAATAACAATAATGATGTTAGAAATTACCCAAATAGGTCTTCTCTAATTCAATCATGAATGAAAACATAAAATATAATTTATTTAACCTTAACTCAGGTGTAATACTTAATCAATGAACCAAATTGTTGTAGGGTAAGTAAATAACAACTAAATAATAATATAAGATAATTTAATAATGGAATTACCTAGACTTAAAACATATTAAATCATTATAAATCAAATATCCATCATGATGGAATATAAACCCATATTAAAGAATCATGTTATGTAATAATGTGGAGTATTTATCTAAGAAAAATGTTGGGAAGAGAATAATTTTTGAGGTTTTTGTAATAAATTGAAAAAATACACATTTTCCTTCAAATAAATTTTTTAACAAAATTTTTCCATGAGACTTACTCTTACCCAATAAGGTTCCACCTATTACCAGGTAGTACTCAATGGTCTCCCCTCTTATATTAGGCTTACCGGTTATCCACTCATCACCCACCAAGTACTCGGTTCTACCTTTAATCCTAATATTTAATATGGTGTCATATATATTGATTCTTTATCCTTTTTACCACTTAGAGAACCTAAAAAAATAGAACATTGTCCCATGAATTCAGATTTTATTATTGAATCCTAAAAATTGAAACAAATCCCTCTATAGGACCAAAAATACCAAATTTATTCCTCATCTCATAAAAATTTTCCTTCAAAGCTGTAATAAGAAAATTCTATTTCAATAAAATAGTATATTCTTTTTTTTGAGATAAACTTATTTTAAAAACCATCCAAAGGTTTTTGATCAATATAATTATCATATTTACTTACCCACACATTCCTATGAATCTTATTTTCACTTACACTTCTATAAATTATATTCCTTCTAGAAAAAACATAAAACTTAGTTAATTATGAATTTAAATTTCTTAATTATCCCCTTTAGATATTTTAAAACACCCAACAGTGGTATACCCATCCTTTTCATAATGAAAAAATGTAAAATGAAACATACAATCAAATCATACCTTAAATCTATTAAACATTCTCACCCTAAGTTATAATAAATCATTACCTATATTATCTTTTTCCCTCTCCATACTCAGGACTCTGAAGATTATATATATCCATAAATCAAATTTCAGTTGAATATTTTTCTAAAAAACATTATGATATAAATCATATTTCATATGTGACCAACTTTCTATGTGGATCATAAAGTGATAAATCCCCAAGGTTTATTACTTGATACAATGAGAGTGTTGGATTAGATATTGTTGGAATCAAATATATATATATATATAATAAGTTCAATTTATTTATCTCTTAAATTAGTATATATATATATATATTTAATAGTATTAACATTATTTTTGAACAGACCATCAAGGTTTTCACTTGAGATCATCTTTAGATCATTAGTTTTTTTATTAATAACCAACTACATTGCCTCATTAACTTTGATTCAACCATCATAAATACTTAATTTTTTTAGATATAATTCATTTTTGTACATGTATTCTCTTTCATATAGTTTATATTTTATGACTCATATAATATAACATTTTAGGTATTGGTATCATTATTCAAAATTTTCATGTCTTCTTTATTCAATAAAAAATATATAGAATCAGTAAATTTTATACAAGTTACTATAGCTAAAAAACATAAAAATTAAGGAATAAATTGTGTATCTTATTAAATTCATCCAAAATATGATAATTTAGTCCATCAAATAATTGTAGTTCTTTTACATTCATAATATTCTACATGAAAAGAGGTCACACTTTACATGTTCATTGATAAATAGAATTTATCTCTAATTCAACTTGTTGTAACCTGATTTCCCAGTACACATTATAATATGGGGTTTTCGAATTACTTTATTTCAAATATTCTTATTTAATCAACTTATTATCGAAATTTTCTTCAAGTTTGTATAAATACAAGGAATATATAAAAATATGTTCACACCAACATTTCCCAAAGTTAAAAAAATATAAATAACCATGGACAATGAGAGTTTACATAATTCGCCCACAATATAATACATTGATGGATCACATATGAAATATGCATTGATATGATTAAGAATTAATGGATTATTATATTATTATTATAATATTTATTCAAACTTCATTTATCATCCATGGTTTATTGGATATTAATATCTTAAACTCACAATAATCTATGTGTGTTTTGGAAAATTATTATATCTATATATATGCCAAAAATTGAAGAATACTAGAAAAAAATAACATCATATGACATGGTAGTTCTTTAAAATGATATGATATTTTCATATACATAATTAATAAATTATATAATAATCCATCTATTAACTAATTATTTTTATTAATATTTAGTCTATCAATAAAATATATCTTAAATATCATACTTTTTTCTGAAATCATTTATATCTAGTTCTGTTCATTACATTCATATATTCTGAGAGTTTAATTCTCATCATAATATATATAAAAACTCCACTCTTTCATTCCAAGGAATTTTTAACACCCCAAGCCTCTAGAGTATTATTCTTTTTAAATAATTTAATAGCTTGCGCTATACGCAACACTGAGTTCGAGCACACCATAACCTATCAAACTAGTCATTTAAGAAGCTGTTATGAATATTATTAACCAAATTTTTAATTTTATATATATTCCATATAATTTTATCATTCATACTATGTTTCTCTAAGATATAATATAAGAACAAATTCATTTTTCAGATAAAAGAAGTATTTTTCAAAAATACAGTTTTACCATCTTTTAATGGAGAACCTATTTTAAATCCAATATATGAAACTTTTATAATTTAAATTTGACAAAATAAACTTATTTTTTAAAATTGGGACATAAAAATTTAGTTTGGATAAATTTTTAGTGTTTTTCTAATAACTTTCATATTTTAATGAATAGTGAAAAATACTGCATTTTAATTTAAAAATACATTTTCATCTAAAATATTTTTATATTTAGATTATATTTTTAATTGGTTTTAAAATGTAATTTTATTATTTTTTTATCATTTAATACAATTTTTATTATTTAAAGAAATTTCACATTTAAATGGGACATAAACACATTTCAATCTTTTAATAGTTTTTACTTATTAAAAACCCACTTTCTAGTTTTGAAAATGGGAATTAATTTTAATTTAATTAATAAAACTTATGTGTTTTTAATTTTAAAAAATGGATTCCATATTTGGAATCATAAGTTCCAAATTATGTAAATATATATCTTTTATTTTTTGGAATTATGAATAGCAACTTCAATGATTATTTTTATTTACTACAGTTAAAGGGTAAATTTGGTAAATAAGTGTATAAATAATATTATAATAATATAAAACTACCCTAAAATGTGTCCTAATATTATTTTATGAGTCATGGAAGATCAACACAACAATTATGCTAATTTTTTGGCATTTAGGAGCCACTTGGGTGTGATAATGACATGTTGTAATAAGTAATTTAAAGTAAAGAAAAATATAATAGAAACGTGTATCTTTTTACTAAACCAATTTTAATATAAGGTTATATAACTGATATCTTTGACTATAAATATTAATTTGAAATATAAAAATATTTCCTACATCATGGTATTTTATTTATAATTTTTCTAAATTAAATTAATAAATTTATATCTGACACAATTATGATGTAGTGATTACCTTATTAATAAAATAATCAAATAAATGATAATATAAATATTAAAATAAATATTACTTTAAATATTTATTTCTATACAAGAATTTTCTGGATTACTATTACATGGTAGGGATGATTTTTTTAAGGAATCAATTTGTTATGACTTTAATAAAAATCAATTACTAAATAATATCAAAATTTATATAAATGAATTTTCAAAATAAACACTATTTTATTAAATGATATAATAGTCAAAATAATATAATATTCATCCAACTGACTTATATATTGTTAAAATTTTCATTAATGATACACTTGAGGCTCTATTGTCATTTTATAGTAAATATATTAACCATATAGTATAAAAATACAAGAAGACATGGTAAGAGTTAACTTATTTTACTAAGGGTTAAATCTAAACGATGACATTAATTTTATAACCTAGGCATGTCTAAAACCGATTTTTTTAGATTATATTGACCCATAATCTTCTTATGTTTTAAATATATCACTTTGGAGATTTTAAAATTTGAAAATAAATTTATAATGAAATAATATTTCATGACTTTCCTAAAGTGCCCCTCACCTCTTCTATAAAAGGGCACTTCTTATTATCTTTTATTCACACCTCCAAAGACCTTTTGATCAGCCAAACCCTGACCAAATCTCCTAAAAAGATCCCTTACTTAATCATAGAGTCCATACATTAGGTATAAAACCAACTTAAAGAGTCCTTTTGTGCAAATCAAAAGGAGACACCCGAAGAAGAGGTAATCGTTTTATCACCTCTTTCAAAGATCTTTTATTCTTCTACTTCATATTTCTATGTTGTTTCTACACCAAATAAATAAATAAAATATCATACATATACTGAGATTTTATTATAATAATAGGAAAAATATTCATCATTTTATCCATCCTATAAATAATAATTTCACCATGTGTGCGTATGTACGGCTTACCGTCTCCACACCGTGGTGTAATTTGTTATTCAACATTACTTTATTTGGTTGGGTATAATGATGAGTATAATAGTAATAAATAATGAATATGAAATTATTATTATCATTTATAATTAATATACCATCTATTTTTATACCATTTAACTATTAAAGGAATGATATCGTCGCTCGTGCGTACGTATGGCCTACTGTCTCCACAATGCTATGAGATTCATTCTCCACATTAACAATTCAAGAATGATTATAAAATTAAATTTATGAGTAAATATAATATTTATGAACTTAATATCATTTTGGATATGAATAAAATATATCCTATTCATAAGAAACATGACTTACATGACAGAACATGTTTAGGAAAATGAAGCATTTAACACCCGAAACAAGGGTAATATTGAAATATTATTTATAAAACGATATAAGAAAATCATATATGCTATCATAAATATGGATATGGTTATTATATAATTTAATAACATAATTTAATCATTATATTGTAGGTTAACACACCCTTTACTAAATGAAGGTACAAGGTAAGGGTTATTTTCACAATCTCTTATTAGCTGAGATTGCTTATATGTAAGTATCTACTGGGACATCCTTATCATCCATGTCCATGTTTATTAAAATGTAATTCAAAATATTATCAAAATTATTTAAATTCATTTTTACTAATTTTGTAATTTTTAAAAAACTTTTTTAAAGGAATCTTTCAATCTTTTTTCAAAGGAGGTACTTTGTAACCATTTCTACAAATTAAGGAAAAAATGTTTTTTTTAACTTATACAGTGCGAGCAGCTATTTTTTCATCATTATGAAGACATACCATTTTTTATCTTTCCTTATAATATTACACGGTTATTTTCAAAATAAATGTTTTATTTTAAAAAATTTACAGATTTTAAATGATTTAAAGTAAAAATGGATATTTCCCTCAAATAGTTTTAATGAATTTATTAAATTATTTTCATCTATGTCAACATAATTTGTTGGATTTTATGCTTGTTTAAGGTTGATTTATTATGATACAACATTCTATATTGTATTGAAGGTTTTGTGATATGCTTGACTGTGGATGTGCTATTTTTATACCATTTAGGGTTTGTGATTAAAGTATTAACATTTTGTGTGCTAGTTTTAATATGAATGTTTATGTTATGTTTCAACCTTTTCATATGAGAAATGAATTAGACTTAGAAAGTGACAGGTGAGGCCTGATATAACCCCTCGATGCATCAGTGGGTCTCATGAGACAAACTAGTTTCTTGTCACAACGCCTTGATATAATATTTGTGTATGGTCTTGGCATGAGGCCTTAACGTAGTGGTTATGATGTCCGGCACTATTCATACCCTCATTATGAGATTAGTTATTGAGTTTACATGTGGTTATTCAACTTGTATAATATCTATGTGAATATTTAAATGGAATTATTTGATTTATTCTTGCCAAAGTCTTGTGTTTTAGTTTTGTACCTTTTCTTAAAATTTTATGCTTATTCGTGAGAGATTCTACTTTATTTTTTATCCTTATTGAGCATATGATCTCACCCATTACTTATGTTTTTTTAGGATGCCAAGAAGTGTTTTATGATTGATATGAAGGGTTAAGATAGCAGAATAATGGTGTTCTCAATTGTAACACCCCAAGAATTCATAATGTGTTATTTCTTAAAAATAATTCAATAACTTTCACTACACGCAACACCGAGTTCACTTGCACAATGACTTACCAAAAAGCCATTCAAAAGAGGTTATGAATAGTATTAAATAAATTTTAAACTTTATATAATCCTTATAATTTTTTCATATTATGAGTATCTTAGACATAATGCAAGAACAAATTCATTTTCAGTATTGCACTTTTATCAACTTTTAATAGTGAACCCTTTTTAAATACAATATTTTAAACTTTTTGACTAAATGGGGACATCAAAATTTTAAAATGAAACATCCCAAGCTTCCACGGTAAGTTTTCTTTGAATAATACAGTAGCGTGTGTTGTACGCAACCTTGAGTTTTAACACACACCACAACCAATCAAACTAGTCGTTATGAATAGTAATACCTAATTTTTGAAATTATATATATTTTATATTTCAAAATGGACTTCATTTTTGGATTTGGAATATCGAATTTAGCCTAAGGTGAAATTTTGGTACATTTCAGATAACTTTCATATTTTGATGAATAGTGAAAATTACTAAAATTTAATTAAAAACAACTTTTTTAATCAAAATAATTAATAGTGATAAATTATGAATTTTAGTAGTTTTAAAGTATATTTAGAATATATTTTTACCATTTAATATAATTTTGGTCATTGGACATAATTTTACAATTAAATCGAACATAAACAAGTGTCAATCTTTTGATAGTTATTATCTCTTAAAAACACGCTTTTTGTTTTGACAGCGGGAATTAATTTTAAATTAATTTCTGCCACTTCTGTGTTTTGAATTTAGGAAAATGGATTCCATATTTGGAATCAGGATGTTCAAATTGTGTAAATAGGTAACTTTTATTTTTAGACATTTTGAATAATTATTGCGGTAAATATTTTATTTACCATGGTTAAGGGTAAATCCGGTAAATAAGGGTTAAAAAATAATATTATAATAATACTAAATTACCTTAAAACGTGTCTTAACCCTATTGGTTGATACATGGTCTACCATGGGCATATTTGGGTCGATTTTGGGACCCCATGGATCCACTTGTAAGTGATAATGACACTTTATTTTAATTAAGTTAAAATGAATACAAAAATGACACAAGCATATATCTTTTAGAAAAACAATTGTTACATAGGGTTATATATGTTGAATTTTAGATTATAAATATTCATTATAAAGATAAATAAATTTCCTACATAATGATATTTTATTTATAATTTTTAGACATTAAATAATTTATTTTATTTATGACACAATGATGATGCAGTAATTACTATAATAGTGAAAAATTAAAATAATTGATATTATAAATACCCAAATAAATATAATATGAAACTTTTAATTAATTAAACTAATTTTCTAGGATAATATTATATATTAGTATTGATTTAATTGACTTTGATTGAAGTAATAAATCTGTTATGAGTTTCACAAAAATCAACTATTGAATAGTGTCAAAATTGACATAAAAGAGTTCTTAAACAAAATATTATATTATTAATTGATATTAAATTCCTAAAAATCTAAGGTTCGGCCACTATACTTATATCATGATATTTTCATCATTAATGGACCACTTGGGGGTCGCTTGGATGTATATAGTAAGTTTATTAACCATATTATATAAAAATACAAAGAGACATTGTAAAAGTGAAACTAATTAACTTAGAGTTAATACTTAAAGATAAGGTTAATATAAGTACCCAAACCAGTCTAAATTCTATTGGTTGAGTGTTTTTCGACCTATCCCCACCTTAACCTATGAATAATAAACTTTTGAGCCGTTAGAAACCGAATACGAATTTATTATAAATTAATATTTCTAGCTTTTCCAAAGGTGCCCCTCACCCCTCTTATAAAAGGGCACTCCTCCTTCTCATTTCTTCACACCTTCAAATCCTTTTGGTTCGGCCAAACTCTGCCCAAATACTCTACCAACATCCCTCACTACAACCTAGAGGCCTTAGTTTGATCATAAAGCCAACCTAAGGAGCCCTTTTTATCAAATCAAAAGGAAGAACCCGAAGAAGAGGTAATGTTTTCACCACCCCTTTTCAAGTTCCTTTCTTCTTCCACTTCTTCTTTCTTTGTTCTTACCATTATAAAATAATAACTCCAGTATCTTACATATACTGTGATGTTATTATAAATATGGTACAACCATATTTAGTATTCTATCCACCCTTTGAATAACATGTCACCATACGTGCGTACGTACGGCTTACCGTCTCCACGTCGTGGTGTAATTGTTATTCAATATATTATTATTTGGATGGGTATAATAATGATGTGTAACTCATGTAAATAATAAATATAACATGTTAATGATTCTGTATATATGATATACCATCCATTTATATATTATTTTAATATCAAAAGAATGATATTTTCGCTCGTGCGTACGTACGAACTACCGTCTCCATGAACGCGATGAGATTCATTCTCCATCGTATCCATTCAAGTATAATTATCATTTGATGATTTAAAAATGCTTTTTAAGGACTTGATATCATTCTAGATATGAATAATATACAACCTATCCATTACAAACATGTCTTATATAACAAAACATATAAAAGAAAACGAGTACGTTAACACCCGAAACGACGATAATTCTAAGATATTATTAACAAATCAATGTTAAAAGATCATATATGATATAATATATATATATATATGATTCTTGTATAATTTAATAACAATTATTTCACCATTATATAGGAGGTTAACCTACCCCATCCAAGGAAAAGTACAAGGTAAGGGGTTTTCATCTCACTCCTTATTCCTGTGAGATTCATGCCATATTTCCACCATTACCTTTTGTGTGGTGTATGTACTGCCCATAATTATATTCTTTGTGTAATACACATTAATTTATGTGTATTTACATATTCATTGTATGATACCTCTTTCACGGGTTGTATGTTTCATAATTTACCAAATTGGTAAGGGTTATTTCACAATCTCTTCATTATCCGAGGTTGTTTATACGTAATAATCTACTGGGATCTCTTTATCATCCACATCCATGTTTCTTCAAAATGTATTTCAAAACATTTTTAATATTTAAAAGAATATGGGTTAAAGTCATTTATACCCTTGTTTGACTTTTTATAAGTGGTTTATAAAGTAATCTTGCCGTTGTTTTCCAAACAAGGTGCTTTTTAACCTTTTCGATAGAATTAAGGTAAGAATGTTTTTTTTAACTTATACGGCGGGTGCGGTTATTTTCCGCCATTATAAAATCGTCGAAGCTTCCCTTACAAGCTTATAAGAATATTTTCAAATTGAATGTATTATTTTATAATTATGTTACTTTTAAAATGATTTTAAAAAAAAGTGATATTTCTCCAAAATAGGTTTGATTTCATCTATGTCAACATCTTTTGATGGATTTTAAGCTTATTTGAAGTTGATTTATTATGATACAAAACATCCATATTTTATTGAAGGTTTTGTGATATTTTTCACAGTGGATATGTTATTCTTATGTCACTCATGGTTTTTGTTTAAAGTATTGACATTTCATAAGTTATTTTTAATCCAAATGTTTATGTTATATTTCAACCTTTCATTCAGATGAATGTGTTAGACAAGTATGTTCCGGGTTGGGGACCGGTAAAAGTAAGCCCTCCAGTTTGGTCTCCGGTTATTATAGGAACTCCGGTTTGGTCTCCGGTTATTAGAGGAACTCCGGGTTGGTGTCCGGTTATTAGAGGCACTCCGGGTTGGTGTCCGGTTATTAGAGGCACTCTGGGTTGGGTTCCGGTTACAGTTAGCCCCAAGGTCTTGGGACGAGGCCTTGACAAAGAAATTAAAGTTCAGCATTATGCATTCCAACATTATGAAAGTGGTTATTGATTTTTTCATGTGATTATTCGATTAGTAGAATATCTATGTGAATAAGTAAATGGCATTATTTCATTTTATTTATGTCATACCATGTTGAAAGTTCATGTTTGAAAGGCTTTTGTTTTAGTTATACATTGCCTTAAATGTTTATTCTTATTTATGAAAGTTTCCTCTATATTGTTATCCTTACTGGGCATTTGAGCTCACCCATTTTCTATGTTTTATTTTTCCCAGGAAGTGAAGAAGTAAGTTATGAATGACCTGTAGGGATATTATGTGGGGATATGAGTGTGGATTATGGAGACATTATGTTGTTGTAGTAGTTTTTCATTTTATGATGTAATGTAAAACTTATGAATATATCTAGTGTTTCCAAGGCTACTAAACCAATCGGTCTTTCGAGATTTGATCTTTCTTGTGATCATGCCAATGTTATGTAATAATGCACCGACTCTGGGCAACTAGGGTCGGGGCGTTACATCAATGGTTTATCTATGTTGTATTTTATGTTGTAAATTTTAATGTAAATTTCATGCATGTAATATTTTCCAATACTGCTAAAATGATTAGTCCTTGGGGACTTGATTCCTTGTAATCATGCCAATGTATTAAAATAATGCACCAGCTCTGGGTGATTTGGGTTGGGGTGTTATAGTTGGTATCATAGGAAGTTTATAAATACCCTTGGAAATATATTTATAAAACATAGATTATAGATCATAACCCTAAGATAGACTTTGAGGATAAGTATAGAAGAACCCCCCTAGAATTTTGGTAAATTAGAGATTACATGGATATTCTAAGCATTACATCCCTTTTTGGATACTACAAGTGGGCGTGGTTCTAGAATAGATATACTTAGGGGTGAAAACTCTAACAAGGTGTTCCAGGCTTGACTTGGGGTAACCTGTTACGTGGCAATGGGCCTTACTACGCACCTATTTTGACACTCTTGGGGGATATTCTTAGGATAATTCATATTTTATTTAAAAACCAATATGAAGGATTTATGAGTAAATGTATCCTAAAAAAAACCATATTTATTATTATGGATTAGATATGCACAACATATTTTAATTTTTGTTAACTATTTTACTATTTTGAAATTATTCACTATGATTCATAACCTAATCTAGTGTATTACATTGTTTAGAAATAGTGCCTAGTGGAAGAAATGAAAAGTGTATTGATTCACATAAATGTAGGAAATTCCCTCCTATATAAGATCATTATAGTGGAGATAGATATGTAACTGGTGATGAACAACCTATAACTATACCGGGATAGCTCACTCAGGTTTTTAATAACCACCTTACCTATATGGAGCACCTTGATCCACAACATAGAGGATCAATGTTAGATCACTTCCTAGGGAAACAAACATCAAAATTCACTGAGACTACAAATCCATTTGTGGATGAGAAATGGATAAGTTTCTTAGAGAAAATGTTTCTTTCTTTGTAATGTAATTAAAGGTAAAAAGTTTTCATTGTAGTTTACTATCTCTCAGGAGTTTCTGATCAATGGCGGTCATTAATTCAAAACACGAAGGGGAATGAAAAATTAGAAAACATATAATGGATGGAGTTTAACGAAATTTTCCTAGAGATATACTTTCCTTGTGAATAGTGAGATGATATAGAAATTAAATTTCTAAGTATGTGGGAAAAGGGGGATGAGAATATTGAAAATTATGAAGCTAACTTCGCAAGGTTAGCGAGGCATGTTGTAGACTAAATACATAACCCAAGAAGTAATATTGATTGATTTATTGATGGGTTAAAACTATTCTTCTGATGAGAACTAGCCTTATAATCTTTCTCATCATATAAAGATATATTCTCATGTGCTATCAAGACAGAAAAAAAAATTATAAGTATTAAGTTATTAAATTAAAGAAAGAGAAGAAGATAAAATTGGAGAAAGAGGCATATTAAGGGGAAAAGGGAAAGAAGGATTTCCCCTTATGTGATAATTGTTGGAGAAAACACCCTAGTACATTCCGGAAAGGAATGAGAGTGTGTTAGAAATATGTAGAAAAAGGACATTAGGATCGTGATTGTAACGGAAAGAAAGAAATTGTGCAATTAAATAACTGTAATGATATGGTACATTATGCAAATGATTTTCCAAGTCATCAAAGAAATATGGCTCAAAAGAATAAAATAGATCAAGGTCAAGCTTATGTTGTTACTACAATCAAAGTGGACTAATTAATGTATTTGTGTTTTTAAATTCAAGAATTATATTATGGTTATAAGAAAAATCTGATATATATAAGGATTGTACAATAGTATATTTTTCATTAAGGTTTTAATATAATTAGAGTAATCATATATTTAGTATTAAAATAAGACCAACAATATTTTGTTTTGGGAATCTAATGTTACAATTGATTTTGGAAATTTAGAGACCTTTTAGACATAGTTTGGATAGAAATATTTTGGATAACTCTAATGGTGGGAATGGATTATGTTGAACTTTAGATAGTAATGTTTAAGGTTTTTTAAAATTATTTTTGTAATGTTATAATAATATAGTTATATAAAAAGGAAAACCTGCAGGTCGGGAAAAAACCCGTCACATCGGACAAGGCTGTGGAAATCAAACCCACAACCGAAGTGTGATAATGATTCACCCACCACTAGCCTATAGAAAGTCCATAGTTATTATAACATAGTTTTATTTATTTAAATGGTATATGTTTATATTTGGAACCTCGTACGATTACTATAAATAGAATATTTTTGAGTTTTATTATCTTTTTAAGAGAAAGATGAGTTTATGGTAGTAATTAGTTAAAGGAAGAAACATTAAAAGTCAATTAATTATGCTTCCTTGTGTTCTTAGTCTATGAAGAAACTTAATTCTTCAATGCTAGGGAAAGGTACATAAAATCCCAAATGTTTTCCTAGTACTTTATTTTGTGATAAATCAAATGGTCTCTGGGATCATTACTGATTAATAGCTTTCTGGTTTCTAACTTTCTCCAAATAATATTCCATATCACTCTCCATCATAACGTAATGGTTACATTCTCTTTAATGTCCATTGTTTCCTAAATGTAACTTATGTATGTGTTGTAAAAGGATTTTGAATAATAAAACCTTATTTACCAAACACAAATTTGAAAATTGTGAGGATTATATTTATTGAAGGAGGGTATAATGTAACACCCCAATCTTCCATGGTATGCTTCTTTTTAAATAATTCAATAGCTGGCGCTATACACAACACTGAGTTCAAGCAGACCACGACCTATCAAACTAGCCATTTAAGAAGCTGTTATGAATAGTATTAACCAAATTTTTAATTATATATATATTCCATATAATTTTAAAATTAATTTCATGTGTTTTATATACATAATATAAGAACAAATTCAACTTTTTAGATAAAATAAGTATTTTTCAAAAATGCAGTTTTATTACCTTTTAATGTCGAGCCTTTTTAAAATCCAATATTTGAATCTTTTATATATTCAATTTGAAAAAAAATGAAATTATTATTTATAAGTGGTACATAAAAATTTATTTTGGATATTTTTTTTCTAAATATTTTCATGTTTTAATGAATAGTGAAAATACTTCATTTTAATTCATAACTGATTTTCTATCAAAATTATTTATATAGTTAGATTATCCTTTTAATTTGTTTTGAAGTGTAATTTTATTATTGTTTTATAATTTTATGTAATTTTGATCCTTGGAAGTAATTTTACATTTAAATAGGACATAAACACATGTCAACAGATCATTGGAAGCAATTTCACATTTAAATAGGACATAAACACATGTCAATATTTTGATAGTTTTAACTTCTTAAAAACCTTCTTTCTGGTTTTGGCAATAGGGAATTAATTTTAAGTTAATTAATAAAAATTCTATGTTTTGAATTTGGAAAAATGGATTCCATTTTTGGAATCAGAAAGTCCAAATTATTTAAATAGGTACTTTTTTTGACATTATGAATAATAACTTTAGTAATTATTTTTATTTAGCATGGTTAAAGGGTAAATTAGGTAAATAAGGGTAAAAATAATATTATAATAATATAAAACTACAATAACATGTGTCATGATATAATTTTATGAGTTGTGGGAAACAAAAACAATCCTTAGGCCTAATTTTTGGAATTTGGAATCCACTTGGGTGTTATAATGACATGTCATAAAAATTAATTTAAAGTAAAGAAAAATATAACATAAACATGTATCTTTTTACAAAAACAATTTTAATAAAAGGTTATATAACTAATATATTTGACTATAAATAGTCATTATAATGATAAAAAATTCATATATCATGGTATTTTAATTATAATTTTTAGACATAGAATAAATAAATTTATTTATGACACAATGATAATGCAGTGATTACATTATTAATAAAAGAACCAAATAAATGATATTATAAAAATTAAAATAAATATTATTTGAAATATTTCAAGTCATCCAAGAATTTTTGGGATACTTATTACATGTTAGGGATGATTAAGTTCTTTTTTTCAAAGGAATTAATTTGTTATGACTATAAATAATCAATTACTATATAGTGTCAAAATTGACATAAATGAGTTTTTAAAACAAAAACTATTTTATTAAATAATATAATAGTCCTAAAAAACAAATATATTTCCAAATAAATAATAGAGTGTTAAAAATTTTATTAATTATCCACTTGAGTATCTCTTGTAATTTTATAGTAACTGTATTAACCATGTAGTATAAAAATTCTAGAAGACGTGGTAAGAGTTAACTTATTTTACTAAGGGTTAAATATAAAAGATAAGTTTAATTTTATGACATAAACATGTCTAAAAACTATTATTTCAGATGATTTATACCCATCCTCATCTTATTCTAGAAATATATCACTTTATAGACATTATAATTATAAAATAAATTGATAAAAAAATAACATTTCAATACTTCACTAAAGTTCCCCTCACCTCTCCTATAAAAGGGAACTTCTCCTTCCCTTTTATTCACACCTCCAAAGACCTTTGGCTTAGCCAAACCCTGATCAAATATCTTCCCAAATTCCCTCAATTAATAATAAAATACACACTTTGGGCATAAAACTAACTTAAGGAATCCTTTTGTTCAAATCAAAAGGAGACACCCGAATAATAGGTAATCATTTTATCACCTTTTTCAAAGTTCTTTTCTTCTTCTACTTCCTTTTTATATATTGTTTCCATACCAAAGAAATAAATACAGTATAATCCAAATACTGATATTTTATAATAATCATAATAAAATAATATTCATCATTTTATCTTTCCTATAAATAATAATATAACCATGCATGCATACGTACGGCATATCGTCTCCTCACTGTGGTGTAATTTATTATTCAACATTACTTTATTTAGATGGGTATAATGATGATTATAATAGAAATAATTAATTAATATTACATGATTATGATTATTTATAATTAATATATCATCAATTACCATACTATTTAACCATTAAATAAATGATATTGTTTCTTGTGCATACGTACGACCTACAGTATCCAACGCAATGAGATTCATTCTCCACATTAACCATTCAAGAATGATTATAAAAAAAATTTGATGATTAAATATAATATTTATGTAATTAATATCATTATGGATATGAATAAAATATATCCTATGAAAAATAAACATGACTTACAAGATGGAACATGCATAGGAAAATGAAGTAGATAACACCTGAAATAATGGTAATATTGAAATATTATTAACAAAACAATATAAGAGGATCACATATAATATCAAAAATATGGATATGGTTATTTTATAATTTAATAACATACTTTAATAACTATATATAAGGTTATCACACCCTCGACTAAAGGAAAGTACAAGGTAATAGTTATTTTCACAATCTCTTTATTATCCAAGATTACTTATATGTAAGTATCTACTAGTAAATATTTGTCATTCATGTCCATGTTTATTAAAATGTAATTAAAAATATTATCAAAAAATATTTAGCATCATTTTTAACAATTTTTTACTTTTTACAAAAAAAATTAAAAGGAATATTTTTGACATCTTCCAAATGAGGTACTTTATAACCTTTTCGAAAAATTATGGAATGGATTTTTTTAACTTATACAGTGCGAGTGGATATTTTCCCCCATTATGTTGACTTACCATTTTAAAGATTCCCTTACAATATTAAAAGTTTATTTTTAAAAGAAAAGTTTTATTTTAATAATTTCTTGACTTTTAAATGATTTAACGTAAAAAAGGGATATTTCCCCTAAAAAGTTTTAATGAATTTATTAAATTATTTTCAGCTATGTCAATATCCTTTGTTAGATTTTATACTTGTTTGAGGTTGATTGATTATGATACAATATGCCATATTGTATTGAAGTTTTTTTATATGTTTGATTGTGGATGTGGTATTTTTATACCATTCATGGTTTATGGTTAAATTATTAACATTTTATATACTAGTTTTAATATTGATGTTTATGTTATGTTTCAACCTTTTCATATATGAAATTAATAGGACATAGTAAGTGATAGATGTGACCTGCTATAGCCCCTCGATGTATTGGTAGGTCTTATGAGACAAACTCATGTCTTGGCACAGGTCCTTGACAGAATATTTTTGTATTGTCTTGGCACGAGTTATTGAAGTAGGGGTTATGATGTCCCGCACTATGCATTCCCTCATTATGATATTAGTTATTGATTTTACAAGTGATTATTAAACTAGTAAAATATCCATGTGAATGTTTAAATGGCATTATTTTATTTATTCTTGTTATATTATGTTGAATATAATATTTTAAAAGGCATTTTTTTAGTTTTGGAACTTTCATTAAAAGCTTGTGCTTATTCTTGATAGCTTCACCTATATTATTTATCCCTACTGAGCATCTGAGATCACCCCTTTTGTATGTTTTATTTTCCCGGGATGCCAAGAAGTGTTTTATGATTGATATGCAGGGTTAAACTAGGTGATAATGGCATTCTCAATGGTTAATCTATGCTATAATTTATGTTAGAAATTGTAATATAAATTTTGTGTCTGTGATCTATTTTCCAAGACTGCTAAACTTATAAGTCCTTCAGGACATGATTCCTAGTAATCATGCCAATTTATTAAAATAATGCACCAGCTCTGGGTGACTAGAGTTGGGGCATTATATAATTGATCAAGTTATAATTCAATTTCATATACATGACCACTTTAAAATTCCTATGCATCAAATTTCGAAATCTGATCATGTCATTGTAAGTATCTACAATTCAACTACATTTTGACTAATGAGGATCATTCCAAAACCAAAAATCCTATTTAAAAAGGTAATTCCTTAAATTAAATTATATTTCTAATTTTAACTAAAAATAATTGTGTGACAACTTGAATTTTATTTTTACTGATTGGTTTCTAAATAGATTCCCACCAACTACATACAGGTTATGTCATGATAATTATCTTCATATTATGATTTTCTTTTTATCACCAAATATGATTTAACCAAATTTTTCCAGACTATAGTTTTTAGAATTATAACACCGTATAATTCACCTTGTTTACATGAAATAGTGTACCTTGTGGAATGATTATATCACCCATGATATGTTATATTTTCCTTGTAATCATGTAGAAACATGAAACTATAACACTATTTTTACCATAGTGTGAGAGATATAACTATTTAATGACTTTATATGTGGCGTCATGATAAAAAATCTCCATCATTATTTCATCATTTTTAGCATCCCTTCATTTTATAATAATGATTTTGTGTTTTAATGTATAAAATTTATATCCAAATAACCTTAAACACTTAACCAATCATCACTACTTAATGAAAAATGAATCGAAAAACTCCAATTTACTCAAATATACAAAATAACCATTAATTACCACATATTTGAGAAATAATATTTTTTGTCACATTTTTTGTTTTGCCTTTTGTATAGCAGAATTGTATTCCCACAATATTTCACTCTTATTTTTTGTTATCTTTTTTCTTTTATAAATTTATTAAACACACCTTACCATTTATGGATGATAAAGTTCGATCATTTTTTAGGCACCATTTCCCTAAAATAATTATGGAATATTTATTTTTGAATATTTTTCTAAAACTTGATTATTTGAAAAAAAAACCATTACCAACATATGTTAAGGTCCACTAGTAATACGCATGACCCCCCCCCCCCCAATGTTTTCATTAATAATTATGGTAGATCATTAAAAAAACCATAAATATGATTTTTTTAGTATTTGTGGATAGATCATTGTGATTAAGAAGGCTCATTAGGCCTTGTATCATGCAACGCCCCATTATTTTAGAAACTATTTTCCTTAAAATAAATATTAAGTAAAACATCTTAGTTCACATGCATCAAATAACTAAAATTAACAATGATACATCTTATTAATGTGAAAAATTAAAATAAAATATAAACATTAATAAATTATGATAATATAATAGGAAATATCATTAAGTAAACTATTAAACGAACAAATCAACATGCAAATTAAAATATAATGAACATTAAATCCTTATTATCATGGTTTGTGTTAAAGATCATATCCCTAAATGAAACTATGGAAATAAATATAACATTATAAATGTAATGCACAAGTTGAGATAAAGGTACATTGGATGAATTATTTCGGTTATGTTTGTATCACTATATATAGGAATGTAATATGGCAGTTATATATATATGGTCATTTAATATATAGCATTTTAAAAAATATTTTTGGAAAATATAGTTCTGGGATATATAGTTGTTGGGTATGCTTGTGTCTAATAGATTTTTTGAAGTATTTTAATATTTTGTAACTAATTGAAAACAATATGATTCAAAAATAATGAAAAATTATTTAACAAAAAAATATATAATATTTAATTAAAATATTTTAGTAAAAAAATATTTTTATATGTTACGTTTTTTTATTATTCTTATTATTGGGAAATTATTTGATGTATTTATAATATAATCAATGTAATATTATAAAAAATATATTTTTATCAAATTTAATTTTTAGAAGGTAAATAAAAAAAATTATGAGGATGTGATTACAATTATTTACTATTAAAATAGATATTTTTCCTCTAAAAGTTATCAATGTGTTATTAATTTTTATATTAATTAATTAAATTTAACATATTTGAATGATGAATCTAATTTAATGGTTCAATTTATAAACAAATATATATTCTATTATTTAATTAGAAATTGGATTTAAATTCGGTTAAGAATACATAATGGTTGAAAATTCATTTTTCAATGAAAAATAATTTTTATATATGATATGTCTTCAATAAAAAGTTAACCATCTCATATTTAGGAAAAAAATGTTTTAAATAAAGGAAAAATATTTAATGAGAAATCTGAAATTAGTTGTGAATGAAAATTACATTTATAGGAAAACAAATTGTTTCCAAGGTAAAAAATTGAGTTACCACAGTAATGGTAATATGAGGAAAAAATAGTTAAACTATGTGGTAAAGATGTTAAATATCAAGGTAAATTATTTATAAATAGTTTAGAAGATGGGATACATAGCTAATAATAATTATATTCTTCTTTTTGTAGAATTTTCTTTTGAAAAGAAAAATATATAGATTGAAAAATGAATAATTATAGAAATGACACTCAAAACTTTCAAAATAAAGCACCCCTCCTATACTACACCCAAAGTATGGAATTTGTTTTTGATATTCTTAATATCTATGAATTTTCAATGTAAAAAAATGTTATTATATTTTTGGTGGATTATTTTTCAATGTTTAAATCCTAAGTTATTCATTCATAAGGAACTTCTATTAAGAATAATATAATTCATTAAAGTAAGTACCTTTTTCTTCACCATCATTTTTAATTACCTTTAAATATAAAAGATTTATAAATACCAATCTATGGTAAAATGAATCTGTATTAAAAAAATTATTCTTCTACATAAATTATATTTCAATTATATAAATATATACTCTTACAAATTCATTGGTATAATATGTTCTTGTTTGGGTTTCTCAACCATCAATATAAATGATGTTATACTATCATTACACTCTAAAATATTAATTAGTGTCACGGTATTAATATATATATAATAAGATATTAAAATGTAATTTATATAATTAATATGGTTAGATAAGTGTGGAATAGAATAATTAATGATCAAAATAATATAACTCGTTGATATTGGTAAATTAACCAAAAAATGTTTTTCCAAGATTCTATTCTCATGAACCATGGGAATTACTTCTATGAAATTCCCATGAGGTAACCTAAATAATTTGAGCATAATTTCTCTACTATATTTACTAATATATGCATAACAAATTATTAAAGTTTAAGTTTATAATAGATAATTTTTATGAATAATATTATGGAATATGACATTATAATGGTTACTAACATTATATACATGGTGAAATGAATGAATTCAAGATTAATGGTAAGGGTTTCATTACCAATATCATTTTTAAATCATTATTTTAATGTTTCAACATCCAAAAGGGTAAATAAAATGTTCATTACCTATAAAATCCAAAATATTTTTAACTCCTTTAATTTTAAATGGGATTTACATATATTCTCACTATTATACCTTCCAATGGTTTATAATTCAACCAAAACTTTTCTTGTATGTGGATCCAAAAAGTATCCCTTAAATTTTCTAAGAATCAATATCCTCTATGTTAATATTTATAATTTTTTTATAGATTACCTTATCCCACATAAATTATTTCTTATGGGTTTTTATATTAGACTTGTATTTAAATACACTATTTTAAAAAGAATATTTATAAATGTTTTTTATATGGGTCATTTTTTGTTATCATTTATATCATTAGAAAAGTTTTAATTGAATATTACTTTTTAAATAAAATTTCACTGAATTCCATTTTATGACATTATATCCATTTTTATTTGTGAGTATTTATTTCTCGAACCTCATGTTGTAAATAACTAATTCTAACCCTCCTTGATTTTAAAAATAATTTCTCTCAAATAAATGTTATCAATAAAAAATTATATTTATCCTTATTTATAAAATAAAATTATAAATTATATTATATATTATTATTTTAAATTTATTTAAATATCCTATAAGGCTTATTATTCACAATATGTAAAAAGTATTAATGACACCATCCACTTTCTTCTCATGGTATATTATTATCATGTTTTGTTGACATCATTATTAAACCTGTTTCTTAATCACTGGTTATTTATTATATGATAGGATTGTTAATAACCTTACCTTATTGTGGGAAACATATTTATAATTTATCATTATGGTATGGGTGGGTCTTATATATCTCTCCAATGAATTTGGTATTGTTTTATTTCTCATGAGTTTAGGATAGGACTTGAGTCATTAAACTAACTCCAAAACGCTTATAGGACAGTGGTAAGTCATGGGAAACTATATTTTCGGTTGGTGGTTATCCTAGTTTATTATGATATTAATGTTCTAACACCCTGAAAATTTATTTTAAAATAATAATAATCTCAATATCTTGTTCAACATGAAAAACCAATCTTTAATCGAATTACTATATACTAATAAAATATTATTATTTAATTTAACTGTTATAACCTAGTCATCAAGTTCATGGGAATGAATAGTGTTAACCAAATTGTTAAATTATATATATATATATATTACATAATTTATTTATTAATAATAAAATAATTACTTAATTCTCAATAAAATCATTTTTTCTTCAAAAATACATTTTTTCAATAATGTTTTATTTTTCATTTTGTGTTTGGGAATAATAAGAAATTTAAACTAATTTTAGAAATTTTATTTTTATAAGATGAAAATAATATTTAATTCAATACATTTGAATTGTCTTATGGTGAATTTTTGGGATTTGTTTGAAAAGTATGATTATTCAATTAATAGTAAAATATATTGATTTTTTAAACTATCTTTTTGTTTCATGAATTTAAAATTTGAAAAAAAAATTAGATGAATTAAATCAAAAATTTATTAAATTAGTTTTTTAATAATCATGTTATTTTCTTTTATATTAATTTTATACTTTAAATTAGAAATAAAACATTTTTATACTTAAAATGACATTTTTTTAAATGTTTTTCATTGCATTTTTCAAGTTTAAATTTAAATTAAATTCTACCACATATATTAATTGAATTTGATAAAATGGATTCCATATTTGGAATCCTCATAATTAATATTATCTAATAAGGACAAATTAATTTGTTCATTAATAATAGTAACCATAGTAAATAATTTTCACCATGTTAAGGTTAAATCAGGTAATTAAGGTTAAAAATAACGTAATAAGGCATTAAAAAATAGCCCAAAACATTTTTTATTTATATTGGATTAGTATAAATTGTCTATAATACTCAAAAATTTCAAAATATGACTTTTTCTCATTTAGATATGATTTTGACCATTATAATATTTAAGTGATATATAAAGACAAAAATTTCTCTTTTTTCTTTTAATAAATATAATATTTTATGATATGGATAAATAAAAAATAGGTTTTTTTATAAAAGGTTATTTTAAATATTAATGAAATATTTTTATCATGTTAATTTATTTTAAATTTTTAGTGATAGAATAATTGGATTAAATTTTTACACAACGTCGACATAGTAATTATTCAATTAATAAAAAATAAGAAAAATGATTATGAAAATATGAAGTGTAACACGCATTTGATGACTTATTATGTTCTATTAATTTTATCGATGCATATGAAATATTAGGGATTTTTTAATGTTTTATATTTGAATTCATATTTTTATTTAAATATTTAATGTGAAATTAAATGAATAGTATCAAATATAACATTAGTGGTATTTTATAATAAATGATCTTTTATTAAATTATTTAAAATTAATAAAAAAAATATATTCCACCAAATGAATTTGATATAGATTATAAAATAAAAAAATTTCTATTTATATTTTAATTTTAATTTTATTGTAACATTATTAACCCATAAGTATAGAAAACATTATTATTATGGTAATTAACAAAAGTGTTAATGTGGGGTTTTAAATTAAAATATAATAATGAAAAAGTAACTAAAACATATCCTAATTTTTTTGGATGAGGTAATTTAGACTCATAATTATATTATATTATAATTAAAACAATTTCGTTCCATTTAGACATGAATAATTATTTAAATTAATTTAATACTTTATGAAATTCCAGGAATGACCTTCCATTACTTATAAAAGGATGCCTCCTCTCCTCTCTCGTCCACACTTCAAGATCCTTTTTTCTATTCTAATACCAACCCAAATTCATCCTTACATCCTTCCCCACATCCTAGAGGACCTTTTCTTATCATAAAACCATCCTATTAAGGATTTATGTGTAAACCTAAAGAGGTTGTCTGAAGTTAAAGTGTAGTTCTTAATCATGCATTTTCATTTTTTTGGAAATTAAATTTATTTATTACCAAAGTACTTTTAGGGAACAAGTGGTAAAAATTCAAAATATTAATTGAAATAAACATAGGATGAACTTGCAATATCATTACAAAAAAAAGATTATTTGAATTAATCAACTTATATAAGCCCCATTGTAGCATTTTAACCTACATATCCATATTTTCTTTGATAAGATATTAAAATTGATTGGAAATATTTTACAAAGTCTGGATATATTAATATAAATTAATTTCCCCCCCCCCCATTTATTACATGTTCCAATATTTTATCTTGTTTGTTGATCCACTCAGATTTCTTTTCATTAAGAGAAACTCATATTGATCTCTCATATATTCTATCTGCATCTGCCATTGAATGTTGATATTGAAATATTCATATAATAGTTCTTCCTTCAAGTGTATAAGAAGCACCAACCTAACATTCTCATCACTGAGAGGTGTTACTAGACCCCCGATAGTATGGAATTTAAGAATCTCTGATGGGTATGGTCTATCCTCTACCTTAGTTATCTTTAATTTTCTAGTTGATCTGCTGACCCTATGCTTTTAAAGGTTGGAGTAGTCTTTGCACTACTTATTTTTTTTCTTTTTATTGACTGTAAAGTTTCTAGAAACATTATTTCTTTACTTTACATTCCTTTAGTTTCACCCAAAATCTATCAATGTATGTTCATCTAGTTCCCACTCTAAAGAAGATTTGGAGTCTGATTATTTATAACACAAAGGGTGTTGAACATCATGTACCAAGTCCTTGGGATCCACTTTTTCTCCCTTATATGTAAGGTCCTTATTGATACTTTTAGACTTAACTATTTCCCATCCTTCTGTATCCACCTTTCCTAAGATTTTATCTCCTAAAATATGGAACTTGTTATGAACATCAACTCATGAGATCCCTTTCTACTTGGCACAAACAACTCTTGGTGTCATGCATTTATAATCATCCCAGGATGGCAATAAGTGCCAGGGGAATCAATAGACAATAATGGAAATTATTTCACCCAATAAAAATAAAAAAAATCAGGTGAGATAAACTAATCAATCCAAAGAAAATAATAAAATAGTCAAAAACAAATACAAATGAACTAAAAACTACAACCAAAACCAACAAAAAATACATCTCCATGTGACGCTATGTGTCACTCTACAATCCCAAACCCCAACATTTCCCATGGTGATTGAGGCCAATTTGGAACCTAAACCTGATACAAAAAATAAGAAAAAGGGTTTAGTCAATAGTATTAAAACTTAGTAGGCATACCCAAATAATATATTCCTAATTAATTTCCTTTAAATAAAAGATTCATAAATTTTAGGTTTGAGATAAAAAAACATAACATAGGCTTTCACACATTTATTTTAAAAAAATTATTGTTCTATTTCCCTTCTCATTTAAAATGGGTTTCTTTCCCAAATATGGAGGCTTTAACATTTTTAAAGAAAGGGAGAGTAAGAATAGTTTTGTTTTTTTTTCACAAGGGTATAAGATTGTAAAAAATTATTAAAACATTTCAAAGAAACTTTGAAAAAAAAAACTTTATCACATTTTGAAAATGGATTCACCATAAAAGGAGCAGAAGAAACAATCACACAACAAGGGAAACGGTAAGTACTATACATAAGTAACCTAACCTAACAAGGCACTTAAACGTTTCACTAAAGATAAATAAGTTTCGGGAGAATGGGAATATCTATAATCCTTGGGTATAGTCTAGAAAATACTGAAACCTGATTCATCTCATAGGCATGCCTCACCTGATGAAATCAGCCTACCTGAATGCTCAGTCTCAATCTACCTAACCAAACAAAGGGGAACAATTCCAAATCAGAGAAAGGTACTTACTAAGCTCCACTAGCTGGAGCATAATCTAAACTAGTGTATCAATGATTATTTGATAATATGATACTAAATTCATGTTCCCATGTCATGTCTAAATTGAGGGTGAGCCAATAAAATCAACCATATACATATCAAAAACATAAACCACTGCATAAGACACATAACAAAACATCACCCTCAATTCTCCCCAAGAAACATCCCATTTACATTAACTCATTATAATTTGAGGGTGTTTCCATTATAAGTACCTCCCATTCCCATTAAAATATATGAAGTAAATAGATACATCCCAAGGGGAGTTTTCAAAACAGAACAAATTTACAAAGGTGAAAAATGGTCTTCAAGAAACCTTTGATTGAAAATACATTTCCAAAAAGGATAAAATAGAACATTTATATACCCAAAACAATTTTTATATCCACTTGAGAAACCAAAGAACATTTACAAATCAAATAAATCCTTTAATAACCAAAAATCACTTATAAAGGTTAACTGTGTATTTTATAAATCATTGGTGTGTGGATTTAATAAAACAACTTAATACAGTTAAAATAAAAGTGTGAATTCATGTTATTTCATGTCAAACAATTATTATTAAAATCACACATCACTGATTAGTATAAAATGGAGGTAGTAAAGGCAAGTAATAAATTTTTATTAAATTAAAAGACTATATTAAAAGGGAGACCTACCTCAAACCACAATCGCTTCAACAACGGCAACCCGTGGAAACTCTGTAAGGGTAAAAAGAATAAAGAACGTCCAAGAAGAACCTTAACAACACAAAAACCTTAATTTAAACCCAAATAAACATGAACCTTATACCAAAAGAACTAAGGGATAATAAAAACCAAAAATAAAGTAGAATATGTAGGAAGAGGGAAAAGAGATGAATATATTACCTTAAAGAATAACCCCCAAAACTTGAAGAAATCCCTTGATTCCACCCTATGAAGATAATTCATGTCATGAATATAGAGGTAGGATCTCACCTAGTGTTTAAAAAACAAAATGAGGGGGAGAGGAGTAATTTTGGGAAAAAATATAAAAGTTGAAGGAAGGTAAAATCACATTTTCAATTAAATGAGCATTGTGCTCGGTTTGGTTGCATAGTTTGGGAAACTGTGCGTCAATAATGTGCCCCAATCTAGACACACTGGACACCCACAAGGTTTAGAATCACGGTTTAGAACACTGTGTGCCTTGGTTCTATCAAAAATTACAGATCCAAGCTTATGCCTTCCACACAGTTTAAGATAACTGTGCTCAGGTCATGCGCCCTTGACCAGAGACATCCAAGGATCCACATGGTTTCTCCTTGGATCCACACAGTTTGGATCAAGACATGCGCTACCAATAAAACTCAAACCATGAAAGTTCAAGATAAACTGTAAAGATACCCATCCATGGGTGGTCACACATTTTCCCCTTAATCGTGTACTTAAACCATGCAACAAAATAAAAACCTGAAACTCAAAATTTCAATCTAAAGCTTACAATACATAGGGTAAAAGCCAAGAAAAAAATATATACCAAAATAAAAGAAGAAAATAAAAACTCGTATCTAACAATTCTCCTTACCATTGTGTTTTCTTCCCTCATAAATCCTCAATGTATCCAATTGATTGGATAAAAGATAAGGATTCACTCACCAACATGATCTAATTCCCCCAACCAAGGAGAACCTCAACACTAAATAGTACACAGACATATACTTACACCCAAAACAAACCATCATACCCTAATTACCCCTCAAATAATTGTAAAAACTAAATCCACGAACCAAAAATCTTACTACGATAAAACCATGGGGCCTACTCTAAGGTCTCAACATTTAATAAGGGGGGAAACTCAAAACTATACAACCCAGGAAGATTGGGGGAATAGCCAAACAACTCCTTCAAAAAAACCACTAAAATGGACAAGATAGAAATGAGGGTTTAGATCATTTAACATGGTAGGCCCAGATGTACTCCCTACTATTTGAGAATTCCATATAGATTCCCAACTAACACCATCCATCTACACTGAGCTTCCAAACTGAAACAAGTAAACAAAAACCCGAGGAAGAACCAATTGATAGGAACAAAGCTCACAATTAGACATGCTTTACTCTAATATGAAAAAATTAAAAATATCTAAAAGGAACTTTCATTCAAACAAATATACACAAAATCATTTCCCAAGACTAAAAAAATACGGTAGCATAGGACACAACAAGAATACAAAATGAAAATTTTATTTTAAAAAGGGACTTTAAAATAATCCTATATTAGCAACCTACTCTTGAAAATGGGTTGTGATTATTTTTAATGGGTGGAATTTACTCAAAGATTCTTCTTGGAAATACCCCAAAAAATTGTTGCAAGTGACCCAAGAATTCATAGGTATGTCAGGTCTTTGGTGATTCCAGACAAGACAGCTTATTGTGACCCTACATATTTCATTTATGATGTACCGAGGTCCTGCAGCCAAAAGAAGATGACAAAAGATTAGAAGGTCTATTATTTCTTCCACCAGTAGAAACAAATTTCAATGCTTCACCTTCTCTTTAATAGGACTCCCTTCACCACTTCTAAGGACCGATGGAGGATTTTACACCTCGAGCACTCATTTTAATATAACTTAAATCCAAATAGCCTACCTCACCAGATTGGTTAAGGAATTTTGAACAAACTCTAACACCTTCAACTATAGATCAGGATGAATCCCAATCTCAAAATTTTGAGATTTCAGAGAATCATATTAATCCCACTCTATAAGATAATGAAATATATCTAAAAATAATTAAAAAACTTCAATATTGATCCATCATCTTGCTAACGGAATTACATCACCATCACATTCCTTGCCCTCACAGCCTTAGTGAAATGTTGCCTAATGAATGAAGCCACGAAAATTTACCAAGAGAGGTAATTTTGAGTTTTGGTCTAAATAACTAAATTCCACAACATCTAACTCAGACCTTCAAGCATAAATGTAGAGAACTTCACCTATATAAACTCAAGAAACTCAAGGAAACCAAATATACTTTTGATTTTCTGTATCCACTCTTCTTCTTATAAAGTATCTTCTTGACCATAAAAGAGAGGAGGGTTCAACTTCCAAAACATGAGGATAAGATCTTTAGATTGATCAAATAAACAATCCTTTAATGTTAAACCACCCACATATAAACCTAGAATATCTATAAAATCCTTGGAGGGGAAATACTCTAATATACAAGAAATAAAAACTTAATAAAAACTAACTCACCATCCAAAAATCGACATAAGAAAACACCAAACATAAAAGGAAAATAAATTACAAATTTCCCAAAACCTTTTTCAAAAAGCCATCAAAACACCACTTCAAAACTAATTCCCAAAATGAACAGTCCAATCCACTTCATTACATACAAAAATACCATGAATTTCATCCAAAAACCCAATTCTTATCATTCAAATGGTTTCCCTCATCTGTAAACAAACCTAATTTAATTAAAATAATTTAACTAAAAACCTATTCCATTAAAAATAATTTTATTTAAAAAAATATTAGCAAAAATTAATTTGAAATGAATCTGAAAACTAATTTATCATTTCAAAAAAAATAAAACCTAAGTACTTGAAATTAGGTTTTTATAGTTTTAAAACATGGTTTTTGAAATGATTACAAAATGAAGAAGACTCAAAAAAACTTATGAGGGGGAAAACTAGTGTAGATGGGTGAATTGGACATGAGGTTGGAGGATATATTCCAATCATGCCATCATCATGGAAAGTTTATCAAGACTACGTTCTTGGGCTTTATATGGATTTCCAAGCCCTGTGAGATCACTAATACAACTATCCAAACTTTGGTTTCATTTTCAAAAACACCAAAAAACCCAAAAGAACAAAATAAAACAAAAACAATTAACTTCTCCTAGAATATCAAGGTCCAAAATATAAATTTTTTACCATAAAATCCCTCATACCTACACACCATGTTTCGATAATTCTATTTCATCTGCCTTGACGGCCCAAACAACGAAGGGCACTATGAAATCTAGGTGAAATTTTTTTTATGGGGTGTGACAAAAACAATTATTTCCAAAGTTAAAATGTTATATAGTGATTAACCTAGGTTTTATCTAAAGATGATCACACAAAAATCAAGGTGTCACCTTAAAATTAGATAAATAAGTGAGGTTTCTTTTGAAATCATTTGATTTTTGAAAAGACAAGAAAGAAACTAAAAAAGGAAATAAATTAAGAAACATATTAAGAAAAAAATTGATAAAACAAGTGATTTAAAACTATTATATGAGATGGTAATCAGGTCAGGTTCAGTTTTCGAATTGTAATTCTATCATAGTTAAATTTATCTAATCCTATTCTACTAAACTGATTCTAGTGAGATTCGATAATCGATTCCTATCACTCATTTTGTCAATGGTGATTGTGAGAGTAAACCTTACCAAGATCTTATTTTGGCCTAATATCCTTCCTTTTGTGAAAGATTTTTATAAAATATCCTCAATTGATTTAGGTAATTCCTGGTCTGGTCTTGTTTATCCCAAATAATCAAGAATATGTACTACCCCACCCACACGAACTGATGATTTTTGAGTACTTCACTAATAATATTTGATCAATTCCATCATATATAGACCAAAAACTAGGGTAGAGAGATAATTATCATTTAAAAAATAAATAATATCAGCAAAATCTAAAATCAAATACAATCACACAAGATAATAGAAACTACTATTAGAATTTGAAACCAACTTCGCTGAAGAGAGATAGTTTTTGTTCAATTAAGTGAAATAACTCAAGAATTACATAATAGACAAACTAACCTTCCCCAATAACTCATATGATATACCCCACCATTTTAATGGTAACTGAGAATAATGTGGAAGAATAAGGCATTATAAAATTAAGAAGAATAAAATAGATAAAAGAAAAAACATAAAAATTTATCATCCAGAATCTTTCTTCCAAAAGTTTTATTCAGTTCTTCCAACCAGATAATCAAAAAATTCAATGTTACCTTTTTATAAGATTTCTGTAATTGGGTTGTATATCTATGGATGAATTTCCAAAGATTATGGAGTTGTTTACTAGATTTTATGGCCTCATTACTAGACCTGACTTTTTCTATCCATCGATTACTATTCCACCCACCCCACATTGACTGGTTCAGATGAATCCTTAATGAATGATTTTGGTAATGAAATTTAAACTGAATCTTCCCAATAAATTCATATTTATAAAACATCTATAATCACCTCATTTGGATTTCAGTATCCCAACATATGTTTTATTGAATGTGGTAGGGTTTATTTTCTGACCAAAATAAGTCTTCAACTTAGTCGATTTTTTGGGGTATGTGGGAGTTCAAATGGGATCTACTTCTAGAAGAATAATTTGTATCCCACAAAAACTGGAATCCTAAAATAAGTAATCAATTTAATTTGATTAAAATTATAAAACTTATTCTCTAAAAATAAAAGCAACATAAAACTACTAAATTTCCCGAATTAACCAACTTACACATTTTAGCTCAAAACTTTCCAAAAATTATAAAATGATGAAAATAAAATTACATTTATTAATTAGAATAGGTTAAATCATTTAAAAAATATGAATAATAATTAAAATATGATCTCTATCAATTAACCCAAACTTATCACTTGGACTCGTGGACAAGTAAACATCAAAATCAAATCAATGCAAATTTAAAACACATAACCATGAGATCCACCAATTTGAAAATAAGAAGAAAAAGATATCATGGATCATAAATAAAAATTAATTAATGTTCTACATTAATATCATTAAATATATTTCAACTTAATTTATCATCCCATGAACAAAAAACACTAAACTTGCTTCCATATTATCTTATCACACAAATGTCAATTTTAAACAATGATTTTCTTATCCAATACTCATGCAAGGATCACCATAGGATTAATAAATTCCTACATATCTACCTGATGTGATTCAAGGAAATTTGTTTATCATGAGTACTTTTCAGTGTTTTTATATGGATTTCGGTAATTGAGATTTTTATGTGAAATATTCTTAGGCAGAATAAGGAGGGTTTGACTATTTTAAAGAAAATTTGCATGATTCTAATTTTCACTCAAGTATGGTCTCATCCTCACTCCCCTTAGTATCAATTCAGCTCCATCATCATGAAAAATCAATTAATTTTCACACCATTAATCATTTCATCAGAAAAAAAATCAATATTTTCATACATATTTTTTTGTTGAAATCTCGAGATAGGAAAACTGTTTTTTTATTCTTTAAAAGCTCCAAAAAGGCACAGATTTTCATATATAAAAGCTCCCAAAAAGGCATAGATCTCAACAGAATGTTTTTAACCAGCTAACACATATATTTAACATTTTATTTTCCTCCAAAATTATCACTAAATTAGTTATAACAAAAAATAAAATCTCACCCCCCCCCCACACACACACTTAAGTTCAAATAGATCATGTAATTTCACTTCAAGAGAAGGTTTTATAAGGAAAATTGTCTTGTAATGTGGCTAAACTAATAGTTTGTTCATGGATTATAATGGATACAGGGATTAAATGTGCATGTTAGACCATAATAAAAATGATTTTATTGAAAATTGGGATTTAAAACCAAATAAATACCTCAATCACTTAAAACACAAGTACCTCAAACACTCATTTTTTGACAAAAATAAATCAAATTATGGTTAAGTAAAGAATTGTATGGTTCACTCAAGAAGTTATTTGAATGAAAATAATATAAAAAATAGTTTTATAATTCTCATGGTAATGTGATTTCAATGATAAATATAGTGATATAGAGTATGGGATTCAAAAAATAGATTATTATTCATGAAATTCTTAAAGATTTGAACTTTAAATAAAGTCATTTTTAGCATTCATTTAAGATCATTTTTATGTTATAAATTGTTTCACTCATTGAAATGGGTTTAAAAATGTTTGTGAGAATAATTTAAGCTCAAAAGTTTCATAAACACAAAAAAAATCAAAGAGAAACTCACAAAAGTTTGAAAAACACACTTTTTTGAAAAATAAAAAAATAGAAATCTGAAATTCCTAAACTAAAAAGGTCCCCTCCCCCACACTTAATTTTTTTAGTGTCTTCAAAGAATTCACGTGGATTTAACATGTAATAATATTTGAAATTAAATCATATAAATCAATAAATTGTTAATGAGTGGTATAACCTGACTTATTGGTAGTACAACATTGAGTTGTGATCCTAAGTGATGCACATTGAAATCCTATAAAGAAAAAGAAGAAATGAAAACATTAGAAATTTATTGAAAGAAAAAAAATAGAATGAGAATGAGAATAGAAGTATAGATATTGGTTTAATCCCCCAAGAGGGCCGTGGATTTTGACTGCCTCTAGATGGGCAGTTTCAGTTGGTTATCCCCAATTTGATGGTGCATGGAGTTTCTTTGAGATGAACCACCAACACTTCTTCTTTCCATCATGCATGTCTTCATTTTTGTTGAGGACTCAATGTATATAGTACACTAAATCCACCCCCTGAAAATTATATGAATCTTGTATAGTGGAGTTAGGAAAAAGAATGAGTCCTCCTCTTTCTTGGTTGTCACTTTCATAACTTATTCCTTATTTATCAGTAGTTGCTCAGGGTATGCTGTATCAAAAGAATAGTCAAAGGAAAAATTGGATTATAATTCTATTTGAATAAAATTTAAAAATGATTAATAAATATCAAATTATTTTATTTCAAAGTAAGAATCTTGTGTCTCTATTTCCTCATGAAAATACACTTTGGTATCCTCTTGAACTCCTTCCAATAAGTGTTTATCAAGTTCAAGGAGCTCCATATGTTTTGTATTAGGTGCATCGTCCATTTATTCCACATCCACCAAGGAAAAAAATTGTTGTCTGAATCTGAAAATTAAAAATAATTATAGGTGTTACTCAATTAAGTTAAAACAAAATTAGAAGATAATGAGTTTATAAAAATATCATCTCGCTGGGTTTTTTTAGCTTCAATTTCTTCTTCAGTGGAAAGAACCTCTTGAAGATGAGTAGTAGAAGATAGAGGCAGGTAGTCAGGATCCTCCAATTCTTGGATCTCTTTAGAAAAATTAGGGAAGACTAAGGGACAATATTCTTGGAACTTGTCCAAAATATAAAATTTTGGAAAGTAATGGGAGAACTCAGTTAGCTCTTAGGACATCAATTCAAAAAAATTGTCGTTCATGTCCTCCTTTAATCTAGATATGAATTATTTGAATGCCTCCTCCCTATTATTTGATTTCCAAAATAACCTCACATGTATGACAATAAGAGAAACACTATACTAAATGGAAAAGGGTGAGTTATTAATTGGTTCTTTCACTTGTGGGTAATTATTCCATGAATTAAAGAAATAATCATTTGAAAACATCATGGAAAAAGATTTTAATTTTTTTTTATTTTGAAAAGTGTCAAATATTTATATTTATATTGTAGTACTGCCTCCCTAGAAATAGAGAGAAGTTTTGAAACATTACTATCATGGGGTGTGGAAAAAATAATTATTTCCTAAGTTAAATTACATTATAATGATTAACCTAGGTTATCTCTAGAGAGGAGTGCACAACAGTCAAGCTATCACCCTAAAATTAGAGAAAGAAGAAAGGTTGTTTTAGAAATTATTTGATTTTGAAAATACAAGAAAGAAACTAAACTAAGGAAAGAAATTAAGAAACATATTAAGACCAATTTGATGAAACATGTGATTTAAAACTATTATATGAGATGGTGATTAGGTCAGGGTCATTTTTTAAATTGTAATTCTATCATAGTTTCAATTTATCTAATCCTCTTCTACTAAACTGATTAAATTGATATTACACAATCAATTCCTATCACTCCCTTGTTCAATGGTAATGGTGCGATTAAACCTTACCAAGATCTTATTTTGGTCTACTCTCTTTCCTTTTGTGAAAGAGTCATAGTGAATACCCTCAATTTATTTAGGCAATTCCCAATCAGGTCTTGTTTATCCCAAACAATCAAGAATATGCACTACCCCACCTAAACGTACCGGCAATCACCGAGTACTTCAACACTAAGCCCTCATATATTTCATAGTATATATATAAAAACCTAGTGTATGAAGATAATGATCATTTATCAAAGTAATAATAGAAATATAATCTAAAATCAAATACAATCGCACATGATAATAAAAACCTATATTAGAATTTGAAATCAATTTCACAGAAGAGAGAGAGTTTTTATTCAATCAAGTGAAAGAACTCAACAATTATAAAATAGAAAACCCACCCTTACCCAATAACTCATAATATATACCCTACCATATTATGGGTAACTGAGAATAATGGCAAAGAAGAAGGTATTACAAAATTAAGGAGAACAAAAGAAAGAAAAGAAAGAACATAAAAATTTATCCTCTAGAATCTATATTCCAGAAGTTTTTTTGGGTTTTCCCCACCATATGATAAAAATATGACTTGTTACCTTCTTATAAGATGTTATTAATTATTTTGGATATCTACCCATGAAATTTCAAAGATTTTTGAGATGTGTACAAGATGTTATGTCTGTATTAACAAACGTGACTTTTTCTGTCCGCCGATTACTATTCCACCTACCCCACTTTGACTGCTTCAAGGGAGGACTTAATGAATTCTTTTCTATATAAATTAAAATTAAATCTTTCACATAGATTCATATTTCTAAAACATATGTAATCACCTCAAATGTAGGTCGGTATCCCGATATATGTCTCATTGAATGTGGTAGGGACCATTTTTATGACCAGAATAAGCCTTCAACTTAATCGATATTTTTGTGCATGTGGGTGTTCGAATGGGATATATTTAGTGAAGAATAATTTTTATATCATGAAACTAGGATAATAAAATATGACTATAGTGTTTAAGGTGGCATCATTTCATAGTTTTTTCCAATTTGTGGGCTTAAAATCGAGAGGAAGGAGAAAGATTCATGAAAGGTAGTTTTTTGGGGATGAATATTCTCAAATATGGTAAATTCATGAGTTTCATGAAGAATAGGTTTCATGAAGTCTGAGTTCCATGAATATATGAAGCATCATCAATGATCTTCACAAATTTTCAATGGAAAGATGGTGATTCTTAATGACTGTTACAAAGAAAAATGAGTGAATAATGAGTTGACAATGATTATTCATGACTAAAATATTTTTCATGGATTAGTGAAATTTCACTAGGGATTCATGAATAAAGGAGCTTTACAAACATGAATCTAGTGGTTCACAAAAAATTTACTGGAGGTGGGGGATCTTCATGAAAGGCTGAGCCTATAAATAGGTGGATACCCCCACTTCATTTGGAATGAAAATAATTGGAGAAAAATATGAATCATTCTAAATTCAAAAAAGATAAGAGATTCTAAAAAAAATTAATTGTGATCCTATGAATCATAAAAATACTCTCTTAGTATTCACCAATGATTAGGTATCTCATAAAAAATTATTTTTATGATGACTGGTTACTCCATGATGACTTAGTGTTCCACAAAGGTAGTTTTCTTCAATAAAGTTGTGAGCTTCTCAAAAAGCAGTAGTGAACATATATTTTAAGTAAACAGTGATTTCAAGTGCATAAACTCAGGAATGTGGTGAAAGAAGTGTCTTGTGAAAGTTAGGGAAAAATACTAAAATTCCAATCTACTAATGTAACATTCATGTTGTTAAATTGAGTAAGGCTTTACCCAAAGTAGTGATCTAGGGGGAGTTGGCATAAGTGTTATAAGAGAGGTAGTTTGTTATCCTTAAAATCTTGTAAAGGTAGTGTGTCAACCACAAAGTGACTATTTCAAGAATTTTATATTCCACAACTAGTGAATATTAGAGGATTTAGGTTTTCTCGACACACTTTCAGCATATGCTCCTTAGACTAGCCCTTAGTGGTAAACCAAGTAAAACTATTTTGTTGTTTCTCTTCATGTTAATGTTTGATTACTGTAAGATTCAAAAATACGGGTTGAAAAAGTTCCTAACAATGTGGGAACAAGATATGTACCTTTAATATAAAAGGATTCCACCCTGATTCACCCCTCTCCTCTCAGGGTGTTTCAGGTTCCTACATATTAGAGGTGTTAAGGTGTTAAGTGAAGAAGGTTTTCCAAAGAAGTGGTATTGTATTTAACTGCATGTTTCAGCTTTATTTATTCTAAAACTTCCTTAAAATATTCTTCAAACTTGATAAAATAATAACACCAGTATCCTCCATAAACTGGAATGTTATTATGTTATTTTAATGACCTATATCCATCTCCAACCTCCATCAAATAGGAAAAGAATCCATCATTCATGTGTACATTGGAATACCGCCCCATGGACCGATGTAATTTGTTTTCCATCACTAAATATCACATAGTTTTTTTAATAATGGAATTTGTGTTTATATGTGATATTAAGGACGTATTAAGCACTATAAAAAGTTAATATATTATTTACTTTCTTACCATTCCTTTCACTAAAAAATGATAATGTCGTCCAATCGTACATGTGGACTCCCTCCTCTATGAAGAGATGTGATTCATTTTTCATCACCACACAATATATATGATATATATAAGAATATTTAAATAATTAATATAATATTTATGATATTATAATCATTATGTAAAGATAAGATGATAATTACCATCTTCTCATAATGATCATTGAAAAATGAAAACTTTATTGATGTGTACATATGACCAACCATCTATATGATCATAATGTAGTTCATTTTTCATATAAATATTAATTATTGATTTTAAAAGTATGATTGAAATTAAAAAATTATAAATATTTCATGATCATTATTCTATAGATGATTTAATAATAACCTCTTTGACCAAAGTCATCCTACAAATTTCATTTTGGAATCATGGTCTAAGTATTATCGAAACTTCCAATGTGAATATAAATAATTAAGTAATTATATATTACATGATATTAAATATAATAAAAGTAATAATAAACTTTAAAATTTTTCTCAATCAATTAAATAATTAATATAAGTGTTTTATTCTAAAAGGTAAAGAAAATATGGGATGAGTGACACTCATTATAAGGTGATTTTTTAAAAAAATATCCTTTTAAAGTATCACTTGAAACACTTTTTATTCCATGTATTTATTTAAAAATTTATTTTATGAATTTATTTATATGGAAAAAAAGTATACAAGACATTTTATGTCTCTTTTACTTTCTTTCAAATGTTTTGAAAGAATTAATCTTTTTACAGAATGTTTTGATTTTATTTACAAAATTACAAAAAGAATGTTATATTTTAATGTATAAATCAGTAATGACTTTTCCCACCACATTAACTATTTTATGTTAGTAATTATTTATAATATTACCTATTTTATTTGAATAAAAAACCTCTTTACCTTTATTAATGTAATTTTAGTTTTAAAAATTGGTTTTTAAAGAAAATGGATATATCAATATCTGATAATGCTTCATTATGGGTGAAATGGATTTTTTTAATACAAGATTTTTTGTGTTATGATTATGTTATGGTTCTTGGGGATTTTTTTATAATAATGGGTGGTTCAATTATAAACAAAGGATGGGAGGTTCTATTATAAACTAAGGATGGTTGGTTACTTTATTATCCAAGGATAGGTGGTATTGTGATAAACCATGGTCATGTGAGAACTTTATATCACTCTAATACATTTAATAAATGGATGGAGTTAACTAATTAAGTTTATACTAAGAGATTATTGGAATATACTATAATGGTTATTCCAATTATAACCATGATATTTATTTCAAATGTAGCTATAATGATTACTCCAAGTATAATTGTGATGATTATTACATTTTTAACCGTGAGGGTTACACCATAATTAAGAGTGATATGAAAATGTGTCTCAAGTTTCATACATGATTTATCTATGATTTAAATGGGTTTTTATGGAAATATTATCATTTAACAAGGTAAATAGAAGTATATTTTACTTCATAAGGTTGAAAATATAACTAAGTGAAAAAATTATTATTAGCTTTTCATTATTTCAATGAAAACCTTATGTTTTTTATTTTTCTTTAATATTTCATATGAAATTTTTTTTGAATATATTAGTATATAGAAGTTTATTTTCTAGGTATTAAAATGTTTATTTTGGACCCAGTTTTTATTTTCAAAAAGGAAATATTTCATAAGTAATCATGTAATAACTATTTCTTTCTTTATTTTTAAGTCCCTTACTAAGATTTTTGTTCTCACCCAACATTTTAAAATGTTTTTTATGGGATAAATAGGGATAAGTATGAGGGAAAGATGAAAATGGTAAATATGTGTCATGAAAAGAAAATATGTTTCTTTTTAAAAGTTTTATTTTAGGGTAAAGATTGATATTTAATAGAATTGATCACATTTTAATATATTGCTTTTTTATGTATGATTTATGACCTAACTATCTAAAAAATAAACATAAAATATCTTTGGGAATCTATGAAATTGAATTATAATGTTTATGGATTGATATTTATAGTTGGTATTGGAGCAGATTTTAGATAACTTTGGAGGTTATGATGTCATTTAAACATAATTTGAAAGTCCTATATAACCAAAAAGGATAGTATGATAGTGAGAATTATGGTTAGTTTTTATAAAAATAAAGGATTTGAAGATACCATAGTTAAAAATATCTTAGTTTTTATCAACCTAATAATATGGTTTATTTTTTATTTTCTTGATATACTCACACTAAAATTGTTGGTTTAGTAAATGGATGGATCCAGTAGGAACCAATGTAAATTTGGATGTAAAAGAAAATGTGGTGGTTTTATGAATGAAAAACTGAATGAAATATGAGTTTTGGGGAAAAATATTATTTTTCTTCTTAAATAGATATCATAAGTTATGATTAACAACATAAACCTAGGTGAGATTACTAACTCAAAAAATAATATAGAAATGATGATCCATGGAAGTTTGGATGATAAAGGTTGTCACGACCCACCTTCACCAAAAGGAGGGAAGGGTCAGCAGATTGTCAGGCCCTTCCTTATTTAAGTTGAAAGAGAGATAATTACCCCTGAAACCCGCCTTCAATAGGTCCCGTAGTGGCGACTAGAACCAAGGGTATAGAAAATTCTCGCAAATAGAAGGAATTACCCTTTTTTTTATAGGATCGAGAGATGAGGAGAAGAAAACCCAACAACACCAAGGTAGAAGGAAAAGTAAAGCCAAAAGTAAACCATTCCCACATGCATGTTTCAAAAGTAAAATCCACAAAGTGAAAAAGGTGACTACAAGGTAAGTACCAAAAAGAAAAACAGCGACTGCAAATGCTTCAAAAGTCCGAGCTAGTAAGGTCCTGCGTGATCCCTGAAGTCCTCCTGGAAACCTGAAAGCAGTTTCATATGCATAGGGTGAGCATACAAGTACACTCAGTAGGGAAAACCAAGACTCTCGTGCACAAGTGGGGGAACGTACTAAAGTCCCATGAGAAAAGAGTAAACCAAACACCTAACAAGGCAAACTATCCATCCCAGGCCTCACCAAGGCTCACTCCCCAAATAATGCAAGTCAAGTAATATATATAATAAGATCACATCAATGTTTGGGTACCCCGCTCCACTTTCCCACTGGTTATTGAGACATCCTATGCATCGGAACAATCCCGCCATTCTCACTGCAGTCCCACTGCCACACCCGCCTGCACACACCTAGGCCACAACCACACGTAGTCCCACTGCTGAATCCCGCTCGCACACACCTAGGCCGCAACTGTCACATGTAACCATGCCTGCAAACACCTAGGCCAGAACAACCACCACCACGCCCGAAGACACCTGGGCTAAAGGATCCACTGCCACGCCCGAAGACACCTAGGCCTCATCCCGAAGACACTTGGAAAACCACCTGCCGCACCCACCTGGCCAACCACCACACCACCCTGCCCGAAGGTTCTTGGGCTAATAATGGACTTCAGGACATCACAGCCTGCCCAAAGATACTTGGGCTATCCGGGAAAGGGACCAAAAAAGGAGCTAATAACCAGCCACTAAGGATGGTGTTGGGGAAAACACCCTCCCCCATGAAATGGGGGTGTTCGGTACTAAGTGCTCAACTTGGGTGGGGTGCGAATAAGAAACACAAAGCTACAAATATATATATATGTAACAAGCACTCACCCAAAGCTAGGTTTTTCTTTAGACAGCCTACAGATCACAACAACACTCAAGTCTGAGTCACGACTCACGCCAACAACCCATGTTTCCCCTTTCTTGTTTCACATTTAGTAACAATGTCTATGTCTAAGCACTACTGGGCAACTAGTAGGCATAGGCATAAGTCCAGAAAAGTAAACAGTCAAATAACAACCAAAACGTCCACACCTGGTTCTCAACAACAGAGGATTCCACCCCAATTTGTGATAGACAAGTAACTACCCAGATCCAAATCAATAGGAGATCCTATCCCCAAATTCACACAACCATCGAGAGTATAAAAGAATAGGGGATCTCATCCCCTCCCACATTTCCAGCAATCGGCCCGAAAGGAAAACAACCAACTACCAACACCAACACAAGTCAGGGATTTTCAGATTTAAACGACTTAACACACTTCTTAGTTTCAAATCCCATGTGTTCTAACCGGGAGTTATCACAGAAGGGTTGATCCTGGTGCTTTCAATTATTCATCTGGATATACGTGATTAACCGATTCACTCTTCACAGCAAGAGTTTACAACCACAAACAATCCATTTAAAACATCAACAGGGTTTATTAGTGCACAAGCAACAACCACCAACAGCCTCGATTTTCAGGAGGTATAAGCCAGCACAACTCAACAAGATGGTCATAGAAGAAACAGCATCAAAATATAAAACACCATCGATGATCACAGCCCCCCCCCCTCTCTTCTTTCTTTATAGAATTTGTTCTTTATCTTTGATTAGGTCTGGTTCACCCAATTCTATAGGACCAAGAGCACGCCCACCCCGCATGATACACAAAAGAGAGATACGAAGGAGAAATTCCCTACTTGTTGATAGATGATCGACGTTTAGGCTGGGGGCGCGGAACTTTACAGATAATGATGCGGCGGGCCCGATGCACTGGAAGCTGTTTGTGAAAAGTCACGATCTAGGAAAGGTGAAACCATGACTAACCCTTAGTTTATAAAAGTCGGGGACGGTTGAGTTGAAAACGAGAAACCGCGTAAGGCGCGGGGGTCATGCGTTGACCACGTGGCTCCACTCTTCACAAAAGGGGGTCGGGCAGTTTAAGATGACTCATGAGCTGATGAAGCATTTAATTAAAACTCTTATGGGCGTTACGGGTCTTAAAAACACGGTTAAATGAGTCATAATAGGGCTTAAACCCCTATTTACGCAAAGGAGCGTTTCTAGAAACAACTTGACAAGGTCGGGTGACGCCGATCGGTCTCACCGATCGGTCTCACCGATCGGTCTTGCCGATCGGTCTCACCGATTGATCTCACCGATCGGTCTCACCGATCAGTCTCACCGAGACGCCACTCCTTTAGAACCCGGATTTTGGAAAAGGGAAGGACTAAGAGAGTCTGGGTCATTACATCAGATACCTCTCAAACTATTCTCGTCCCCGAGAATTTAGACAACCTAGAAGGAAAGGGCGGGTCTGAACAACCACCCCAAAAGATACCTCTCAAGAGTGAACCTCATCGCTAACTAAGAACATCTTCCTGTCACGAACCAAGAAACATACCATGCTAAACTGCCCAGGCACGTGGGTTGGGGAGTCTCTCCCCCATGTCAAGATTTTATCCGCTTTGGGAGGCACTGACTCGCCCGCACGGGTTTAATCACATCCACCTTAATGTGTCTTGATTAGGGGTCGGGTTCTCTCCTTCCCTATAGCCGGGGGTTTTCACACAGAAGTAGAGGAAAGAAACCAGTACATTTCATAGCAAAAAGACAAAACGTTCTATCACAACAGGTACAACAAGGAACAAAACTCAAAACAACTCTGGGTACTGGGTACGCATCTGTGCTTCCCTCTCCCACGTACTCTCCTCAATCCCACCATGTCTCCACATCATGTGAACCAAGGGAATGGTTCACCCACGAATCACCTTCTCCTTGTGATCCTCGATTATCACTAGTCTCTCTACAAAGGTCACGTCATCCTCGATGTCCAGCTCGCCCCAATCAAGGACGTGCGAATCGTCGTGCAGATACTGACGGAGCTGGGACACATGAAAGACATCATGTATCCTTAGTAGCGGCGGTGGCAATGCTAGCTGGTAAGCCACTTCGCCGACCCGCCGCAACACTTGTAAGGGCCCGATGAACCTAGGGGAAAGCTTACTCCCCTTTCCAAACCTCCGCTGCCAACGCCGAGGGGAGACCTTCAAGAACACGTGGTCCCCAACCTCAAACTCCAAGGGCCTCCTCCTGGTATAATCATACGATTTATGTCGGTCCTGGGCTGCCTTCATCCTTTCCCGTATGAGCTGAACATTCTCTATCGTGTTCTGCACCACCTCCGTACCAAGGATTCCTGCCTCTCCTACTTCGGTCCAACACACAGGCGAATGGCATGGCCTCCCGTACAAAGCCTCAAACGGGGTTATGCCAATGGTAGAGTGGTAGCTATTATTGTAGGAAAACTCTACCAGAGGCAAGTATTTCACCCATGACCCTCCTGAGTCCAGAACACATGCTCGCAGCATATCCTCCAAGGTCTGGATGGTGCACTCTGTTTGTCCATCTGTCTGGGGATGGAAAGTAGTGCTAAGGCGTAACTGGGTGCCAAACGCATGCTGCAATCCTCTCTAGACCCGCGAGGTAAACCGTGCATCTCTATCTGAGACTATAGACCTCGGGACTCCATGCAACCACACCACCTCATCCACATACCTTCGTGCCAAAGCACCCACAGCACTCGACTCCCTGATCGCCAGAAAGTGAGCCGATTTCTTCAACCTGTCCACTACCACCCAGATGGTGTCGTACCCTCCTTGGGCCTTGGGTAGTCCCATGAAGAAATCCATTGAGATGTCTTACCACTTCCACTCGGGGACACCTAGGGGCTGTAATAGGCCGCCTGGAACTCAGTGTTCAGCCTTCACCTGCTGACACACTAGGCACTTGGCTACAAACTCTGCCATCGCTCGCTTAACTCCAGGCCACCAAAACTGCCTCTTCAAACCCTGGTACATCTTGGAAACTCTAGGGTGTACCTCCAGAGGTGAGTTGTGGAACTCACTGAGAACCCTTCCGCGCATTGCCTCTGGGACAAACAAACTTCCCTGGAAAAGCATCTGGTTCTGACCATCCTCGGTCCATCCTTCCGGAGCATTTCCCTGGTCAACTTGGTCACGCATCACTTAGCACTCTAGGTCTCTCCACTGAGACTCTTCCACCTGCTAAAACAGGGATGACTGCACCGTCATCTGATATAGGCAGCCTGTGCCGCTACCCATCGTCGCATCCAGGTGTAAGGCAGCCAACTCTTCCATTGCCTTCCAGGCATCCGCCGACTCTCGGACCACATCCTTCTGTGTCCTCCTGCTCAAAGCATCGTCCACCACATTTCCCTTTCCCTAAGTATAAGAGATATCGAAGTCGTAATCCTAGAGTAACTCCACCCATCTCCGCTGTCGCAAGTTTATGTCCCACTGGGAGAAGATATACCTCAAGATTTTGTGATCCGTGAAGACCACAAAGCATTCCCCGATGAGGTAGTGCCACCATAACTTTAGCGCAAAAACGACCGCTGCAATCTCTAGGTCGTGGGTGGCATAATTACACTCATGTGAACGCAGCTGCCTGGACCCATAAGAGATCACCCCTCATCGCTGCATCAACACTCATCCTAGGCCCTGTCCCGAAGCATCGCAGAATACCTCATTGGCCACCCCTTCTTCTGGTAAACTCAGCACTGGGGCACTGACCAACTTCTCCTTCAGATAGTTGAAGGCTGACTGGAACTGCTCACTCCATACGAAAGCCTGGTCCTTCTTGGTCAGGGCCGTCAAAGGGGCTGCTACCTGGGAGAAGTTGGGTACGAATCTCCGGTAGTAACCTGCCAGCCCGATGAAACTTCGGACTTCTGCCACATTCTTGGGTGCTGCCCAAGAAACAACTGCCTCAACCTTTGATGGGTCAACCGCTACCCCCTACTCAGACACCACGTGCCCGAGGAAGTGCACTTCTCGCATCTAGAACTTGCATTTTGACAACTTCCCATATAGCTGGTGCTGTCAGAGGACCTCCAAAACTGTCCTCAGGTGCTCTGTATGGTCCTCCTCTGATCTAGAGTAGACCAAGATTCCATCGATAAACACAACCACGAACCGATCCAGGTACTCCCGGAAGATGGAGTTCATAAGTCCCATAAACACAGTTGGGGCGTTCGTAACACCGAAGGGAATGAATATGAACTAGAAGTGTCCATACTTGCACCTGAACGTTGTCTTCGGGATGTCGCTCTCATTCACCCTCAGCTGGTGGTACCCAGAACATAGGTCAATCTTTGAGAACCATCCTGCCCCTTTCAGCTGGTCAAAAAGATCATCTATCCTTGGGAGAGGGTAGCGATTCTTGATCGTCACCTGATTCAACCTCCTGTAGTCTATGCACAGCCTAATACCTCTATCTGCCTTCTTTGCAAACAAGACCGGAGCACCCCATGGTGACGCACTCGGACGAACATAACCCCTCTTCATCAGATCGTCAATCTGTATCCGCAACTCCCATAGATCCGAAGGTGCCATCCGGTAAGGAGCCATCGAGATTGGACGAGCGTCGGGCTGGAGGTATATACCGAACTCGATATCATGCCGAGGGGGTAGAGTCGTCACCTCCTCAGGAAAGATGTCCATAAACTCACGGACGATCTCTATCACTTCCACCATTTCCGCATCTACTGATTCTACTGCCAGCTCGATCAATAAGGAGAGGAGAGGTTCCTCTCTCCTGTTTCCCTTCGGACTGCTCCGCTCACCGGTGAAGGTAACACGCCGGCTGTCCAAGTCTGAGAACACCACCCTTCTTCGAAAACAGTCGATGACGGTGCACACAGAAAATAGCCAGTCGATGCCTAGGATGACATCGTATGGCTGAATCTGTAGCAGAAGAAGATCACGAACCGACTAATGTGGCCCTATCATCAGTCTACAACCCTGACAAACGAACAACAAGCTGGTCTGACCTCCAACTGGTGTGCTCAAAACTAGGGGAACTAGAAGTCTCTCAGCATCTAGACCCAAGGCACGGGCTAGACTGGGTGCAATGAAGGAGTGAAAAGCTCCGGTATCAAACAAATAATAATCAAGAGTTCTAAACAGACTGATCGTACCTCGAACAACTCTGGACCTGCTGGGGCTGCTGCCTCTGCAGCGTGCAACTGTCCACGCCCAGCTCCCCTGCCCCTCGGTTTTCGGCCACCCCCCCCCCCCCCCCCGACCACGCCCTGGTTGAGGTCCCTGTGGAGCGCCCTGAGGTCGGCCTCCTCCTACGTCTGCCCTCGGAGGAGCGGGAGCTCGTTGTCCCTGATGCTGCTGCTAGAAAGGTCTGGCTGGAAGCTGTTGCTGCTGGAAAGATCTGGCTGGAAGCTGCTGCTGGGGCGGGTGCTGGGGCTGACTGCCACTGCTGTACTGCACCCGGTCTGGGCACTGACTCCGGAGATGCCCAGGGCTCCCACAGATGAAGTACTGTGGTCCCGGGCCCGTTGGAAAAGGGCGAGGACCGGGGGACCGAAACTGAAACTGTTGCGGCCTGCTCCCTGCGGGTCGGAACCTAGAGGGTCCTGACGCTGGAGGCCTGGTGCTGACGGATTTCCCCTTTTATGGTCCTAGATGGATCCCCTCTCGCGACACTCCCCCTAGAGCATGCATCCGCTCCACCACTTCGGCCTTCTTCCGGACCTCCAAGTACGTCGGCAGGGTAAAGGGGGTAACAGCATACTGGAGGGAGGGTCGGAGTGCCTCCTCCAAACGTCTTGCCCGAGACTCCTCGTCGGGAAGGAGGTCCGGAGAAAAATGTAGGAGGTCCTTGAACTTGATCCCTAGCTCCATCACAGACATACTCCCCTGCTGTAGGGAGAGTAGTTCCTGCCTCTTTTCCGCCTTCATCATTGAGGAGAGGAATTCCACCCGAAACTCCTTCTCGAAATCCACCCAAGCCACCTCAGACTCTCTCCTCTCCCCCAGGTAAAGCATCCACCACTGACGTGCCTCTCCCTGCATCTGGCTAACGGCCAGGGGAACCCAGTACTCGGTCGGGGCCCGAATCAGGACGAAGGCTATAACTAGCTCCTCTAGCCAGCCTTCCATCTTCATATCGGAGGTGTTTCCCTCATACTTATCAAGGGCCTGTCGTTGGAAGGCTCGAAGAGTCTTCTTCCACTGGTCGTCCTCTTCCTCTCGATCAGTTCTCTACCGATTGGCCAAAGTAGTCTCGGGGGCCTCGATCACCTGTACCACACGTGGTCGTCTTCCAGGTGCCATAGCTGCAAGGTAAACAAGGAATTCCTAAGCCCAAGTAGTGCAGAATATTGTTCTTAAAACTTCTTAAGATTTAATTTATTCTTAATTCCCAATACATCCCAGAAACACAAGAACACAAGTCATTATGATGCATGTACCTTTCCTAGGGGCTCTACCCTGCAATCAGTGTGTCCTCACTTGGTCGTTCGGTAGGTCCAGAGTCCTTGCATCGGATCACGGTGGGCCCTAAAATCTCGTGTCCTAGCCGGTCTTCCCTAGCCTAATTCACGCTCCAAGGTCACCCAAAACCGTTGCCTTACCATCCCATGAAATCCTCACTGTTCCTAACTCCAGACTCCATCCTATCTCTCAACCATCACCTCTGATACCATTCTTTCACGACCCGCCTTCACCAAAAGGAGGGAAGGGTCAGCAGATTGCCAGGCCCTTACTTCTTTAAGTTAAAGGAGAGATAATGACCCCTGAAACCCACCTTCAATAGGTCCCGGAGTGGCGACTAGCACCAAGGGTATAGAAAATTCTCGCAAATGGAAGGCATTACCCTTTTTTTTATTTTATAGGATCGAGAGATGAGGAGAAGAAAACCCAAAAACACCAAGGTAGAAGGAAAAGTAAATCCAAAAGTAAACCATTCCCACATGCATGTTTCAAAAGTAAAAGCCACAAAGTGCAAAAGGTGACTACAAGGTAAGTACCAAAAAGAAAAACAAAGACTGCAACTGCTCCAAAAGTCTGAGCTAGTAAGGTCCTGCGTGATCCCCTAAGTCCTCCTGGAAACCTGAAAGCAGTTTCATATACATAGGGTGAGCATACAAGTACACTCAGTAGGGAAAACCAAGACTCTCGTGCACAAGTGGGTGAACGTACTAAAGTCCCGTGAGAAAAGAGTAAACCAAACACCTAACAAGGAAAACTATCCATCCCAGGCCTCACCAAGGCTCACTCCCCAAATAACGCAAGTCAAGTAATATATATAATAAGAGCACTTCGATGTTTGGGTACCTCGTGCCACTTTCCCACTGGTTATTGAGACATCCTACGCATCGGACCAATCCCTCCATTCTCACCGCAGTCCCACTGCCACACCCGCCCGCACACACCTGGGCCACAACCACACGCAGTCCCACTGCTGAATCCCGCCCGCACACACCTGGGCCGCAACTGTCACATGTAACCATGCCTGCAAACACCTAGGCCAGAACAACCACCACCACGCCCGAAGACACCTGGGCTAAAGGATCCGCTGCCACGCCCGAAGACACCTGGGCCTCATCCCGAAGACACTTGGGAAACCACCTGCCGCACCCACCTGGCCAGCCACCACACCACCCCGCTCGAAGGTTCTTGGGCTAATAATGGACTTCAAGCCATCACGGCCTGCCCGAAGATACTTGGGCTATCTGGGAAAGGGAGCATAAAAGGAGTTAATAACCAGCCACTAAGGATAGTGTTGGGAAAAACACCCTCCCCCATGAAATGGGGGTGTTCAGCACTAGGTGCTCAACTTGGGTGGCGTGCGAATAAGAAACACAAAGCTACAGATATATATATATGTAACAAGCACTCACCCAAATCTAGGTTTTTCTTCAGACAGCCTACAGATCACAACAACACTCAAGTCCGAGTCACGACTCACGCCAACAACCCATGTGTCCCCTTTCTTGTTTAACATTCAGTAACAATGTCTATGTTTAAGCACTACTGGGCAACTAGTAGGCATAGGCATAAGTCCAAAAAAGTAAATAGTCAAACAACAACCAAAACGTCCACACCTGGTTCTCAACAACAGAGGATTCCACCCAAATTTGTGATAGACAAGTAACCACCCAGATCCAAATCAACAGGAGATCCCATCCTCAAATTCACACAACCACTGAGAGTATAAAAGAACAGGGGATCCCATCCCCTCCCACATTTCCAGCAATCGGCCCAAAAGGAAAACAACCAACTACCACCACCAACACAATTCAGGTATTTTCAGATTTAAACGACTTAACACACTCCTTGGTTTCAAATCCCATGTGTTCTAACCTGGAGTTATCACAGAAGGGTTGATCCTGGTGCCTTCAATTATTCAGTCGGATATACGTGATTAACTGATTCACTCTTCACAGCAGGAGTTTATAACCACAAACAAGCCATTTAAAACATAAGAAGGGTTTATTAGTGCACAAGCAACGACCACCAACGGCCTCAATTTTCAAGAGGTATAAGCTAGCACAACTCAACAAGATGGTCATAGAAGAAACAACATCAAAATATAAAACACCATAGACGATCACAGCCCCCCCCCCCTCTCTTCTTTCTTTATAGAATTTGTTCTTTATCTTTGATTAGGTCTGATTCACCCAATTCTACAGGACCAAGAGCATGCCCACCCCGCATGATACACAAAAGAGAGAGACGAAGGAGAAATTTCCAACTTGTTGACAGATGATCGACGTTTAGGCCGGGGGCATGGAACTTTATGTATAACGATGCGGCAGGCCCGATGCACCAGAAGCTGTTTGTGAAAAGTCACGATCGAGGAAAGGAGAAACCACGGCTAACCCTTAGTTTATAAGAGCCGGGGATGGTTGAGGTGAAAACGCGAAACCGCGTAAGGCGCGGGGGTCGGGGGTTGACCATGCGGCTGCACTCGTCACAAAAGGGGGTCGGGCGGTTTAAGGTGACTTATGAACTGAGGAAGCATTTAATTAAAACTCTTATGGGCATTACGGGTCTTAAAAACACGGTTAAACGAGTCAGAATAGGTCTTAAAACCCTATTTACGCAAAGGAGCGTTACTGGAAACAACTTGACAAGGTCGGGTGACGCCGATCGTTCTCACCAATCGGTCTCGCCGATCGGTCTCGCCGATCAGTCTCGCCGATCGGTCTCTCCGATCAGTCTCACCGATCGGTCTCACCGATTGGTCTCACCGATCGGTCTCATCGATCGCTCTCACCGATCGTTCTCACCGATCGGTCTCTCTGATCAGTCTCTCCGATCGGTCTCACCGATCGGTCTCGCCGATGGGTCTCACCGATCGGTCTCTCCGATCGGTCTCACCGAGATGCCACTCCTTTAGAACCCGGATTTTGGCAAAGGGAAGGACCAAGATAGTTTGGGTCATTATAAAGGTAATAGAGGTAAAATTATTCAGGGACACATGTGTCCATAATATGGGAATAAGTACCCTATAAAATGTATTAAATTTACATGATTTTGTGTTATAAGTGGTAAAAGAGGGAATAATGAAATAATCTTCCAATGAAAATTTGAATCATTTAGTTAAAAATATGAAGAAGAATAAAGATCTTCCCAAGGCATCCATTGAATGTCTTAAATTTCTAGATTATGGACATTACAAAAATTCATTTCGTAGGGGGAAATATCAAGAATGAGTCCATCAATACCAAATAGATGAATTTTTAGAAATACCTAATTCTATTATAGTTGAAGAAGAAGAAACTGAAATGAAATATGAAAGTTATGGATTATATCTTGGTCTATGTTATGATATTGTTTAATCATAGGATATTAATCATAATTTTATTTATAGGAAGGAATTATTAAGAAATAATAATGAAAATCATGGTTAATAAATAATGCTGAATTATTTAGGTTTCTACATATATAGATTCAAGAGTTATGATGTAGTGGTATATATGAGGTTGATCATATGTTTAGAGGCTTAGAAACCCCCTTTGAGGTTTTATTTTATGGGAATACTTTGGAATAAATTTATTGAGTTTTAGTAAATTATTTTGGTATATGTTACCCTTAAGTTTAATATATTAAAAAGTTATTTATGGGAGAATTCACTTGTCTTTTTGTGAACATAAGTGTAAAGGTGTTGATAACCTTTAGGGTTTATATGACATTGATGATTAAAGTAAATTTTGAGGATTTTTATCATGTTTTTAAAAATTTTATAGGAATAATATTGATATAAGTTTAGTAAAAGGAAAACCCATAGTCTGAGAGACAACCCATCACATCTGGTAAGGCCATGAGTATCAAACCCACAACTGAAGGGAGGAAAGGGTATAGCTCCTACCACTAACCAATGTGGTGTCCTTATTAGTTTAAAATTTTTATTATTTAACTTAAATAGTTTGAATTATAATGATTAACTCAATTTTAGGAACATATGTTTTATCATATAGATAACTATGGGACTAAAAAATGATCTGTTGGTTAGTAGATTAATGTTATTTCAAAATAAGTTCACTATTTGGTTACCATATTTGGTTATACTATATAGAATATTATGGGATTTTATTTAATTATTAAATATTAAATTATAATTTGGAGTCATATATTATTTTAAGGTGTATTTATAGTGATTCAGGACATTTATGTAATTATTATCATATCTGAGAGATTATATGACTATGTCATATATAGTTTTTGTATGAGTCTTTAAGGCAGATTGATATGACTTAGAGATAAATGTTATATTTATATTGGAAGAATATGTGATATAGTCATTCTAATATTTGGGTTTAAAGATTGATCAGGAATATTTTGAAGAATTTTATGGATAGTTATTTATGTAATGATTTAGTTTGATCTTTGGATATTATGATTGAATTTTTTAGATTAATGTTTTATTTATTCATATGAAGGTTTATTCATTTTGAGAATTATATTATATGGTTATAACTATTTTTGTTTTTATATATGTATAAATACATTAGAAATAGCTTGTTACCCATATATTCTTAGTCAATATTGTAAAATAATTCAGCAAATCTTGTAAAAATATCTTAAAACAAAATTTTTATCCATTTACTTTTCTTACCGTGGAATATTTTTTATTTTAACCCATTATAGATTTAAAGTTTAGTGATAGTTAAATTTCTCATCGCCATATTCTCTATCGCACTCTATTAATCCTTGGGAATTATTTTTCTCTTACGTGTCAATATTTTTACTTCCCACTTATATTTTACTCTTTGTAAACGTACTATATATTATCCTAGATGACCTTCATACTTCTATTTCTCTCTTTTCAATAGGATGTTTTGTTAACCCTTTTTACAATGTGTAATTTCAATAAATGTAATTTAAAATGTCAACCTTTTATAACTGAGATCAAGTTAAAAATTAGGAGAGGTTCAAATTTTATAAATGGGTTCAATGTAATATCCCATGATTTTAATTTAACGACTATGTTCGATAACATACAAAATACGCAACACTCAACGTAATCAAACCATGAAATATTATTATTTAAATGTGATTGTAATAATATAGTAGTTAAGTTGGTGAATATGAATAAGATTAACTAATTTATTAAATATATATATATAGTTTATTATCAATAAATATTTATTGATTAATTCTTAGGAAATAAGCAGCCAATTTTTATTAAATCCATTTTATACTTCAAATATATGTTTTCTTCAAAAATGGTTCAATCAATTTTTATGAGTGAATAATGTAATTAATTTTTGGAAATTTTAGAAACCATATTTTAGAAAATAAATAAAAAATTTAATTTCAGAATATCAATTTTAGCATATCAATAAATTTTGAAATTTTTCTGAAAATGTTTGATTTTTTAATGAATAGTAAAAATACTGATATTTATTGAAATTTTTATTTTATTTTAAATTAATTACTAAGTAAAATTATTTTGAATTATTTTTAAAATTTAATTTGTTATGTTTTTTAAAATAATGTAATTATTGTTTTTTAAGTGAATTTCATACATGAATTTAGTATAAAAACATTTAATATTTAAAAAAGGGCACTATTTTGAAAAACCCAATTTTTATCGCATTTTTATAGTTTGATTTTAAATTAAATTCATCCAATTAAATGTATTTAATTTTAAAAAATGGATTCCATTTTTGGATTATGTGATCCAAATTTACTAAACATTCCCCTTTTTGTAACTTCTTGACCCAGGTGCCACTAATCGGTTCCCCAAGCTGATTCTCTACATGACCTCAGGCGCACCTCCCCAGACTCTAGAGGTTGCTGACTAGTATCAAGGGACTGATAGATCATGTGGATAGATTATAAAATCATAATTAGAGTAATTCTTTTTATATAAAATAATAACTAATAGAGACAACATAAAATATAATCAAGCATTACCAAAATTATTCCCAAAACATGGTACATGCCCCAACCAAATAGTAATTATTCCATGTCATGTCATACAGTGCCAAGTGTAAATGAAAACCCAAAATAAAGACACTCTAAAGAATCCAAAAAAGGTTTTTGTATGCTAGGTCTGGTCCCCACATCCATACACATCCCAAAGTCTCAAATCAACCCTCAAGACTATGTCTTTTTCCCTTCTCCTGACCTACAACCATAAAGTCCACTCAGGTACCCAATGGAAGCCTGAGAGAGGTGTGAGTACAAATCAGTGGCCCAAAACCTATAGTTTCTATGAAATGTCTATTATGATATAGTGTATTGAAAATTTCATAAAAATTTTAAAATATAAAAATAAAATAGGTTACATCATTTAACATTTGTATTATCAATTACTTTCATTCTCAGTTCCATGTTGTACCCATTTTTTATCAAACCTTATTCATCCCTTGTTGGTCAACTGAACCATGTGTCAATGGGTCATAGGTTGGTAAACATGGAGACTCATTCCATGAATCCAATTTGTATTTTTAATTCCATGTCTGACCATCCCAACCATGATATGGGATGATATTTCCATAACCTTGGGTTTGGGAGTATCAGTCCTTTTACCAAAAAACTAAAATGTATAGAGGCACCTAGAGAATCAGTTTGTCCCTCCCATAGGATTCGAGAATCATTCCAATATCCCACCAACTATTTTTCACATTTACAGAGTATCTTCATCATTAACCTTTTTATTAAATAAAAAAACAATGGTGCGTCATTTTCATTTCAACAAATTTTCATGGTTATTTATAATAATCATGATATAAATCCCCAACACGAGCCCATTTTTTCATTTAAACACATTAAAACCATTTAAAAACCCTTCCAATCCATTTAACAATGATTCCAATCCCTAATAACCAATTATCACATTCATTCATTTACATACCATCACTCGTTTATCTCTAAAAGTTAAGTTAAACACCATGCCACACTATGTTATTGGGTTAATCACAATTAAAATTGGTTTAATATCATAAACCACTAAATTTAAAATTTAACATCCCAACCATTCATGTTAAGGGGAGTGTTCCACCCCATGGGTATCCATAGGCTTGATCTATTCATCATCATTAAATCCTATGGGGATCATGAGGGGTCCAACACAACATTTAGATACATAATTAATCATTTCCTATCGTGGGAAGAAAAATGCTGCATAACATCACCAAGATCATACCGCATATACATAACCAATATTAATACTATTGTATATAACTTGTAGACCACCTACCTCAAGTTCATAGATGTATTCTTGTTAAACCTTATCCCTTGATTCAAACTCAAACACCCTTCAAATACCAAACTTATAATATACTATAAAAAGAAGTTTATAGGGATTCAAAAGGAGAAGGATGACTATATAATGTATTTTCTAGAAAATAGAAGGAAGATTAGTGTTAGATTCGCCCAAATCATTGATTATCACCCAATCACACTCCAAACGGACAATAATCGAAGAAGAAATATTTTTCAAAAGCTTATAAGGAAGATGTTTGTAACCCTTACTATTATATAGGATTAAATGGAAAGAAAATCATGTGAGAGTTTATAATAATTGAAGGGGGAAATTTGGAAATTCCACCTCTTTAATGATTGAATTTAGCAATTTAGATGTTGTAGAAATAAACTAAAATCCTGAATCCATTAGGGTGAACGAAAAAAATGAAAACTAGTGCATATCCACTCACAATGTTCACACATTTAGGGGGAGGGATACCATACTAGAAAATAAGGTAAGATACCCATTTTGAATATTCATATAGGCAAGAAAATCCACTACCTTGTTACCTTCATTTCATGTGAGACTCACCTATACTTATTCACTCATGATGAGATTAATGCTTTGGATGACAAAGTTGATATTCCACAGGATAGATGCATGTTTGTGGAGGGAGTTATAAATGATCAAGGAATTTGCGTCCATTTCTTCAAGGTTCAAATTTCTATCCAAAAAAAGCTTAATGACACTAATAATCCCATTTTCCTTCACCATAATAGAATCACCATGACCATAATCAGATGATAAATTGAACACAACCAATCCCATATCATCATGAACCACACCACTTACCCACATAAGCCCTTTTTTGCAGGATCCATCAGTGTTCAATTTCATACCATCACTATGTGGATTCCATTTACCCTCTCTACCCCATGAGTGAAAAATATGAGACAATGAGGTGGGATAACTTACTAAAAATAAATTTCTCATTGATAGATCCTTATCCCAATTTTATAGGAGAATCCCAAACTCAACCACCATACTATGTGATCTTTCCATCAGGGAAAGCTTTAAACTATGAATACCCTCATATTAATACTTATTTATTTCCCGCCATATGGTCCAGCATACCATAGATGATAGAATGGATCATACCTTCTACTCATGTTTTTTATTCCTAGTATCGTTAAACCAGTTATGAAATATTTCATTTCTTAAGCCATTATGGGATGAAAACCCAAATAACTATTTGATCCTCTTCCAGGTAGCATGAACCCATTCCACATGTAATAAGAGATGAAGTGTCATTTATTTGCTTGGATTTGTGTAATATAGACATTTAGATTCAATTGAGATACCTTTATTCTATATCTCTTTGTATTTGGGGATTTCATGAGTTTTGATGCTCCAAACTAAGAACAAAATTTTAGTAGGAATATCCTGACACCAGAGAATCCCTCTAAATAATCCCTAGTTACGAATCTATGACATAGAGAAAAATATTCTTTAGAATTGAAGAAACCTAATGGTGAGAATTTTAAAACCAACATGTCCACTCCGTTGTTAATAAGGATATTATCAAATATGTCTCACTACTACAAATTCAAATTAGATTATATGAACAATGGATACAAGCTAGCCTCATTGAAGTAAATATAAGAAGGGGGTTACCCTGGGAACCCCAATGCTGACCCCGACAAATTTTGATTCCAAAAACTAATATCACTATGTCCAAAAACCCAGTGTGCATGTTTATAGAGCTCCCCAACATGACCTTAGAGGATTTTTCACATCCCCATAACCTGGTCGCTTGGAACATCTAGAGTCGACCCATATTTCCACAAAATGAATTTAACCCATAAGGACCAACCTTTCAAAGCATCCCAAGCTATTATTCTTGCATGAAATGAATATAATTCTCCACATTTCTCACATCAATTATTCTAGACTCTATCTCTTTATTCAATCTCTCTCATGAATCCCAATGAAATATCTCATCATCATTTTCATCCCATAAAAACTACATAGAAAATTTATCCATTCTTTTTATCACCATCTTTAAAGCTTGGAGAGAGGGAAAATAGGCTTGAGGATGGATAGAAGAACATAGTTACCCAAGGTAATACATCCCCAAAATGAAATAAACCATTGTTTTTAATTTTTTATCTAACTTGATATTATATCCAAGATCCCCTAAAATTGGTGAATTCAAATTCGACCTAGAGAAATTGGGGAACCCAAATATTCCATAGGAAAATGATTCCTCAAAATACCAAGATAGTTCTCAATATTCCTACTCCTTATTTCTGGGAAATTACTTGAAATTAAAACATTTCCTTTATATTTATTGATAAGATGCCTTCTCCACTAGCTATATTCTTACAGGACCTTATTGAGGTTGCAGATATACCTGATTCTCCCATTAAAAAATTGATAATATCATTAGAAAATAGTAAATGGGAGATACCAATAATATTAGGTTTACATCTATAAGTTATAAAGGATCCATCATAAATAATACTCATGATTTATCTATTAAGAATATCCTAGTCCTGAATGAAGATTCTTGTAGATAATATATCCCCCTGTATTAGACCTCATACCTCTTTAAAAATCCACATTTTTTCCTATAAGAGTGATAGAAAACCATTTCTAAAAGTAACATCTATAAATAAGATTGATCACCCACTCATAAAATCCCATACTTGAAATCCCCTTGATAATAAATCTCTATTCCATCCTATCATAATATTTTTATAAATCAACTTTAATTGAAATACTAGAGCCAATTATTTTGATTTTAGAGTCTCTAATCATCTCTTTTGCCTAACCAATTGTAGCTTGAATAGATCAAACTTGAATAAAGCCATGTTGTTCCTTTAAGACCAATTTGTGTAGATGGGTCATTTTCCTTCTATTAATAATACTATCCATCACCTTGTAAGATAATCTTCATATAATTATTGGTCTAAATTGACTGATATAGGAAAGATCCTTAACCTTTAGAATAAGGACCATAGTTGTAGCATAGGCCACCCTTGTAACCCCCCCCCCCCCTAAATAAGTCTTGGATGATTCCCACCAACTTCATTTCTATTATTCTATAATAATTCAAATAGAAATATCTAGTGAAACCATATGGTCCTAGATAAATCTTAGGATTGAGATAATTAACCACCTCCCATATTTCTTTATCATCTAGACAGTTTCTAATAGAATAGTGCATCAACTCAGACACCACCCATGGAATATTATCAAGTAAAATAGTAGGATCCATCAGGTAACCATCCTTCATGGAGGGATTAACATCACCAATAAGATATTTGAAATGGTATTTGACCATACCTATCACCACATTCATATCATTTTTGAAATATCCATCTCTCATCCGATGGTAAGGATAAAATGATCACATTTTCTCTTTAATACATGCATTGAAAAAACTAGTGTTATGATCACCCTTCTTGATCCATTAATCTCTAGAGTGTTCATGATCCACCATTTAATCCTCAAGAATTAAATCTGAGAACCTTTGCTTCTTTCTAATGAGATCACTCAAAACATCATCATTCTATACATCCTCTAATCTTGTATCAGCATTATCAATATTCATTTTCATGGTCCCCAGTCCCACAGATGATGATTTCTAGTTCGTACTCCAAATAATAAGCTTTGGTTTCAGTCATCTATGTTAATTGTGAAATCGAACCCATGATGTTTCCTATATGATATTAATCCATGACATGCTAACCATATTTCTGAAAGTGTAGTCAGAGGTCCATCGACCAGAGAAATAGAATCTTTTGTGTTCGATCTACTGGAATCAAGAGAGAATAGAATAGGACAGTGGTCAGATAAAGATATAACTAGATTACAAAAATTTACATCCAGAAAAGAAGAAACAACCTATATATTATCTATACACTATTCCATCATACACTATGTTCACTTTCTCCCTTCCTGGTTATTACAACTCATATATTTATCACCCGAATACCCCAAATTCATAATCTCATTGCTTTTATCTAATGAAGAAAATTCATTTCTTCTCTTCCATGAACTAGGACCACCACCTTTCTTCTCTCTTGGAAATTTAATTACATTAAAATCTCCCCCAACAAACCAAGAATAATTCCTTGGATTAAACGCACCTAGATCTAGCCATATGGATTCTCTGACCACTTCATCTCATTTGGAATACATAGAGGAGAAAAATAATGGATTACCAAATCTAATCCTCAAGTAAATGTGTTGATTCAAGACCAAAATATTATCCACCATATTTGAATCATCCTAGAAGATCCACACATGCATTTTTATTGGAGAACCACATATGAAACTAGGTAGGCCAATATTTTTTTGAATCCTTGGATCCTAAATGGTTATTACTTTGGTTCTAGAATATAGATATAAAAAACTTTAGAATGAATACTTTCATAAAAAATGAGGTTGTTTTAACCCAAGATTTGATACCATGGGTATTATAGACAAGGATAGGGATCATTTAAAGCAGGGTTGCTTAGTTTTGGTCGTAGGTACTATAAGGCTCATTGACGCCACTGATAAAGAGAACCTTGATTCCTACTTGGAATGGGACCTTGTACACACCCCACCAATATGAGAGTCACAACAAGTATCTTTCTTAAATAAAACTATATAATCATGAGTTTCCTATGTATAATATGGAAGAACCACAAATCCATTAAATCTAGAGGAAAATTTAGGGGGAGACCGAACCTCATCCACTAATAGTTGGGAATGATTCAAATCACTATCTAGACTCGAAGATAAAAGAGATGGAATTTCCAACCCATGAAATAATGTATTGTACCTATTCTATGTTGATACTAAGAAGCAAGAAGAAGGACCAGGGTTCTAGAGATAAGGAGAACATGTAGAGAATTATGATGAATAATATATTTCCTCTTGGGTGACAACTTTTCAAGGAAGTAGAGCTTAGACGGAAATCTGATATTCAGTAAAGCTAAGGTAAACCTTAGAAGACACAGAACAAGAGTCATGTAAGGATAAAACAAAGCACCATCTACCTGCTAATTTCAAACTGGAGAGAGAGAGGAGGCTACTAGAGATAGACATAAGGAGTCACCATCATCTATAGCAGTCAAACTGGATGGTTGATGGGACGAATGAGGCTCTACTTTGACTTGTGATAAAGATACACCACTGGATGAAGGGATCGACTAACGGAATGATGTGTGATATAATGATTACTTTATAAACTCTCACAAAGTGTAACCATGAATAATAAATGAGGTAAAATATTGGGGCTCTGAAGTATAAAATAGAGGTTTTATCTCTTCAAATGAATCTTCAAATTGTAGAAGCAGTTGTGCCAAAGGTTGGGAGGAAAGATCCATGGAGATGTATATTTGAGCCATATAGGAATCTTGGGGATGAATTTATTCTTCATACATACACAAAATATTTACAAGTAGGTTCTCTATCCTTATTATAAATTCAATATTTTAAAAGGGAAGAGGTAATCCTAGAAGCTTAATCCAAACTGCTACAAAAGGAGGCTCATGACCATGATGAACGTCCATGTACCAATAGTAGAGCTGTAAACTACACCAGATAATCGAGCAAGGGCTTCGAGACCAAGCCTTGATAAAGTCCTCATAGGAATACAGAATAATGCAAAATGATTTCTTGTTCATCTCCAAAACATAGGTCATACAATATAAACCCCAGGAACAAATGAAGTTTTGGAATAACCCCATAAGGGGACTTTACACTCTAAATTGGGCTATTATGGTCCATTTGAGCAGTGAAGAAGCATCCTTAAAATTTGAGGTTGGGAAGTTCAGCACAGAAGTTTCTCCCACTGATCTAGGGTAGGAGGATCCCAGAGAAACTTTTGGAATGTGAGGAAGGATAAATGACTGATATAAAGGGGTTTTGAGTGAGGAATACTTTAGAGACTTCCTAGAAGGAAAATTCAATCCCAAAAAATGAGACCCATCTACCTGAGGGAAAGATGTCACAATGCCAGAAGCACTCGAAGATAGGGGATGAGGTCGTTCCAATGATGTTGGGACCTCTGGGAAGGATGGATCTACCGTAATGTTATGAAAATTTTGTAACTGTGTAGGTGCATGAAGTGAATTATTATTGATCATATTAAGATCTCATTGCATTAAGTGTACTCCCCTATTTAATCTGGAGCATGATTTGGCCCACAGTTGGACAAAGCATTCACCAATCATGTGTTGTCATCCCTCCAAGAGTAGTCTAGGTTATAGATTCTCCTAGGAGTCTATATTGTTTCAAAATCCATGTGGTGGTCATGTGGGATGGATATTTCCAATACCAAATGATTTTAGGCTCCCCCATTTCATGGTTCCTCAACTGTGAACCTGCCTTCGAGGCCTGCATGGTTATGGAACATGATTATTACTAATCGTGCATCGACTATGAAATATGTACTGGATAGCCCTTATTTCCCCCTTTTCATGCCCCAAATATCTAAAACACCCTTGAGACTCTTCAAACACATTATAACCATTTCATTTACAAAAAAAGGATTTCAACAAAAACATAAACAAGAACATACCTTAAAATAATCTCAAGATCTTACAACCTCCCCACATTATAACAGTTCATACCCAAACCACATTCCCAAACATTACTGAGTCTCCAAGGTAAAATGATCAGGCCACTGGGCCATCATATCAACCTTCTGATCCTAATTTCCTTCATAAAATATTCCATGATACCACAACACTTGGACTAATGGAACAACCTTACCTCATAATACTTTCTCACTATGATCTACAATACAAAATAGATGCTCCTAAAAGAATTATCCATTCTCAAGCTAAACATCATCCACATAGATCCCATGATAAGGGTCGGGGTGATACTTATAAAGATGTGACACATGAAAAACATCGTGTATTCCATTATACAGCTATGTATGATCCAATTGGTATGCCACTGGTCTGATCCTCTCTAGAATCTCAAATGGACCCCCATACCTAGGTGCCAACTTACCCTGTTTCTGAATATGATGGTTTCCCGATATCATAAACATCTTAAAGAACACACAATCACCACTAAAAACTCAAGTGGTCAACGTTTTCAATCAGCATATGACTTCTTCCGACTCTGATCTGTAGCCATATATTTCTGAATAAACTAAAACTACTCTAACATCTTCTTCATGAGACTTCATCCAAACAACTCTAACTATCTTGCTTCGATCCATCAAACAGTGATCTATATATCCTACCATAGAGAACCTCATATAGTTTCATCTAAATAGTCTCCCAGAAATTATTTTTGAATTTTAACTCAATAAGTTCCAATTTATTTTCCCAGGTTCCCCCAAAATTAAGTATGCATGCTCTTAGCATGTCCTATGGAACTTGGATTATATGTTATGATTACCTATCTGTATATGGTTGGAAATTCATACTTATAATAACTTTCGTACCAAAAATCTTCTATAATCATTTCTAGAAGCGTGATGTAAAACAAGGATCATGATTTGAAATGATTCTTTAGAGAACCTCATGCAACCATACTATCTCTTTAACATATAAGTCACCCAACTAGTCCACAGTAAATGTCTCTCAAATCAGTAATAAGTGTGCTACCTTTATCAATCAATCAACAATTACCCATATCACATCATTCTTCCATGTCTTCCTCTAAATACCGACCAAAAATTCCATAGATACAACATCCGACTTCTATTCTGGGGTTTTCAATGGATATAGAGTACCACCTATCCATTTATTCTTGGCCTTTACATGCTAACAGGTGTAGCACCACTTCATGAAACATGCAACCTATTTCTTTATATCTGGACACAAATACTATCAACAAATATCATGATACATTTTGGTTAAACTAGGACACACCACCCACTTCAATTTATGCAACTCGCACATTTTATCTTCTCATATACATGTATGCATAACAACACAACCACAAAAATAAACAATCTCAACATCACCAAAAGTATAGTCGGAAGGTGAATCCCCACCATCATAGTTTTCCCTCAAGTCCAAAAACATTAGATCCTCATACTGAATCTCCTTGACCCATACTAGAAGTGTAAAATCAATTGAAAAGGATTTTAGGGTCATCTTCCCTTATCCCTCCTGGACCTCTAATTCATCTCAGTGGAAAATCTATCATATTCCACTCAGAAGTAGACTCTTGAACTTCCTAGGTCTATGTATTTTGTCTTAAAGCGTCAACAACATTTTTTAATTTTCCTGACATATAGGCTAACTCAAAATTGAATTATTGAATACACTCAACCCATATTTTCTATTAGAGGTTAAAATCCCATCGGAAAATTATGTACTTAATAAATTTTGATTGGTAAACATAATAAAAATTTTTCCAAACTAGTAAGGTCTCTAACACTTTAAAGAATAAACCACCATGGAAAACTTGAGGTCATGCATATAGTAATTTTGTTCATGTGGCCTTAAATTTCGGGACCCATAAGCCAGAATTCGTTCTACTTACATCAACAATGCTCTAATTATAACCCTAGACATATCACAAAATAAGGTGTACTCCATACCCATCTTAGGTAGGATCAAAATAAGCATGGTATTCAAATGATTATTCAGCTCTTATAAGGAATTCTCAAATACTCTAGACCATTCAAACATGGCACCCTTATTAGTCAATCCTGAAAGTGGTGCTTCCAAGAAACATAAGTCCTTGATGAAAATCTATTAATAGCCTTATAAACCTAGAAATAATCTGATTTCAAAAACATTCTTGGGATAATCCCAAGTCAAAAATTCTTTAAATTTTTTTATGTCTACTTACACACCATCCTTGTAGATGATGTGACCTAAGAAATGTACCCTATCGATCCAGAAACTATATTTGGATAGCTTCGCATATATTTGATGCTCTATAAGTGTAATCAAGATGATATTAAGATGTTTGGTATGATATTCATGTGTCTAGGAGTACACCAAGATGTATTCTATGAAAACTACCACAGACTAATCCAAGAATGGGTGAAAAAATTTATTTAATAGATTCCATAAACATTGCTATAGAATTCATCAACCCAAATGGCATCAATATTAACTTATAGATTCCATACCTACTCTTGAAAGAAGTATACAGAATATCATAAGGTCTCTCCCTCAACTGATTATATCTTGACCTCAATTAAATCTTAGAGAACACAAAAGAACCCCTAATTTGGTCAAAAATATCATCAATATATGGAATATGGTAATGGTTATTAATTTTCATCTTGTTTAACTTCTCGTAATAAACTCACAAGTGCAAAAATCCATCAGCTTTCTTGAAAATCAAGACTAGTGAATCCCAAGCTAATGTACTTGAGAGGATAAATCCCTTATCCTATAACTCTTTTAGCTGAGTCTTGAGCTCTTGAATCTCTACAAGTGCTATCCTATAAGGTATAATGGATAATTCCTTAGCTCCAGGTACTAACTCAATCATGAACTAAACATCTCTCTTGTTTAGAAATCCCGAGAAATCCATAGGAAACATATCCTGAAACCAATCCACTGTATGAGGAAATAAATTATTATCTACTTCTCCATCTTTAAGCATAAGGCATGCCACATTGGATATTATCTCACCTAACTTTTGATGAATTATCCTTGGATGGATCATATGGATATCATATTCTCCATGCTGTACATAAGTGTAACCATCAAGGGATGTGAATGTTTTACTTTAATGGTAACAATCAATATGGGATCAATGAAAAACTAACCATTCCATAAAAAATATCATTTCAAAAAAGACATATCAAGCTTAAATAAGTCTTAAGGGAAGTGGTACCCACTAACATTGAGAGCACACACCTTAAATTTTCAGATATTTTCTACTCGTACTTCCTACGGTGTGTCAATCAACATAACACAACACGCATGTATCACTGCTAACCCAAAAAAATTACAAATCAAGAATATATAAAATAATGTGAGGCCTGTATATCAAATAAATCACTATTAAGTATGAAATCTACAAGAATAATAACTTGAATAGTCGATAGCCTAGCCTCTCCATCACCAGGTGCAGGCTAAACTGCATGAATCTGACCTTCCCCACAACCTTAGGCTCCAACCTGAGTTCCTAGTGTTGCACTACCCTACTGATATGGATTCTATATTCCAAAAGTACCATGTCCCTCACCCCAATTGGTTTGGCCAGTGGAACTCCAACTAACCCACTGAAATGGAGTATTTTACCCCCCATCGGTGTTATGTGATTGCCTAAATCCCCCACCACCTCCCATATTCAATGGGTTCTTACAGAACCTTTATATATGACACATTATTCCACATTCTCAAAATTAAAATGGTGTTCATGGACATGGACCTCGCATGTAGACTATTCTTCCACACTGATAGTAGACGATAGAACTATCTCCCTAGGAAATATTTTATCTTCCCTGATTACTCTTTTTTCCACTACTCTGGCGGAAACTCTAACAACAGAGCTTCTTACAATTGGATGATATATCACAATATCACCTAACTAAAATGATTTATCCACCAACCAATGCTTCATTTAAGTTCCCTTCATAAATGAGATCTTGATCCACCACCTCATCAAACCTCTTCAAGAGGAATATATTTTCCTAGGAATTGATCTCACATCTAATCCCATCATGAAAATACCTAGCCATAATGACCTCATATCCTTCCAATATTGGAGAAAAGTTATGTAAATTTTTTAATATTTATCATAGTCCATCACCATCATACTTTCCTATGCCAAGTGCACAAACTATTCATCCTTTCTCTGCCTCAAGTTCTCAAACTGAAAGTGCTCTGGGAACTTCTCTTAGAAGTCCTTCCGTTTCATGCTCTCCATCTTCTCATCTCAGGACTATATATCCCATTAATTCTTTACTGGTATTCACAACATATAAGTCACTATCTTAAATATCTTTTCTGGTGGGGTATCCAAGTGATCTATAATCTTTTGGATATACTCAATCCAAAACTTAATTACATTAGGTCCACCCTCTTCAGCAAACATTAGAGGGTGTTTTAACTGGAACTCTCTTGTAAAATAGAACATAATCATAAAATCCATACCTAGGTATCAATACACAAACTACATGAAATGGGTGAATTTATCTTGGAATTAATATTCCCCCATGTTACCTAGAATCAATGGGGGTTCTTTCCCCTCTTCTAGAGGAGAATTATTGGTGATTTCTTCTTATCACCTAATCGGTAGACGTCATCGTGATGGAATTTCTCTAAAATTCCAAAAACAAATCTCAAGAACCTGACGTAGGATTTTCTTAATTGAACCAAAGATAGATTCCATCCAGTAAAAACATTTCACCCTAAAAAAACTATCCTAACAAACATAACCACTAACCCATCACCATTATCAACCACTTCTAACCTAGGATATTTATAAAAAGGCGTAAACCAACTCCCAAATTTTCACTTTATATTATAAACAATTTTAAAAATCCTAAAACCATATTTTAATTCTTTATAAAATGATAATATTTATTTATTTGACACATTTTTTATTTAATATTACAATAGAATTCAGTTGCGTTTTCAATTTCCATACCCAACCATAAGCAATTTTTCTTATGGTTTTCTAGTATGATGCATGCCACATGTATCCTAAGTACCAAAAATATTTCATGAATATAAAAAACTCATGCCATGATAGGACACAAATGAAATCTAAAAAACTAATAACATCACATGATAAGTGCATCACCCTTGGTGAAATAATATCCAATTCTTACAGAAAACATCAAGAACATAAATCCCGCCCTGGGCACTCAGGTTTTTACCTATACATGGGTTATATACTCCCATAAAATAGTTCATTTACAAGTATCAAAACCTATTAATATCTTGTCTAAATTTACCAAATAAGATAAACAACAAAAAAACAATCTCATTTGATATCACTTTGTAACATCCCGACCTGGGTGCCACTATTCAGTGCCCTAATTCAGTTAACTACATGACATCAAGCACACCTCCCTAGATTCCAGAGGCTATCAAATAGTAATGAGATTATGATAGATTACATGGAGAAACTATACCCTCTTTATCAGATTAATTCAAAGTATATAAAATAATAACTAAGAGAAATAACACAAAATATAACCATGCATTTCCAAAATGATTCCCAAAACTGGGTCTATGACCATAACCAAAATGTAACTATTCCATGTCATGTCATACAGTTCCAACTATAAAGTAAAACCCAAAATAAATACATGTCAAGGAATCTACAAAATTGATCCTAACACTAGGTTTTTTCCCCTCATCTATAGACATCCCAAATTCCCAAATCAACCCTCAATCATAGGGCATTTTCCCTTCTCTCATCCTACAACCACGAAGTCTTCTCAGGTACCCAATGTCGTCCTGAGTAGGGTTGGATTACAACTAAATAGGCCACCACTATTGATTTCTAAAAAATATTAAGTTTAATATAGTTTATGAATAATTACATATAATAATGAAAAAAAATAGGTCACATCATTTTACATTTATTCGATCAATTACTATCATTCTGAGTTTCATGTTTTAACCATATTTCATCAAAACTAATTCATCCCTTGCTTATCATCTAAACCATGTTTCAATGGGTCACAGGTCATAAAACATATATCCTTTTTCCATGAATACAATTTGGATTTAGAACACCATGTTCGACCATCTCAACCATGAAATGGAATTCCATGTCAATACCTTTGGGTTCAAGAGCATCGGTCCTTTCCTCAAAAAACAACTATGAATAAGGGGGCTTAGAAAAATAGTATATCCCACCCATGGGAGTGGAACATCAATCCAAAATCCCACAAATAATTTTTTTCATTCATAGAGGTTCATCATCATTAAAAATTTTATTACAAAAAACTAAAATGGTGCACCATTTACATTCAAAATAATTTCCATGATTCTTTACTATCATCATGTTATAAATTCCCAATACAAGCCCATTTTTCTATTTCAACACATTAAAACCATTTACCACACATTCCTATCCATTTAACCATGATTCTATGACCCATTAACCAATTATCACATTCATACATTTATATACCATCACTCATTTAACTCTTCAAGATAAGACCAACACCTCGTCATGCTATTTTATTGGGTTAATCACATTTAAAATTAGTTTAAAATCATAAACCCCTAAATTTATCATTTAACATACCAACCATAGTTTTTCAAGGGAGTGTACCACCCCATGGGTGTCCATAAGAAAAATTTATTCATCCTCATCAAATCCCACAGGGATCTTGAGGGATCCAAAACAACATTTAGATACCCAATTAATAATTTCCTACTAAGGGAAACAAAACACATCATAATAGAATAAATATCCAAACTACATACACATAAACTACATTAATAATATAAAATTTAACTTGTAGACCACCTACCTTAAGTTTTTAAATAGATTCTATCTAAATATTATCCCTTGATTCGAACTCAAACACCCTTCAAAGTCCAAACATATAATCTACTGGAAAAAACAAATTTTTAGGGAATTATAAGGAGAAATATGACTACACAATGAATTTTCTATAATATATAAGTAAGTGGAGTGTTAGAATCACCTAGATATTCAATTAACACCTAACCTCACTCTAAAAATCCAAGAACCAAAGGACAAATGTCCTTGGGAAGCTTTAGAGGAAGAAGATTGTAACCCTTGCAGCAATAGGATGAAATGGGAGGAAAATAGTGTGATATTTCATAATTACTAAGGGGTGAAATTGGAAATTCCCCCTATTTAATTATTTTAATGGTTTGGATTCAATGTTGGACAAAATGTTTTCCAATTATGTGCCACCCTCTATCTAAGAGGATCATGGGCCATACGGTCTCCTGGGATCCCATACAGTTTGACAATATGTGTAGTGGATGTGAGGTATTTTTCTATCCAAGCCCACATAGTTTCAATCTCCCCCCATGAATGGTTCCAAAATATTTTACCTTCCTCTCATTCTTGCAAAGTTATGTCACATATTTATTACTAATAGTGCTAAAACCAATCAACATGAATTGGATGGCCCTTCTTTCCCCCATTTTGTGCCCTGAACCCCCAAGACTACCCTGAGACTCCTCATACATCCAAGAACCATTTAATTTAGAAAAAAAATGGATTTTAAATAAACATTAAACAATAAAATACCTTATAATAATCTTTGGATCTTACATATTTATTTTTTGACATTATGAATAGTAACATTAGTAATTTTTGTTACCATGGTAAGGATAAATCAGGTAATTGTGGGTTATAAATAATATGATAAAGACACTAAAATGACTCTAGCACACACTTTAAATTTATATTATGATCCCATTTCAACCATAATCATCCAAAATTCAGTTATATGACCTTTTATTTCCATTTTTATGTGATTATAACATTTATAATATTTTATGTAAAGAAAAGTAAAAAATACCACACTATTTTTTTAATAACTATAATATTTTGACATGGTGATAAATAGGGGATATATTAAGTTATTTTTATTATTTTAAAATATAAATTATTTATCTTTATCATGGTAATTCTTTTTTAATTTTTAGATAAGACAAATTTCTTTAAGTTATTATGCAATTTTGACATAGTAATTATTCAATTAATGGAAAAATAAAATAAATGATATTAGAAATAATAAAAGTATTAAAATTTCATAAAATTAATGTGAACCAAAAAATTAAAGAGAAATTTAAAATTTTAGGGGTGTATTAAAATATTTTATTCAAGTTTAATTCGTATTCTTAATGATATAAAAGTGAAAGTAAATGAAAAGTTCTAAAATTGACATTATTTATATTTTATGAAAATAATATTTTATTAAATGATCTAAAATTATGAAAAATTATATCATTGGTAAAGTGATTATTATATGGTTGATACTATATAAAATTATCAATTTACGGTATTTTTATCCATTTATAGTAACTATCAAGACCCTTAGAGTGTAAAAATCCTTGTTGTCAAGGTAGGTGTGGAAAGGATTAATGGACAGTTAAAAAAATATAAAGGTAAAATTATTATCCCAACAAGTCCAAATTGTATTGTATGATATTTTTTAAACTCATATTCATAATATATTTTAATATTTTTCAATTTTAATCTATTTTTAAATCAAAATTAATTTATATTAATTTAGTATTTTTTGAAATTCTAAAAGTGCCCCTCCCCTCTATTATAAAAGGGAACCACTTATTATTATTTCTTAACACTTAAAAACAACTTTTTCAAGGCCAATATCTACACAAATACATTAATAAAATACCTCCTTATATTATAGAGTTTTATTTTAAGCATAATACCAATATTATAGGTCTTAAGTTGTTAAGAAAAGAAGATTTTCCAAGGAAGAGGTGTTGTTTTTGATCGCATGTTTTAGTTTAATTTAATTTTCCACATCATTAAAATATTATTAAACCATGGAAAAATAATAAAACCAGTATACTAAATATACTAATATGTTATTTTTTTAATTTCATAACCTATATACATCTTCAACATCCATCAAATGGGAAAATAATTCATTGTTCATGTGTACTGTAGACGATCACCTCACAGACCAATGTAATTAGTTTTCCATCCCAACCTATAACAGCTAGATATAATGATTGAAATGATTTTCATATTTGATAGTAATGAAATATTTATCATTATTAACTTATAATATACCATTTTATTTCTAACCTTTCTATTCACTAAATAGTGATAACATCGTTTGTGTGTTCGAATTGACAATCACCCCCATGAAGTGATGTGATTCGTTTTTCATCACCACGCCACATGGATGAAATATATATAATTATATTTAAAGTAATTATATGGTATTTATGATATTAATATAATTATATAAATATAAAATAATATTTACTATCTTTCTATAATAATCGTTGAAAAATGAAAACATTACTCATGCGTACATACGGTCTGCCATCTATATGATGATGACATAGTTAATTTTTCAACCTCATAGTTCATGATTAGTTTTAAAAGTGTAATTTATGTATTAAAATTATAATATTTCATTATTATTATTCTATATATGATATAATATTGACCTCATTGACTAATATCAACCTAAAAATGTCATTTTGGACCCATGAACTGAGTATCATTGAAACTTATGATGTGAACTTAAATGATTATGTAAATGTATATAAAATGGTATTAAAAAAAGTAATAAAGAAATTTAAAATTGTTATTAATAATTTAAATAATTAATATATTTCTATTATTCATAAGTATAAATAACATACATAACAAGTCTGATACAATTTAAGGGACCATCTTTTAAAAATATCCTTTTAATGTTTCAATTTAAACTCATTTTCTTCCATGTCCATGTTTTAAAAATTATTTTATTATTGAATTTATATAGTCATAAAACAATTATAATGAAAATTTTAGGAATGTTTAAACTTCTTTCAAAGGTTTTCATAAAGGAATATTTTTATGGAATGTTTTAAATTTCTATACAAAAAGACAAAAAAAATGTTATATTTTAACATATATGGCGACAAAAACGTTTCCCACCACTATAACTATTATTTGATGTTTTTATTCCTTTATAATAATCCTTTTCAAAGTAAAACCTTCTTTCCATTTATTCTCAGAATTTTAGTATTGAAAATTAGTTATTAAAAAATAGATATGTTAATATCTGAAAATTATTTCCTATAGGTGCAAAGAATTTTTTTTAATGCAAGATTTTATGTGTTATGATTATTATATGGTTCATGGGAATTGTTTATGATGATAGATAGTTCCTTTATAAATAAATTGTGGGTGGTTTAATTATAAACCAATTATGTTTAGTTATATTATTAACCAAGGATGTGGTTTTCCATGATAAACCAATGTCGGGTGAGACCATTATAGCTCTCCAATGAATAGGGTAAAGTGATGGAGTTAACTAATTAGGTTTCTCCTAAGAAATTTTGAGAATATACTATGATGGTTATTCCAAGTATTACCATGTTGTTTATTTCAAGTGTAGATATAATGGTTACTCCATAAGTTAATGTTATATGAAAATAATTACTTAAGTTACCTATATGATTTATCTATGATTGTTATGGGTTTTTAAGGAAATATTATTATTTCACAAGGTAAAGGAAAGTATATTCTACTCTGTAGGTTTGAAATGTATAACTATGTGAAACTTTTATTATGATTTTTTCAAGATTTAAAATAAAATTTCTTGAGTTTTATTTTGCCTTTAAGATTTTGTATTAAATGGTTTATGAAAATATTTGTGTAGAGAAGTGGATTTATTGGATAAGAAAATGTTTATTTTGGACCCAGTATTTTTTTAAATGAAAGTTTTTATAAGTAACCATGTACTATAAATTTATTTATTTATTTTTATATCCCTTACTATGGTTTTTTTCTAACATTACATTTAAATAAAATTCACAGGATGGGTAGGGACAAGTATGAGGCCATAATAAAAATGGTTAACAAATGTCATTAAAATAAAACATTTTTATTTTAAAAAGTTTTTTTATAGGGAAAATGGGTACTGAATAGATGTGTCCACTTTGTAATATATTAGTTTTTTATGTAATATTTATGACATAAATCTCTAAAAATATAAACCCAAAAGATATTTGAGAATGTAAGAAAGTGAATTCTAATGTTTAAGGTCACTTCTTTATGTAAGTTTTCTTGGTAAACATTATTGTATGTCTTGAGTCATATAATTAACTAATACTAAATGTGTTGTGACTAAAACCTTAAATGAATAAGAAGTATGTTTCTATCATATATTTTCCCACAAAATTATATTTTTCAAAGATAGTAATATTTAGGCTTTTATTATTATATAATTTTGTGGCACCATTCTTTTTTATCTTAATTTATATGACATGATCTTTATTTCTCATTTTTTGTGATGTCCATCTAATATCATGGAAATAAAAACCAATACAATTTGATATATTCTTGGTAATTTTTTCATCCATTGGATAATTGGATCTATTATTTTTTTTTTACATCATTGGATTCACATATGGTGTTGGATGACATACATTATCTTCTTCAAAGAATTAATGACCAACATCATCCTAAAAAATAAAAATCGATTTTATGTTTTCATTTTTATTGGTTATTTATTAAACTGGTGTATACGAATATATTTCATATTCATCATCACATTCCTCTACATTTTTTATGAAAAATTTATGGGTATATTTTAATCTCTTCTACAATATAAATAGGTACCATCAGAAGCATCCCTAGAAAATTTAGCTCTTCTTAACGATCATTTTGGATTTTTTGCCCTTTAGTACCAGTTTTTTATTAAAAAAATCATTTTTTAAATTTACTATAATTTTATAATAAAAAAACCTAATTATAGGTTCATTAATTTATATTATTATTTTATAACTAGTTATCTATTGATTTCTATGAATATTCTGATTTAGATCCATACCCTAATCAATATTCAACTTCAAAGTGGGTGGATGTGGTCTAACATCAAAAATTAGTGATTTCTATTTATGATCAATATATATGTAATAATTTTCATTAATATATGAACTTTTATTCTATTTATGTTCATTATCCTATTTTACTAAACCCTCATTCTCTAATATTCTTTTTTATGTCACCCATGTGTTCTGATTTATCGATGTTATACTGGAAGTCAAATGTCACTCTTGATCTTTTACTCAGCATCCTAGACCAATAACATCCTACTTGAGATAATTTATTTTTTTATCTTGATAAATTAATTTCTTAGTAAGTAAATAAATAAAATTAAACTTTCCATAAAATTTGAGATTTTACTCAATAAACATCTTTCAGTTTCAGGGCTTTGCAAACTTGATCTTTTTAAATTAAACCTTAATCTCAAAATTCTCTTCCATGTAATTATATATATAGAGATTGGAATCATTATTCACTAAGTTTTATTGATTTTTATTAGCTTTAAAAATATCTATATCATCAATAGTGTCCACTAATTAATCCTAGATATTTAAACTCCCTTAAACTTCTCTATCATCATCGTTGCTCTCTTCCTTTGTCTAGGAATTTACCACAATAGCCACCATGAAATTTTTCAAGAGTTATTTACACTATTGAATTTATTTTACCTAAAATATTTCATAAATATTATTATAATTTTACGTAAGTTTATTTTTATTTTAAAATTACGCATAGTGATTCTCCTCCCTTTCACATTGGATAAAAACATCTACATGGGAATTTAGTCATCCTTATCATCATCTTGAATGTTTTTGGGACACATCACCACAAGGTTCCCAACCATTAAATACTAGAAGTGTGGAATTGGATTCCTCTATTTAAACTTTATTTTTACCCTTTACATAATTGATAAAAATTAAATTACTTAACGCACCTCTTCTTCTTCCTAGAAATCCTCTATTTTGAGCTTCTTCATGGCCATGAATTATACCTCCATAAACATCCCCATTTATAAGGCCTAATTATCATCATTATTTATTTCATAAACAAACCAAAGTAAATGGTTGAATATCCGATGAAAACTTATTTATACCATTCTCCTTGAGTAAAAATTCTTTTATTTTGAACTATGATGGTACTCTTATTTTTATGAACTTAATGGTCATTTCCCCACTAAGGGTTTATTTGAGATCACTCATGTACTCCATAATAACTTTCAATTGATCAAACAATGAACAAAAAGATTCATTTTAGGGAATCCTCAAGTCGTTAATCTTGGTACATATATCCTTCAATTTAGCATCTCACACATTTGAATCACCATTATTGATATTTATCATCATTTCCCAAATGGAATGCCCATATTGAATTGACATCCCTATAGTGTATATATGGTAGTAAAATGTTACCCAAAATAAATTATTCCATTGGATTTAATAATAAATTTTATCCATCCTAATTATGATAAATCTCAACTATATTTACTGACTAAAATATCATGAATAAGATCTATTAAAACATCTATATCTAATGGTCAAAAGTAGAGTTTCATCTAATTCTTTAATAGTTGAAATTTATTTCCATAAAAGATAAATATTATTTTTTGAATGATTAGATATCTTCCAACAAATGAGAATTTAAAAAAAAAATTAACTAATTTATTATAAACCCATTATTGTACCTAATAGGTTAAATACCCTAGGAGTGTGGTTTAATCAGGTTATAAAAGAATAAAATGATTACCCTACAAATATTTTTTTTGTTAAAAAAACTCTATTATCACTTCTTATTATAAAAATATATAAACTAAAATTAAATAATTAATGAGACCCAATAATTTTATTTGGTTAAACTTAGTATTTCTATTACATGGTTAATATAAGGGCAATATTCCAATGTACTAGAATCCAAAAAAGTACATTGTTGTTTCAAGTTTAGTACTCAACTCGTTGTCCCACTTGGTCAACAACCATTCACTCATGTGAAAATATTTCTCAATAAAATGTATTAAACACATTTATCCTTGATAAAATCATATCATTAGTTATAATCATATAATATTTGGAATAATAATTTGTGAGTGTTTCATGAATTGATATTTCTCGTGAGAGAGGAAATCCACTATACTACACAATGTTTTCTTTGCTAAAACACCATTCATGAACTGTTCCTATTCATGAACTAATTACCTTAATGAATATTGTGTACCACATACTATTTTTTTTAAACCACTAAATATTATGATATAATTATTTTTAAATAAATTAAATTTCATTAATAGCTTCCATTACACGCAACACAGAGTTCAAACAAACCACGATCTACTATTAAAACATTATTTAAAATGAATATCATAACCAAGACATTAAATTTAAGGGTATGATTATAGCAAAATAAATTATTAAAACTTTATGATTTATACATGTATAAAATTTATTAATTACTTATCAACTAATTACAATTGAAAATAAAAATCATTTGAATTTAAAGAGGGTTTTATGAAAAATTGTTTTATGCACGTAATGTGTTTTTATGATAATAAATTAAATTGATAGCTATGGGGGAATGATTTTAATAAAATTAAAATATTATATATTCAATAAAAAAATTAACATTGATGTAATATTTTTTCTAAACATAGGATAAGAATATATTCACTTTTATTCTTAAAAACTATATTTATCTAAAAAAAATAGTTTTTGAAAAGTTTTACACAAATAATTTTAAAATAAAATTATCAACTTATAGAGACTGAATATAGAAAAATGGTTTTAATATTTGGAATTATGAAGTTTAACTTTTTTAAATATAAACCTTTAGATTTTTTTCATTATGAATAGTATCTATGGTAAAATTTATCACCTCAGTAAAGGATAAATTAGATTATCCTAGCTTAAAACTAAGTCTTAAGGTCACCTTTTTTTCCTATTAATTATTATTCGATTAAGTTAATTTTACCCTTATCACCTTAGTAGCTAAATTAAGTTATTTAAGGGACACTTTTCAATGAAAATGACCTATATAATATTTAATGAAAAAAATGCAAAATGTCACTTTATTAATTTGAAATATATCTTATGTGTTCACATAAAGATAAAAGAATTTTTTAAATGAATAATAATGTTTTTTTTAATAATAATAAAATTATTTTCATGATAGTAATTTATTTATAATTTTTAGTGATTTTAAAATTAACATAAATTCTTAAAAAATATCGACACAATATTTCTTCCATTAATTGAAAAATAAAATAGATGATTTAAAAAATATTAAAATTAATATAATTTGATTAATTTATGGTTTTACATTAAATTTATTGAATAATAAAATAAATTATTTATTTTTTAGAGGATTATATTATAATTCAATATTTTTCATGATTTTTTTAATGTCAAATTAATTTAATAGTGTTAAAAATGACATTAATAATATTCTAGGGAAATAATATTTTATTAAATTATTTAAAATCATAAAAATATTAAACAAGGAAAAGTGGATAATATAAAGTCTAAAATTTATTTTCTTGGCTACTTATATTCCATTTTTTATTTTATGTTGATATTCTTGGCTTCTAAAGTATAAAAAACTTGTTATCGTGGTAATTGTAAAAAATCATTAATGGGGGGTAAAACAATGAGATATGGGTGAAAAAATCACTTAATTTTATCCAATTTTTATTGTATAAGATTATTTATATGATAAATTTTATTATATTCTAATTATATAAATTTGGATCATTTTTAAATTAAAAAATAACTTATATTAATTTAATACTTTATGGAATTACAATAATGACATTCCCCTCACTTATAAATAGAGTACCCTTCCCTCTCTTCATTACACCACATTACACAAAATATATTGACCAATTCCTAAAAATTTATCTTCTCAAATTCTATGTAAAATTTCTATAAGTTTTTCTATTTCAAAAAGACCAGCCATTTATTTCTTAAGAAATGATCTAATAGAGGTCTCTCAAAGAAGAGGTAATCATCTGACCTGACCTCTTCCAATTTATTTCTTATTATAACTCATCTAAATATGTGGTATTTATAATAAAATAATAACATCGGTATTATGTGTATATTTAAATGTTTTTATGATTGTGAAACCACCATTATATCCAAGTTTTCTGTCAAATGGGAAGTGAACGTATGGCTCGTGTGTACATATGGCTTATTTTATCCATGTAGCGATATAATTAATTTTTCATTAGTATATTTTGTGGATATTAATTTTGATTGGTTTAATATTTATATATTATATTCATGGAATAATTATTATTCATGAATTATAATTTCATATATACCATTTTACCTTCCAATCTATTGGAAAATGACAACATCACTCGTGCATACGTGGGGGCTACAACCTCCACAAAGCAATGTGATTAAGTTTTCATTTTCTATTTACATATATGGTAATAAGGATAGATTAAATAAATAAATATGATTTAATAATTATTATACAAACAAATATTAATTTTAAATTTCATTTGTTCCATCAATCAAAAAATGGAAATGGCGTTCGGGCCAATTTGCGGCCAACCGTATCCATGAACAGTGTAATTAAATTTTTCATATCTATATTTTATGGATGATTATAATTATATATATAATTAATATATATGGTCTTTATATAATGATTAAAATTATGTAGATTATTAAACCATTATAAAATTATAAGGACAATAATTACCTAACTAAAACCTACATAAAGTATAAAGCAATTATCACTCGAAACAATGATTTTTAAAAATTAATTATTGATAAAATGATGAAAAAATATTATAATTAAATCATATATGATATGATATATATTATTAATAATATATAATATGTTTATAATATATCTATAAATCTTATATAGTACATTTAAACACATATGAAGAAAGTAGGACCTGAGGTAAGGGTTTATTTCACAATCTCATCATTATTCAGGATTGTTTATGTTGAAGTCGTTACTGGGGATAATATTTTATATATTCATATTAAAACCAATATATTTTTATAATTATCCATTTATTTATAGAAATTATATTTTTTCACTCCATTTTCATATTTTTATGCACTCAAGATACCACAATAATGTTTTTAAGTAAAATTGTCTTTGTTTATCTACTCGATAGGGAATCATTTTCTTCAAGTCCATATTTTCCTTAAAATATCAAAAATAATTTTTTAACAAACTAAAATTATTTATTAAATAAATTTTTACCCATTTATGAGTTTTTATAAGATATTTTAAAAGGAATATTCTTGTTTTTTTCAAATGTGGTACTTTTGGAATTTTTTTAAAAAGTTTGAAAGGAATGTTTTCTTAACTTATATGGCACAGAAAAAATTTCTACACATCATGATAGGTTAATTATTTTAGCTTTCTTTGAATGTTTACAATGTTAATTTGAAATAATTTTTTCCCTTAATATTTGAGAAGTTTATAGATAAGTTATTTCAATGTAAAAGGGTATTTTCCTTAAGAGTTTTTCAATAAACCTTTTAAAGTAACTTCAACTATGTCCACGTCCTTTATTGAATCTTATGATTTACTGAGGATATAATATAATGATTCCATAATCCATATTTATTTTTGTGATTTATGATCTGATTTATTAGGTAAATTATTAACATTCCATATTCTATTTCTTCTAATATGAACATTTGTTGATTTTTAAGTCTTATTGGTTAAGATGTATTGTTTATTAATATAATGAATACATTGGAGTTATTAAGTTATGGGTGGGGTATATAATTACATATCCCCTAGATGAATTAGTAGGTCTCATTATTCAAATTATATTGGGTATTTTTTCAAGGCCTTACCCATTTATGTAAATTTATTTGAATTATGCCTTTCTGATATTTTTAGATGTCTTCGCACAAAGACTAGATGGTACATTTTAGATGTCTAAAATTATGAATTCCATAATCATAAAATAAGTTATTTAAAACCATGTTATTATTTAAATAATTATTATATCCCTTGATACATTTTATGCTCATGTGATTATTTATATAGATTTATTTGATCATCATGTATTCTTTCCATATTATTCATACCTAGTTTATATTTATCTATATGATTTCCCTTACTGAGAATCTTATCTCACCCATTTATTATTTTTACTTTCCCCCAAATGAAAGTAAGTGTATTATGATTAATATTCTATGATACTCTATAGGGAATAATGGTGTTATAAAATATAATATTATGTTATAGTTTATAATTTCAAATGTAATGTGTAATTAAAGTATGTATATAATTGTTAAAGACTGTTAAACTATTCGATCCATTAAGATGTGATTGCTTGTATCTTATAAAAATGTAATAAAGAACCACTGGAACTAGTCTACTAGGGTTAGGGTTTTTACATTTGGGGGTAGAGAAATTTTAGTAGAAACCTTGAGAGCTAGATTTAGGAAATCATAGATTAGTGAACTTAACCCTATGAAGGACTTTCAAAATATTCCCAAATAAACCAATCTTAGGATTTTGAGATTAACTATACATAAATTTTTAATTTATATTAAGTGTTTCAGTAGTTTTGAAATTATATATTATGATTCATAATGTATTGATCTAATCCATTGTATGCCAATGTTCAAAAATAATTCCCAAAAAAGGAATTAAAATTGTATCAATACACATAATACATGTTTGTATTGACCCCCTGGAAAATATAATGAAGTTGAATCAAGAGTTATAGCTGGAGATGAAAAATATTACTATATTATATTATTTGACTCTAGTTATGACCGATAACCATGACCATATAGAGCAGTATACTAATCCACAATGTTATGTAACAATGTTAGCCCAGTTCATGCATCAACAACCTCTATCATTCAATGGTACTAGAAATACATTTATAGTTATAAATTTATCGGTTCCTTAGAGAATATATTTCTTAATTTGGGAAAGAATTAAAGGGAAAAATTTTTCATTGTATTTTATCATCTCTTAGGGGATGTGGATCATTGGTGGTTATTGACTAAAAATAATAAGGATGAGGATAAAATAGTGAGCACAGAATGGAAGGATTTTAAGTAACTTTTCATAGAATAATGTTTTTCTTGTGAATAATGAGCATATATGAATAAAAAATTACTGACTCTAAGACAAAATTATAGGGAACATTTTTCTAAGTATGAAGCTAACTTTATAAGGCTAGAAAGGTATGATTTGAACTATATCCATTATCTTGAGTGTAAGATTAATCAATTATTTGATGGGTTAAATCCAATCCTTTGAATATAAATATTTTCCCAAATGTTCTCATTATATGAAAATATAGTATCATGTACTATCATGACAGAGAAATAATTCATCATGTCATACGGCTTCAAAGTGAATCAATAGTAACAGATTATAGTAATGAAAAAAATATATAATAAGAATAATAGAAAGAGGAATTCTTTATCATGTGGTACTTGTAGTAGAAGACATATTAGTACATGACTAAAAGGAAAAAAAAATTTCATCAAATGTAAAGAAAAAGTTCATCATTCTCATTAACTCAAGGTTAATTAATAATCCATCAATGTACAATGCTTTAACTATAAGGAGATGGGCACTATTCTAACCAGTTCCCAAAACTTCAATAGAACATGCCATAAAAGAAACCAATGGGATAATTCTATGATTATTCAATTACTACATTTGAAGTGTAAGTTCCTAGATATGTGGTGAAAGGTGTACTTATTATCCAATATAGGAATTAAAATGGTTTATTTTATTCTAGTTTCCTAAATATTTTATTTCTAATGTATTTTATAAGGTTATTGAATCATAAAATCAATTATTATAATTTTATTTGGTGGTGAAAACTTCTAATTATATGAGGACCACATCTCAAGTCAATAGCTCAAACTAATAGAATATTGTGGGAATGTGATTTCTATAAATTTTATTATTCTCTATAAAGTTTAATTTGATGTAATTTTTTACATGTAGTGGGTCACTCGGTATAGAGACCATATCAATTGTGGAGTAGGGGAAGTTATATTAGATATTCCTAATCAACCTTCAATCATCTATTGGTGCGATGATGAACCTGAACACCCAATGGAAATTACTTCCATCATATTAGTTTTTTTCTATTATTGAGGGATATTTATCTCAAATGGTTTGGGTAAATTAAATAATGAAAATGTAAATATTGTTAGGGAATATGAGGATTTATTTCATGAGTATTTTCCTATTATTCCTCAATTCATGAATTAGAATTTTCAATAGTACTCATACATGATGCTATGCATATTTCAAATACTATATATAGAATGGACCCGATTAAGTTGCATTCATTGAAGAATAAATTTTAGGAGAATATTGAAAAGGGATTCATTTGTCCAAATGTTTCACCATGGGGTGCACCGGTATTTTTTTTAGAATAAATATTAGTCAATGAATATTTGAATTTACTATCAGGAACTTGACAAGATAAAAATTAAGAACAAGTATCTTATACCCCATATCTATGATCTATTTGATCAGTTATGAGGAGATCTATATTTTTTAGAAATTCATATTCAATTTATATTTCTTAAGCTAAGGATCAAGAAGGATAATATACCCAATATTGCCTTCTATATGAGGTATTGTATTAATTAATTTATAGTAATTCCAATTGGACTTAATAATTGTCCTTCTATCTTGATGGATTTAATGAATAGTCTTTAGAGATTACCTTGATCAGTTCTTGGTAGTATTTAGTTTCAATACTCTAACCCCAGTTTCCTGGATCCAGTGCCTTATATTAATACATTGGTATGTTTACAAGGACGTAAAATCCTAAAGGACCAAATATTTTAGTAGTTTTTGAAAACCAAATACAAATATATGATTTAAAATATAACATGAAATAAAAAAAACATTTCAACTCCATTATAAACTCCCATAAATGCTTATATTATTCATGCAATTCATTCATAATAATATTCATATTTGCATCCTAGGGAAAAATTAAACATAAGAAAGCGTTGGTCTTAGATGCTCATTAAGGTTTCGTAATATGGAGGAAGTTATCATAAACATAAACATTAGGCATGGTGAATAACTAAAAACACATGCCTTTAAAAATAAACTTGAACATAAGATGGAAGGAATGAAAGATGAGAAAATAAAGCCATATAATTGATCATAATAGAATGAACCTTAATCATGGATATTCTACTAGCCAAATATCACATGGTTTCTCAATTACTAATTTCATAAAGAGGTAATGCATAATTGTAGACATCTGAAACATATCTTCAAGGCCTCAGCCCAGAAGTAAAAAAATACCAGGGTAATGCCTCGGCCAAAACCTAATTCTATTTTGTCTCATGAGACCTACCGATGAATCTAGGGGATAAAGAGGGGCCCACCCATCACTTTACATGTATTATTCATTCCTCATATTAATGGGGATAAAAATAAACAACATGAACATATTAAATGTAAATAAATTTTCCTAATTTATAATCATAATCACTAACCAATCTGAGTAGCATGGTAAATGGTATCAAGATAGCACATCCATAGTCAAATCGGTCATAAGCCATTTAATAACATATAGTAGGTGACAATAATAAGATATAAATCTCAATAATCAATTAAATTAAATATAGGTGTTGAAATATATGAAAATACTCTAATAAAATCATCGATTAATTCTTGAGAGAAATACCCCTTTTACTTTTCAAAGAAGAGTTCTTTTGGAAAAGAACATTTTTATTTGTCATAATTGTTTGTATAAAACCAGTAATGAAAAAATATAGTTTTTCATGATAAAAGTAGTGGTTTTAGACAAATAATGGTGTCTTAAAACAGATTATGGATGGTACTTGAAAATGGGTAATAAATCAAGATGTTCCCTTTAATCGCGCTTGCGTATCAGGAAGAATTGAAAAAGGGAACCTTGAAAAAACATATATTTCTTATAAAAAAAGATGAAATGATCTGAAAACATGATTTTGGAATTTATACAGATAATTTTTAATAATTATATAAAAATAATTAATAATTAAATTGGTTTATAGTAGAACGAAGCATAACTCGAATGAAAATAGAAGTTAAGGAAGAAAACCCTTACCATATGTCTGAATGAGTTCTGCACTTGAGCTTAACATCCTGGATAATAAAATCAAATCCATTAATAAATTAATTAAGAACATTATATGCATTTATTTTATTTATTATAATTTTATTGAGTTTATTTATGGCTTTTTTATGAGTTATAAGATACCGTTATATTTCTCAAGAGCGTTCATTGCCTTGGTTTTAATGATCGGTATACTTGTATATGAGTATGGATGTTCATGTGGAATGGGTATAATTCTCCAGAATTTATTTTATATGATATTATTTAACATACATAAGTTTAAATGTTTATATATATAATTTTATTATATTTTATGAGTGTGAATCATTACATAAGTTATTTAGTGATAATTGTTTACATTATTATGGTGATTATTGATCATAACGAACTCATTTTGATTTATCATTTAGTATAATGTAAATATATTACTTCCTAAACATTATAAAGGTTTTAATACATATATTATAGTATGTTTTAACCATAAAAATTGTTTTTTTACTAGACATGAAGGATAAATTGAAGAATGAAAATCGGTTGTCCACGAAGGTTGAAAATCAGCACCTCTCGGATGATGATTTCATTTTTAAAATAAAAGAGAGTGAGAAAGAAGTTTGAGTAAGGATATTCCATTAAAATGATATCATTCAAGTATATATATGATACTAGATTTATCATTATCATTTGGATATAGGATGTTATTAGAGAATAATAAAATAAAAAAACATGAAAAGAAAATAAAAAGAAAAGGAAGAGAATTTTACCTCTTGAATAATTCTCCTTGAGAGCATCCTTAAGGTGATTGGTTTTGGTATTTTGTTAATACCAATAGCTATGAGATGTGGGGGTAGGCTTTGAGAGAGTATCGGTATGACATTTGTCTAGCTTCAAGGCTCAAATATTGTACAGGGTGGGGAGAATGGGTGGTGAGGGGTAGTATTTATAGTGGAAGAGATTGGTGATTTCTCAATATTTTATTCATTATTTTGTTATATTTCTCAAGAAAAGAAATAGTATTGATTCTTGTGACTAAATATAGTAATAATTTAATGTGAGTTCGAACCAATGGTTCTTACATCTGCCAAACATCACTTATGACTCAATAAATCATGTATTTATCATTTATCCTAAATTATCATATTTTACTATTCACCAAAAATTTATGTATTTTATAAAAAACACAAAAATTATCCCTATCCATTTTTCAACATGTTCAATTAAAAAATGGAATCCATTTTATGAAAAAAAAAATTATATATGATAATTTATTTTTTAATTAAAACCATCATTTGCTCAAAAAATACAAATTTTAAATCTATAACTGATTTTATAACACTTTCAAAAATTAACTAAGGTCTCATTAAATTATCCTAAAATCATAAGACAATAAAATGTTATTTATAAATACAATTTATATTAATAAATTTTATTTTAAATAATTTTATGAATTATAAAATTGTAATTAAATATTTTTTCTTACAAAAATACCAACACTTAATTTTAACCATTTTTAAAATATTCATTTACTTATACTATGATATAAATACAAGATAATTCCATTTATAAGGTTCCTAAATTTTATTTATATTTTTATGGGTGATGTTACTATTCATTAGTCTGATTTATTATTCATACGTGTCATATTACCATTCCTAAGGTAATGTTACTATTTTATAGATATAGGTTCCTTAACTTATAGAAATACATATTATTTCATTCATTATTTATTAATGATGTTTTTATTATGTTCTCTAAGTGATTTTATGTGATATATAATATATATAATAAACATAATAACGTAAATTTCATTGATAGAGTTATGGGTCATTACATTCTCCCCTCCTACCAAACATTCATCCTAGAAATTTTCAGATTATCACCCCACAAAAAGATTTTGATAGTTATTCATCACAATCTCTTCAGGATCCCACACCACCTCTTCAATTTTATGATTTTTCCAAAGTACATTTACCTTTCGAGTCATCTGATTCCTTAATACCAATTCTTTAGTATCCAAAATCTGAATATTCCCTTCGCAATAAGATAAGTCAGGTTTGAATTATATTCCTTCAGAAGTGAGTACATGTGTGGGGACTAGCATGTAATTTCTTAATAAGGAGATGTGTAACACATTGTGTACCTTAGAATGGATAGGCATGATTTCCAAACAATAATCCACAACTCTGATTCTATCCACAATTTCAAAAGGATCAATGCACTTGGGGCTCATTTTCCCTTTCCTACCAAATCTTATAACACCCTTCCATGGAGATACTTTCAAGAAAACATTATCTCCCACTTGAAATTCCAAATCCTTCCTTCGATTATCATTATATCTCTTTTGACTACTTTGATATTATTTGATATGGGTTTGAATATTCTTTACCTTCACTGTTGTATCCTCTACAAGCTCTAGGCCTACAATCTTCCTTTCACTAACTTCATCCCAACATGTTGGTGTATGGAATCTCTTTCTATACAACATTTCATATTCTATCATTTGAATACTTGAATGGAGAATATTATTTTAGGAAAACTCTACCAAAGGAAAATATTGGTCTCATATAACTTGAAATTTGAGTGATCATAATATCAACATCTCTTCTAAAGTTTGAATGGACCTTTCAGAATTCCCATCAATTTTAGGGTGATAAGCAATACTCAAACAAATCTTAGTATCCAAATATTTATGAATAATATTATAGAATTTTGGTGTAAATTTTGGATCATGATCAGACACTATAGACAGAGTTTCTCTATGAAATCTTAAAACTTCATTAATATAGATTCATGTCAGGTGATCTAGTGGAAATCCCTCCCTTATAGTGAGGAAATTTTCAGATTCGGTAAGTTGATCAACAATCACCCATATTGCATCATTCTTTCTTGTAGTTTTTGTTAATATTGTAACCAAATCCATTGTGATGTCATCCCATTTCCATGTAGAAATAGGCATGGGTTTCATATCACCCTTAAGATGTTGTCTTTCATCCTTCACCTATTGAGAGACTAAACATCTTGATACATAATCAAAAAAAAATCACTTCATATTATCCCACCAGAAATGTTCCTTTGAATCTATATACATCTTAGTTATACTTCAGTGTATAGAAAAATTATAACTATGAGCATCAACCAATAACTCCCTTTTTAGCTCGGGTATAGAGGTAACACAACGTCTCTTCCAAAATTTTATAATTTCTTCCTCATACATGAAGTCTATCAACTTCTCATCATTCAAAACCTTAATTTTCTTTTGAATATTCTCATCACCAGAATAATAAATTTTAATCCTTTCAATAAAGATAGTTGGGAAACCAGTTGGAAAAGTAAGGATGTTTCACCTTCCTTGACAATTCCCATATCCATCTCTGCTAGATCCATGTACTCATAATCCTTTTAAATCCTCATTTTGTCCACAACTCCATGATATTTCCTACTCAATGCATCTTCCACCTTATTTTCCTTACTTGGGTTGTAGTGTATGAAAAAATCATAATCCTTGAGTAGATCAAGCCACCACCTTTGCCACATGTTGAGTTATTTCTATATGTATCTCACATATTTTACAATAGAGATATTGTCTCCATATTTTCAGATAAAATATTATAGCCACTAACTCAAGATCATGAGTTTTATAGTTCTGTACATGAATTTTTAAATACCTTGACTCATAAGAAATAACTCTATCATTATGTGTAAGGACACACCTGATTCCTTTATTTGATGCATCACTATAATAAAAAATCCACCATTGATCTACATCTCCCGATAGATGATAAACTGCCATGACAATATTCTCCCTTTCATTACTTCCCAAAGTGATAAATATCGTCTCTATGGAACTTATCCACTACTCAACTAAAAATGGGTTTGTAATCCCATTGAGTGATGGAGGTTGTTGTCATATACAGCGGTCTAACATTTCTCCTCCGTTTTTTGGATTAGGATTCTCCATATGGGTAAGGTTATTGTTCATAACCCGAGTCATCTATCCCATTACAGTTATAAGTTTCTCAACACCAATCTCATCTCCAATACTGACATCATTATCTTGCATAGGAGGGAAATCCCTACATGGGATACGCGCATTTATATGGTTTCTATTCCATCTACTAGGCGCCATTTATAAATAATTTAATACACTAGATTCAGTTATGAATCATAATGGATAATCTCAAACTAGAAAAACACTTAACATAAATTGAAATTTTATTCATATCTAATCTCATAATCAAAAACATAGTTTCTTTGAGGAAAAATTTACTTCTAAATCCTTTATAGTGGTTTTCAAAGAAAATGTGAATTATCCTAAGTATATCCCCCAAGAGTGTCAAACTAGGTTCATAGTAAGGATTTTTTTCATGTACCAGGTTACCCCGAGTCAGGCTCAATACACCTTGTTGGAGTTGTTACTCCTAGGTACATCAGTGCCACAACCACATCCACTTTTAGTATCCAGACAGGGATGTATTTCTAGGAAGATCCACATAATCACTACCTTACAAAAATTATAGGATGTTTCTTGTATGCTTATCCTCAAATTCTATCTTAGAGAAATGTTCCCTAATCTTTGTTTTCTAAATCTAGTTTCCATGGTTTCTATAAAACATCCTAAGATACCAACTGTAAATACCACGACCCAAGTTACCCGAATCTGGTACCTTATAATAATACATTGGTATGTTTACAAGGACATCACATCTCTAATGAATTTATATTTAAGATGCTTTGTTAAACCAGATGAAAACATAATATTAACATTACAACTTTAAAGTAAAAAAACAACTTTGCAACTCCATTGGAAACACCCATAAACTCTTTAATATTCCTTCAAGTCATTAGTAATAATATTCAACTTCACATCCTAGGGAAAATTAAATCATAAAAAATTGGTGATATCATATGCTTAGTAAGGGTAAGTAATACAGTGTAAGTTATCATAAACATAAACATTAGGCATGGTGAATAACTAAAAACACATGCCTTTAAAAATAAACTTGAGCATAAGATGGCAGGAATGAAATGTGAGAAAATAAAGCCATATAACTGATCATAAGGGAATGAACCTTAATCATGGATATTAAAATAGTCTAATATAAAATGGTTTATCAATTACTAATTTCATAATTAGTTAATTTTTAATGCTAACATCTGAAACATATCGTCAAGGCCTCATCCAAGATGTTTGAAAATACTATGGTATGGCCTCAGCCGAAACCCAATTTTGTTTTGTCTCATTAGACCTACTAATACATTGAGGGAATATAGTGGGTTCCACTATTCACTTTCTAAATCTAATTAATTCTTCGTATGAATGGGTCTAAACCTAAAAGACATGAACATAAGAAATGTAAATAACTTTCCATAATCTATAATCATAATCACTAACCAATCTGGGTAGCATGGTGAATTGTATCAAGATAGCACATCCACAGTCAAATCGGTCATAAACCCTTTAATAACATATGGTAGGTGAAAATAATAAGATATAAATCTCAATAAATCATAAAATTCAAGATATTTTTTTAAATAGATAAAAATACTCTAATAAAATAACTGACGAATTCTTGAGAGAAATTCCCCTTTTAATTTTCAAAGAAGAGTTCTTTTGGAAAAAAATCATTTTTATTTTTCATAATTGTTTGTATAAAACCAATAATGAAAAAATAGAGTTTTTAATGAAAAAATAATTAATTTTATAAAAATAATGTTTTATTATAACAAATTATGGTTGGTACTTGAAAAGGGGTAAGAAATCGAGACATTCCCTTTAATTGGGCTTGTGTATTGGGAATAATTAAAAAGGGAACCTTGAAAACATGTATTTTTTATAACATAAAGATTAACTAAAATGGAAAAATTATTTTTTAATGTATACACAAAATTTTGAATAATTATATAAAAATAATGAATAATTACATTGGTGTATAGAGGAAAGAAGCATAACCCAAATAAAAATGGAGGTTCAGGAAGAAAACTCTTACCTTATATTTGAATGTGTTATGCACTTAACCTTAACATCCTAGATAACCAAATTAAATCCATGAATTAATTAATTTGGAACATTATATACATGTATTATATTTATTATAATTTTATTGAGTTCATTTATGGCCTTTTTTATGAGTTATAAGATACAATTTTATTGCTCGGGGGCGTTCGTTTCCTTGGTTTTCAAGATCGGTATACTTGTATATGAGTATGGAAGTTCATGTGGAATGGGTATAATTGGATTTATATGATATTAATAAAAATAAATAAGTTTAAGTGGTTATATATATCATTTTATTATATGGTATAAGGATTAATCATTAGATAATACATTTAATGATAATCATTTACATTATTATGGTGGTTATTGATCATAACGAACTCATTTTGTTTTATCATTTAGTACAATGTAAATATGTTACTTGGAAAACATAAGAAAGGATGTAATACATATATTATATTCTGGTTTATCCATAAAAATGGTTTCATTACCATCCTTTAAGTATGAATTGAATAACAAAAATTCAACGTCCATGAAGGTTGTAAATCGGCACCTCTCGGACGATGATTTCATTTTTAAAATAAAAGAGAGTAAGAAAGTTGGTTGAGTATAGATATTTGTAACGCCCCGACCTCAGCTACCCAGAGTCGGTGCATTACTTCGTAACATTGGCATGATCACAAAAGATCAAGTCTCGAAAGACCGATTAGTTTAGTAGCCTTGGAAACACTAGATACATTCATAAACGTTACATTACATCATAAAGTGAAAAACTACAATAACAAAGTCTCCATAGTCCACACTCATATCCTCTTCTGACTATCCCTGCAGGTCATTCATAAAATACTTCTTCACATCCTGGAAAATATTAAAACATTGAAAGGGGTGAGCTCAGATGCTCAGTAAGGATAACTATATTGCGGAAGCTTTCGTAAATAAACATAAACAATTAAGGCAATGTATAAATAAAACAAAAGCCTTTTAAACATGAACTTCATCATAATATGGCAAAAGTAAACTGAGATAATGCCATTCACTTCTTCACATGGATATTCTACTGGTCGAATAATCACATGCAATAACAATAACCACTTTCATAATGAGGGAATGTATAATGCCGGACATTCTGAAACATTTTGTCAAGGCCTCGGCCAAGACGTCTAAAATGATTAAGGCCTCGGCCAAAACCATAAATCAAATTGGGAAAGGGCCTCGGCCAATTCCACGTCTAGTTGTCTCATGAGACCTGCCGATGCATCGAGGAGCTATAGCGGGCTCCACCCGTCACTTATTAAGTCCAATACATTCCTCATATGAATAGGTTTAAACATATCATAAACCATAACATAATCATATCACATAAAACATGCATAAAGGAAACATAACATTTCCACATTTCAATCACAAGATATCAATAAGACATATTGATATAATAAAAACTCTTTCAAAACCATTTTCAATACCAAAATAAAAGAATGTTAAAACTTTGTATTTATTTTTCATTAAAAAAATGATGGCTTGTAGAGGAAGCCGAAACTCAAATAATGGTCACGGCGGCGGAGAAGTCGTTGTCGCCGCATACGTACGACAAAAACATTCCCTTTTGTCGTTTAGTAAACGCTTCGTATAAAAAAGATTCCTTTTGAATAAACTTAAAAGTCAAAGGGGTTTATACACCGTATAAAAGAAAGTTGTGTATAAAACCAAATATGCCTCAATGAAAGGAGATTGAGACGAAGTCCTTAAAAAGATCATTTTTAAAATAAAATAGATATATTATGTGTATTCACTATAGGTACACATAAAGAAAGTAAAAATACAAAATAGGACATAATAACATCATGACATAATTTGAAAGTAGTAGATTAACCCAAATAATGGAAGTTGGGTTAAGAAGTTCCCTTACCTTGTGTCCGACTTGACTCAACCGTTCTTTAACCTCCTGAATAATAAACTAGAGTTAATATATACCTTATTAAGAACCATTTTCAACTTCATTATCCTTATTATATCACTTATTACAATGATATGAACATTATGTAATTATTTAAGTTAATAATGTTCATTTTGTCGGTATTTGGTTCTTAAGTCAAAAATAGGCTTCTTACACTTACATGTTGTTAATTTGGTCAAAGGTTCATTATATCCAGAATGGTATTCATGATGTAGATATCATATATGTCATATATATCCAGTACATACATTCATTTATAATATTACATCACATTTAGAGGTAAGAAATGAAATGCACCGTTCATGGAGACGGTAAGCCGTACGTACGCATGAACGCTACTTCCATTTCTATTTCATATTTTCTGGAATGGAATCATAATGATATGAGAGTATATTATAATTCCAGTATAATAACATATATAATATCATTAACTTTATCCTTCACACATCCCACATATGGTATTAACGAATCAAATCACTTTCAGGGGGCGGTAGTCCGCGCTTCCTAAAATGAAGATATCGTGTTTTACCCATAATGGAAACCATAAAGGTATGCCCAAAATGAAAAAAAACAGAAGCTTAAGGAAAACATAAACATATTATATATCATATATAAAAATAGTGACATCATAATGGCCACCTTTGAAGGTGTTAAATGAGTGTTGAACAATCATCGTTTCGGGAGGCAGAATTTCGCCATCCACGGAAACCTTATGTTCTTTAACCATTTGATGTAGTTGTGTGGAAGTGTAGCTCAAATAAATCTTATAACAACATCCTAGTATATTTAAGGTACTGGTGTTGTTACAAAAGAAGTAAATAAAAAGAGTTTAGGGGGTTGGAGAAGCAAAATAAAACCAAAGAACATGAGAGAATGAATTACCTTAAAAAGTGTAACTCCTTTTGAGTTGAGCCTAAAGGCTTCCTTTGAAAGGATTCTGCCCAAATTGAGGCTTCTAGGAGTAAGGGAGGGATGTTGGGAGAGTATTTGGGCAGAGGTTGGCCGAGCCAAATGGCTTGATGGTGTGAATAAGGTGGGAGAGGTGGGGGCCTTTTATAAGTGGAGAGGAGGGGCACTTTTGGAAAGTAATGAAATGTTACATTATTTCAAAATGCTTTTCGGATTCTAAAGGTCCCACATCTATATAATTCGAGGCTAAGGTGATAAGGTTTCGAAATATCTTCATCCAATAGGCTTTGGACAAGTGTAAGCCTCGGATTTTGCATTATCTTCTCATTTTATTTAAATCGTCAAATAATGATGTCATCGCTGCATCATTATTATGTCATAAATACTTTAATTTATTTAATGTCTAAAAATTATAAAACAAATACTATGATGTAGGAAATCTTTTTAGCTTTCCAATGACTATTTATAATCAAAATTTGGACTTGTATAACCCCAATTAAAAATTGTTTTAGTAGAACAATTTATGTTAGTGTCATTTTCACTTTAACATTAAATAAAAAGTAATTTATGTTATTTCCCAACAAAAGTGGATCCATGGGGTCCCCAAGTTAGGCCATGGCTTGTCTTGGTCGGCCATGACTCAACCAATGAGGTTGGGACATGTGTCTAGGTCATTTCATATTATTAATGTATTATTTATACCTTAAACTACACTAATTACCACTAATCGCGATTAAGAACTTAAAAGTTACTATTCACCAAAAAATTATTTTGATCTCATTGAACCACATTTTACTTCTTAATGACAACCATGTATGTCGGATTTTTGAAAATCAAATCACAGAAGTTGTAATATTTCATTTAAACGAAAAATCAGTTATTTAACTACCACTTAGTGGTTTCACTATTCATCAAAAATTGAAGTTTTTCAGAATAAGGCCAAAATTTCACCCTAAGCTATAATTGATATTCCGAATTCAAAAATGATGTCTATTTTACAAAATTCCAAACATATAAGTTGTATTAATTAATTTCATAATTAATTCCCGCTGTTACAACAAATAGCGTGTTTTTAAGAAACAATTTATATCAAAAGTTTGGCAATTGTTTATGTCCAATTTCAATGTTAAATTAATTCTAATGACCACCATTGGATAAAATGGTAAAAATATTTTCTAATTATACCTTAAAACCACTAAATAGTATAATTTATCTGTATAAATTATTTTGATTAAAAAAGTTGTTTTTATGTATTTTTCACTATTCATAAAAAATTAGAAGTTCTCAGAAAAATACCAAAAATTCAACATAGGCTAATTTCGATATTACGAATACAAAAATGAAGTCCATTTTGAAATATAAAATTTCTATAATTTTAAAAAGTGGTTATTACTATTCATAACGGCTATTTTGATTAGTTGCGGTGTGTTAGAACTCGAACTTGCGTACAATGCAAGATATTGCATTATTGAATGAGAAGCGTATCGTGGAAGCTCGGGGTGTTACATTCTCCCCTCCTTCAATAAATTGCGTCCTCGCAATTTGAAATTTTTCTTTGATAATAAAAGGCTGAAAATAGAAAATACCTTTGTGGAAAACCCACATCGGAAATAAGGTTAATAAATATATAACATTAAAAGAAAGCAGGATAAGTACAAAGGTCACCCGATATAGCCCATTCTAGGATTCTATGAAAATATGGATATGGAAGAAAAACAAACCATCAAGGTCTGATGGAGAGTTATAGAAAACAGGATTAGGAGAATGTTTAACCATAAGAAAATCACAAACTTGTGATTGGTTAAACGGTCATTGAATCCCCAGTTGGAAAAGTTAACCGACAACATTTTTGTTTTAAGTTACCTTTTATAATGTTGAGGAATTTATTTATGAGATTTACTAAGAACATAAGGGAATATACATACTTGTTATGTATACTTTCATTCGTTAATAAATTTTTACCACAAACACAACTTTTACTCCAAATGGTAACGGAACTCAAAAATATCCTAATTGTATAAGGTTCCAAATATTAACACATACCATTTAGATTAGTAAAACTATTTTGTAATAACCAGGGACTTCCTGTAGGCTAGTGGTAGGAAATAAAGGCTTGTCGCACTATGGTTCTGGGTTTGATTCCTGCAGCTTTGTCCGACGCGACGGGTTATTCCCCACCCTGCAGGTTGTCCTTTTCCTAAAAATATAGTACTATACTATTCCAAAAATAATCTTCATAAATGTTTTAACCTTAAACAATACTATCCAAAGTTCAACTTAATCCATTCCAACCTTAATAGTTATCCAAAATACTTCTGTCCAACTCACAGTCCAAATTTTATAAGGAAGGTAAACATAATGAAGATCCTTTATCCCACGTAACAACATGTGAACACCTTCATCATGTATTCTTTTTAAACATACTGAATTACCATGATCCCTTATTCCTTATAGAATACTAGATATACTCCTTCTATCCAAAAATGTATACAAAACATCAATCAGTTTCAAGGAAGTTAAGTATATCCAATATAATTTATCCAAATCAATCACGTCTTATTCCAAAATCACAATATCAGTATCAAAACCATATTATGGTTTATCTTTCTCTCAACCATATATTTTCCAAAAATTTAACCTACTATGGAGTCACTTTTCTTGGTTCCACAAAATCTCAAGTCCTTGATGAAATAGTACTGCAGTACAATCCTTATATACTCCATAATTATTATAACCAGTACATCATTGATACAACACTCAAATTAAAAAAAAATCTTTAATAACAACATAAGAACTCTAATCATTACTCCTCATCTGTGGTAGTATCATAACTTGATTATTATCCAATAACATCATTTGGGGCATGCTCTGATGATTTGGACATTGGTTTGCGTAGTGTCCCCAATCCTTGCAGAAGAAGCATTGTACATTTGAAACCATTTTCTTACCCTTGCAGTCACGCACTTTGTGTCCTTTTTCTCTACACTTATAACAAACTCCCATTCCCTTTAGGCAAGTTCCATGATGTTTCTTCCCACAATTACCACATATTGGAAAATTCTTCTTTCCCCTCATCCCTTTATCCATCATTCTCTCTTCCATCCCTTTCATCTCTTGCTTCGCTTCAAAGCCATAGGACTCAGAGAATTCTTTACTTATCCTATTAACACATGATACTATTTCTTCATATGTTGAGAACACATGGGAGACTATTTCCCTTCGAAATGTTGGCTTAATACCGTGAAAGATACTATCCTTCTTACTCTTTGGATCATACGTACCGCTGGAGTTCACATTCCTTCTACTGGGCGCCATTTCTATACAACGGCATAAACTAGGTTAGTTTATGAATCAAAATACATAATTCCATACTTGTAAAACACTTTACATAAATTGAACTATTTATGGATATAATCCATAATCATAAAAAGAAATGTTTTCTTTGAGGAAGTATGTACTCATAACCCTTCATAGTGGTTTGTAAGTAAAATGAGAATTATCCTAAGCATATCCCCCGGGAGTGTCGTAACCAAGAGTGCAGCAAGGCCCGTTGTCGTGCACCAGTTCCCGTTCGAGTCTAGCTCAAAGCGGTGTTTTCGGGTTTTACCCCTAGGTACATCTGTGCCAGAGCCGCCTCTACCTGCTCGTATCCAGACAGGGATGTATTGCTCGGAAAAGTCATAACATCTCTATAATACCAAAATTCTAGGAAGTTCTTCTATACTAATCCTCAAAGTCTATCTTTGGGCTATGTGCTCTAATCAGAGTTTATCTAAATCTAGCTTCCAAGGTTAGTACTAAACTGCCTCTGATACCAACTGTAACGCCCCGACCTCAGCTACCCAGAGTCGGTGCATTACTTCGTAACATTGGCATGATCACAAAAGATCAAGTCTCGAAAGACCGATTAGTTTAGTAGCCTTGGAAACACTAGATACATTCATAAACGTTACATTACATCATAAAGTGAAAAACTACAATAACAAAGTCTCCATAGTCCACACTCATATCCTCTTCTGACTATCCCTGCAGGTCATTCATAAAATACTTCTTCACATCCTGGAAAATATTAAAACATTGAAAGGGGTGAGCTCAGATGCTCAGTAAGGATAACTATATTGCGGAAGCTTTCGTAAATAAACATAAACAATTAAGGCAATGTATAAATAAAACAAAAGCCTTTTAAACATGAACTTCATCATAATATGGCAAAAGTAAACTGAGATAATGCCATTCACTTCTTCACATGGATATTCTACTGGTCGAATAATCACATGCAATAACAATAACCACTTTCATAATGAGGGAATGTATAATGCCGGACATTCTGAAACATTTTGTCAAGGCCTCGGCCAAGACGTCTAAAATGATTAAGGCCTCGGCCAAAACCATAAATCAAATTGGGAAAGGGCCTCGGCCAATTCCACGTCTAGTTGTCTCATGAGACCTGCCGATGCATCGAGGAGCTATAGCGGGCTCCACCCGTCACTTATTAAGTCCAATACATTCCTCATATGAATAGGTTTAAACATATCATAAACCATAACATAATCATATCACATAAAACATGCATAAAGGAAACATAACATTTCCACATTTCAATCACAAGATATCAATAAGACATATTGATATAATAAAAACTCTTTCAAAACCATTTTCAATACCAAAATAAAAGAATGTTAAAACTTTGTATTTATTTTTCATTAAAAAAATGATGGCTTGTAGAGGAAGCCGAAACTCAAATAATGGTCACGGCGGCGGAGAAGTCGTTGTCGCCGCATACGTACGACAAAAACATTCCCTTTTGTCGTTTAGTAAACGCTTCGTATAAAAAAGATTCCTTTTGAATAAACTTAAAAGTCAAAGGGGTTTATACACCGTATAAAAGAAAGTTGTGTATAAAACCAAATATGCCTCAATGAAAGGAGATTGAGACGAAGTCCTTAAAAAGATCATTTTTAAAATAAAATAGATATATTATGTGTATTCACTATAGGTACACATAAAGAAAGTAAAAATACAAAATAGGACATAATAACATCATGACATAATTTGAAAGTAGTAGATTAACCCAAATAATGGAAGTTGGGTTAAGAAGTTCCCTTACCTTGTGTCCGACTTGACTCAACCGTTCTTTAACCTCCTGAATAATAAACTAGAGTTAATATATACCTTATTAAGAACCATTTTCAACTTCATTATCCTTATTATATCACTTATTACAATGATATGAACATTATGTAATTATTTAAGTTAATAATGTTCATTTTGTCGGTATTTGGTTCTTAAGTCAAAAATAGGCTTCTTACACTTACATGTTGTTAATTTGGTCAAAGGTTCATTATATCCAGAATGGTATTCATGATGTAGATATCATATATGTCATATATATCCAGTACATACATTCATTTATAATATTACATCACATTTAGAGGTAAGAAATGAAATGCACCGTTCATGGAGACGGTAAGCCGTACGTACGCATGAACGCTACTTCCATTTCTATTTCATATTTTCTGGAATGGAATCATAATGATATGAGAGTATATTATAATTCCAGTATAATAACATATATAATATCATTAACTTTATCCTTCACACATCCCACATATGGTATTAACGAATCAAATCACTTTCAGGGGGCGGTAGTCCGCGCTTCCTAAAATGAAGATATCGTGTTTTACCCATAATGGAAACCATAAAGGTATGCCCAAAATGAAAAAAAACAGAAGCTTAAGGAAAACATAAACATATTATATATCATATATAAAAATAGTGACATCATAATGGCCACCTTTGAAGGTGTTAAATGAGTGTTGAACAATCATCGTTTCGGGAGGCAGAATTTCGCCATCCACGGAAACCTTATGTTCTTTAACCATTTGATGTAGTTGTGTGGAAGTGTAGCTCAAATAAATCTTATAACAACATCCTAGTATATTTAAGGTACTGGTGTTGTTACAAAAGAAGTAAATAAAAAGAGTTTAGGGGGTTGGAGAAGCAAAATAAAACCAAAGAACATGAGAGAATGAATTACCTTAAAAAGTGTAACTCCTTTTGAGTTGAGCCTAAAGGCTTCCTTTGAAAGGATTCTGCCCAAAGTGAGGCTTCTAGGAGTAAGGGAGGGATGTTGGGAGAGTATTTGGGCAGAGGTTGGCCGAGCCAAATGGCTTGATGGTGTGAATAAGGTGGGAGAGGTGGGGGCCTTTTATAAGTGGAGAGGAGGGGCACTTTTGGAAAGTAATGAAATGTTACATTATTTCAAAATGCTTTTCGGATTCTAAAGGTCCCACATCTATATAATTAGAGGCTAAGGTGATAAGGTTTCGAAATATCTTCATCCAATAGGCTTTGGACAAGTGTAAGCCTCGGATTTTGCATTATCTTCTCATTTTATTTAAATCGTCAAATAATGATGTCATCGCTGCATCATTATTATGTCATAAATACTTTAATTTATTTAATGTCTAAAAATTATAAAACAAATACTATGATGTAGGAAATCTTTTTAGCTTTCCAATGACTATTTATAATCAAAATTTGGACTTGTATAACCCCAATTAAAAATTGTTTTAGTAGAACAATTTATGTTAGTGTCATTTTCACTTTAACATTAAATAAAAAGTAATTTATGTTATTTCCCAACAAAAGTGGATCCATGGGGTCCCCAAGTTAGGCCATGGCTTGTCTTGGTCGGCCATGACTCAACCAATGAGGTTGGGACATGTGTCTAGGTCATTTCATATTATTAATGTATTATTTATACCTTAAACTACACTAATTACCACTAATCGCGATTAAGAACTTAAAAGTTACTATTCACCAAAAAATTATTTTGATCTCATTGAACCACATTTTACTTCTTAATGACAACCATGTATGTCGGATTTTTGAAAATCAAATCACAGAAGTTGTAATATTTCATTTAAACGAAAAATCAGTTATTTAACTACCACTTAGTGGTTTCACTATTCATCAAAAATTGAAGTTTTTCAGAATAAGGCCAAAATTTCACCCTAAGCTATAATTGATATTCCGAATTCAAAAATGATGTCTATTTTACAAAATTCCAAACATATAAGTTGTATTAATTAATTTCATAATTAATTCCCGCTGTTACAACAAATAGCGTGTTTTTAAGAAACAATTTATATCAAAAGTTTGGCAATTGTTTATGTCCAATTTCAATGTTAAATTAATTCTAATGACCACCATTGGATAAAATGGTAAAAATATTTTCTAATTATACCTTAAAACCACTAAATAGTATAATTTATCTGTATAAATTATTTTGATTAAAAAAGTTGTTTTTATGTATTTTTCACTATTCATAAAAAATTAGAAGTTCTCAGAAAAATACCAAAAATTCAACATAGGCTAATTTCGATATTACGAATACAAAAATGAAGTCCATTTTGAAATATAAAATTTCTATAATTTTAAAAAGTGGTTATTACTATTCATAACGGCTATTTTGATTAGTTGCGGTGTGTTAGAACTCGAACTTGCGTACAATGCAAGATATTGCATTATTGAATGAGAAGCGTATCGTGGAAGCTCGGGGTGTTACAATATTAATTTAAAAAAATATCATTCCAGTATATATATGATATTGGAGTTATCATTCTCATTTATATAGAGGAGGTGGGGATAAAATAATAAAATAAATTAACTCTAAAAGAAACTAAAAGGAAATGCAACAGATTTTATCTCTTCAATACTTCTCCATGAGAACCTCCTTAAGGGGATTGGTTTTGGTCTTTATTTAAGATCAATAGCTCTTGGACATGGGGGATACGCTTGGGGATAGTATTAGGTAGAAATTTTACAATCTTAAAGTTTCATATATTGGAATGTTTCAGGAGAAGGGATGGTGAGGGATGCTATTTATAGTGGAGGAGAGGGGTGATTTCTCATTATTTTATTATTTTGCTCAAGACAATAAATAGTATAGATTATTGTGACTAAATATAGTAATAATTATATATGAGCTCAAACCAAGGGTTCTTACATCAGTCAAACATCACCTATGACTCAATAAATCATGTATTTACCATTTATCATAAATTGTCGTATTTTACTATTCACCAAAAATTCATGTATTTTAGAAAAATCAAAAAAAATCACCCTAACCATTTTTCAATGTTTAGAATTAAAAAATGGACTCCATTTTATAAAAAAAAGTTTTAAATATGAGAATTTTAATTTTTAATTAAATCCATCATTAACACAAAAAAATACAGATTTTAAATCTATAAATAATTTTATGATGCTTTCAAAAATTAACTAAGGTCTCATAAAATTATCCTAAAATCATAATGAATAAAAATATTAATTTATGAATATATTTTATTTTAAATCATTTTATTAATTATAAAATTTTAATTAAATATTTTTGACTTATAAAAATACCAATACTTAATTTTAACAATTTTTAAAATATTCATTTACTTATACTATGATTTAATTACATGATACTTTCATTTATAAGTTGCCTAAATTTTATTTATACTTTCATGGGTGATTATACTATTCATTAGTCTGATTTACTATTTATAAGGTTCATATTACTATTCTTAAGGTCAAGTTACTATTTCATCGACATAGGTACTTTAACTTCTATAAATACCTCTTATTTCATTCATTATTCATTTATGATGTTTGTATTATGTTCTCTAAGTGATTTTATATCATATATACTATATGTAATAAACATAAGAAGGACAATTTCATTAATATATTTCTGGGCCGTTACATTTAGAGATGATATTCTTATATATTTTAAGTGAAAGTAAGGTCAAGAAAAATATTTTGAAATTGTACAAAAGATGCTGAGGAAGGAGAAGTTTTATGCTAAATTTACGAAGTGTAAAGTTTGGCATCCAAAAGTGTCATTATTGGGTCATATAATCTCAAGTGAGAGTATATCAATGGATCCTTCAAATACTGAATTTATTAAATAATTTCCTAGGCCAACCATGGTAACTGGGACCCATAGTTTCATTAGTTTGGAAATATACTATTGATGTTTTGTGAGATATTTCTCATTAATATCTCATAGAATCGCCATTTTGACTTATAAGGGTATTAAATTATTATGTAAAATGAATATAAAGAGAGTTTCAGAGAGATAATTAGAAATTTGGTCAATAATCCTTTACTTACACTACCCTATAGTGGAGAAGGGTTTTTTATCTATAATGATGCATCAAAGAAGGGACTATGCAATATTCTCATATAGAATGAAATGTTGATAGAATACGCTTCCTGCGAGTTAAAAAATCATGAGAAAAGATTACCCAAACCATGATTTGGAGTTTTTAGTGGTAAGTTTTTCATTAAAGATATATAGGAATTATTTATATTGTGGGAAGTGTTACATATATATTGATCATAAATTCTTGAAGTGTATATTTATATAAAAATAGTTGAGTATACTCTAGAGAATATGGTTGAACATGATCAAGGATTATGGTTCTTAATACATTACCTCCCTTAGAAGGAAAACAAGGTGGATCATGTTGTGAGTGAGAAATACCATGATAGTGTTTCCATTATGAGGATTTAAAGAGATCAAATGTTTATGTATTTTTAGAAAATGTATCTTGAAATCATGATTAAATGGGAATACCATAATTTTCTTTGATGAATGTTTAACCATCTAACCATGAGAGAATTAAGAAGGATCAGAAGAAAGATGTTGAATTATATAAGAATTTATGGAATTTTCCTAGGTTAAATCATGATCATACTGAATTTACAAGTTTTGAGAACCAATTATGTGTCCCATCAATACCATACTTGAAGAATGATATATTGAATTAAGCTCATAGTTCATTGTTATTTATTCAAAATTGAATTGTAAAGATGTATAGATATTTAAAGGATTATTTATAGTGTTACTACATGAAGAGAGATATTTCAAATTATGTATCTAGATTCCTATTTTTTCAGATAGTTGTGGATGAAAGAATAAAGTCTGAGGGTATGTTACAACCATTACCCATACCAAAATAGAAATGGTAAAACATAACCATGGGTATTATCATTGGAATTTCCAAAAAATAAAATGTCTATAATTTTATTTGGGTTTTATTTGATTGAATTAAAAATTCATCACACTTTAATTCTATCAGAGAACATTTATATCTTGAAAAACATTAAAAAATATATACATTAATAAAGTGTTATGGTTTAATAGAGTACCACATTTTATTATATCTAATTTGGTTTAAAGTTTTATATTGATGTTCTAAAAAAGTATTCAGCAAGAACTAGATAGAGAGTTGAGTTTTATCACACCTTATCATCCTCAAACATATGTTCAATTAGAGAGGAACCTTAAAAATATAGAAAAAAAATTTGATATACTTGTCTATGAATTTTGAAGGTTTTTGGGATCAACACCTTCCTTTAGTGGAATTCTCTTATAACAATAGCTTTCACTCCAGAATTTGTATGGATCCTTATAAATACTTCTAGGGTAGAAAGTCAATAAATACAACTTGTTAGGAAAAGTTTGGAGAAATAAATCAATTATCTCATAATCTAGTTGAGTGAATTGTAGATAACATTTTATCCATTCAACAACACATAAGAGAATCTTAAAGTCAACAAAAAAGTTATGTTTATAATTGTAGATGTGATATTGAGTTTAAAGTTGGGGCAAGATTTTTCTATGAATATCTTTGTGGAATAATGTTATAATATTTGTAAAGAATGGGAAGATGAGACCAATATTTATCGGTCCCATCAAAATTCATGATCGTTTTGGGGTGGTAGATTATCACTTGGCTCTTAGACAGAATCTCTCTCAAGTACATAATGTATTCTATGTATCTCTCTTAAAGAAGTACATACCTGATTCTTCACATGTAATTAAATACATTGTCATAAAACTGGAAAAGATCTATGTTATGAGGAAAAATCGGTGGAGATTTTCGATTATAGGAAAAAAATTCTAAAAAACAATACCACTCACTTTGTCAAATTTTTGTGGCGAAATCAAAAAATTGTGGAAGACACATGGGAACCTAGGGATGTGATGAGGCAGAAGTACCCTCAATTTTTTATATCAGAGTGAAAAAATTTTGAATGAGAAATTATTATAAGGGTATATAATGTAACACCCAAAAATATTATGATATATTTCCTTTCAAATAAATTTAATTTCATTGATAAATTTCATTACATGCAACACCAAACTTAAATGAACCGCGATCTACTTTTAAAATATTATTTAAATGTGATTGTTAAAATCTAGATATTAAATTGGTGCGTATAAATATTACTAACTTAATTATGAAACATTTATAGTTGATATATTTATAAAATGAATTCATTATTTATCATTATAAATGAAAATAAAAAAAATTAACGGTAAAATAGAGGTTTTTCTAAAAAACTATTCGTATTCGTACAATGTGTTTTTATATTTATAAATTAAATTTATCACTATTGGTGAATGATATTAATAAAAATTATATATTTTATATTAAATAAAACATTTTAAAATTCATAAAATATTTTTTTCTAGGCATGGGATAAGAATAAATACAATTTCATGCATAAAATTGTATTTTCTAAAAAGTGGTTTTCATCAGTTTTTGCACAATTGTTTTAAAAATAGTTTCTACCACTTATAGAGATTGAATCATGAAAAATATATGTAATATTTGAATCATTAGGTTCAAGTTCGGAAAATTGAACATTTTTATTTTTGGTCATTATGAATAGTTACCATGGTAAAATTTATCACCCTCGTAATGGATAAATCATATTATCCTAGGTTAAAACTAAGTATTAAGGTCACCATTTTTCATATTAATTATTATTTTATGATGTTAATTCAACCCTTATCACCTTAGGAAACAAATTTAGTTTTTTTCACGGACAATTTTCAATTAAAATGTCCTATATAATATTTAAAGCAAAGAAAGATAAAAAATGTAAATCTCTTACTTTTAAATATCTCTTTTGTGTTCACATAGGAATAAATGAAATTTTTTAATGAATAGTAATGGTTATACTGATAATAATTAAATTATTTTAATTTTATTAATTTATTTATATTTTTTAATTATTATATAATTAGCTTAAATGCTTAAACAACATCGACCCAATATTTCTTCAATTAATAGAAAAATTAAATAAATGATATTAAAATTGTTAAAAGTAATATCATTTGAGTAAGTAATAGTGTTTTGAAGATTTTATAGATTAATATAAAATAATATTTATTTATTAAAGGAATATATTATAATTCCATATTTATTTTGAGTTTTTTAATGTCAAATTAAATGAATAGTTTCTAAAATGATATTAATAATAATCTATAGAAATGATATTTTATTAAATTATTTAAAAATAATAAATATATTAAACTAGTAAAAGGGGTAATATATGGTTTAAAATTTAATCTCTTGAAAATTTATAATCTAATTTTCATTTTATGGTAACCTTCATGGCTCCAATATTGTAAAACCCCTTATCATCACAGTAATTATAAAAAGGGTTAACTAGGGGTTAAAATAAGGAGATAAGGGTGAAAAAAACACCAAATATTGTACAATATTTATGGTATGAGAGTAATTAGACTCATAATTATATTTTATTTAAATTATATCAATTTGGATCTATTTTTATGTAAAAAATAATTTATATTAAGTTGATAATTTATGTAATTCTAAGAATGCTCCCCCCCCCCCCTCACTTATAAAAAGACACCCCTTCCCTCTCTTATTTACACCACTATGACCAAACTATATTGTTAAATACCTACAAATTTATATTATAAAAATATTTATCCAAGTTATAGAGGTTAGGAAATTCCCAAAAGTCAAAACCTAGGTTCCTTAAGAAAGGATCTAAATGAGGTCTCCTGAATGTGAGGTAATCGTCTTGCATGAACTCTTTAAATTTATTTCTTCTTGTAAATTATATGAATCTATAATAGTTATAATAAATTAATAAATTATGTGTCATAAATAAACTAAAATTTTATATTTATTATGAAACAACCATTATACACCCTCTTTTCCATCAAATAGTAAGTGAAAGTATCACTCATGCGTATATACAAATCATTGTCTCCACATATCGATTCAATTCATTTTTCATCATCATTTTTAATGGATGGGAATTATGATGGGTTTATTATTTATATATTATATTTAAGAAATATTTATTCTTATTAAATTATAAAATTATATCTAACTTCTTATTTTTCACTCCATTCGAAAATGATAATGGTGCTCGTGCATACGTGTGCGATACCACCTCTAGGAAGTGATGTGATTCGTTTTTCTTTTTTATTTTAAATAGATAGTAATAAGGATATAATTAATTAATATATATTATATTTATGATATAATAATTATTCTATAAAGTTGAATTATTATTTAACTTTCTCTCATTTCTTCCATCAAAAAATAGAACTGATGTTCATGTATACATATGACCTATTGTTACCATGAATGGTGTAATTCATTTTTCTATATCTACCTTTTATGGATGAATATATATATATATTTAATGAATATATTTTATATTTATATGAAAATTAATATTTTTTAGATTATGGAACCATGATCAAAGTACAAGAACAACAACTACCCAATAAAAACATACATGGAGAACATAGCAGTTATCACCCTGAACTGTGACTTTTAAAAAAGGATTACAAATAAATGGGTGATAAAAATTATAAGTAAATTATATATAGTATGTTATATCTTATTATTATTATGGAATATTTGTATAATAAATCTATATTTATTATATAGGTTTTTTGAACACAAATGAAGGAAGTTAGACCTCATGTAAGGGTTTATTTCACAATCCCATAATTATTCAGGATTGTTTATATTTAAGTCTCTAATAGGGGAATTATTTGATATTTCTATATTAAACCTATTATATTTTCATTATCCTATTCTTATTTCTAGAAATTAATTTTTTTAATTTAATCTTCCTCTCTTTATGTACTCAAGATTATGAAATAATACTTTTATAGAGAACAACCCTTTTTTCTACTCGGTTAGTTTTATTTTTCTTCACTGCCCATATTTTACTTAAAATTTATAAAATAATTTTTTTTTCATATCCTATAATTATTTATTAATGAAATTGTTACCAATATTTTAATTTTTAAGTTATTATTTAAAATTAATATTCTTATCTTTTTCTGAACAAGGTACTTTTCGACTATTTTTACAAAAGTGTGAAGGGAATGTTTTTCTAACTTATACAGAATGGAAAAATTTTATAGAATTTATAACCACTCAAATAATGGAAGAATAAATTAAATATTTATGAGGATATTTTTAAATAAAATATTTTCCTTAGTATTTGAGATATTTTTAGATAAATGATATCCTTGTGAAAATGTTATTTTCCTCAAGAAATTTTACAGTGATCATTTTAAGGTATTTTCATCCATGTAAAAATTCATTATTGAATCTTATGTTATATGGAGGATATACTATAATTATACCATAAAACATATTTATACGGATTCTTTATGATCATTTTGTATAGGTAAATTCTTGAAATTACTTATTCTAGTTATTCTAATATAGATAATTTTTGGTTTTTAAGGCATATTGATTAAGTTGTATTATTTATTAATTTGATAAATTTGTTACACTTATTAATTAATGGGTGGGGTAGAGACTTATATAACCTCTCAATAAATCAGTAGGTCTTATGAGACAAAATAGTTTGGGTATTTGGATGAGGACTTACCCATTTATGTAGAAGTATTAGAATGAAGGATTGCTTTTATTTTTAGATGTCTTGGCACAAGGCCTCGATGGTAAGTTTCATATGTATGATATTATTTATTCTATAATTATGTAATTATTTATTTATTCCCATATGATTATTTTTGTAATTTCCCAACCTAACTCCACACTAAACTGGTAGTTGAACCGGTGGGTCACATGGCCTTAAGTACGCCTCTGTATACACTAAAGGGTTCTAAATGGAAGGGAGGGTCTCAGGAGGTGATAGTGGTGAGACTATACCCTCTTATCAAAGTAGAATAGCAGTTCATCCGATAATGAATAATAGACAACATCAAAATGAAAAATAAATGAAAGAGAGAGAGTAGCGGAAGAGTAATATAAACTGAATATAGAATATGGATAATGCCAATATATGACAGATGCATGCGTGTATAGATAATGATATATAATATAAACAAAATACATATAGTACAGTAAAAAAATTGAAAAATAAAAAATCCCTAATAGAAAACTCAACGATCATCCCAAGCTTCATCTCGATCCTATGCTCCTAACTCTAAGGTATAAGAAAACATCCACAAGCAAGAGTCCACAGTCCTTTGAACATAAGGTCTACTTGGGTACCCCAGTGAAATGGCATCCTGAGTGGGGTGTGAGATGTAAATCCTAGTAAGTTACCACCTCTAGATTCTATAACTAAACCCAGTCCGTGAATAATAAGTAAAGAAGTGTAGGTAAGAATAATAACAAATAGAAATTCTGAATAAATAAACAAAAACTAGTCAGCTCAGGTACCACTAGGACACCTGGCTGACTCTACCTACTTTGTCTCATGGTTGGAATGAGATTCCTAATAAGTAACAATATAAATATATATATATATATTAATAATTACATATATAGTTTAGTTATATATTACATTCACCTATATGAACCTAGTACATACGGACGTAAGTGGACATATACCTGGAATACTAGTTGATGGATGGATTGGGGTGTAACTCAGTCATCCATAACCAGTCTGAATGAGCCTATAAGCTCAAGACATAGGGTTAATTATTTACATCCCAATAGAGTTTGCAAGTCTCTTTTCTGTAATGGGTCATTTTCAATGGGGTCCCATTGAAAATAGCCCAATTTATAGTACTGAAACATCTCATTATTTGAATTTATCAGTCCTATATAAAAGAATCATTATATTAATAATACAATCTATGAGGCAATAATTCTCATGTTTTTCAATTAATAAACCCATTATAATCAAGGGAGTTCCATTCTTTATAATTCAAATAATCATGTTCTTAAGCATGAAATAAATGGCATGGATTTACCACCCTTTACTTACCATTTAAAATAAATAGTTTAATATAGACAATCCATATCATTTATGAAATTTAATGGAAATAATTTAAGGGAGGAATTTCTTTATGTCTAGACATTCCTTTTTAAACATTCCATTTATTATAATAAGACTTATGGGTGCTTAGAAGGCGTGATGGTCAAGTGGGAAATTAACTACACCATTAATTCCATTTAAAATGCAAGACAATCCCTTATAAGGGTCTTGGGTCATTAATCATTTATTTAGGAGTGGGCCAATCCATTCAATTAATAAGATAGATCAAACACTTTAGAGGTAATTTGGCTCATTATACATTTATCTAGCAAGGAGGTATCTTCTTTTAAAGTCATAACCAAGGGCCATGTCCCAAACATGAAATGTAACAAACCCTAAAAATCATAATGGAAATACCCAAGAAATAAATCCAAGCATGTAATAAAAAACCAAATACTACTTTTAAATTTCAAATACAACACACCTCATATGAGGGGATTTACAATTAAAACATTCCATTGATCATAAAAAATTAATTTATCACATTGAAGAATAAAATAAAAGTATTGTGACTCATTTAACTTAAAATAGTAATTTTAAAGGAACTACCAAACATGTAAAAAAGACATAAGTATTAAATATGGCACTTAGTAGGTTCCATTATCAAATAAACAATTGATTTACAAGGGGAAATCCCATTAAAAATCCAAGTCGAGTGCTTAGATGCCATTCTGAGTATTTAATAAATTAACTAGAAAAGGGTAAAATAAGTAAACACACTCAAGGGGAATCCATAAATGATATCAAACCCCTCTAAATACTTAAACAAGTTTAAAATGGGTGGGTACTATGGTGAAAGGGTCAATTTAATATGAAAGAACCAACTATAAATAAACTTGTGGCAATGGTCAGTATGCTGTGCAATGATGCTATTCATAAAGCGATGGAAAATTTGAGAAAAAGACATAGACCACCTACCACATGTTTAGTACATCACAATATTCTAATATCAAGGTATTATTCAATCATATTTAGAAGAAATATATGAAACAAACCGTTACTCTAAAAATAGGAAAAATGATCTTACACCTCGATAATCTAGTTGATAGAAGATTAAATAAAGAATAAAAAAAATAAATCTAGAGCTTACTGAAACTTATCCATAAATACTTATGGTGAATGATTTTTATAATGGATATAAGAGTTATCAATAATCCTAGATTAGATTTAAGAGAATCCCACGGTGCCAAAGAGGAGAGCCACCCACTAGAGGAGGAGAAAAAGAATGAAGATAAGAGGATTAAAATCTAATTAAGGGTAAATGGTCATTTTACCCTTCAAAACTATGTCACATGGTTTGGCCACATGGTTTGGCTGCATAGTTTGGCCAAACCGTGTGCCAACCGTGTAGAACCCATTCCTTAAGAAATCACCTCTCATGGTTTGTCCCACACTGTTACCCTAATTGTGCCCTAACCATGTAATGAATAGTACACTGGTGCTACCTAAGTGGAACTAACCATGTGGTCAAGGTGTATGTTTAGGAAATAAATGTGCATCCTTTTTGGGTCACTTCTACACCTATTTTGTAGTTGTAGGATTTTCTGCTAAGGGTTTCACGATTTCAGACAAACTATGCACCCTATTTAGATCACCTAAGCCTTTTTTTTCTAGAGATTAGTACTACCAAAACTCAATGGAGCACCCAAGAAACCTCTCAGGACTTTACCTAAGTTTAAAAACAACATAATTAATTATTTCAAATCTCATGATTACATTCTGAAGCTCGATTTTAAAAACACCTCATCTAGTAAATGATAAAAGTAAAATTCCCTTGGATTTTTGTCTATTTTAAAAACATGAGTTGTTACAACCTCCACACCTTAGAAATTCTCATCCCTGAGAAGCCTTTTGGAACAAAGAAAACATCAACTGACCTAAAAGGTTCATGATGTTCCATTTAAATAGTTGTGTTGTGTCTCCAAATTCCCAATCAACCTCTAAGAATTTACTTAAACATGCGGTACTTAATCCATCAAACCCTGATCCAATGCTTATTTTCCAATTGAAATGTTGAAATAGAGCTTACAAAATCCCATTTAGCTAGAGACATGATCACATCATCATATCCTTAAAAAACAGGACAAAGGTGCTTCCCAACTTGGGCTTTAACATCATAAGAGACCTATTTCAAACCCCAACACCTCCACCTTCAAAATTCCCTATAAGGAATGCCCTAAGAGTTCTAATGATGATCCTGGTGTGGTTTCTTTAAGATGGAGAACTTGATTACATCTGAGGATATATCAGAGAAATATTCATAAAGGAGTATTTGAATATCAATTGACCAAATTTATACTGGTCTCATTAGAATTCCTTGAAAGGTATAACCCTACTTAAAATCACACCCATATTAATCTGGAGGCATGCATTAAAATGGTTGTATTCAACCATATTCATTGAAAAAGAAGGAAAATATGTCAAGCTACCACCAGTTGACCATTCTTAAACATTCTTAGTTAATATGGATAGCATATTAAAAATAGAATTTCATTTCCTTCCCTTAATGTATTTCACATTTATAACAACTGCATTCATCGAATCCCATACCTGACTCCCAGTGACATTCCCTAATCAAACCATCACCTGGTCATTTAAACTGTTATGCCTCATCATGAACAAGGGGTAACCCAGATCCATCCCATTGGAATCATCACCCTTTAATCATCACTTATGAGCCTAAAAAAACTCTGGGGAAACCTCATATTCAATGAACTAGAGTCTAAAAAACTAAACAAATTATTCCATACACCATGTTTATAATAATGACATTGGTAATAATATATATGTCCACATCAGAACATTTATTGATCCCGATGTGGAATCTATCTGGCGGACAAGTCAATGGAAAATGGTTGGTTTCCAAGATTCCTTACAAAGTGTTTCTATATGGAAATATAAGAACTTCTTAGGAATAACCATGCCTCAAAGAAAACCATGCATCCAGCGTGCAACATTGAAAGAGATCACTCATCAAGCCCAATGGATTTTAAAGCTTCTACACAGTGTAATACTGACGCTCTTATAGTGTATCTAGATGATGTCAAGATAGGTTATATTCTCATCTCTCTTAGAAGAGTACACTAAGAGGGAAACTAAGAAAACCAAAATAAGTATAGTTGAACTACTACTGGTTGACTTCACTCGAACGAAGTTTGAATTCACCTACCAATGTGTTTCCATTAACCTATCATAATACCTTACCACTTGAGGAATGTTATAGTTTCTAAAACTTAAACACCAAATTTCATCCAAATATAATGATGTTTTCAAAGGTTGCATACACCACCAACCACATCAATGTTATGTTGTTGAGCAAGAACCGACACAATTTGAAACTTGCAATCATAAAAGGAATTCAAGTGAGACCAACCATTTCCAAATAGTCATATTCTATTGTGTTCCTTATACTTTTAAGGGAACATATTATAGAACTGACATGAATCTCCCCACCATAAGAGTGTTCAAGTCATCAAAAGAAAAGACAGACCAGCTTCTCACTAACATGCAAGATCAGATTCACCTTAAACGCATGTGTGACGCTCCTCCAATTCAAAATCACATACATCATAAAAATTGGAATAAAAACAAAAATGAACCTAATCGAAATTTCAAAACACTTGATCCTATTGGAACGTCATCCCAAGCATTAGGATGAATTTGATTCATTTAACCCTCAAGTCACTCTACTACGGAGATGACCTAAGGACATATTTGGAATGGATCAAAGGCCTTAATTTATTATTATTTTTTATAATCCACCTTTAAAAGGTTGAGGTGGAACCATTACAATTCCTTAAGACTTAGAGACAATTACATGACCCATAGGTCTTAGAGGGAATCACCCAGACAAGACAACTTGGAACTCCTCCTCCCCAGCATATTTCATGATATCAGCACTCCACCTTCACAGGGCCGGTCGGCTAGTTGTCTTATGAAAAGCTGCACAGGCCCAGTACCGATGGCAATATCATACCCTCTCATTCTTCCAATTCCAGCTAGCTCTTCTCTAGTGAATGTTCATGCCCTAAATCCTCATCTGGAGCCTTGTCCCTTATAGTCTGACTCGTACATCAGCATAATCATGTGTCTCAAAGTCCTTGGGGTGGACCTAAGGCCTTAAAGTTGCCTAAAGGCCTTGAGAGACAACTAGCCTAAAGTCCCTGGGTGGCCCAAAACCCTTATAGGATCCAAGGACCAAACTAGTTGCCTAGAGGCCCATATGGATGAATAGTTTCATCTACTACATTACCGAACAGTACCTGCTACAGTACTTCTACCGTACTTCTACAGTATCCCGAAAATATGTCTCCACCCTAATTTGATATCAGGTCTCTTGGATGCACTTGTTGAGTCCTCACCAACTGTTCTGAGGCCCATGTGACCTAAGGACATATTGAATAACTCAAAGCTCAATGATTATACTGAACTCAAACAGTTTGTTACCTCATTTAAAAACTCAGTGGGTACTATGTATATCAACACATATTACCCTTCTATTTAGTGAGAAAATAGAACAACCAAGATACTATCCATAGATTTTTTTCCCTATGAATTCATGTATCATATTTCTCACATAAAAACTGGATCAAAATAGTTCTATCTCATATGACTGTAAAACAAACTAGAGACCTCTCAAGTATCCTATAAATAAGAAATAGGGTCTCAAGACCTATGAAGCATTTGAACATGCCCTTTGCATGTATAACTTGTTGAAAATGGGCATTACTAAATTCTCATGCCCATAATAAGGATCAGGGAAAACCTAACCACCTATCTAAACAAGGGTTTCTTTTAAAATGAATGGGCCCTACTAGGGAAAATGACACCTGAACGACACAATGTAGTAGAAACTCATAATATTAGAAAGGCATTTAAGGTCTAAGGGGGATATCTACCATGGGATATCCCCTAAAAAAGTATAAGAACTAACCCTGTCACTAGGTCACATAAATAGAAAAGTCACTATGATCAATAGCTTATCATTTAAGTAATTGCTAAAAATAGAAATTCATATGGAAAATGATCACATTTCTATTCCAAGGAAACTCAAATGAGATAACTAAAACTACCCTTTCATGAGGGTTTAAATGAAGGAGACCACCTAAGGTTCCATTTTAAGTCAAATTCATTAATTTATATTCTGTATTAAAATTTTAAAATATTTATAGCAGATCATCTAGCTCCATTAATTAAATAAAGGTACATGGTAAAAGACAAAGAAAAATGGGAAAATCTTATCAAACTTCAATTTTAAACATTAAAATTTATTAACATCCCATCACAATTAGTAAATTTATCAAATAAATTCCTTTTAATAGATAAGACAACCTATGAGGGTCTCGCTAATCCAATCTGGTTCATTAGAATGAAACCCAATAGTGGTTTTCTAGACATTAAAATTTTAAAACACTCATAGAGGGTTATCTCATGAGAAACATGCCCCAACTAACCTACTTGGGTCCAGTTCTTCATTTATGTAAGCTAATCACATGATCACTATTCTCGTGTGATAGAGTTGTAAGCCTTTAAGAAGGAAACCAATTAATTTTAGTTAAAAATTAAACATCATTTACAGTTTTAACCATTTCAAGGATTCCATATGGTCATATATCATGGTTTGATTATATGGGTTGATGCTCCCTAATCTATAAAGTGACCATACACTTTATAAACCATAGTTTAGCTCCCATTTAACCAAAACTAATTCACTTTATCATTTAAAATCTATCATCCCTTTCATTTATAATCATTTTTAGAAATACACCAGGATATATAATGGTTTATTTATATGGGTGTCCATCTACCAACCTATAAGCTCCCATACACTTTGCAGTTTGGTTTTTGGCTCCTGTTAACTGATATAATTTCATTTCAAAACTTGAACTCATGCAACTTTTACATTTTAACAAGGGTCTCTAGATTTATATAAAATCTCAAAAGATGGTTTGAGTATATGGGTTACCTTTTACCAATTATAAGGAATTAATACATCTTACAATTGAAACCTAGTTCCAATGTAATTGAAAACAATTATATATATCCCATACAATCAATTATAAATGAAACAAAACTATCACGTCATTATAAGAAGTAATCACAGATTGAAGGTTATAAACAAAGTAGAATGATATAGAGGTAATAAAATTATAAATAATAAAGAAGCATGGAATATAATCAACTAAGCATGCTATAAAATAATGCATGCTAAATAAAACAAAATCATGGCATAGCACTTAGGGAACACAAATCAAATTATCAATAATATCTAAAAATGCAACTACATGGAATGGAATATACATGAAATGTGAATTTTTATGTGCCTATAATGATGCATGTAATACTCAATCCTTACAATTCCAGGACAAGTGTATTATACCATAACCTTTATGAATCAATAAGAAGAAAAAATTATACCAATCACTCGAAGTGAAATCATAATATACTTTAATATTGAACATTATAAAAAACAATCCCAACCCTGGCCACTTGGAATTTTTCCCATACATGGGTTGATCACTCTATGGAACATCTATTTACCAAGAGCTAATACATTCCTAGTCTCCTTCCTACTAGCCCAAAACTGTGGGACAAAATAAATAAGGCTTTGATACCACTTTATAACTTATCAGCCCGACTCCACACTTAATTTGTAGCCATACCAGTGGCTCACATGGCCTCAGGTGCACCTCTCCAAATGCTAGAGACTATCGACTAGCAGTGAGGGTCTTTGGAGGTGATAGAGGGGAGACTATACCCTAATATAAGAGTAGTGTAGTAGTTCATTAGATAATAAATAATAGATAACAGTGGAAAATAATAAATTAAATACAGACAGAGCAGTAGAAGAATAATATAGACAGAATATAAAAGATGGCCAACACTAATATATAGAAGATGCATGAATTTTAATACGATGATACATAATCTAAATAGAAAAAAAAAGTAAAATACAAAAATAAGGGAAAAAAACAAAAAACCCCAAGGGAAAACTCCATGATCATCCTAAAATCTATCTTGGCCATATTCTCTAAACTCTTAAGTACAAGGAAACATCCACAATCATAAGTCTATGGTCCTATGAACATAAGGTCTACTCGGTTTCCCAAGTGAAATGGAATCCCAAGAAGGGTGTGAGGTATAAATCCCATTAGGTTACCACCCATGGAATCAACAACTAAATCCATTCCATGAATAATAAGTAAAGCATTTCATATAAGTAGAATAACAATAAGCAATTCTGAATAAATAAACAAAAACCATTAAGCTCAAGTTCCACTAAGAAACCTGGTTAACTCTACCTACTTTGGCTCATGTATGGAATGATATGATTGATTAGTAAATATATATATTAATAATTATATATATAATTTAGTTATATATTTCATACACCTATATAAACCAAGTATGTATGGATGTAAGTGTCCATATACCTAAAATACTAGTTGTTGAATGGACAGGGGTGTAACTCATTCATCCATAACTAGTCTAAACATGCCAATAAGTTAACGCAATAGGGTACATACCCCACATACTAGTAGAGTGTGAGACTCCATACACGACACTCAGTATGGCGAGTGCGCCATCATGCCAACACTTTAGTCATAAAATGTGGCACGTAAAACCCAATTCCCAAATAGTATCACTAGTGTGAGAATTCATTATCAACACCTGATGTAAGGGAGTGAGATGCCTCCATGATCAATATAAACCTTACCATCATTCCATAGAATATAATAAGGTTTAATCATATTTATAATAAAATTTTATTAATAAAAAACATCTCATGCTTTACATTTATCAAGATCGTATAAAGGAATCATCAAATTAATAATACAATCCATGAGGAAATACTTATCATGCTTTTCATTTAATAAACACATTATAGTCAAGGGAATTTCATTCTTTACAATTCAAGTAAGTATGTTCTTTATAATGAAATAAATGGTGTTTCTTTACCACCATTTATATACCATTTCACTTTAACAGCTTAATATAGACAAGCTATATCATTTAGGACATTTAAAGGAAATCATTCAAGGGATGAATTAATTCATGGCTGTCTATTCCATTTTAAACATTCAATTTATTCTAACAAGGCTCAAGGTTACTTAGAAGGCACCATGGTCAACTGGGAAATTACCTACATGGGTAATCTCATTTACAAAGCAATCTAAACCCTTAAGAGGATCTTGGTTCATTAATCATTTAATTAGGATCGGGCTAATCCATTCAATTAATAAGATAGTCCAAACACTTGGGATGTGCTTTGGCTCATTATAAATTTTTCTAGAAATAGGGGAACTCCTTTTAAGATCATCACCAAGGTCCAGGTCCCAAAAATGCAACATAACTAACCATAATAAAATCATAAAGGAAACACCCAAGAAATATAGCCATGAATGTAATAAAACAAAAAATACCACTTTTTAATTTTGAAGATATCACACCTCATCTGAGGGGTTTTATTATTAAAACCTGAAAATTTTCATAAAAAAATAATTTATCACATTTAAGCATCAAATGCTTGTGTCATAACACATTTTACTTAAAAGGGGGATTTTAGAACTACCAAACCTGAATAATATACATAAGGTTTCAATATGGCACTTAAGAGTTTCCATTATCCAATGAAAAATTTATTTATAAGGGAAAATCCAATTATCAATATAAGACAAACTCTTATAAGGATTTCGGGGCATTTAATCAATTAATTAAAAAGGGGTGAAATAAGTCATCACACCCAAGGGGTGTCTATAAATGATATCAAAAACTTGTAAATAATTAAACAAGGTGCATGTACTATGTTTCATGGGTCAATTTAATATGAATAAACCAATTAAAAAGCAACGCGCGATAATGGTCAGTGTGTGGCACAATGGTTCTGTCCATAAATTGATGGAAATTTTGAGAAAAATATGTAGATCACCTACCTTGTTCTTTGGATATCCTATTTTTCCAATATTGAGGTCTAATTTAACCATATTTGGAAGAAATATAAGAAATAGACCTTTACCCTAAAAATAGGGAAAATGAGCATGCACCTCGATAACCTAGAAAATAGGATATTAAATGGAGAATGATCAAAATGGAATCAAGATATTACTAATGTAGATCCATATAGATCAACAATGGTCTATTGGAATAATAGATAGAGGAGTTATAGAGAAGCCTATATTAGGATAGGGAGAATCCCACAGTGCTAAAGATGAGATCCCCCTACTAGAGGAGGATAAAAATAAGGAATAAAAGTGGATTAAAACCACATTAAAGGGAAAATGATCATTTTACCCCTAAAATTTGGGTCATACAGTTTGGTCAAACCATGAACCAACTATGCATTTCCCATTCATTAAAAAATAACCTCTCATGGTTTGTCCTGCATAGTTACCTTAATCGTGTGCCAATCATGTGATAAATAGTGCATGGGTACTTCCTAAGTGACATTAACTATTTATTCAAGGTACACTATTTTGGAAAATTATGTATAGACTTTATGGGGACCTTATGCTCTTCTACTATAGTTGCATGGTTTACTACTGAGGGTTATGTTGTTTTCAAAAACCTGTGCGCCCTGTGCAGACCACATAATATTTTGGTTAATGGGACGCAGTGATCTATAAACTCAATGGAGCACCCTATAAAACTCTTAGGCCTTTACCCATGTCTAAAAAAACACATTGAAGTTTTCCAACTCTTGGAATTATGTTCCAAAGCATGGTTCTAAAAATATCCCATCTAGTAAATGTCAAAAGTTCAAATTCCCTTGAATTTTTATCCAGTCCAAAAACATGGGTCTTTACAGTTTTAGTAATTATGATACCCATGTATAAATTTAAATCCCTTGTTATTATTTATATGGATTTATTTGTTCATTATTTATTCCTATTAAATTATTCTTTCCTTATTTAGCTTCCACAGTTTGTGTTCCCTTATATAACATTTGAGGTCACCCCTTTTTTATGTCTCCTTTCCCTTAGATTATAGAAAGTGTATTATGATTACTATATAGGGATATTATCTTGGGAATAATTATTTTCACAAATAAAATACAATGTTTTATTTTATCTTTACAAATGTATTGTGATATTTAAGTGTGTGTCTAGTTTTCTAAGCCTACTAAATTATTCTGTCATTTGAGATGTGATTTCTTGTATATAGTACCAATGTAATAAAGGAACAAACAACTCTGGAATACAAGGGTCGAGGCCTTTAAAATTTATATTCAGTTTAAATTCATATTCGTGAAAGGATCATACCTTCACATACTATTTATACACCATGAACTGTGATTTCTTCAAAGATTGAACCACTTGACAAACTGAACTTTATTCATGAAATGCTTCTACATCATAGACATTATTCATTATTATGAACTCCTTCATGCTTAATTAACTCCATTAATTTATGAATTGACTTCCTTTATAGGTTTCACTACCCAAACTTCTTTCTAAAATATATTATTTATCTCTAGATATGATATTATGACAGTATTTTTTTCTTCTTAATGATGTTTTTAGGGATCTTTATTGAGGAAAAGAATCCAAGAAAACTTGTAATCCCAAAATAATAATTTTTCCAATCATAAAAATCATATCATATATTGAACCACATATATTATTAATATAGATCCTAAATCCATCATGATATCCCTTTAAACACCACATTTTTTCGAAAAAAAAGATCCCCATTCTGAACTTTATTTGTGGATGCATCTGAAACACAGCTTCCCATAAACAACAATACTCCTTAATGAAATCCCATAGCAGTAACTTACATACTATGAAATTTTCATAACTCATATTCTATGATAACACCAAGTCTTTCCCAAATTTATCCATTGTGAAATCCCTTTTTGGTTTTCATGAATTATTTTACGTACTATATAGTCTTTTTGGAAGGACATACATGAAACGAGGAATTCATCCCATGGAAATTTTTTGTTAAAACTCCAAATTTATATTTCCTATAAAAAATCATAACAAAAATATGGTAAACGCTGGTAAAAAATAAAATATTTTTAACCAAAATTCACAATAAACAAAATCTATCCAAAAATATATAATGCTCATATTGAGGGATTTTAGACCAATAATAGAAAATCACGATGGGTATTTAGCTCAAATAATCAGGTAGAAATTGAATATTGATGGCATGTTGATTTTGAATGTATAAAATAATATTTTTCTTGATGAGTTTCACTTTTTACCCCATATCATGTTGTTTATTTTTTAATTTAACTCAAATATGTTTCTATAGATATATTAAAAACTCATTATATAATGTGTATAACCCAAGAGTCAATTATAGTAAGTAAGCATTTATTTCTAATGAAAAAATACAATAATTCACAAATATTTATTGAAGAATGTGAATTCAAAAAACTTATAAATTAAAATTAAATAATTTTATTTAATATTTTAAATTAGTATTTCAAAATTAAAATAAAAATTATTTTTTATATTTTTCTAAAATAGTTTATTTTTAGGTTAATGAGGAAAATATATATTTTACAAAACTGTTATATTTTTATCATTATAATGATTTAAGAATAAAATGAATGTTTATGAAACCATTTTTTATTGAATAAATATATATTTAAGAAGTAATATAATTCATATAAATATAATTTTGAATAGAGAAATATTATTAGCATTTTTTTAAAATCTATGTAATTTGTTTTGTTTAAATAACAATTGTTTTTAGTTATTTTATTTTAATAAAGTATTAACAGAGTTTATTTTTGTTTTTGTTTTGTTTCAAAGGAAAATATATCTTATTTTATTTAAAATAATTCAATTAATTTCATTTTAATCAATATTATAACTGATTTTTATATAAAATTATTTTTATTCTAGAAAAATAATTTTTTTAAAACGGGTTTCATTGTGTTTTGCAGACTTATAATAAAAGTAATATAAAACACTTATAGTTTTTGAATCATGTAAACTGGATTTCATATTTGGATTCTTCATAATTAAAATTACATAATGAGGTCAAATTAAATTCTTTTCATAATGAACAATAACCATGATAAATATTTATCACCACGGTTAAGGGTATAATGGGTGTAAAGGGTTAAAAAGGGATAAGGATTCATGATAACAAAAAACATTCACATAAACCCCATTGGTTGATTATATTTTTACATTACCCCTATCATATTTTAATCTATGAAAAAAATCTACATTCATAAGAAATTGACTTTACATTATTAAAATTATTTGAGAAATACCACGTGTGCCCTTCTCTTTACTTATAAAATGGATCTTTATCTCCTCGCTTATTCAAAATGTTTAAACCTTATATATTACAAAAACCCTACAAAAAACCTTCATATAATTCTTGAATTATTTATATATCTTCTATTATTAAACTTATACCATCCTATTAATTCTTAAGGTTTAATCCAAAGGTCGCCTCTCAATGAAGAGGCGATCATCATACTCGTCTCCTTCAAAATTTATTTATTAAATTACTTAAAATAAATCTATTTTATCCAAACTAAAATAATTATTCCAATATCACCAATATATAGTGATTTTATTATGATTATGTTACAACTATTTTTCATCTCATTTTTATCTTATAGAAAAAAAACATTGCTCATGCATATGTATGGCCTACCATATCAATGTAGCGTTGTGATTCATTTTTCCTCACCATTTTAAATGGATGGATATAAATGTGGAACTAATGAAATATATATTAAATTTAAAAAATAATTATTATTTTGTAAATATAAAATATAATTTATCTTTTTATCCTTTAACTTTTTAAAAAAATTAATTAGTTTCTCACGCGTACGTGTAAACGATCACTTCCATGAAGCGATAAGATTCATTTTTTCATGTTTACCATTAATGGATGATTATAAACATTTATATAATGAATATATATATATATGATATTTATATCAAGATTAAAGTTATTAATATGATATAACCATCATCAATATTCAAGGACCATAACATCTGAATCAAAGCATATATGAAAAAACAAAGCAGTTAAAACCCATAATGATGATGATAATGATGATAAAGAATTTCTTTCTCAATTCCATTTTATCTCAGGATTGTTGATGGTTATATTTTCATTTGGAAAATTATATGATCATAATCAAATAAACCAAATCTATTTTATTCTCATATGGTTATTTTTTGGGTTTACATTTTTATTTTCAATTTTTTTCTCTTATTAGATTAAAATCAACATGTAAGTTACATGTATGGTACTTTCTTATAAAAGTATTTTCTTGGTGTTTTCCTTCCAAAAACATTTCTTCCATGCCATATTTTCTTAAAAAATATATTTATATATATATATATTATACAAGGATTTATTAAATTCATTTTTCTTATGTTTGACCATCTTTAAAATAGTTTAAAATGAATCTTCTTATCATTTTATGAATGATCTGCTTTTTAGAAAATGTGTCATGGTAATCTTTATTTTAATGTACATTGAGCTAACTACTATCTATTCCATCATGAATACTCTTTGAATTGAATATCATACTATAATTTTCAAAAGGTTATTTTCAATGAAAATATTTTACTCAATTTTATGTAAATTTTTATTAAAAATTATATAAAATTAAAATAGTATTATTTTATTAGCTAATAGAAAATGGTCTAAAAATTTATTTATAACACTATTCTTACACTATGTTAAAATGAAGTTATTTGTAATTTATTTCTTCTAATTTATTTTCTAAAGGAATGTTTTTACTAAAAAAACCTTCAGTTATAATGAATCTATGTTCTTATATCATCCTTTATTGATGATTAATTATTCCTTATTTTGATATCATTCACTTTCTTGTGATCATGTTAAATCATCCTTCTTTATTCATTGGACATTATTTTTTATTTAATGTCCATATTTTTAATATCATGGATGAATTTAGAATTATTAATTTTAAATCAATTATGTTTCAATTGTATACCATTTCAATATACAATATTGGTTAAAGGAATCATATTAAGTATGTTATTTCATTTATTGGGGAAATATTTATGTTTCTTATTATTGATTCAATAAAGATACTTTTTGACTTATAAGGAATTATGAGAATGAATTGAATTATGAGAATGAATTGAATTGATTATTCAAAAATATAATAAATTAATCATAATTAAATGTGGTAGGTAGGTCCGGATTATAGATAGCCTCTTGATGCATCGATAGGTTTAATGGGATAAAATAGTAGGGATGAAATATTATATGGGTATCTCATTTACACCTATAAATGTATTAATAATTATTTCTTGATCTATAGGCATTTACTGTGAGATTCATGATATCCCAGTTGAGAGTCCTATATCATTAATGTCTATAATTAAGCATTTTATTTATTAATAATTTAGTTTCCACTAACCATGGGATTTTTATGTTGATAGTATCCATGGATTCCCATTAAAATCAAGTTATTGATTGAATAGATTTTTTTGTGATTATCTACTCTACCATATTTATCATGCCTTATTCAATCTTGACATCTTCCATAGTACGTAACCCTTACTAAGAATCCAATATCAAATGTTATTTGTTTATTATCCCCTAGATATGTAGAAGGATATTTTGAATCATTTAAAGGATTCAAGAATGTTTTTTATTCTATGTTTTTATATTTTTAATGTAATATGGGAATCATATATGTGTCTAATTTTCTAATACTGGTAAAAAAATAAATCTTTTTGTTGTGATTTTTTGTATCTTGAACCAATTTAATTAATTAAACACCAACTCTGGGTTTATATATTTAGGTTCATTATAGTTTGTATCAAATACAATTAACAGGAACCTTGGGAAATAGATTTTAATTAAACACATCTCGCATGAGAATTATGATGATTCCTTATGCTATTTGAGATCTTTTACCATTATAGGGATTTTTATTCAGTGGCTTAATATTCATGATTATTATGAACTAACTTAGAGACTTATATTGTTTATATATGGAACAAAAAGGAAGAAATAGAATGGAAACCCATAGTCAATGTAGGGATTTCCCTTATGAGCGATACAATACATCTGTTGTTGGAACTGAGTAGATGATGACCATATTAAGTTGGCTAAAAGTAGTTTTGATGAATAAACATTACCATATAGAGAAACTTGTTATTCCACAATCTGATTCACCTATTTTGGATCTCTTTATGTGATATAATCCTCTATCTTTTAATGGAAATATTAATCCAATTATAACTGAACAGTGGATCATGTACCAAGACAATATATTCCTAAATTTATGAAGTAATAAAAGGGAAAATGTTACTCTGGAAGTGTATTTTCTGAAGGTTGATGTTGGTCAATAGTGGTCATTGATCCAGAATACTAAAGAGGTTTATGAAATAATAATTATTGAATGAATAAATTTTAATATGATATTATTTGATAAATAGATTCCTCAAAAACTATGTTCTTAAAAAATATAATTTTCTCTCATTAAATAAAAAGGAATAAGAAAGTGTTGTAGAGTATGAGTATATCTTTATATGATTTTTTAGGCATGTTTCATACTATATATGTAATTGAGTAATAAATATTAGTCATTTCTTTTATTGGATTAAGATTATTCTATAAAGGGTGTTATTTTCTCAAAAAATTAACCATATGATGATACAGTATCAAGTGTTGTTATGAACCATCCTGGGATGACAACTAAAGTGACACCTGACCTGGCCAATGGCATGCCCTGAAGGGAATTCATGATCCCCACAAACTAGTAACTATTTCTTTGGAATCAAATAACTCATTTTAGAATTATTTACCCATCATAATAACCATCCAAATCCATATAATACTATATTATAACCATAGATTGGAAAAGATATAGAATATATCAATATGAACACATTTATGTTTACACAAATAGTTAAATGTCAAAATAAAAAAAAGGTAGGGGGACAACAATGAACCAAAAATCTCTTTATGACACAAGGCCTAATATCTTAAAATGTCACCACCAAAACCTATCCCAAAAATATTTCATTAGTAGGAGTATCTAACACCACTATACGAAGCCTTCCCTTTTCCTAATTTATACAAAACAAGGTCTATGTACAACCATTGAGTTTATGTAGGGTATAACCTCACTATCTCATTATGTGTTCCATATGTTTACATTATAAGACAAATAAATTTACTTGTTTTTAAAGTAAATAAATAAAATTATTTTAAAATATTCTTTAGATTTATAAGGAATGTAAGGAAAATAGGAACAGCCAATGAATAGGTAAAAATAGAATATAAGCCCTACGTAAAATACTTACGTAGTGTAGTAGGTGAGTAACTAGGATCCTCATACTCTCAGAGATCATTCCATGGATAAAAATTTGTTTCCCCTAAACGATCCATAACTAATAAATTTCATCATCCATAGTTTAGTTAGTGTATTAATGTTATCCTCCTAAGTAGGTCGGGGCATGCCTAACATAATTTTCCTAGTTTTATTACCTAGATGCCTTGGATTCTAATGTGCATTATCACCTTTTTTAAACCATAAAAACCTATTTCATCATAATCAAACCACTACATTCCAAATAACAACATTTCCAACCATATACATATGGTAAAATAAATTTTATATCCATTTTAGACACACCAAAACACCTTTAAAACCTCTCATTTATAAAAAAACATATATAAAGAAATTGGATTTATAAGGAAGCATAATTAAATTGTTATGTAATGGACTAACATGAAATAACCTAACTTTTTTACTTTAAACTATAAATAACTGGTTGTAAACTAAAATTTAAGAGTATAAGAGATCCTATAAAAGAAATAATAAAAAACAAACATCAAAACCCATTCCATACAGTCCACATTAGGACAAACTTTGGTCATCACAACCACTGGGTAGAATGAGACCAAATATATAAGATTAAATAACCTAAGAAAATAGGATATGAGAAATTTACCTGTAGTTTCCTTGAATAATATTATCCAAAATCACCCAAAAATTAGAGCCAAGATGATGGGCATAGAAAGTTTTGCACACTAGGGGATGAAGGGGTCATAATTTAGAGAAAATGAGGGGTATGAGTGGTTAAATCAGGGAGGGGTAGTTTAGGAATTACAAAAAAATAAAAACATGGAAGGCCACAAAGCTTGGATGTACTGTTTTCTAAAATGTGTGCCAACCATGTGGGTGATTCTATTGTCACTAGAAGATACCTCATAGTTTGGGTTGCGTTATTTCACAAACACTGTGCATAATTGGGAGGGAACTCTGATTCCACTGTCCTATATCACAAGGTTTTTGGGGTTCATTCATGATTTCCCATAGTCATGTGCCAAATTCTCCTCATCCTTAGTCAGAAAAAATAAATAAATTTTCAAAGGAAAATACTTGGAAATCCATATATGAGATGAATAACCATAAATAAATCATAAATTCCTAAAAATTTCTTTGTGGGTGTGACAAGTGCTATCAAGGAAAATAAATAATTTTATAGGTCTTATAAATTCAAGGTAAATTAATAAAATAATATTTCATCTAAGTACCAAGAAGAAATAAATGTTTCAAAGAAGAAGAAAGGGGTGATGATATTTCTATTAGTGATGATTGTGCAAAGAAATAATGAGGTTATTTTTTAATGGAAACATGAGTTTTTTAAAATTATATTGAAATCTATCATAAAGATATTGAATTATATTAAAAAATTAAGCCACTATTATCTAGTGATTCAAATATAAAAGGATGATGCATTATTCAAACCAATGTACTAGTCATCAAGGGAACCTCTCATATAAGAGGTCAATGATAGAAGGTCCTTCTTATGGGATTACTATAACTATGAAGTTCACAAAGATGTGGTGGAAGGTACTTTAATACTAACATCAACTTTACCTAATTATTTTTTTGATTCAAAATCTATTCACTATTTTATATATTTTATGTTTTTTAAGAGAATCAGATATTTCCTTAGCACCCATAGAGGGGAGTTATAAATAAATACACTAAGTTGAAATCTTATTACCATAAAGATGTGTTTGTGAGTATTCATTATGACACAAAGACATTCCCTATTTTCAAACATGATTATTTTAACTATGGTTGAATTTTATATAATCCTTGGTACAGATTATCTTACAAATTATAATGGAAAAAAAATATTTCTAAGAGAAATAGATGATGATTTACAATGGATATGTGGAATCCCATGTCTTAAGAAGGGAGACTACATAATTAGTATCATGTCTAGATACACATCTAGTATCTCTTCATAATAAAATTCTAAAGGAATAAAAACATAAATAATCTGTGAATGGGAAATGTATCCTTATAATAGAGGATACACAAATTGTGAAAGAATTCATTGATGTGTTTTCTAAATAGATATCTGGACATTGACCTGGGTGTGAAGTTGAGTTTTCTATTGATCTCATCCCTGGTGAAAACACTATATTTATGACTCTACAAGATGGACACAATGGAACTAGTAGAAGTAGAGAAACATTTATAGTAGTTTTATGATAAGGGATTTATATTCCTCAGTGTTTCACCATGGGGATCCCCTATTCTTTTTGTTAAGAATAAAGATGGTTTTGTGGATTTCTTCATAGATTATAAGGAAATAATTTTTTTTACAATAATGAACATGTTTCCTCTACCCTGTATTGAGGACTTCTTCAATCAGTTACAAAGAGCTTAAATTTTTTCAAAGCTTGATCTTTTTCTGAGTATCATAAACATCAAGTAAAAAAGGAAGATATTCCAAGTATGACACTTCAACCAAGGTATAGATATAATAAATTTGCAGCAATTCCCTTTTGATTGACAAAAGCACCCTCTATTTTTTTATGAATATGTTTAACATAACATTAAAGTATTAACTCAATAATATCATTATGGTATTGATGATATCATGAAATACTATAAATTTGATGGTGAGCAGAAGATTAATTTGTGAATCATTCATAAGAATCTTTATGAAAATTATTTTTATGGGAAATTTTGAAAATGAGCATTCTTGTTTTAGGAAGTTTTTTCCTTAGTCATATTATCTCTAAGGATAGAATATCTATATATCCTTTAAATACAAATTTAGTGATGGAATAGGGAATGCTAATGTATATAACAAAGGTATTTAGTTTCCTTGTATTAACATGTTATTATTGATGCTTTGTTCAAAATATTTCTCAATTAGATAACCCATTAATGAGGTTGACACATAAAGAGGTAAATTTTATATTATCAGAAGAATGTAATGATAGTTTTCAATAATTGAAGAGTATATTGGCCAATTCATAGATATTTTCATTACCAATAGAAGGGTATGTATTTATGACATATTTTGATACATCAAAGAAGGGACATTGATTTTTTCTTATGAATAAATATAGAGTTATTTCCTATTAATCAAGGTAGTTAATTATTCATGAACAATATTATTTAACACATGATCTAGAGTTAAAAGTCAAAATATTTTCGTTGAATATATGGAGGCTTTACCTTTATGGTGAAAATTTAAAATATACACAGATCCCAAAATATTAAAAAACACATTCTCATAGAAAAAGGTCAATATGAGGAAATTTGATGGATATAATTACTTATGGCTTATGATTTCTCAATACACAAACATCTTGGGAAAAAAATAAGGTGGCTGATGTGTTTTGTAGAAAATATCATCAAATGTTGGCTAAAATGTGGATTAAAAAAGATCCTATATTAATGGATTTAGTAAATTTGGATACGGGAATCATTAATCAAGGAGAAGCAACACATCTATTCCAAATTATTTCCAAAACATCTTTATTAGATAAGATAAATAGTTCCCAAATTGATGATAATATTTTTTAAATGAAAATCAAAGTTTTAAATGATAGGAAATTGGTAGGAATCATCTATGATATGGTATATAAAAATTATAATAACACTATGTGTTCTAACCATATAAGAGATAAAAAATATAATTATTAGAGGAATCGCATATAAAATATTTCTCTATACAACCTTATAGAACCAAAAATGTATCAGGATTTTAAATAACATCTTTTAAGATAATATAAAATTATAAATTGAATATTATATTTTAAGATGATTGGTTTTTTCAACAGGTAAATATTTATTGAAATCACAATAAAGGAATCATGAAATCTCTACCTATTCCTATGTTGAAATGGGATGATATTACTATGAAATGTTTTAGTATATTTTCAAATAATCTGAGATATAATGATTCAAAATGGGTTATTATTGATTTACATACCATTTACACACATTTCCTCTCTATAATGGAATATTTACCTTTTGAGTTCCACACATGGACCTATATTAATGATGCTTTTAGGTTTCATGGTTATAAGGTCTCAGATCTATGAAGATCGACCCTTTACGCATTTTTGATGATCGAGGTGCTCTGAGAAGGCTTGAAAGAAGTCTAGAGTAGTTTGGTTACTATAGGATGTAAGTAGGGAGATTTCATGACATGTAAAGGTAATACATGATGTGAAATCAAGTTTCACAATATGTAATGAATATGGGTTTAAAAAATAAATAAAATGAAGAGGTGATGTGTTTTCATGAGAAATCGAACCCTAAGGATTACACGATGTGAAAGGGGGTTACACGTCTTGTAATTCCCCACTATAGTGATGTATTAATCATTTTTAGTCACTTGGGTTATTTGTAACCCTACAACTTCAGCAGCTCTCCCTATCATTCTAGGTAACCCAGCAACCCCTTCTTTGGTGTTTTGGAGATACCTTCGATGAGTATCAATCCCTAGCTTCCCCCCTTCAATCTGTCTTCGATCCAAGTTATGTTTTACCTTCATTCTAGTGGTTTATCATGGGGTGATCTCATTTTCCTACCTTATCTTCTCTCCATGCTATGGAATTTTCTTCCCCATGTTTCTAATGGAGTTTCTCTTGGTTTTTGTTGGTTCTATTGTGTCGTGGTGTCCTAGGATGGATGTAGTTCTTGTGAGAGTGGTATCATAGATCAGTTGCATGGTATGTTCTCGTATGAAGAACATCGACAACCTCTTGAGGTAGGGGATTCTATGATTCTATATTATCTATGAACAATTATAGATTTATTTTTTTTATCCCCTTGGATCACAATGTGATTAACCTCACAATTATTTGAACTAGATTAAATAATTGGTATCAATCGCATGGCGATGTTGTTGTTTTGTACCATGATAATGGTTTTCCTATTGTTTTTCTAGCTAATGTGATATCTTTTCCATTATTGGATAAGAATGTTGTTCTTGATGGAAATTTGTTAAAGAATGTAAGGCTACAAGTAATTGATAATTAATAAGATAAAATATTAAAGAGGCATGTTTAATGAATTCGGTTGTTGTTTTAATTTGATGATAATAAAATTGATGCAAGTATTCATGTTTAATTGAATTGGTTAAGAAAACTAAAGCATGTTAATGCATGTTGATAAATGAATTAAAGGTATGTTAAATTAATTGTTTGATTGATTTGTGATATCTATGATAGCTTTCTTCTTAGTTTCTCATAGTTAGAACCTGTAAATAATTAATTGGTTAATTTAATATGGAATAATAACTAGTTGTGTGATAAAATATAATTCCTTTATAGGGCCTGAGTTGCCCACTTTCTTGTAAAGGCCAAGTGCCTTGTATTTTAGATCAATGATAGGTCATTGTGTGTAAAGGATGGATTCCTTATTTTAGGGACAAGAGCCTGGTTACTATGATTTGTTTCTTGCTACTTGTGATGTGATGTGAGCCTGGGATGCCTGAGCATGGAGGGTTTTTGTGGTATGTGGGGTGGGGAGGCCCAGATGTGTTGTGAACCTGGGATGGATAAGCCTGAAGGACTGTTGTGGTATGAGGGGTGGGGAGGTTTAGTTTTTGGGGTAGTGGTTGATGCTTAGAGTGTAGAAATGTATCAGGATATGGATTTTGTGTAGGGGAGGACACTAGAGATTACGGAATGGGTTGAATCTTGGCTTACCCATATTTATGAAAGTTGGATTCTTGTTTAAATTAGTTGTTTGGTCGGTGGCCATGTTTTTTTTATCTTCATTCTTTTTCCTGATACTTAAGGAATATGTTTTTTGTTACTCTCCTTACAATAGAGGAGAATATATGTGTGTTATTCCATGTGATTTCAATGTTTAGCTTCTTGTGGTTGGATGAGACAATTCTCCAACTATAGGTAGAGAAAACTCGATGGGTAGTTCATCTAGTCATTGCGTTGAGCCCCTTGTTTTTGGTAGTCTAAAATTTTTTCCTAGAATACCTGGTAATATGGAAATTAATTATGTTAATAAATGAATAAATGTCTAACCCATGGGTTTGGATCTTATTGGGATGCAATGTTTGAGTTGTAATTCTTAGAAGTCATGGACTCATTTTACGTACTATATAGTCTTTTTGGAAGGACATACACAAAACGAAGAATTCATCCTATGGAAATTTTTTCTTAAAACTCCAAATTTATATTTCCTATAAAAAATCATAACAAAAATATGGTAAACACTGGGAAAAAATAAAATATTTTTAAACAAAATTCACAATAAACATAATCTACCCAAAAATATATAATGCTCATATTGAGGGATTTTATACCAATAATAAAAGATCACGATGGGTATTTAGCTCAAATTGTCAGCTAGAAATTGAATATTGATGGCATGATGAATTTGAATGTATAAAATAATGTTTTTCTTGATGATTTTCACTTTTTACCCCATATAATGTTGTTTATTTTTTAATTTAACTCAAATATGTTGCTATAGATATATTGAAAACTCTTTATATAATGTGTATATCCTAAGAGTCAATTATAGTAAGTAAGCATTTATTTATAATGAAACAGTATAATAATTCACAAATATTTATTGACGAATGTGAATTTAACAAATTTATAAATTAAAATTAAATAATTTAATTCAATATTTTAAATTACTATTTCAAAATTACCATAAAAATTATTTTTTATATTTTTCTGAAATAGTTTATTTTTAGGTGAATGAGGAAAATATAGATTTTACAAAACTGTTATATTTTTATAATTATAATGATTTAAAAATAAAATGAATGTTTATCAAACCATTTTTATTGAATAAATATATATTTAGGAAGTAATATAATTCATATAAATATAATTTTTAATAGAGAAATATTATTAGTATTTTTTAAAAATCTATGTACTTTTTTTTGTTTAAATAACAATTATTTTTAGTTATTTTATTTTAATAAAGTATTAAGAGGGTTCATTTTTGTTTTTGTTTTGTTTAATAGGAAAATATCACTTATTTTATTTAAAATAATTCAATTAATTTCATTTTAATCAACATTATAACTGATTTTTATATAAAATTATTTTTATTCTAAAAAAACAATTTTTTAAAAACGGGTTTCATTGTGTTTTGCAGACTTATAATAAAAGTAATATAAAACACTTATAGTATTTGAATCATGTAAAATGCATTTCATATTTGGATTATTCATAATTAAAATTACATAATGAGGTCAAATTAAATTTTTTTCATAATGAACAATAACCATGGTAAATATTTATCACCACGGTTAAGGGTATAATGGGTGTAAAGGGTTAAAAAGGGATAAGGATTCATGATAACAAAAAACACTCACATAAACCCCATTGGTTGATTATATTTTTACATTACCCCTATCATATTTTAAGCTATGAAAAAAATCCACTTTCACAATAAATTTACTTTACATTATTAAAATTATTTGAGAAATACCACGTGATCCCTTCTCTTTACTTATAAAATGGATCTTTATCTCCTCACTTATTCACAATTTTTAAACCTTATATATTATAAAAACCCTACAAAAAACCTTTATATAATTCTTCCATTATTTATATAGCTTCTAGTATTACTCTTATACCATCCTATTAATTCTTAAGGTTTAATCCAAAGGTGGCCTCTCAAAGAAGAGGTGATCATCATACCCGTCTCCTTCAAAATTTATTTCTTACATTACTTCAAATAAATCTATTATATCCAACCTAAAATAATTACTCTACTATCACCAATATATAGTGATTTTATTATGATTATGTTGCAACTATTTTCATCTCATTTTTATCTTATTGAAAAAAAACATTGCTCATGCTTATGTATGGCCTACCATATCAATGCAGCGATGTGATTCATTTTTCCTCACCCTTTTAAATGGATGGATATAAATGTGGAACTAATGAAATATATATAAAATTTAAAAAATAATTATTATTTTGTAAATATAAAATATAATTTATCTTTTTACCCTTTGACTTGTTTAAAAAATTAATCAGTTTCTCACGCGTACGTGTAAACGATCACTTCCACGAAGTAATATGATTCATTTTTTCATGTCTACCATTAATGGATGATTATTAACATTTATATAATGAATATATATATATATATGATATTTATATCATGATTAGAGTTATTAATATTATATAACCATGATCAATATGCAAGGACCATAACATCTGAATCAAAGCATATATGAAAAAACAAAGCAGTTAAAACCCATAATGATGATGAAAATGAATGGTTTTAAATGAAAATGTGTTTAAATGTTATAAGTGGATAACATATGATATTATAAGTATGTATATTTTTATGTTATATAAGTATAATAAATATCAATTAATTATATAGAAGGTTAAAATCACTTATGAGGAAAGTTAAACTTGATGTAAAGAATTTCTTTCTCAATTCCATTTTATCTCAGGATTGTTTATGGTTATATTTTTTTTGGAAAATTATATGATCATAATCAAATAAACCAAATCTATTTTTTTCTCATATGGTTATTTTTTGGGTTTACATTATTATTTTCTATTTTTTTCTCTTATTAGATTAAGAATCAACATGTAAGTTACATGTATGGTACTTTCTTATAAAAGTATTTTCTTGGTGTTTTCCTTCCAAAAAATTTTCTTCCATGCCATATTTTCTTAAAAAATATTTATATATATATATTATAAAAGGATTTATTAAATTCATTTTTCTTCTATTTGACCTTCTTTAAAATAGTTTAAAATTAATCTTCTTATAATTTTCTGAATGATCTGCTTTTTAGAAAATGTGTCATGGTAATCTTTATTTTAACATATGTTGCACTAACTACTATCTATTCCATCATGAATACTCTTTTAATTGAATATCCTACTATAATTTTCAAAAGTTTATTTTCAATGAAAATATTTTTCTCAATTTTTTGGAAATTTTTATTTAAAATGATATAAAATTAAAATAGTATTATTTTATTAACTGATTGAAAATGGTCTAAAAATTATTTATAAAACTATTCTTACACTATGTTAAAATGAAGTTATTTTTGATTTATTTATTCTAATTTATTTTCTAAAGGAATTTTTTTACTAAAAAACCTTCAATTATGATGAATTTATGTTATTATATCATTCTTTATTAATGATTAATTATTCCTTATTTTGATATCATTCACTTTCTTGTGATAATGTTCAATCAGTCTTATTTATTCATTGGACATTATTTTTTTATTTAATGTCCATATTTTTAATATCATGGATGAATTTAGAATTATTTATTTTAAATTAATGATTTTTCAATCGTATAACATTTCAATATACAATATTGGTTAAAGGAATCATATTAAGTATATTATTTCATTCATTGGGGAAATATTTATGTTTCTTATTATTGATTCAATAAAGATACTTTTTGACTTATAAGAAATTATGAGAATGAATTTAATTGGTTATTCAAAAATATAAGGAATGCATCAGAATTAAATGTGATAGGTAGGTCCAGATTATAGATAGCCTCTTGATGCATCGATAGGTTTAATGGGATAAAATAGTAGGTATGAAATATTATATGGGTATCTCATTTACACCTATAAATGTATTAATAATTATGTCTTGATCTAGAGGCCTTTATTGTGAGATTCATGATATCCCAATTGAGAGTCCTATATCATTAATGTCCATAATTAATTATTTTATTTATTAATGATTTAGTTTCCACTAACCATGGGATTTCTATGTTGATATTATACATAGATTCCCATTAAAATCAATTATTTATTGAATATAATTTTTTGTGATTATCCACTCTACCATGTTTATCATGCCTTATTCACTCTTGAGAGCTTCCATAGTACGTAACCCTTACTAAGAATCCAAGATCAAATGTTATTTGTTTTATTATCCCCTAGATATGTACAAGGGTATTGTGAATCATTTAAAGGATTCAAGAATGTGTTTTATTCTATGTTTTTATATTTTTAATGTAATATGGGAATCATATATGTGTCTAATTTTCTAATAATTCTAAAAAATAAATCTTTTTTGTTGTGATTTTTTGTATCTTAAACCAATTTAATTAAGTAAACACCAACTTTGGGTTTATATATTCAGGGTCATTATAGTTTGTATCAGATACAATTAACAGGAACCTTGGGAAATATAATTTAATTAAACACATCTCGCATGATAATTATGATGATTACTTATGCTATTTGATATCTTTTACCATTATAGGGATTTTTATTCAGTGGATTAATATTCATGATGATTATAAATTAACTTATAGACTTATATTGTTTATATATGGAACAAGGAGGAATAAATAGAATGGAAACCCATAGTCAATACAGGGATTTCTCTTATGAGTGAGACAATACATCTGTTTTTGGAACTGAGTAGATGATGACCATATTAAGTTGGATGAAAATTGTTTTGATGAATAAAAATTCCCATATAGAGTAACTTTTTATTCAACAATATTATTCACCTATTTTGGATCTCTTTATGTGATATAATCCTCTATCTTTTAATGTAAATATTAATCCAATTATAACTGAACAGTGGATCATGTACCATGAGAATATATTCCTAAATTTTTGAAGTAATAAAAGGGAAAATGTTACTCTGGAAGTGTATTTTCTGAAGGTTGATGTCGGTCAATAGTGGTCATCTATCTAGAATACTAAATAGGTTTATGAAATAAAAATTATTGAATGAAGAAATTTTAAGATGATATTATTTGATAAATAGATTCCTCAAAAACTATGTTCTTAAAAAAATTCTCTCGTTAAATAAAAAGGAAGAATAAAATGTTTTAGAGTATGAGTATATCTTTATATGATTTTTTAGGCATGTTTCAAACTATATATGTAATTGAGTAATAAAGACTAGTCATTTCTTTGATTGGATTAAGATGAGTCTATAAAGGGTACTATTTTCTCAAAAAATTAACCATATGATGATATAGTATCAAGTGTTGTTAAGAACCGTCCTGGGATGAAAACTAAACTGACACCTGACATGGCATGTGGCATGGCCCGAAGGGCATTCATGATCCCCACAAACTAGTAACTATTGCTTGGGCATCAACTAACTCATTTGATAATTATTTACCCATTATAATAACCATCCAAATCCATATAATACTATATTATAACCATAGATTAGAAAAGCTATAGAATATATCAATATGTACACATTTATGTTTACACAAATAGCTGAATATCAAAATAAAAAAAAGGTTGGGGGCCAACAATGAACCAAAAATCTCTTTATGACGCAAGGCCTAATCACCTAACATGTCACCACTAAAACCTATCCCAAAAATATTCCATTAGCAGGAGTAGCTAACTCCACAATATGAAGCCATCCCTTTTCCTAATTTATACAAAACAAGGTCTATGTAATACCATTGAGTGCATTTAGGGTATAACCTCACTATCTCAATAGCATCTCATTATGTGTTCCATATGTTTACATTATAAGACAAATAAAGTTACCTGTTTTTTAAATAAATAAATAAAATTATTTTAAAATATTCTTTAGATTTATAAGGAAAGTAAGGAAAATATGAACAGCCAATGAATAGGTAAAAATAGAATATAATCCCCATGGAAATCCTTATGTAGTGTAGTAGGTGAGTAACTAGGATCCTCATACTCTCAGAGATCATTCCATGGATAAAACTTTTTTTCTCCTAAACAATCCATAACTAATAAATTTCATCATCCATAGTTTAGTTAGTGTAGTAATGTTATCCTCCTAAGTAGTTCGGGGCATGCCTAACATAATTTTCCTAGTTTTCTTACCTAGATGCCTAGGATTCTAATGCGCATTACCCCCTTTTTTAAACCATAAAAACCTATTTCATCACAATCCAACCACTACATTCCAAATAACAACATTTCCAACCATATACATATGGTAAAATAAATTTTATATCCATTTCAGACACACCAAAACACCTTTGAAACCTCCCATTTATACAAAAAACACATATAAAGCCATTGGATTTATAAGGAAGCATAATGAAATTGTTATGTAATGGACTAACATGGAATAACCTACCATTTTACTTTAAACTGCAAAGAACCGGTTGTAAACTAAAATTTAAGAGGATAGGAGATCCTATAAAAGAAATAATAAAAAACAAATATCAAAACCCATTCCATACAGTCTACATTAGGACAACCTTTGGTCATCACAACCACCGGGTAGAATGAGACCAAATATAGAAGATTAAATAACCTAATAAAATAGGATATCAGAAACTTACCTATAGTTTCCTTGAATAATCTTATCCAAAATCACCCAAAAATTAGAGCCAAGATGATAGGTATAGAAAGGTTAGCACACTAGGGGATGAAGGGGTCACAATTTGGAGAAAATGAGGGGTTTGAGTGGTTAAACCAGGGTGGGGTAGTTTAGGAATTCCAAAAAAAAAAATAACATGGAAGGCCACAATGCTTGGATGTACAGTTTTCCAAAATTTGTGCCAACCATGTGGGTGATTCTAGTGTCACTAGAAGATACCTCATAGTTTGGGTTGCATTGTTTCACAAATAGTGTGCATAATTGGGAGGGAACTCTGATTCCACTATCCTATATCACAAGGTTTTTGGGGTTGATTCATTATTTCCCATTTTCATGTGCCAAATTTTCCCCATCCGTGGTCTAAAAAAATAAATTTTCAAAGGAAAATACTTGGAAATCCATATATGAAATGAATAACCATAAATAAATCATAAATTCCTAAAAATTTCATTGTGGGTGTGACAAGTGCTAAAAAGGAAAATAAATAATTTTATAGGACTTATAAATTCAAGGTAAATTAATAAAATAATATTTCATCTAAGTACCAAGAAGAAATAAATTTTTCAAATAAGAAGAAAGGGGTGATGATATTTCTAACAGTGATGATTGTGCAAAGAAATAATGAGGTTCTTTTTTAATGGGAACATGAGTTTTTTTAAATTATAGAAAAATCTATCATAAATATATTGAATTATATTAAAAAATTAAGCCACTATTATCTAGTTATTCAACTATAAAAGGATGATGCATTATTCAAACCAATATACTAGTCATCAAGGGAACCTCTCATATAAGAGGTCAATAAGAGAAGGTCATTCTTATGGGATTACTATAACTATGAAGTTCACAAAGATGTGGTGGAAGGTACTTTAATACTAACATCAACTTTAACTAATTATTTTTTTGATTCTAAATATATTCACTATTTTATATATTTTATGTTTTTTAAGAGAATCAATATTTCCTTAGCACCCATAGAGGGAAGTTATAAATCAATGCACCAAGTTGAAATCTTATTACCATAAAGATGTGTTAGTCGGTATCCATTATGACACAAAGACATTCCCTATTTTCAAACATGATTATTTTAACTATAGTTGAATTTTATATAATCCTTGGTATGGATTATCTTACAAATTATAATGAAAAAAAATTATTTCTAAGAGAAATATATTATGATTTACAATGGATATGTGGAATCCCATGTCTTAAGAAGGGAGACTAAATCATTAGTATCATGTCTAGATATACATCTAGTATCTCTTCATAAGGAAATTCTCAGGGAATAAAAACAAAAATAATCTATAAATGGGAAATGTATCCTTATAATAGAGGATGCACCTATTGTGAAAGAATTCATTGATGTGTTTTATAAAGAGATACCTAGACATTGACCTGAGTGTGAAGTCGAGTTTTCTATTGATCTCAACCCTAGTGAAAACACTATATTTATGACTCTACAAGATGGACACAATGGAACTAGTGGAAGTAGAGAAACATTTATAGGATTTTTATTATAAGGGATTTATATTCCTCAGTGTTTCACCATGGGTATCCCCTATTCTTTTTGTTAAGAATAAAGATGGTTCTGTGGATTTTTTCATTGATTATAAGGAAATAAATTTTTTTACAATAATGAACATGCATCCTCTACCCTGTATTGAGGACTTCTTCAATCAGTTACACATAGCTTAATTTTTTTCAAAGCTTGATATTTATCTGAGAATCATAAACATCAAGTAAAGAAGGAAGATATTCCAAGTATGACACTTCAACCAAGGTATAGATATAATAAATTTGCAGCAATTCCCTTTGGATTGACAAAAGCACCATCTATTTTTTATCAATATGGTTAATATAACATTAAAGTATTAACTCAATAATATCATTATGGTATTGATAATATCATTAAATACTATAAATTTGATGGTGATTAGAAGATTCATTTGTGAATCATTCATAAGATTCTTTATAAAAATAAGTTTTATGGGAAATTTTGAAAATGATAATTGTTGCTTTAGAAAGTTTATTTTCTTAGCCATATTATCTATAAGGATAGAATATCTATTTATCCTTTAAATACAAATTTAGTGATGGAATAGGAAATGCTAATGTATATAACCAAGCTATTTAGTTTCCTTGTATTAACAGGTTACTATTGATTCTTTGTTCAAAATATTTCTCAATTAGATAACCCATTAATGAGGTTGACACATAAAGAGGTTAATTTTATATTATCAGAAGAATGTAATGATAGTTTTCAATAATTGAAGAGTATATTGGTCAATGCGTAGATATTTTCATTACCAATAGAAAGGGATGTATTTATGACATATTTTGATTCATCAAATAAGGGACATTGATTTGTTCTTATGAATAAATATAGAGTTATTTCCTATTAATCAAGGTAGTTAATGATTCATGAACAAAATTATTTAACACATGATCTAGAGTTAGATGTCATAATATTTTAATTGAATATATGTAGGCTTTACCTTTATGGTGAAAATGGAAAATATACACAAATCCCAAAATCTGAAAAAACATATTCTCATAGAAAAAGGTCAATATGAGGAAGTTGGATGGAAATAATTACTTGTGGCTTATGATTTCTCAATACACAAACATCTTGGGAAAAAAATAAGGTGGATAATGTGTTGAGTATAAAATATCATTGAATGTTGGATAAAATGTGGATTAACAAATATCCTATATTAATAGATTTAGTAAATTTGGATACGGTAATCATTAATGAAGGGGAAGCAACATATCTTTTTCAAATGATTTCCAAAACATCTTTATTAGAAAAGATAAATAGTTCCCAACTTGATGATAATATTTTTCAAATGAAAATCAAAGTTTTAAATGATAGGAAATTGGTAGACATCATCTATGATATGGTATATGAAAATTTATTATAACACTATGTGTCCTAACCATGTAAGAGATAAAAAGAGAATTATTATAAGAATCACATAGAAAATATTTCTCTATACACCCTTATAGAACCAAAAATGTATCAGGATTTTAAATAACATTTTTTAAGATAATATAAAATTATAAATTGAATATTATATTTTAAGATGCTTAGTTTTTTCAATATGTAAATATTTATTGAAATCACAATAAAGGAATCATGAAATCTCTACCTATTCTTATGTTGAAATGGGATGATATTACTATGAAATTGTTCAGTATATTTTTAAATACTCTGAGAAATAATGATTCCAAATGGGTTATTATTGATTTCCTTACCATTTACACACATTTCCTCTCTATAATGGAATATTTACCTTTTGAGTTCCATATATGGACCTATATTAATGATGCTTTGAGGGTTCATGGTTATAAGGTCTCAGATCTACAGAGATCGACCCTTTATGCATTTTTTATGATCGAGGTGCTCAGAGAAGGCTAGAAAGAATTCTAGAGTAGTTTAGTTACTATAGGATGGAATTAGGGAGATTTCATGACATGTAAAGGTTTTACATGATGTGAAATCAAGTTTCACAATATGTAATAAATCTGGGTTTAAAAAATAAATAAAATTAATAGGTGATGTGTTTTTATGAGAAACTGAACCCTGAGGATTACACGATGTGAAAGGGGGTTACACGTCATGTAATTCCCCACTGTTGTGATGTATTAATTATTTTTGGTAACTCAGGTTATTTGTAACCCTACAACTTCAGCAGCTCTCCCTCTCATTCTAGGTGACCTAGCAAACCCTTCTTTGGTGTTTTGGAGATACCTTCGCTGAGTATCAATCCCTAGCTTCCCCCCTTCAATCTGTCTTTGATCCAAGGTTTGTTTTACCTCCGTTCTAGTGGTTTATCATGGGTTGATCTCATTTTCCTACCTTATCTTCTCTCCATTCTATGGAATTTTCTTCCCCATGTTTCTAATGGATTTTCTCTTGGTTTTTGTTGGTTCATTTGTGCCACGGTGTCCTATAATGGATGTAGTTCTTGTGAGAGTGGGATCGAAGATCCGTTGCGTGGTATGTTCCTATAAGAAGAACATCGACAACATTTTTAGGTATGGGATTATATACTTTTATATTATCAATGCACAATTCTAGATTTATTATGTTTTATCCCCTTGGATCACAATGTGATTAAACTGACAATTATTTGAACCAGATTAAAGAATTGGTATCAATCGCATGGCGATGTTGTTGTTCTATACCATGATAACAGTTTTCCTCTTGTTTTTCTAGATAATGTGATATCTATTCCATTATTGGATAATCATGTTGTTCTTGATGGAAATTTGTTAAAGAATGTAAAGCTATAATTAATTTATAATTAATTAGATAAAATATTAAAGAGTAATGTTTAATGAATTCAGTTGTTGTTGTAATTTGATGATAATAAAATTGATTTAAGTATTCATGTTTAATTGAATTGGTTACGAAACCTAAAGCATGTTAATACTTGGTGATAAATGAATTAAAGGCATGTTAAATTAATTGTTTGATTGATTTTTGATATCTATGATAGCTTTCTTTTTAGGTTTCTCATAGTTGGAACCTGTAAATAATTAATTGGTTAATTCAATATGGAATAATAACTATTTGTGTGATAAAAGATAATTCCTTTGTTAGTCCTGAGTTTCCCACTTTCTTGTAAAGTCCAAGTGCCTTGTATTTTAGATCAATGATAGATCATTGTGTCTGAAGGATGGATTCCTTATTTTAGGGACAAGATCCTGGTTACTATGATTTGTTTCCTGCTACTTGTGATGTGATGTGAGCCTAGGATGCCTGAGTATGGAGGGTTGTTGTGGTATGTGGGGTGGGGAGGGCCAGATGTGTTTTGAACCTGGGGTGGCTAAACCTGAAGGAATGTTGTGGTATGAGGGGTGGGGAGGATTAGTTTTTGGGGTAATGGTTGATTCCTAGAGTTGAGAAATGTATCAGGATATGGATGTGGTCTAGGGGAGGACACTAGAGATTACGGAATGGGTGGAATCTTGGCTTACCCATTGTTATGAAAGTTGGATTCTTGTTTAAATCAGTTGTTTGGTCAGTGTCCATGTTGTTTTTTATCTTCATTCTTTTCCCCGATACTTAAAGAAGATGTTTTTGGTTACTCTCCATCCAATAGAGGAGAATATATGTGTGGTATTCCATGTGATTTCCATGTTTAGCTTCTCATGGTTGGATGAGTATATGCTCCTACTATAGGTGGAGAAGACTCGATGGGTAGTTCATCTACTCACTGAGTTGATCCCCTTGTTTTTGGTAGTCTAGAATGTTTTCCTAGAATACCTGGTAATATGTAAATTAATTATGTTAACAAATGAATAAATGTATAACCCATGGGTTTGGATCTTGTTGGGATGCAATGTTGCAGTTGTAATTCTGAGAAGTCATGGAATCATTTTCTTATTCCTGGAGGGCATAGAACTTTGTTATGATGGTAATTTAATGTAATTTGGAAAATGTTAATGGTTAATTAATGGTTAAATAATTAATTAACTTAATGTACAAATGATAAAAATGAATAATTTAATTTAATTTTTATCTTTAAATGGATGTAATGTATTATGGTTATTTCACACACATGTATTCTGGATATAGCTTCCTAAAGAGTACTATAGGTATGGCATGTATAGGTTGTGATGGATTGTATATCCTTACTTAGTGTATGGGTTGTGATGTCTTGAGGAATAATACCTAATATATAATACATGTTATGTAGGTTTTGGTGGATCCTATAAACTACTCAGTTACTTTTGGTTACATGTATGTGGTGGTGTGTTGCATGAGGTTCATATTATGGTGTTTTTTTCAGGTGTTTGTGGGATATCCTTTTTTGAGAGAGATGTTTAGGATGTGCGATGTTGGGGTAGAGCATAAAACTAGTGGGAAAGTGGTAGCAGGGTAAGCTTGATATTCTTTATTATATTATATTATCTTGTATGTGATACTTTTTGAGATTATCCTTTGTGAGGATGGTAACTTAGTATACTTGTTTATATGATGAGTTAGTTTCACTCATTATTCATTGTGCTTTAGCATGATTTATTTACCTTTTTGTATGAGAGGATTCGGGGAGGATCCTAATAAGTATATTATTATACACACCCTATGTATATATATAAATTATTTTCAGGTTAGTTAGATCAGTTGGAGATCAGGTTGTTTACTAATAGCATGGGGTTTACCAGGAGTTGTTTGGGCTTCATGGTCATTGTCATCCTTACTTTTATTTTTGTACATGTAGTTTCCTTTCAGTTTTAGTAGTTCTTGGATGAAATTACATATGTGCACATTGGTTTTCTTCTATATTGAAGTCTAAGAAGGAGTTGGTTGGTGTCTTTCTTATATATCTCTTTCGCATGTGTTCTCTTAGAGGGTAATTTATTCCATATACGTGTTTATTATACCCTTGGTTCTAGTCGCCAACCCAGGTCCTACTAGAGGTAGGACTTTGGTGTCACTATCTCTCTTCTACCATTGTTGGCCCATCAGGGGTACAATTTGTGGGGAGGGGGTCATGACTGAGTGGTATTAGAGGTCTAGTTGAGGAATAGGATGTAGTTTTGAGTTAGACACATGTGAGGTTGTGTGGGCTGCTAGGGAAATGATATAAGATAAGTTCATTAAGAACTTTAAACACAAAATACCATCTTATACATGGTTATTTAGGGCCCCCTATGATCTAAATCACAGGCCTTTAAGAATACAGTGTCTACTAAATGAGGTGATACTAGTTGCAGGGTAGAGACCTAGTAAAGGATCATGCATCATTCTTCCTTATGCCGGTGTTTGAATGATTAGACCTTGGGATAGGTTGACCTAAAAAATAATAAAAGAAAACAATTAATTAATGTTAAATTCTTCTATATTATAGGTTATTATATCTAACTATTTTTTATTTTTCAGGCATGGATCCAAGTCGACGTCCTCATAAGGTTCACGTATAAGATGTTAAGAAGGTTGTGACAAAATATCTCCAAAAAATAGAGGTTGAAAACAATGACACTTAGAGGACACTCCAAGAGGTTCAGCGCTAGAGTTGGAAGAATTATGATGGATCCATTTCGGATGTAGTCACAGAAGACTGGTTAGAGGAGGTTGAGATATCCTTCAGTTCGATCCATTCTAATAATGATAAATGGATTTCATTGGTTATGACGATGTTGTGTGGGGTAGTGAGGAAGTGGTGGTTCTTGTTCCTCAGAGATCGGGAGGAGTCTGTAGTCTCATGGGAGGAGTTATGGGACCAATTCAGAGATGAGTTTCTTTCTTCAATTGTGAAGTCGTTCAGTCACCCAGAGATAATTACCCTTTGGTAAGGGAGCTCTAGTGTGCAAGAGTTTAAGATCCATTTTAGAAACCTTTTGTGATATGATTTGAACTTGTTTCCTTGTGATGAGGCTAGGGAAAGGTATTTCGATAAGGTTTTTCATCCATAGATTCAGTTCCAGGTCACCCTATTTATGTTGAAGAAGTCTCTCAAGGTTTTAGCGACAGAATAGGTTATAGAGAGGACATTATCCATAACCAAATCATTATGAGAGGGGGGTCTTCATGATTTCTCATGAAGCATAGTTGTGGTCTGGCGTTCCCAGTTATCAGGACAGAAGAAATTCGGATCATCTAAGGGAGGTCCTAGCCCTCAATGTCTCATCTCTTTGAGGGAAGTGGCTCTCAGGACTATTCTAAGGGATTATACACATTTTTTTCTTATGGAGTATGAGGTCATAAATGGTGAGAGTTACCGACCATTCTAAGTAGTCAGTGTGCGCCAGTTGTTCTGCTTCAGGTTCTTCCATTGTGGTAGTTCCAACTAAGGAAACAGTAGTAGGTTTATCTATTTTGGTATTATTAGAGAGTATATGGGGTAGGCATATGACATAACCAAGATACTCCCCATCCCTATAGAGTAGATAGCGGTCGTGGAGGTCATATTCAGTATAGTTATTGAGGTCATGAAGTAGGTTGTGGTCATCTTCATGCTTTAGTGTTTCCAGTTCCAGGTGATCCAGACATCATTCAAGGTAAATTTTACTTTTTTATACTTGGGTACATGCCTTATTTGATCTAAGAGCAACACACCCCTTCATACCACCTTCCCTTTTCCATGCTTTAGTACTTGAGGTAGAGAGACTTCCAGTTCCCTTGGTGTTGACTACTCAAGTTGGAGGTCGATCTAACTTGTTTGATGTATGTAGAAATTATGAGCTAATGATGGGTCAAAAACACTCTTAGGGATACTTCCTATGTTTATAGATAAAACCAAATGAAATCATCCTCATCATGGATTAGTTGTATTTGGTATAGGCTATCGTGGATTTATTCAGGAGGTAGGTTGTTCTCTTCGATGCTGATAAAGATTTGGTAGTGTTTATTGGAAAGTGGGACCCTTGGATGGGTCATAGGCATGTTCCTTCATTTTCATCCTTGATGGATGAGCTGATGCTGAGTTCATTGACGGTTCAGTAATCAGTGTTTTCCAAGGTCGTAGAATATTACCCAGATATCTTCCTAGAAGAGGTTGTAGTGTTACCCCCTTAACGAAAGATAGAGTTCAGGATATAACTACAACCATGTGTATATCATATCTTAATGTCTCAATATATAATGGTACATTCTAAGTTGCAATATCTACATATACAAATTGATCATCTATTGTGTTGTGGTTTTTGTTTGGGCAAGTGTATCATCGTGGGGTGCACCGGTTTTGTTTGTAAAGAAGGATGATTACTATTTATGGTTGTGTATTGATTATCATCACTTGAACAAAGTTATAGTGAAGAACTATTATCCTCTTCTGTGGATTGATAATTTATTAAATCAAATTAAGGGTGCAAGTTGGTTCTCAAGTATCGATTTACGGTTAGTATATCATCATATTTGTGTGAAGGATAAGGATATCCCAAATACAACTTTTTATTGTCGTCATGGTTATTATGAGTTTTTTGTGATGTTGTTAGGTGTGATGGATTCTATAGTTGTGTTCATGGGGTTAATGAACATTGTGTTCCATGATTTACTAGATAATTTCATAGTGGTTTTCATCAAAAAAAATCTTGTGTACTCTGCATCCAAGAAAGATCATGTAGAGCATCTGCGTGCTATTTTAGGAGTTATTTTCTATGATAAGTTGTTTGGGAAGTTGTCTAAGTGTGAGTTTTTGGATTGAGAAGTCTACTTCTTGGGAAATATTTTATCCCAGTAGGGAGTAGTTTTGGATCCAACATATATAGAAGAAGTACTATCTTGGGAAGTCCCCAAGATAATGGAAGAGGAGAGAAGTTCCCTCAGTCTTATAGGATACTGTAGAAGATTCATAGCCAATTTCTCTTAGGTTGTGACTCCTCTAACAGTGTTTACCAGAAAGTATCAAGTGTACCTTTGGATTGATCAGTCTTAGATATCTTTTGAGCATCTGAAGGAGAAGTTGGGCATTGCTCCAGTTCTTTGTCTTCCAGTAGAAGGAGTTCAGTTTTATGTTTTTTGTAATGCTTCGTGTCATGGGTTGGGATAAGTTATGATATAGTAGAGATTGGTCATTTATTATGGGTCTCAGTAGTTACATCCCCATGAGAATAATTATGCCACCCATGATCTTGATTTGGTAGTGGTGGTGTTTTCCCTGAAGTTGTGGAGATATTAACTCATTGGTGAGTGTTTTTTGGTCTTCACTAATCATAAGATCCTGAGGTATGTTTTCTCTCAACATGAATTGAACTTGTGCTAGATTCATTGGATGGAGTTCTTATAGGATTACGAATTCAAGATTTTTATACACCTGGAAATGGGAATGTTATGGCCAATTCACTAAACAAGAAGTCATGTGGTGATGCAGTATGGCATTTAGGGGATTCTTGGAGAGTGATGGAAAAAATTTCAACATTAAATCTAGATATGGGATAATTCTGGGGAATAGGTTGTCTTTCTAGATGATGGTGTATTCATCCCTAGTGCATCAGGTGGAGGAGTCTCAGTTGGGGGATCTTGAGGTGGATTTCTGGAGAGACCGAGTTGTTTATGGCGAGGCCCCTAATGGTTGGTATAAGGATGAACAACACCGAGTGTTGTTTAAGGGAAATATTTTTGTTCCTTTGGTGATGTGTGAGATGGTTCTTGGAGAGTTCCATATTTCACCTGTAATGGTACATCTTGGTGTGAAAAAATATACCATGATTTGAGAGGTAAATTTTGGTGGCATGGGTTATAGCATGTAGTTGCAGAGTTTGTGTCTTGATGTTTGGTCTTCCATAAGATGAATGTCGATCACCATGTTCCCATTGGTTTTCTCCAGCCGTTAAAAGTTCCTCAATAGAAGTGAAAGGAAATATAAATGGAATTTGTTATCATTTTACCTCAAGATAAGGGGGGATATGATTCTATATGGGTGTTAGTGGATCATTTGATGAAATCATCCCACTTTATAGTGATCAAGGAGTCGAGATCAGTGGAGGTTCTATCAGGGTTGTATCTGGAGGAGGTGGTGATACTTCAAGGGGTCCCAAGGATGATCATTTCCAATCAAAATCCTCATTTTACCTCCAAGGTGTAGAGAGGTCTCCAACATGATTTTGGTTCTCAGTTATTACTTAGAACTGCTTTTCATACACAAATGGATGGTTAGACATAGCGGACCATATATACTCTTAAAGACATGTTCTGCTCTTGTGTCCTGGATTTTGGAGGTTTGTGGATAAGTCACCTACACTTGGTAGAGTTTTCTTGCAACAATATTTTCCACTCCACCATTAGTATGGAACCGTTTGAATCCTTTTAGGGTGAACCTTTCCATTATCCGTTGTGTTGGACTAGGGTTAACGAGTTAGCAATTCTCAGATTAGAACTGATATAGAATACAATAGAGATGGTTCTAGTGATTCACAAGAGAATCAAAGGAATGTAGGATCATCATAAATCATATATTGATCTTATGTGGATACCTATGGAGTGTGATTTTGGGGATCATGTGTTCCTGAAGGTGACTCCCCATCCTGGGTAGAAAAGGTTTGGTTATTAAAGTAAGCTTTCTCCTTGGTTTGTTGGGCCTTTTGAGGTGTTGGCTCATATTGGAGTTGTGGCATATCAAATAATGTGTTTCCCATAGATGAGCTAGATACATTATGTTTTTCACATATCACAACTCCCTTGTTATCTTCATGATGACTCTCACATCATCAATTGGGGTGAGATTGATGTTGACGATGATGTGACCTTCGATGAGTGTCATGTATATATTCAGGACCACTATAAGAATGTGTTGTGTAGGCATTATATCCCCTTGGATCATTTCGTATGGTGGAACGGTGGATTGGAGGAGAGTATTGTTAGATGTTATGTGAGTATGATATACTCTATAATACCAAATGTAGGATCGAATATATAAGTATGAGATGCTCAATTACAAAAGGGGGGTGAATTGTACTTTTAAAAATCCCTAATGAAATTTTGCATAACCAAAATTCACAACACCTCAAAGTTATAAAGACTTGCTTGATTCCGGAAATGAAACTTAACAAAATTTTACACCAACTAAGATTCTACCTTAAAGCATATAGAATCTAACTAAATCAGAGTACAAGTAAGGAAGTATAAGAAAACTATACTTTCCTTAAGAATACAAAATGCAGCGGAAAAACAAAGTAGTAAAAACTACAAGTAACAAACAATAACTATTTTAACCCAAAGAGAAGGGTATCCAAAAACCCTCAATAAAAGGTCCCTTGATTTATACTTTCAATAAATTCTGTCTTACCCATACCAGGGTAAGGCCTCGATACAATGATCGGATTCTATCTTATTATCCCCACAAGCCCTCAACTATCAGGTAGTCGGCACCTCTATCTTCCTATCCCTAGAAGCCCTCGATTGTAATCAACAACAATCGGAGTCGCACGAAGCAAGTCTGCACAAGGCAAAGTTTGAAAAATCTATTCAAACTTTCTACACGAATCATTGAGAGTTGATAAGATCCTCTCTCTCTAGGCAAAGATATTGTCAAGTGTTGTAGCTTCTTTTCAAATGAGCTCCTATTTATAGGCAAAGATCCAACGGTTGTCTCCCTCCTCCAACAGTCATATTTCTCCTTTAAATTCAGAGGGACATGTACACATGTCACTCAACCAATGGTTAGTTGATAACTAAAGGCAAGATATCATTTTATATTAGAACATGTGTAAGCATAAGTAAAACTGAAGTTCGGAATGAAAGTAATTAAAATGTAGGAATGTAAGCAAAGTATGAAAGTTCGTAGTCTAACTAAAAAATAGAATTTGGATTCTATAATAAAGAGATATTCAGATTCTGTTTTGTAGGAATTCGGAACCTGAATTCTATAGAATTACGAAGTCTGAATTTCAAGGAAATTCGGAGTCTGAATTTCAAGGAAATTCGAAGTCTGGATTCAAAGGAATTCAGAACCTGAACTTAAAGAGTTCAGAGTCGAACTCATATAAGTTCGGAGTTGAACTAGTAGAAGTTCAGAGTCTAACTCATAGAAGTTTGTAGTAGAACTCATAGAATTTCGGATTTGAACTCATAGAAGTTCGGAGTCGAACTAGTAAAAGTTTAGAGTCGAACTAGTTAGAAGTTCGGAGTTGGAATTCAGAGTCTTAAATAGAATGCTTCATATCTAAGTATTATATGATTTCCAGGTTTTTAGTTACATTCCATATTTTATACTTAGAAAATAAATTTTATTGAACAATGAAAACGATGTAAGGAAAAATTTCCTTGGGGAAGGAAATTTTCTTCAAGAAAATTAAACAAGGAGTAAAATGATATTTGCCTTAAGATAAGGTGTTTGTGATTTTCAAAACATGAAGGAATGGAAAAGTCATAAGGAAAACCTTATTGAATCAACAATCTCCCCCTTTTTGGAAAGCACAAACATCCTTACGAAAAAGAATAAAAGGACTTAGAAAAATTAAAACTTATCTCCCTTTACATATGGACAAAGATGAATACGAATAACTCCCCCTTAGGATTTGGAACTCTAAGGATCGTATTCTGGATTTTCTGGAATGGGATTTGTCTTGAGTATAGAAATTTTTGTAATGAAAATCTCCCCCTTAAATTAACTCCCCCTTACTTAGGGATATCTCTTTTACTTATGAATGTTTTTCCTTCTCTCCTTTAGAATTTTTCTTCTTCCTTTTTGAGTTCTTTTTCCTTACCCCCCTTTGTGATTTTCAAAAAGAGTTTGAGGGAATGGAAAATATATATGGTGCCTGAGATATTAGTAAAGAATACCAAACAAAACAAGCAACCACAATTCTATTATAATTGGAAGAATTTTTACAAAGAAAATCAAATGCAACAAATGATCGGATTGAGTCTATTTTGTTTCCTTTTCCTTGGGAAAAGCTTCTTCACAATTGTCTTCATCTTTTTGAGCTCTTTATGATTCTCCTCAGCTTGCTTTTCTAAGGTTGTGATTCTATATTCTTGAGCCTTTAGGGCTTCTGCCCGATCCTTCAGCAACTCCTCTTGCTTCACTATCTTCTCTTCCATCTCGGTCCGGAGATCTCTTTATGATTTCAAACCTTGAGAAACATAATTCATCTTTCCATTGATCTTTGACATCTTGAATCTGAGTATTTTTCTCTAGGTTAAGCTTATCCTAAAAACTGTCTAAAAGATTTTTTATTTTGACATCCTCAGTACCAAAAGCCTCCTTAACATCTAGTTAGAACTGATCAAGATCTTCCATATCTTCAAAAAATTTCTTAGACCAAAGATTTATTTTTGCTGCATGACTTTATATGGACCTCGTAGACTGTAATCTACTCACAATAGTCATGAATCTCTGTTGCACCTTACAAATTGGTTCTCCATAAGGAAAATTAAAACCATGATACTCATCTCTAAGCATGGATCTCCTAGTCTCAATTACTTTAGATGTGCCAAAATATGTAACTTCAAGTTTCTTCCATATACAGTTAGCTATTTCACAAGAAAAAATTTGTCTATATATGTTCCTAGTCATTGAACAAAGCAAAGTATTTCATACCTTATTGTTGAGTTTGTATTCATGATTTTCTAGATTAGTGAAGGTACTAACTTCCTTATCAGGAATTTTGTATCCACCAGTAATCATGACAAAGTTATCTACTCTAGTATTGATAATGAATGTCTTCATAAGATCTCTCCAATACTCGTAATCATTACCGTCAAAAATTGGTGGTCTAGTAGGATTTAGTTTGTCAATAGAACCAACATTTAAGCCTACCATCTTTAAGAAAAACTTTGGCACACAAAATTGTTAGAAGTAATTCTGTAAACAAAGAAAAGGGTATCTCTAAGAAAAAAATGAATCCGAACTATGATTCAGAGAAAACAGATTCCGAAAAGTATAAATCCAGAAATATGAATCTGAATGTTCAATTCTGAGAAATATGAGAAGAAAAATCTTCTGAATCTAATTGTGAGATTAATTCAGATGGAACCAATTGCTCTGATACCAATTGTTAGATGGTATGTGAGTATGATATACTCTATAATACCAAATGTAGGATCAAATATATAAGTATAATATTCTCAATTACAAGAGGGGGGTGAATTGTACTTTTAAAAATCCCTAAGGAAATTTTTCATAACCAAAATTCACAACACCTCAAAGTTCTAAAGACTTTCTTGATTCCAGAAATAAAACTTAACAAAAGTTTACACCAACTAAGATTCTACCTTAAAGCGTATAGAATCTAACTAAATTAGAGAAAAATTAAGGAAGTATAAGAAAGTTATAATTTCCTTAAGAATACAAAATGCAACGGAAAAAAAAAGTAGTAAAAACTACAAGTAACAAACAGTAACTCTTTTAACCTAAAGAGAAGGGTATCCAACAACCCTGGATAAAAGGTCCCTTGATTTATACTTTCAAGAAAGTTTGTCTTACCCACACGAGGGTAAGACCTCGATACAAAGATCGGATTCTGTCTTGTTATCCCCACAAGCCCTCAACTATCAAGTAGTCAGAACCTCTATCTTCCTATCCCCAGAAGCCCTCGATTGTAATCAGCAACAATCAGAGTCGGACAAAGCAATTCTGCACAAGGAAAAGTTTGAACAAGTTGTTCAAAATTTCTGCACGAATATTTGAGAGTTGATAAGAGCCTCTCTCTAGAAATCACTTCAACAGCATGTAAGCACCAACGTCAAAGATGTTGTCAAGTGTTGTAACTTCTTTTCAAATGAGCTTCTATTTATAGGCTAAGCTCCCATGGTCCGCTCCCTCCTCCAACAGTAATATTTCTCCTTGAATTTTGGAGGGACCTATACACGTGTCACTCAACCAATGGTTAGTTGATAACTGAAGGCACGACATCGTTTTATATTAGAACAAGTGTAATCATAAGTAAAACTGATGTTCGGAATGAAAGTAATTAAAAGTTTGGAATGTAAGAAAAGTATGAAAGTTCTTAGTCTAATTAAAAATAGAATTTGGAGTATATAATAAAGAGATATTCGGATTCTGTTTTGTAGGAATTCGTAACCTGAATTCTATAGAATTACAGAGTCTGAATTTCAAGGAAATTCGGAGTCTGGATTCACAGGAATTCAGAACATGAACTTAAAGAGTTCGGAGTCGAACTCATAGAAGTTTGGAGTCAAACTAGTATAAGTTCTGAGTCAAACTCATATAAGTTCAGAGTCGAACTAGTAGTGGTTCAGAGTCGAACTCATAGAAGTTCAGAGTCGAACTAGTAAAAGTTCGGAGTCGAACTCATAGAAGTTCTGAGTCGAACTAGTAAAAGTTTGGAGTCGAACTAGTTAGAAGTTCAGAGTCGGAATTCGGAGTCTTAAATAGAATGCTTCATATCTAAGTATTATATGATTCCGAGGTTTTTAGTTAAAATCCAAATTTTATATTTAGAAAAGAAATGTGATTAAACAATGAAAATGATGTAAGGAAAATTTTCCTTGGGGAAGGAAATTTTCCTCAAAAAATGAAACAAGGTGTAAAATGAGATTTTCCTTAAGATAAGGTGTTTGTGATTTTCAAAACATGAAGGAATGGAAAAGTCATAAGTAAAACCTTATTGACTCAACAAGTATTAGGGAAATTGAGTTGTATAAACACACTAATTACCCTAATCTATTTGATGTTTAGATCTTCTCTTGTAACATTGTTCATTTTTTGGTTATTGACAACTTCTAGTTTGTGAGGTGGATTTATCTTGTTTTCTGTTTCAGCTTGATATTTTTTGAGAGGTATCTCCATCAAGATAGTTTTTAGGATTTGGTTTTGGTTGTTTTGTGGTTTTATGTTGTTCCCTTGGTGTGGTGGTTGTGCTTTTTTGGTGACAAGAGCCCTGAGAGGTATCTCACAGGGTGGATATTCAAATGACTGATATTCTTTTCCTCTCTAGGTTGGTTTTGGATTCTCAAGGATGAGAATGTTTTGAGAGGTTTCTAATGTAAAGTCCAAGATCCACATGGATAAACCCTTTTCACATTTTCAAATACTGATTTGCTCGGAGGAGGCTCGAAGTAGGTATGGAGTATTTTGGTAGCTAGAAGCTAAAAGTATGGAGATTTCATGATGTATAAAGGCTTCACATGACGTCAAAGTGGGTTTTGTGATGTGTAATGAATCCAAGTTTGAAAAATAAATAAAATGAAGAGGTGACACATTTTTTTGATGGAAACCGAAGCCTAAGGATTACAGGACATGAAAGGGTATTACACATCATGTAATTCCCCATTATTGTGTTGTATTAATCATTTCAATCTACTTGGGTAATTCATAACCCTATGGTTATAGCATCTCTCCCTCTCATTATAGGAAACCCAGAAATCCCCTCTTCAGTGTTTTGGATATCCCTTCGATGAGGATTAATCCCTAGATTCCCTCCTTTATTCCATCTTTGTTTCAATGTATGTTCTACCTCTGTTCTAGTGGTTTCTACCAGTTTGATATCATTTCCTTTCGTATCTTCTCTCCGTGATATGTCATTTTATTTTCCATGTTTCTAATGGGGTTTCTAGTGGTTATTATTTGTGCAGTTGTGTCGTGGAATCCTCGGATGGATTTAGTTCTTGTGGGAGGGGTGATCAGAGATCTGTTATGTGGTCCATTCTTGTGTGAAGAATGTTGATGACCTTTTGAGGTAGGGGATTCAATGATTCTCTTTTATCTATGTGAAATTGTAGAGTTCGTATGTTTTATCCCGTCGTATCACAATTTAATTAACCTAAAAATTATTTGAACCATATTAAATAATTGTTATCGATCACATGGAGATGATGTTGTTTTGTATTGTGATAATGGTTTGTCTCTTTTTTTGCTAGATAGTGTGATATATATACCATTATTGGTTTAGAATTTTGTTCTTGATAGAAATTTGGTAAAGAACATAAAGTCAGAATTAATTGATAATTAATTTTCTTAAATATTAAAGAGTCATGTTTAATGAATTTGGTTATTGTTTTAATTTGATGATAATAAAATTGGTGCAAGTATGCATTATTAATTAACTTGGTCAAGGAACCTAGATCATATTGATTATTGTTGATAAAAGAATTAATGGCATGTTAAATTAATTGCTTAATTTATTTTTGGTAGTTTTTATAGATTTCTTCTTAGGTTTCCCATATTTGGAACCTGTAAATAATGAGTCAATTAATTCAAGATGTAATAAGAACTAGTTGTTTAATAAAAGATAATGCCTTTGTAGGGCCTGAGTTTCCTACTTTGTTGTAAAGTAAAAGTGCCTTGTTCATTGGATATGTGAGAGATCATTGTGTGTGAAGGATGAATGCCTTGTTTTAGGGCTAAAAGCCCAGTTAATATGATTTGTTTCCCACTGCTTGTGATGTTATGTGAGCCTGGGATGGCTGAGCCTGGAGGGTTGTTGTGGTATGTGGGGTGGGGAGGTATGGATGTGTTGTGAGCCTGGGATAGATGATCCTAGAGGGATTTTGTGGTATGATGTGTGGGGAGTCCTATTTGTTGAGGCATAAGTTAACACCTAGATTGGTGAGATGCATAGGTATAGGCATGTGGTTTCAGGGAGGATACTAGATATAACAGAATGGGTTGAAGCTGGGCTAAACTGTTGTTATAAAAGATGGATGCTTGTTTGAATGAGTTGTTTGGATAATGGAAATGTAGTTGTTTATCTTATTTCCTTTCCCCACGACTTGAGGCAAATGTTATTGGTTACTATAATTAAAATAGAGTTAAATACATTATGGGTATTTTACATTCTTTCTATGTTTATCTTCTCATGGTTGGATGAGTCTACGCTCTTGCTATAGGTGGCAAAGACTCAATGGGTAGTTCATCTACTCACCATGTTGATCTCCTTGTGTTTGGTAGCTTATAATTTTTTCCTAGAATTCCTACTAATATGGAAAGTAATGATGTTAATAAATGAATAAAATTTTAACCCATGGGGTTAAAGATTGCTCGGATGCAATGTTGAGGTTGTAATTCTAATAATCCATGGACCCAGTTTCTTATACCTGGAGGGCATGGGACATTATTATGATACTAATATAATGTAATGTAAAAAATGTAAATAGTTAATTAATGGTTAAAGAATTAATTAATGTAAAGTGAAATTGATAAAAAGGAATAAGATAAATTAATATATCTCTTTAAATGGTTGTGTGTTTATAGGAGATCTAGTCTTAATAGTGGAAGTCAGGAGTCTAAGAGACACTAGTTGAAGTTGAGACTAAGACTAGGTATTACCATAGTGTAGCTATGAGATACATTATATCATTACATTTTTTAAATCTATGCACTACTCCACCCTGTCGGTTAAGTCAACTGACACCCCGAGGGTTCTATTCCCTAGTGGGTGTTTTCCCTACCATCTTAGTGGGAGGATGGATGGATGACTACCCCCTTTGGCCCATCTCTCTTATCTTAGTAGTTACTTATGTTGTTATGAACAGCATTTAGTTTTTTCCCATATACGTGTGTAGAGGTATGTAATGTCTTGTGTTTATTTCACACACAAGTATTCATGATACATTTTCTTAAGGACTACTATAGGTATAAAGAATATAGGCTATGATGGATTGTTAATCCTTACTCGATGTATGGGTTGTTTTTTCTAGAATAATAATACTCGATGTATGATACATATTATACAGGTTGTGGTGGATCCCAGAAACTACCTGATTACTTGTTTACATAGAAATAGTGGTGTGTTGCATGAGGTTCATGTTGTGGTGCTTTACTCAGGTGTTTGTGGGATAGACTTTTGGAGAGAGATGCTTAGGACGTGAAACTTTGGGGTAGAGAAGAAAACCAAATGGGAAGTAGTAGATGGGTACCCTTGATATTCTTTATTATATTATATTCACCTGTATGAGATACTTGGTGGGATTATCTATGGTGGGGTAGGGAACTTAGTATACATGTTTAGGTGATGAATTAGTTTTACTTGTTCATTATGATTTAGCATGATTTATTTACCTTTTTCACAAAAGGCTCTATGTAGGATCCTAAGGAGTATACTATTATACTCACCCTACATATATATAAACTATTTTTCAGTTCATTTGGAGTAGGTTGGAGATTAGGCGGGTTACTACTAGCTTGGGGTTTATCATGAGTTATTTGGACTTTGTGGTTGATATTGTCCTTACTTCTCTTGTGGTACATGAAGTTTCTTTTTAGTTATAGTAGTTCTTAGATGAAATTACATATATGTACTTTTTTTCTTCTATATTGGAGTCTGAGTAGGAGTTTTTTAGAGTCTATATTATCTCTCTTTCTCATGTGTTATCTTAGAGGGTAATGCCTCTCATCTACATGTTTACTATAATCTCAATGCTAGTCGCCAACCTAGGTTCTACTAGAGGTGGGACTCAGGTGTCACTATCTCTATTCTCCCATTTTTTGCCCTAGAGGGGTACACTTTGTGGGGAGGGGTTTGTGACAATGGTGAACCTATTTTGATTGTATTTGATCATGATCAATGATTTACATCATAATTAAGAAAAATTATTCATAAGGCTCTCAACATTGATCTATTTTCAAGAACTTGTTATCATCATCAGATATATGGATAGTCTAAAAGGACTATTTAGACACTATAAGACATTTTTAGGTAATTCTCACTTGAATTTGAATGTATATGGGATCATTATTTACCTTTGGTTTAATTTTCATTTGAGAGTAGATTCCATTTGAGAATTCACATAGAACCATATAAATAATTGTATTGGAAAGTATTTCATACACAAACTTTTTTAGATGAAGTTGGGGAAATTAATATTTTAGACCTAGAACATTTTGAGGTGGAAACAAAAAATATTATGACTATTCTGACTCATACCAATGAAACTCAAACCAAGAAAAAGAGCTACATAGATAAAAAAATAATGATTTATAATTTCAACTAGGAGATCATGTTTTATTCAAGGTCTCTCTATGGAAGTATTTTATAAGGTTCATCAAGAAATAGAAACTAAGTCCTTGTTACAAAAATAATTTTAAAATCTTGGAAAGAATTAGAGTTATGTCATACTATTTAGTAATTCCACCTAGAATCTCTAATGTTCGTGATGTGTTTCATATCTCTTTATTGAGGGATTATATGCCAAACCCAATGTGTGTGATAACTATTGAGGAAATATAATTGTAACATCATTTATCTAACTATAAAGATCCAATCTATTTTCTTGACACTAGAGAAAAAGTGTTTTGGAATCGGATGACTCGATTGGTGAAGGTACTATGGATAAATAATAAAATAGAAGAGTCAATATAGAAACTAGAAAATGTTATAACAAATATATACCCACATATATTCATGAGGATATATTATATAAATTCAAACTATCAAATTTTTGAAGGGGGGAGAATTAACACCGGATATTCAACTATAGTAATGAATATTTTATTTATAAAGAAGATATAACATAATGAACATAGATTTATAAAATAATATAAATTCCAAAATATTATAAATAAATTTTTTATAAAAAAAATAATTTTTTAATTCATCATGTCATAAATATCTTATGATGAATATTTCATATTTTTCTAAAATAGTTGATTTTAAGGTGAATAGTGAAAATATCAATTTTACAAAAAAATTATTTTTGTAATGTTATAATGATGTAATAATGAATTATATATTTATAAAACCCTTCAGATAGAAAAAAATATACATTTAATAAGTAACATAATTCATATAAAAAACTAATGTTGAACTTATTAATATATGTTAGCATTTTGAAAATCTAAGTATTTTTTTTTATTCAAATAATAATTGATTTTGGTCCTTTTATTTCAATCTAGTATTTTCAAGGTTCACTTTAATTTTAGACTAGTCAGAAAGAAAAATATGTATCCTATTATTTAACATAATCCAAATGATCCAAATAGAAATACAATTATACTATTATTTTTTTTGTAATATCATTTTTATGTTTATCAAAAACATTTTTCTAAAATTGGTTTTCGATGCATTTATAGAAATTATATTAAAGGTAATTTCTACCAATTCTAGGATTTGAATCATGTAAAATGTGTTTCATATTTTAAATTATAATAATTTATATTTTTTAATAATTTTTTATAATTTTTTTAAAAAAATGAATAGTAACCATGGTAAATATTTATCTCTTAAATTGAGGGAAAATGGGTAAAATGGGTTAAAATTAAGGGATGAGGGTTCAGGATAACAAAAAACAATTACTAAAATCCCATTTTTTTGTTGGATTCTAAACATAAACTTATAATATTATAATATTCAACAATTTTGTGCCACATTTAATATACAATGACGTTATGTTATTAAAATATTTTAAGTAATTCCATGTATGTCCTTCCCCTCACTTATAAAAGGGAACCACTTATCCTCCCTTATTCACAATGTCTGAGCCTTAAAAATTGATCAAATACTACCCAAAAACATTCAAAGATCCATTCCAGTTATCATATATGTTCTTTTCATCCATGAATACCATCCTATTAAGGCTTAATGTGTATGAAAAAGGAGGTCTATCAAAGAAGAGGTAATCATCTTACCTAACTATTTTGAAGTTTATTTCTTCTTTTAATTACACTAAATCTATATTATATATCTTAACATAGTGAATAAAATATCACTAATATACTGATCTTTTATTATGATTATATTACAACCATTTTCTACATCCATTATATTATATGGAAAATGAAATCATCACTCGTGCGTATGTACGACCTAATGTCTCTATATAGTAGTGTAATATGTTTGTCATCATTGTTTTACTTGGATTGATATAAAGGTGGAATTAGTTAAATATATGTTATATCTATAAACTAATTATGATTATATAAATATATGATATCATTTATCTTCTTACCCTTCCACCCATTAAAAAACTAATAATATCACTCATGCAAACCTATGGACTACCACCTCCACGAAGCGATGAGATTGATTTTTTCATGTCTCCCTTTCATTGATTATTCTAAATATATATGAAATGAATACATATGTTATTTATATAATGATTAACATTCTTTAAATGATGTATCATTTGTCAATATTAATGGATATAGTGACCTAAAGTTTACATAAATATATATTACATCCTATTATATAAATATTAAATATATAACATTATGATACATGCCAAAACTATAAAGTTTGAGTGTATTTGGAAACATATATACATAATAAATAGGTACATAAAATATTTACATCACCTCCCACTATGTTCTCTATAACTATCTCCCTTCATAGACACATCATAATAAAATTATTTATTTATATCATAGGTGAATGAAAACATAATAAAGGGGGAATTCAGATTCTTAGTGTGGATAAACATATGAGATATCAATAGGTAATCATATGAAATAATAAGATAAGAATAAGGGTATGATAACGTGATCATAAATTAAAATAATCATACCAATTCAATTTAATGTCTTTATTAATGAAGCATGGTATGATGTTTTGTAAATAAAAAGACATATAACATAATTCATAAGACATAAGTTTACATAATAATTAATATTAAATTATGATCCATAAAAAATATTATAATAATATAAATAATTTTTTTATACACATAATAATATAAAATAATTTCATTATTCAAGAATCATATCCAATGTTATTATATTGGATTAGGTTCATTACTCATTCCATCATTTCTTTAGTCAACGTTCACTCCCCAAGACTATCATGGTGGGAAAAATACCTTATATAATTGGGTTCACTCCCCATTAAAATCATTATTATCTTATGAGATATCCATAATTACCCATTCTATTTTAGGGTTATAAAATTATGGTCCCACCCATCGCATAATGAAAAACCATACATATTTGTTTCATAAGATCATAAATCATTCATCATATCGCCATTTCATAACCTAGGGAAAGGAAATGGGTTTGATAAATATCTCATAATAATAATAACAAACCATATATAAAATTTATAAGTATTGTATAATCGGATGATATCCCCAGAAAAGAATAAGTAACATCAAAGTATGTCATCATTGATGGAAAATTCCATTAAAATATCACTAGATTATTTCTTGAAGAAATTTTCCTTTTTATTTTTAAATAACTTATTTATATTCTAAAAAATTTATAAAATATCAAGTAAAATATTTTATTTAAAAACCCATGGAAACAAAAAAAAAGGAATATTCAATGAATTTATTGATCAAGTTAGTGTGAAATTTTATTCATTCCATGTACATTAAAATAAATATTCCTTTCACATTTTTAGAAAAAGTCCAAAGTACCTTGTTCGAAAATCACAAAAAATATTCCATTTAATAATTTATATATATATATTAAAATAAGAGTAAAAAATAATTAAAATAATAATAGGATAATATTAATAATATTTTTTAAAATGTTTAAAGAGAACATGGATATGGAAGAAAAATATTCTCAACCAAATAGTAAAATAAAGTTTATTTTCCTTAAAAACATTCTCTCTATATCATGAGTATTTAAAGAGAGTAGAATAAAAGGAAAACATGTAATCTACAAAAAATAGTTTAATATAAGAAAATAAATAATATTTCATATATCAAAATCCTATAATTTTTTCATCATAAATTTAATCACAAACAATCCTGATAAAAATTAGATTTTAATGTAAAACCCTTAACGATTTAGTAACTTTTAGATCATAAACCCCATGAAATAAATGACTTAAAATTAATAATTAGATAACATTAATATAAATATATTCATTAAATAACTTATCAATGAGGAATCATATACACCACATGAAATAAAAAAAATTATGAATATGAATATGTCTCACATAAAAAAAAGTTAGACATGAAACCATTACCTCAAGTTCAACTTTCTTCATAAGTGATCTAGCCTCCTATAAAATAAATTTAGGTTTATTACACATAAATTTATGAGTGATAATCATTTATATATTATTATATACCATTCCTTTATAATTTTAAATTATACTTTTATTAATAATTTCTATATTAAAATGAACATTCAAGTAAAAACTAGTCTGTTTTTCATGCATGTTTCGGTTTGATGGTTTTGGTACATACACTTTGGTAATGGTTTATTCATATAAAAAACCTAATAATTACCTATGAAATATATTTATTCATCATATACACTTTTATAATTGATAATATAAATTTTTGTGGAAAATCAATTACATCACTTTGTGGAGATGGTAGTCTATAAGTATGCACGAGTGATGTTTCCACTTCTCAATGGATAGAACAAAACAAAGGTAAATATTAATTAACAATTATATAATAATTAATATATCATAGGTGTGATATATATTTTCATTAAATCTTCAATTATTACCATCCTTGTAAGTAATAAATGAAAAATGTATCACATCGCTTCAAGGAGGTGGTAGTCCACATGTACACACGAGCGACATTATTGTTTTCTAATGGATGAAAAGTAAGAAGGTAGATAATATATTATAATTACATAATAATAATTATGTATTAAATATAATATATAAATATTAAATCCAACATAATAACCAAACATGAATTATGGTGATTGGAAATGAGTGATATCATTGTGTGGAGATGATAGTCTACGTATACACACAAGCGAATCTCTCATTTCCCTTTTGATAAAAAAAGAGGGTGGATAATGGTGGTTAGATAATATTAATAAAATTTAATTATATTTATGATATTGAATTTATTATTTTATTTTGACTAACATAGATTTATATTTGGTAAAAGAATAAATAAATTGAAAGAGGTCGGGTTGGATAATTACCTCTTCTTTAGTAGACCTCCTTTTGATCCCTTATTAAGGAACATTATAACAGTTTTTTTAAGAATACCATCACTAATAATTAATGTAATATTAATTTTATAAGATAATTGGGTAGGTATTTTTCATAATATAAGGGTCAATGTGGTTTAATGAAAATATGGGAGGGGTGTACTTTTATAAGAGGGTGGAGGGACACACAGTGAATTTTTTAAAGGATTAAAATATTATCAAGTCATTTCCATGGGAAAGTGTCCCATAAGAATTAATTTTCAAGACTAAGGTTATAATAGTATAAATATTTTCATATAATAATAATTAAGATGAAAAAAATTGGCCTTGTCACATAGTTTTAACATTGGTTAACCCAAATTATCCTTTTACCTTGGTGATAAATTTTTACTATTTTTAATATTCATTACAAAAAAATTAAGTGGAAATTCTAATATAATATTAACTATGATTATTAAAAATATTTAATCCATTTTGAAATATTCAATTTCTATAAGTGGTAAAAATTCACTTCAAAATAAACTTGTAAAATGTGATTAAAAAAATTCAATGAAAAATGTATTTTTATTTCTACAAGTATTTTTATACCAAAATAAAGTATAATATTAATACAAATGGTATGAATTTAATTATTTTTAACTAAAAACTAATGAAATTTTAAAACCAATACAAATCATAATGGGTCATTGAAAATACTAGAAAATAAAATACATGTTTCTTTAATAATCAAAATGTTCATTATTCACCCAAAAATCAACCCTTTCGGAAAATTCCCGTATACTTAGACTAATATAATATTGCAATGATAATTTAAAAAATTATATTACATATATACAAAAAAAATTATAAATTTTAGAAATAATAATGATAATATATTCAAATAAAATTTGATAAAAATAGTTTTTCAAGAAAACATATTTCTGAATCATAAAATATCATTATTTCAATTCTACAATTAATAATCACCATTACATGAATTTCAATTTATATTATTTAAAAAATAATCTACAAATTTTATTTTAAATCATTCATCAATGGATATTATTTTAATTTAATAAAAAAAATAACATTATGCAAATAAAAAGTTTTTTCTAGAAAATAAGTATTTTACTGTTAATTGATTTTTTTCTAATTACTAACCATTAGATAAATAATGAATGAATGATTTATGATTTATGAATATAAAATATAAATATATTTAATTTAAATCATTAATTAAAATATTATATTTTTATCAAAATGCTTAATATTTTAGAAAAAAAATCTTCAAAAAATAAGTCTTTTAATCATTAAGTGGTTTTGAAAATTGAGTGTTATGCATAAATAGTTATATTTATATCAGAGAAACTTTTATTACTTATATTTCCAAATTTCTATGATCTTATTCATTCCTGATGATGCAACATATCGTTTAAAATATATCTTAATTTTTTTTAAACTCGGGTTTGCATGCAAAGTAAGATTTTGAGAAATTCAAATTTATTTTAAAAGGAAAAATAAATTAAAAAAATCCTAAGTTATTTCATTCTACCACATTTAAATAAATTATTCCCCCATAATTTTATCTTTTTAACCAAGGTTTTAATACTTTTAAATACCTTTCTTGAAAATTCATGTTGTAAAAAAGAATAATAAAACTTCCTTTGAAAAGTGAAAGTGATATATTTAATGGTAACTTGAAATAAAAAATAACTAAGTTCCTAGGTAAGGAGAAAATTAGTGGGAAGTAAAAATATAAAAATTGAATAGAAATATAATCTTCAAATTGAAATATATATTTTATGGGATCATGGTTTTGAGAATGTCAATAGCCATAAATCCATAAATCAGTGGGGGTGAAAAGGCTATCAATTAGTCAAAATTGATTATAGGAAGTAAAATATTTTCACTTTTATTATTATCTTAATTTAATTAAGGAATTATTTTACCATGGAATATGAGAATATTTACTTTCAATATTTATTCATACTTTTATTCTTTAGTTGCATGTATTAATCAATTTTCAACTCTATTTCATCCTATATTCTAAATGATGGTTATCTATGATGAACCTTTTTTATGCATAAGTATTAAAATTAATATTATAACTGATTATGATATTCATAAATGAATTAAATGAAACATCTTGTTACTAATTTTAGGTATTCCTAAACCTCTCTTTTTACCAAGATTTTGTTGGGATTCATTTGGGGTTGTTTCAGGTTGAAATTTTAAATGTTTTGAAAAAAATTGGGCTACTTCACAGTTGGTGCACTATTTTCCAAAGTTGTGATCCCTATCAAGAAAAAATATTCAAACCCAAGTAGTGGGGTTTTACATGGTTGAAACATGGTTTTTCAGACCATGTTCCCTATTAGGATAAACTTTTCATCCCATTTAAATTAGGCACACGACCAGGCCGTACAGTTTTGTCTAACCATGTGGATCTTCCTAGCTAACCATGCACAGGATTTAAGTGATCTGGAATTTTTATTTTAAAATATTAAAACCCTCACTTTTGGTTCTGGATAGAACTATCATGACCTTATACAATTTATTCTTCCTCATGAGCACCCAAGAGCAGTTCTTGGCCCCTTAGATCCCTCTAGGAAGCAATTTGAAGCTCGACAAATGATGTTCAATCTCCTCTTAGTTAGTTTCCTCATCCCTTTATCTATCTACCATTGTCTCCCTTCTCCTCCATATAGATTTTTGGATCCATGATTTGAATCGTGGATCTAATACCCTCTATTTTGGGATTTTAAACCTAGGTTTGATCATCATTTCCCAATTTTTGTGATCGTCATTCTTCGTTGGAAAATCCTGATTAGGGTTTGTCATTGTGAGATCTGTTGATCCCGAGGTAGGTGGTTTCATCATGATGCCTAATTTTTTTTAACCCTAAATTTATTTATTTAATTTCCATTGTTTGAAGTAAATTCAATTTCTTTATTTCAATTAAATTTCTTTTAATTAGTTTGTTGGAAAAACCCAATTCTATTTAATTGGAGTTTTAAAAGGAGGTTTTGGCATTAAATTTGGAAAACCCGCAATTCCATTGAATTGGGGTTTGTTTATGTAAATTGGTTAGATTTAAATTTTTTAATTTAAATCGTGGAATGTATTTGATGGAAAAATTTTGAAAACCCCCAATTCCATTGAATTGGGGTTTTTTTGTGAAATTAATGGAAATTGTATAAAATTAAATTATTTAATTTAATTTTGAAAGTTAATTTTGAAATTTAATTGTGAATTTATTTAAAATTCCTATTTTTGAAAAATGGCATAAAATGGTTTTTATATAAACCTTGGGTTTTTATCTTGAAAAATGTCCTGATTTTGATTAAAATCTTGTTTTGGTTTTTAAAAGGAATTGGAATTTTTGAAACTGGGGAATGGGACTTAATTGTACATTAAGGTTTATTAAAATAAATTTCTCATCATTGAATTGTACTAGATAACATGCAATCCTAGGTAGTTAGTGAGTTATTGGTACAAACACGCTAAGTTGTAATTTACCTAGAAATGGATTGGAACCTTATGACACTAAAAAAATATTGGTTAATACATCTTAATTCACCTGTGGGACATGGATGAGTCCTCTATTTCTAGTACCAAGGCACATGTGTACACATTGTGGTTTATTACATGAGTGTGTGAGGATACCACAACCTATAACTATCAAACCTCTTGGCATATGAACATGTTTCTTGCTTGTTTATATATGAGATATAAATGTATTCCATTATTGTAAATTGTTATACATGTCTTATGATTTATATAAAATATTATATATAAAAGTGCTTATTTAATACATTTGTGTAAACAACCGTTTATTTAGAAATATTGTATAAATTGAAATGTAAAGTATTTTTTAAATTATTTTCCATCATTTGAAATGTAAATCATGACTTGTTTAAATGTTATATTGAAATGAAAAAACCTGACTATTTTAAAATTGAAAGAACTTTATTTGATTTATTATTTTAATATTATTATAGAATCCTTGTTGAGACCCTACCAGGATTTTATCTCACACCCAACCTGTGCCTTCGGGTGTTTGTATATTTTCTCCTTCTATTTTCGAGTAGGGGTAAAGCACCACTTAGAGGTGGTTCAAGGTATTTATTTGTGGACTTGGAGAGTTGCATCCATTGGAACTTAGGTTGTTTATATATATTGTTTTATTGGTACTTTTTTGTAGTGCTTTTGGTTGTTTATAGATATTTGACTTCTAGTACACATATCCTAGTGAAGTTTCTTTTGTATGCATACTGATTTTTCATCTTTCTTCCATAATTTTTGTAGAAAATTTGTTTCCACTCTATTTTTTTATGATACCATGTACTATTTTCCATCCCATGAGGATCGGGAATTCCCTTCAGGACGTGTCAGTATAAGCTAGGTTATCTGGTTACCAGGGTACCTGGGATGGTTCATGAAAAATTGGTATGAGAGCTCAAGGTTGATCTTCCTATCTTAAAATTAGTATGCTTGGTGTAATATTTTCAGTACTTAGGAGGTAGTTATGATTGAGTTTTTGTCCATCTCTCACTACAACAAAGCATAATTTACCATGGGTAGTTAGGGAAAGACATATTGATGATTATTTATAGTATTCTACCTACTTTTTATTTGGATATATTAAAATCCAAATCTTTTGTCTATCTATTAGGATTAATTTACCCTTGTTGCTCTGTTTGAGTATTAATATGATGTCTTCCTTGTTGTCTATTTATGTTGTGTAGAATCATGCCTCCGAGAAGATGTGTGAATCTGATCCAGGAGGAAGATATTTCTAAACCTCTGTGAGCCAATCCTCTTGTGGACTTGAATCTGGTTGAGGTGATTGTTTGTGTTATCCAAGCATTGGGACAAGCACCACTACCAGCTCATGTTCAGGTTCTAGATATGGAACCTTAAAGGGATTTACTTTGGTAATGTTCACAAAAATTACTTCACCAGAAACCATCATTATCCAAAGGATTAAATGATCCTAAAGAGGCTGAGGAAGGGTTGAGAAGAATGGAACACTTGTTTGGATCCTTGGATACACCTGATGAGATCAAGGTGGAGTGTTCCACCTTTGTGCTAGAAGGAATGAGTAGGATATGGTGGGATACTATGATTATGGATAAGAATCATGAGGTATTATAGTGGAAAGAATTTAAAAGTTTTTTTCACCAACTAGTTCTATACAAAGTTGATGTTGTTGGAGAAGTCTATAGATTTTTTCAAACTTGAGAAGGCTGACAGGACTATAACATAGTATGAAAATTATTTTGATAATCTTGTGCATTTCTTAACTGAGATGGTATTGAATGAGAAGATGAAGGCTTGACAGTTCAAGTTGGAACTTCGATAGGATATTCATTATCATGTTTTATTGTTGAAGTTTTCTTCTTATACTGATGTGTGGGATAGGGAATAGATTATCGAGATGGACCTGGCTAGAAAGTTAGTGTTATTGAGAGTTTCTTTCTATCCTAGTAGAATCATGGGTTAATTTAAAGGAAATTGGAATCATGATGATTCTCTCGGTGTTTCTTGACAGTAGGGTCATTCTAGACCTCCTGTAGTTCCTGGAAGAGGCTTGTTTATTTGCTACCAGGGTGTAATTTTAGGGCACTAAAAGAGGGTGTTCACTAAGGCACCCAAGGTATGTGGTTCTTATGGATTCTCATGAAACTTACAAAAATTATTCCAAGTTTATTATACTCCACATAGTACAATGGTATCATCATCTCCCTATAAATAATGGGGATATCAGATGCTTCATATATAAAAGGGTTCCAGCCATAGGCATTCAGAATGAAGCTTCTTCACACAGTAGAAGAGTCACCAGAGGAAGCGGATATGGGTCCAATGACTGTGAGAGGTACCATCACTATATATTTGTTATTAGTGACTTCATTATTTGATATTGGGGAATCTCATTCATTAATTTTAACTCGTATTTTTAATGTTCTAAATATTATTACAGGGATTTTGTCATATGTCATGCATATTACTAAACCCCTTGGTATAAAGATAGAGTAGGGTCTTTGTAGTACCTCTTGTGTTTTCTCTATCTCAGATGTTGAGATTTCTTAGAGTTTTCTGGTTCTCAACATGAAACATCTTGAAGTAATTTTTTGGATGGATTGGATCATTTCTAATAAAACCCAGATTTATTGTTATCTTTAATGCGTCTCCTTTACTACAACTGGTGGTGTGTACCATGTTTTTCAAGGAGAATGGGACCCAAGGTCAAGAAGAGTCATACCTTCTTATCTAGAGTTAGGTAAAGTAATATTAGTGTTTGATTTTGATCTGGAGTGGGAATCTTTGAGTGTTGATCTCCCTTCAGTTGTCATCAAGTTTCCCAATATGTTTTCTTCTGACTTCTCTAGTTTTCCACCAATAATGGAGGTAGAGTTATCAATTGATTTAGTTTCTGGTACTCAACCATTTTTTATTCCTTCTTACTTCATGGAACCAGCTGAACTAAAATATTTGAAGTCTTAGTTGGATGAACTTATATAGAAAGTCTTTATATGATCGAGTGTGTCACCTTGGGTGGATCTGGTTCTTTTTTCTAAGAAATTTGATGGTTCGCTATGCCAATGTGTTTATTATCAAAATATAAATAGATTGATAGTAAAGAAGAAGTATCTGTTACCATGGATGGATGAGAAGTTTGATCAGTTGAAAGGGGATAAGAGGTTCTCAAAGATCAACCTTCGATCCGGTTACCATCAGTTGAGAGTAAAATAATATGACATTCAAAAAACTGTCTTTCAGAGTTGGTATGACCATTATGAGTATCTTGTTATGCTCTTTATTATAACCAATTCTCCTAAAGTCTTTATGGATTTAATTAATATGATTTTCTATGATTATCTCGATAATTTCATGGTAGTATTTGTGGATGAAATCCTTTTTTACTCTATGTCTGAAGAGGAACATGTGCGTCATCTGAGAGGAGTTCTAGAATTTTTGATAAATCACTGACTTTATGCCAAGATTTTAAAATGTGATTTATGTATTTGTGAAGTGAAATTATTAGGAAACATGCTGTTGGAACATGTTATATCAAATGATCATGAAAATTTAAAAGCTATTATGACATATGAATAGCCATGAAATTTTTTTGAGATTCGGAGCTTCTTGGGTCTAGCTGGTTATTATCAATATTTCATTAAGAACTTCTCAAAGTTGGATTCTTCAATGACTAATATAACTTGTAAGGGAGTAATTTTTACTTCAATGATAAATTTAAAAGTTATTTGTTTAGATGAAACATCTTTTGACTACTGCACCGATGTTTTCTCTCCTAGAGGCTGGGCGGGGCTATGTGGTCTTTTGTGATACATCGGGTTTAGGTTTGGGATAAATTCTAATTCAAGTGTATCATGTCATTTCTTATGTCTCTCTTCATCTTAGGACACATAAGAAGAATTATATGACCCATGACCTTGAACTTGCAGTTATGATGTACACTCTTAAGAGTTTGCGGCATTACCTTTATGGAGAAAGGTTCACTATGTTTTCAGACCACAAGATCTTGATTTGTATCTTCTCTAAAAAAATGGAATCTATTACAGAGGAATTGATTGGAATACCTATAATCTTTTTACTTTGACATCACCTATACCCACAGTAAAGGTAATTTATTTTCAGATTCTTTAAGTAGGAAACTTTCGACCCATGCCATGAAAGAATATTCAGAAGAGTGGAACTTGATTAATCTCTTTGCATAGTTTCATATTGGAGTCGAGGAATCAAGGGCCAAGGTTTCCTTGTCCAGTTTTCAATTAACATCCTCTCTTATAGAGATGTTTCTTTAAGAAAAACATCTTGATGATGAGTTCTGTATCATTAGAGACTCTCTTTATGGTGGGGAGACCATTTATGAGTGGTCATTTTCCAAAGAGCGAATTATATGATATCGGAATAGCTTTGTTGTGTTGTTAGTGGAAAGGAAAGATGTTATGGGGGATTTACATAATTCCTAGTGGGATGTGCACCCAAGAACCATTAAGAAGTTCTATGACATGTGGTGTCAATTCTAGAGGGTAGGTATGAGATGGGGAATTTTTTATTTTGTCTCTCATTGCTATATGTACTGATAGGTTATGGCCGAGCACTAGAAACCTTTGGGTTTTATCAAGCAACTTCCAGTGCCTACTTGGAAGTGGGATGATATATCTATGGGATTTTTTGTTTTTTTACATATACCCAAAGAAATAAGAACTATATATGTGTTTTGATTTACCAGATGACTAAATAGTATCACTTTATACCCATTTTTAATTCAACCAAAGTTGAGAAGTTGATAAATATATATATGAAAGATATTGTTTGTTTGCATGTATTTCCATATATTATAGTATTTGATAGGGATCCTCAGTTCACTTATCATTTTTTGAGATGCCTTTAAGAGGCATTAGGATCTCTCATCCATTTGAGTACATAATATCATCTGTTTTTGGATGGCCAAACATAAAGTGATATATAGATTATTTAGGATATATTTGCACTTGTGTTCTTGACTTTGGTGGGACTTGGTATGATTATTTGGGTCTGGTTAAGTTTTAATATAACAATAGTTACTATTTCATGATCAGAATGGATTCTTTTGAGGCCTTGTATGACTGGACTTGTAGATCTTCATTGTGTTGGTCAGAGATTTGTTAAATTTCCTTGGTTGTTCCAAGTTTGGTGCAAGAGAAAATAGTAATGATTCAGTTGATTCATCAGAGGATTTTTATATAATAGAGATGATATAAGTCTTATGTTGATCATCATCACAAACCATTATATTTTTTGGTTGGTGATCAGGATTTCTTTAAAGTTTCACCCCAGTTGGGTCATCGATTTCTTGGGAGGAAAGGGAAATGTTCTCCTCATTTTGTGGTACCTTTTGAGGTTGTTGAGAAGGTGGGAAAATTTTCTTACCATTTATCACTTCCATCGCAACTAACATTGATACTTAATGTGTTCCATGTATCTCATCTATGAAAGTACGTATCTGATTTATCTCATGTTATGAACAGGATGATCTTAAAGTTGAGCTTGATTTATCTTTGACTGAAAGAGAATTCCGGATAGTTGATTTTGAAACCAATGTACTTCATGGAAGGATGATACCTTTAGTTCAAGTACTATGATAGCACTGTTCTGGTAATCATGAGATGTTGGAGAGTGAGGCACTATTGAGAGAGTAGAGGCCTGATATTTTTTACATTAAACCTTATGATTATGATTTATGGGGATAGAAAGTTTCTATATTAGAGAGGTTGTAACATATTGTTACTATTTTTAGGTATTCATAAACCCATATTTTTACCAAGATTGGGTTGGGTTTTGGTTGGGGTTGTTTCAGGTTGAAATTTTAAAAGTTTTGAAAATTTATGGGCTACTGTACAGCTAGCGCACGGTTGTCCCAAATCGTGCACCCTCTCAAGAAAAACCATGAAAACCAATTCAGTGGGGTTTTAAATAGTTGTCACATGTTTTCTAAGATCATTCACCCTCTTAACAGAATCCATGAATCCCATTTAAAACAGGAACATAGCCAGGCCACATGGTTTGGTCTATATGTGTGGATCTGCCCAACTGACCATGCATGGGATTTAAGTGATACAAAAAAATTTAATTTAAAATCCTAAAACCAACACTTTAGGGTATTGATGGACCTATAATGATCCCATATTTTTTATTCCTCAAGATCCCCCAAGAGTAGTTCTTGGCCCCTCAGATCCCTCCCGAAAGTGATTTGAAGCTTGACGGCATCGTTCAATCTACTCTTGATTAGTTTCCTCACCTCGTTATCTATCTACCGCTATATCCCTTATCCTCACTAGGTTTCCATGGATCCCTATGTTAATTCTAGGACCTAATACCCACTATTTTTTAATATTAAACCTAGGTTTGATCCTCGTTTCCCAATTTCCATGATCATCACTCTTCATTGACAAATCCCGATTAGGGTTTGGCATTGCGAGATCCATTGATCTCAAGGTAGGTGGTTATGTCATGATTTCCAATTATTTTAACCCAAAATTTATTCATTTAATTTCAATTTTTTTAATTATATTAAATTTATTGATTTCAATTAAATTTACTTCAATTATTTTGTTAGAAAAACCCTAATTCCATTGAATTGGGGTTTTAATGTTTTGGATTGAAATTTGGAAAACCCCATGTTCTATTGAATTGTGTTGTGTTTATGAAAATTATTGAGATTTAAATTGTTTAATTTAAATTGTGGAATGGATTTGATGGAAAATTTATGAAAAAACCCCAATTCCATTGAATTGGGGGGTTTTTGTAAAATTGATGGAAATTTTTTGAAATTAAATTATTTATTTTAATTATGAAATTTAATTATGAATTGATTTCAAATTCCTATTTGTGAAAATTGACTTAAAATGGTTTTGATATAAAACTTAGGTGTTTATCTTGGAAAAAATCATGTTTTTATTAAAATCCCATTTTAGTTCTTAAATGAAAATTGAAATTTTTTAATTGGAGGAATGGGACTTAATTGTATTTTAAGGTTTCTTAAAATAAATTTCCCATCATTAAATTTTACTAAAGAACATTCAATCCTAGGTAGTTAGTGAGTTATTAGGACAAAAACACTAGGTTGGAACTGTCTTAGCAATTAATTGATTCTTTACAACACCAAAAAAATATTGGTTAGCACATCTTTCTTCCCTAGAGGAACATGGATGAGTCCTCTCTTGCTAGTACCAAGGAATTTGTGTAAACATTGTGGTTTATTACATGAGTGTGTGCGGATCCCATAACCTGGAACTATCATATCTCCTAGAAGATAACCATGTTTCTCAATTTTTTATATATTAGATATAAATGTATTCCACTGTCATAAACTTTTTTAAATGCCTTATGATTTATATAAACTCTTTTATATAAAATTATTTATTTAATCCATTTTTATAAAGCACTATTTGTTTAGAAATATTCCATCAATTGAAATGTGAATTATTGTTTAAATTATTTTCCATCATTTGAAATGTAAATCATGATTTGTTTAAATATTATCTTAAAATTACAAAACCTATTTATTTCAAAATCTGAAAGAACTTTATTTGGTTAAAATACTATTTTCATCTTATTATGGAATCCTTGGCAAGACCCTGTTGGGATTTTAGCTCACAACCTACCTATTCCTTCAAGTGTTTCTAGATTTTCTTCTTCTAGGTTCTAATAGGGGTAAAGTAGCACTTAGATATGATTCTAACTTTTGATCCGTGGGCTTGGAGAGTTGAATACATTGGGACTTGGGAATTTTATCTATCCTATTTTACTAGTACTTTGTTTTAGTACTTTGGGTTGTTTATACCTCTTTGAATTCTAGTACACATCTCATAGTAGAGTTTCTTTTGCATAAATACTGATTTTTTATCTTTCTTCCACAATTTTTGTGGAAAATTCATTCCCAAACTCTTTTTGTATGATTCCAGGTGTTAGTCGCCAACCCATGGAGATTGGGAATGCCCTTTGGGCCATATCAATGTCAGATCAGTTATCAGGTTACCATGGTATTCGGGTTGGTTCATGGAATGAAATGTTATTCCTCCATTATAAAACCAAAGTGGTTAGAAAAATATTTAATAATACCCAATATGAATAAACCTTCATAATAATAAGTAAAATATTTATCAACAATGACACCTTAGTTTCATTATTTTGAAATCCATAACTATTATATCCTTTTCAATTATCAACATGGATATACTTTCATGATCCTTCTAAATCAAAGCACTGGACAACTTGTTCACTTTATGAGGTTGGTAATGCATTGAGAAATAATAATAATTATTTAGTTCAAACTATATTTTTAGTGCATATTCAACTCATTATTTGTAAATATATATATTAAAATTATGTAATAAGTATATATATCACACTTCTCACCATAAAGATAATTTCCCCATATATTTAATGTAAATATTACCATGGTTAATTAAATTTCATTAATTGGGTAATAATTCTCATGAATCTTCAATAATATACCCCCATTACATTTTTCATAAGAAAAATTCCCTACCCTTTCTTAAATTTATCACCGAAAGTCACAAACTCTTCTCTATTGTAGGGTAGTGTGGGAAAAAGTTCACTGACTAAAATTCTCTTCATCTAATTGAAATTTTCCTCACATTATTCTATCCAAGGGAACCTATGTTAGGTCCACTAGTCTAGATACCCTAAGAGGGGTGAATCAGGGTATAACATATTAAAACAATTTACCCTTTTGATCTTGTTTTGTTGTTAAAAAAACTCTTTTCTCTCTCCTTCCCATTGTAGTATATAAAATAATATTACAGCATACACATAACATAGTAATTTTACTTGGTTCACCCCCACTAGGCTATGTCCAAGGAGCATACATTGGTGATGTGTTGATGTACCAAATCCACTATAAGATCACTTTTGTTTACAAAGTTTGGAGTGAACCCACTGTCCCTCCTAGTTTACAACCAATCACAATATGAAAGCTCATTGCTCTCTCAACTAAAGTGTGATCACTACTTCTTCAGAAGATCCAATCATAGTTTAAAGAATTGTAGGTACCTTCAATTTCATAAATGAATGCATATTCTACTGTATGTAGATGCTCTGTTGATGTTCCACTTTCATTCACTAATGAATACAACTTTACCACAGGTGTAATGGGAAATCTTCCAAATTTCACGCAACCCTAGGCAGACCTGCACACTTCTTTAAGCTTGGGGTTCAAGTGCCACACAACCACTTTTTCAACACTCCCTTCTCTAACTCAGAACTTGGGCGACTCACACCCTTTTACACCCAAACCAATATTGGTGTGCAACTATCAACTGGTGCATAACTTATAAATAACTCTATACTTGTGCGCCCAAACCACTTGTGTGACCAGAGATAAAATGTTCTCTAAGTGTTGAAATTCATCAAAAATTAAGAGGGGTAACTATCTATTTATAGGCATTTTGAAGACCTTGAGCGCCTGGCATACAACTTTCCTCAGGCATGCAAGTCCAACCACCTAATCCTCTATCACCCTAGTCACCTTGCACGCCCAAACCAAAACTTGGGCGCCCCTATTTCCTTTTCAATATTTTTATATCTTGGTCATGAAAAAAATGTGGTGAGCAACTTTTAAATCCTCTAAGATACTGGTGCACAAGTCCCTCTTCCAAAAACACTTTTCTCCATTTATTGATTTTGAGGCCCAAAAATTTGGTAAACACTAGAAAACAGCACCACCTTATATCTATTCTTTTTGTACTGCCTCCAAATCATCCATTCCTTTTTCATGGTCCTTTTTTTAACATGAATTTTCAAAAACAAATATAGAACTCGAAAAAACTCTATGAAAACCCCCTTTGTTAACAAACTAAACATCGCGGTCCGCTTTTTCAACAAACACAACATGGAGGCCCACTTTGTCAACAAATACAACCACCTCAAAAATGCTTCAATTATACCTTGAGGGGTTTTTCCCAAAAAATTGGATCCCTTCCAAGTTAACTTGGTTAGTGGAATAGATAGTCATGAGAATTTCTTTACAAATCATTGATAATATCTATCTAAACAAAGAAAACTATGGTTCAAAATCACCATGGTTGGTCTAGAACAATGTTCAATAACTTCTATCTTTGATGGATCCACTAATATACCCTTAATTGAGATTATATAACTGATAAATGAAACCATCTATATCCAAAATTCACTCTTGTTAAATTTAATGTATGAATTCTCTTTCTTTAGGGTCTTCAATACAATCCTCATATGATATTCATTCTATTACTTACTCTTCAAATATATAAGAATATGATCTACAAATACTACTACAATATGATTATGAAAATATATAAAGACTCTATTAATTAATTCCATGAAGATATAAGGGGCATTATTAAAACAAAATGGAATCACTATAAATTTATAGTGTTTATACCTTGCATGAGATGTTGTCTTGGGTATGTCTTTGCATTTGAACCTCAGTTGATACAATCCATATTAAAGTTTAATCTTGAAAAAAATATTGAGCTCCTCTTAATTGATTGAAGAAGTCATCAATATAGGGCTGATGATAATTATTCAAGACTGCGATGTTGTTCAGTTCCTGATAATCAATGTAGAGTCACATTAATCCATCTTTCTTCATAACAAAAAGAATTGGTTCACCCAATGGTAATTCACATGGATGACTAAAACCCTTATCAAGAGTATCCTAGAGATTCTTCTTCAATTACAATAACTCAATTAGGGCCATTGTATATAGGTTATTTGAAATAGGTGTAACACCATGTATGATTTCTATTGAAAACTCAACATTGTGATTCAGTGGAACACTAGAAACTCTTATGGAGATATATAAACAAACTCCCATACAATAGGCATATCATTAATTTTTATTTTATCCCTCAAACACCTGATATAAACACCTCTTTTAATAGGAATAAAAACCCATACAATGTATACAATTTCATTTAGAAAATAATATTTTTCATCACATAAAAAGATGATCATATGTTCGTTTAAAATATCAAATATAACTTCCCTTCATAAAAAATTAATCTAGGATTTATAAAAATAAATCCAATCCATTCCCATTATAACACCAAATTCAACCGGAAGGAGAATAACAATATTTATAGGAATAACATTCCCACAAACTTCAATCAGAGAAGCATCATAGGGTTAAGATGATATCACCATAGCATTATGATTTTTTCACTACTAATTCAATATCCAATAGTTGTGGTTATTAATAAACATCCCTAAATACTTTTTATAATATAATTAATATGACTAAGATCAAAAATGAAACTTCGGTATTTTATCAGGCATATCACCCCCAAAAATTCATTATTTTATCTTCACACCCTTTCTAAAACAAAAATGGTTATCATGACCATCAATCATTAATAATAAGAGAAATCAATCATTAAAAGGAATTCATAGGACATCTAAATCATGACACCTTCTTTTCAGTATATGAAACCTTAGGTTTAACCTAGGATATCCATGGTCATTAACTATTTAATTACTTCATAATTATTCATAATGAATATTTTAATTAACACAAGTAAATCATTCATGAGTGTCTATCCAAGTTTTCAGTCTTATCTCCACTCATCATGCACTTGTGATGATCGAGTTAATACCCAATCAACCCATTTGGGGGTTATTATCCCTAGGTGAATCTATATCACAACCAGATCCACTTTTTAGTATACAGATATGGATTTATTTGTGAGGAAAACCACCCTCCTTTCATTACGATAACTTAGGATGTCCTACTATTCATAGGATAATCCTTTGTATTCCCACCAAATTATTCTCATCCTAGTTTTAAAATACAATAGAACCTTTCTATGATACGAACTATAGTAAAAAAACTTTTTTTACAAAAACATTATATCTTATTTGATGAATATTTAATACATAACATAACTATTTGCAACAAAAACATAAATATGTAGTGTCTTTATAATTATATATACATAAAAATAGGTACATAAATTATTTATATCATATCTTACTATGTTTTTCACAACTATCACCCTTCATAGACATATCATGCTTAAAAACTTTCAACATATCCTAGGGAAAAGGAATCATAATAATGGGTGAAATAATATGGTTGGTAAGGGTAAACATATGAGATATAAATTGATGATCATATACAAGAATAATATAAGCATAATGGTATGAAAACATGATCATAACTTATAGTAATCATACCCAATCAGATAATCATCTTTAATTATGAATCATGACATAAGTTTTTGTCAATAAAAAGACAAAATACATATTATATAAGAGTGTAAAATCAGCAATATTCAGTCATAATACATGATAACATATCATAAGAATAATACATAATTTTATGGAATACACGTAATGATATAAAATCATTTCTATAGTCAAGTATTACTACTAAATATATCGTGGTGAATTGGTTTTACTACCCATTTCATCATTTCCATAGTCATGGTTAACTCCCAAGACTATCATATTGGAAAACTTCCCTTACTAAACAGGGTTCACTCCCCATTCCAATCCAAATTATCTCATTAGATATCCATTATTAACAAATTTATTAGAGGACTATATAATTATATACCCACAAATCACATAATGAAGGCCATATATATGTGTTCTATAAGATCATAAAAAAATCATTATATCATCATTCCATACCCCATGGAAAGGAAAAAGGTTTTATAAAAATTGCATCATCATATTCATAAACTATACAGAGAAAGAATTAGTATGGTATCATTGGATTATATCCTAGTTAAAGAATATGAATCATCAAATGATATTATAATAGGTGAAAAATTCCTTTAAAATATCACTCGAATATTTCTTAAATAAAATGAACTTTTTAATTTGAAATAACTTATTTAAAATATAAAAATTTACAAAATATTAAGAAAAATAATTTATTTCTAATGAACCATGTAATCATGAAAATTATTCTTTAAATCATTTATCTTTCATGATGATGGGAAATTTCATTCATGTTGTGTTCATTAAAAAAATTCTTTTACATTTTTGGTAAATAGTCAAAAGTACCTCATTCAAGAAATGACAAGAATAATCCTTTTAAAAAAATATAAATCCAAATATGGGTAAAATTAATTTATACAATAATTAGATAATATTTAAAACATTCTTGAAATTGTTTTAATGAAAATATAGATATGGAAGAAAAAGTCTCTCAAATGAATAGTAAAATAATATCGGTATTCCTTAAAAGAATTTACTTCAATCTATTGAGTAATTAAAGAGGGGAAAGTGAATGGAAAAAATATAATCTCTATAAGAACCATGGGATAATAAAATAAAAAATAGTTGGGAGATAAAGATCATATAATTTCATGATCTAAAATTTAAGCATACACAATCCCAATAAAAATGAGATTATAACATAAAACCCTTAACTCGGTGGGAAATTTTTAATCATAACCACCATGAAAAAAAATAACATCAAATGAAACATTAAAAACCATGAATATAAATAGATTCATTGCATAACATATCTAAGTGTTATTATATACACCATATTAAATAATCAAGTGGTGAATATAGAATATGTATCATAGAAACAAAAGTGAGATGAGAAAACTCTTACCTCAAGTTTGAATTTATTCAAAAGTTCTCTAACGTCATATATAATAAATTTATATTTATTTTAAATATATTATAGAAACATATTTATACATAAATTTATATGTATTATTACTTTATGATTTTTATTTATACTTCTATTAATAATTTCTTCCTTAAAATGAACATCCATGTGAAAAATGGTTTGTTTTTCATGCATGTTTGGGTTTGATGGTTCTAGTACCTACACCTTGATCATGGATTAATTATATAAATAATATTAATTGTTAATTAAGTTTAATACTTATTCTTTATATACAATTTTATAATTAATCATATAAATAAATGATGAAAAATGAATTGCATCACTTCATGGAGATGGTAGTCAATACATACGCATGATTTATGTTTCCACATTTTGATGGATGAAATGAAAGAATGGAAAATAATAATTCACCATTAAATAATCATTATTTTATTATAAATATCATATATATATATATATTCATTAAATCTATCCTTATTATCATCCATGTAATGTGGAAATGAGAAACGAATCACATCATTTCATAGAGGTGGTAGTCATCAAGTATGCATGAGCGATGTTATCATTTTCTAATGGATGGAAATTAAGAAGGTGGATAAGATATTATAATTATATAAGAATAATTATGTCATATATATTTTATATAAACATTAAATACATTATAATAACCAACCATGAATTATAGTGATTGAAAATGAGTTATATCGCTATGGGGATGTTGTAATCTACATGTACACATGCGAGATAATTTTGTTTATCGTTTTTTTGAAAAGTGGGTGGATAATGATGGTTACATGATCATATTTAAATTTAAGAATTTTTATGATACTAATGTTAAAATTTTATGATTAATACTACAGATTTGTAGGAGGTAGAAAAAAATTTAAATTGAAAGAGGTCAGGTATGATGAATACCTATTCTAAGATAGACCACATTTATATCCCTTATTAAGGTCTGTTTTAATGGTTTTTTAAGAACAAAGGCACCTATATTTCTTGGAAATGGATTTTTAGAAGATAATTTAGAAGGGTTTGGTCGAGCTAGATTAAAAAAATCCTGATAATGTTATAATAAATCATTTTCTTAACTTATTAATATTCTGACTGCAAATCATTTTTTCCATTTTCTAAAGGCCAGTTTAAGGGTTCCCGGTACCCAATACAAGACTTCACCACTGCCAATTCACTACTTCAAAACATCCAGATCAAAATCAAAATTCAAATTTCCAAAATAGAAATCATGATACAGTTGCCTCGAGCCGTGCACCTACCATTGTACTGCGCACCTGCCATCGTACTACGCACCTGCCTCAATCCAGAATCCATCACCACGCGCCACCATTCACAGCAGGACGCCGGCGGGACCATCAGCCGACGTCGTCACCGAATCATTGTCAAACCACCACCTTCATCACGTCCACTGGGGAAACAAACAATGATGTACGATCCACAGACTGCTTTGATACCAAATAGAAAGTATATTCATCCACATCAATCTAAGCGCGGGTGAGCTCACCATCATCCGTCGTCACCACCTTCGACGGTTCAGAACCAAAAAAACAACCCTCCATGTCCAAGAACAACCAGGCCGAAATCAACAAGCAAATACACCAAATCCACCACCAGATCAAAACAAAACATCGCAGAACAATTTCCCCAAACCAAAGAAACCAACTCAACAACTAAACTGTATATCATCAAGCATCAAGAAACCCTATTCAAACCATTAAAATAAAGAAAAAACATAATAAATTTCCCTAAAATACCGGTCGAGAACCCAGGTGAAATCCAGATCCAAATTCCATCGCCACCATCTGTAATGCCCACAGAGGAAATGCTCCACCACCTATTGCATGAATCCATAGATGAAGCGGCTCCCTCAACCCACAGAAACTGGGACTCGGCCTTTGGATAGCTACGCTGCCATGAAAACCTATCCAGAAAGTGGAGTTGAGAAAAGATGTTGTCAAATTCAAGCACACCGCCAAGATGACCGAGCCAAGAAGGCAGCCGTCATGAACAACAAACCAAGGAGAAAGAATGGAGCCTTAGTGGGGAGAGGAAGGCAGTGGCGATGGGAGAAAACCCAGCACAGCACCGCCCCTTACGGGACCATCCCCTTTCATGAAGTTGATATTCAATAAAAATATTCTATATAGTTATATTGATTATAATGATATTAGTTAATTTTTTAGTCAAAAGAAATAGGATTTATTTATAACCCAATTTGGTATTTAGGCAATTTGTGGTTTTTTTTAATTCATAATTTCTTAATTTTTTAATTTTAACTTGACAAAATGAACTTACTTTTTGAGATTAACTTATCAGAATTATCGTAGTATGATATTTTAGTAATATTCTGACAAGATTGATTATTCAATGAGTAATTTAAAAAACTATTTTTTTGTAAAATAATAATTTATTTTCATTAAAATGCCCATTATGATTTGAATTTGATTTCAAAGTAAAAAAAGGTATTATTAAGTTATATATATTCTTATAAATTACATTTTAATCATATTAATACCTTATTTTTCTTTAAATTCATTTTTTTGTTTAAAAACCTATTTTTTTAAACTATTTTTCATTGAATTTTGAATTTGAATATAATATTAATTCATTCCACTTTTATAAATTTAATCTTGGAAAATTTATTCCGTATTTGGAATCAAGAGTTAAAATTTTAATAAATATAACCCTTTTATTTTTTTCTATTATGAATATTAACCATAGTAAATATTTGTCACCTAGGTAAGGTAAAATCAAGTATTTAAGGTTAAAAATAATATGATAAGGACTAAAAAAGGACCCTGAATCATTATTTTATTTCATTTTATGAGTAAATTTCATCTATATGAATCAAAAATTTGAAAATTGGTCAATTTTTGGGCACTTTCCTTTGATTATAACATGTATATTATTTTATATAAATATGAAGTCAAAAATTTCACTCTCTTACTTTTGATATTTATGAAATTTTTTGACATAGATGAAAAAAACAATGTTTGGTGCTAAATGGAAATTTTAACAATAAATGTTTTTTTATAATGGTAATTTATTTATTATTTTTTGTGATGAAATAATTACATTAAATACTTATGTAACACCAAACATTATTTATTCAATAAATAGAAAAAAAACAAATGACATTAAAAATATTATAAGTAATATAATTTTTTGAATTATTGTGTTCTAAAAAATATTTATACAAATGTAACATGTTATGGATGTGAGAAATTATTAAATTTTAATTATGTTTCTATCATGTTGTTTTCAAAGTCAAATTAAATAAATAGTTCCCCAATTGAGACTATTCATATTAAATAATAAATAATGTTTTATTAAGTGATTTTGAAATCCTAAAAAACATTTATTCATCCAATGAATGGTATATGATCTAAAATATCATCCATGGTCCATTTATGGTAGTTTTTATTTTTATAGTTACTTTATTTGGTCCTTTAATTTAAAAACCATTGATACTGCAGTAAGTGTCAAAAGGGTTAACTAGGGGTTAAAGTCAAAATATAAGGATGAAAACATCACCTAAACTTGTCCAAATTTTTTTGGATGAGATTATTTTGAGAAAAAATAAAACTATATTTTAATTATATAAATTTTTATCAATTATTTAATGAAAATTAATTTATATAAATTTAATATTTTAAGTAATTCCAAGAGTTCCCCTCCCCTCAATTATAAAAAGGGAACCTTATTTCTTCTTTTATTCACAATTAAAAATCCTTTTTATTGAGATAATATGTAAAAAAAATACCTTCCTTACATCCCTCCCCACATCCTAGAGTCTATGGTTTGATCAAAAAACCATCCTAGTAATGCTTTTGGTGTAAACCTTAAGAGGTTGTCCAGAAAAGAGGTATAGTTCTTAACCAAGTTTTTCCATTTTATTTCTTCTACATTATTCATATATCCTTAAACCATGATGAAATAAAAACACTATTATCTTAAATATACTAAGATATTTTTACTTTAATTGTATAACTGATATCCATCTCCACCTCCATCAAATGGGAAATAAAAATGTTTTTTGTTTGTACGACGGACTACTGCCTTACAAACCAATGTAATTAATTTTTTAATCACTACCTATCATGACTATTTATCATTATGGATATAATTTATATATATAATATTTATAAAATATTTATCATCCTATGGATTTTAATATATCATTTATTTTCATATCATTCCATTCACTGAAAAATGATAATGTTGTTCATGCATACGTGTGGAATACAACCTCCAATAAGTGATGTGATCCTTTTTCATCCGAAAATCACATGGATGACATATAAAATTTTATTTAAAGAAATAATTATGGTATTAATGATATAATGGTCGTTTGTTAAAGATAAATGAATACTTAACTTCTTTTCATAATTATCATTGAAAATGGAAATGTTACTCTTGTGTACGTACAACCTATAGTCTCCACGATTGTGAAGTAGTTCATTTTTCAAAATAATCTTTAATTATTGGTTTTCAATGTATAATAGATATATTAAAATGATAAATATTTCATGATTTCTATTATATAGATAGTAGAATAATGACCTTATTGACCATAGTCTACCTTCCGAATTCATTTTGTACATATGATCCAAATATCATCAAAACCTGCGATATGAAGTTAATTGATTATGTAATTGATCATAACATGGAAATAAAAGGAATAATAATTATGAAAATTTTAATTAAGCAAGTAAATAATTAAAATATTTTTATTATTAAATATTATAGAGAATGTATGTGATTATTCAAAATCTATGTAAGGGATAATTTACATTAAAAACCTCATTTTAAATATTTTAAAGATTTTTTTAAGTATTTTTCTTCCATGTATATATTTTTTAAATCATTTTATAGAGGTATATATATGTATATAAATTAATTATAATGTAAATTTTAGGTCATTGTTGAATTTCATTCAACGTTTTTCAAAAGGAATATTTTTATATTTATTATACGGAACATTTTAACCAAAATAAAAATGGAATGTTCCATTTTAATATATACAGAGGAAATGATTTTTCCTACCACATAATCGTTATTTGATGTTTGGATTCCTTTTCAAGCCTTTATTTTTCTTCAAATAAAAATCATATTTTACTTTGTTCTGGGTATTTTCAAACGTGATGTTAAATGGAATGGATATTTCAATATCCAGATATGTTTTCTTATTGGTTAAAAGAATATTGTTATGAAAAACTTAATGTGTGATGATTATGTTATGGTTCTTGGGAATTATTTATAATGATGGTGGTTTCCTTAAAATCCAAGGATGGGAGGTTTTTTTATAAACTAAGAACAAGTGATCCCATTATATCTCTCCAAATCAATGTATAATGGTATGGAGTTGACCAGTTAGATGTATCCTAAGAGATTATTAGAATTTACCATGAAATTTATTCCATTTGTAACTGTGAATGTTATTCCATTTTTAACCATAAAGGTTATTATATTTTTTTCGGATGATTTCTACGGCTGACGTGAGCTTCCTCGTGGCAATGCTCTACTTTCGGCCTCATGTTACCACTTTCCAAAGGTGGGAAGCATCTATCACTTCTTTAGTGATGTTTTCTCCTTGATCGAAATGGGATTATGGGATGTCAGCTCCTTCTTCCATGGATTCCTCCTAGAAGTTCGACACCTAGTCCAGGTCTCCCTTATAGATTTGAGTCATGATTCATGAATCTCATTCTTGGTTCCATATCTTTGTGGATGTGGGTTAATTACGCTGCTTCTGTCTGGACATTCCAAGGGGTCTTGACGGGGTAGAAACTTTCGTTCGGAGTAGATGGTAATATCAAGAATGTTGGGGAATCTTTAGATGTGTAGACATTGGTCAACTATAGTATTCCTCATAGGAGAGTATATCATGGGAACAGAAACCCAAGGAATCCCACATTTTTCATAGGGTATCTTATGCTAGAGGCATGTCCCTAAGGTTTTCCTCAGCTTCTCATGGTTAACAAAGGGTCTGCCACAAGTTTAACGTCTAGCAGAGACATATCGAACTAATAAGAACACTCATGAAAGTGGATCAGGTGGGTACATCCCATAGGGGAGAACCTAGAGGGATGGATCAGGATAACCAGTGAGGATGGACCCAGGATGGAGTGTTCCCAAAGGGGAAGGTTTCACACCATGAAGGATGATCTGGACATCACAAAAAATGGATCAGAAGGGGTGTGTCCCATAGAATAGGACACCAAGGTTTACAAATGGATAATATTGAACCTCAAGGAGGCTTCTTACATACCCTTTATAGAAGATAGAGATCAAAACCTATGTAGTTCAAAGGGGTTATTTGGGGCTTACATGTGTTTAGTGTCATCGCAAGAGGGGAACTCTTGGTTGGATGTATATGATGTGCAGAGCTTACAAATGGTTAGATTACTGTCTCAAGAGGGGAACACTTGGTTAGATAGATATGATGTTTGGGGATTATTCATGGTTAGATTCCCATATGAATGTTGTGATCCCACTGGGATTTGGAGGCTTGGGTAGGAATCAGGATGGATGGTGGAGGGTTTAATTAAGTGTACGGTGAATGAGATAAAACTGACATGAATATGACAGTGGTGTTGGGATTAAACCTTAGGAAGGATTCCTACATATCCCTATGGTAGGGAATCAAATTCCACATAGTTCGGTGGGTTGATGGGACACATGAGGATGTGGCCCATTAGAATGGATTCATGGATGGTGACCCAAAGGAAATAGAACCCTTAGGTTAGGGAATGATCTTCTTGAGACACAAATGATAGAAGGAAAGGCTAGGATGGGACATGGATGATGGGCTTGAACCTCAGGGATGCTTTCTATGTATCCCCATGGTAGGGAATCAAAGTTAACATAGTTCGTGATGGGAATAAAATTGGGTTGTACATAAAATACAGAAACTTGGAAACATGTTGGGGCTTATGCATGGTTAGTAGCCTAAATGGATGGATCAGAACACCTCAAGGAGGTGGATCTAGAAGATATGTCCCAAAAAGGAAAGATGTAACGTCAGGAGGGATGATCTGGACACCACAAAGGGTGGATCAAGGAAGGTGGACACCAAATAGGGGAATTCCAAGGTTTACCATTGGTTGGGAATGAACCTCGGGGGGGGGGGGGGGCTACGTACCCTATTTAGAAGACAAGGTTGAAAACCCATTTAGTTTGGAAGGAGATGCATGGGTCTTACACATGTTTATCATCCCATATGAATGGATTAAAACACCCTCGGTAGGAGCATATAGTAGATGCGTCCTAAAAGGGGAATATTTCGTGTCATGAGGGTACATTCAAAGGAGGGAACACCATAGTTTATTGTGGATGGATTTGAATGCCCTATAAGAATAGACCAATGGTGGTGTGTCCCATTAATGGAAGACGTAACACCGTGAAGGCTGATATGGACACTGATATAGGTGGATCAAAGAGGTTACACCCCTGGGAGGGGACACCAATGTTTACCATTGGTCGGGATTGAACCTCAAGTAGGCATCCTAAATACCCTGTGTAGAAGGCATGGGTCAAAGCCAATGTAGTTTGGTTGCTCAGGGCTTACGCATGGTTAGCAGTCTATGAAGGTGGAAGTTGAGGATTACTCTAGGATGGATTACCAAGTTAATGGATCCACGGTCACTACTAACCTCTAATCCCACATGAGTCATTCTCAGTTTGGGAAACAATAGGAAGTAGTAGACCAGACGGACGTGTCGCGAGAGGTACAGGCATGGGGGATAGTGTGGGGCTTACACATGGAAGCGGCCCATGTGCCTCTATGGAGTAGTAATAGTGAATGGGGCTTACATGCGGAAGCTAGCTAGGTCACACTAAGGAGTGGCAATGATGGATGGGGCTTACACGTGGAAGTTACCCAGGTTCCTCTAGGGAGTGGAAATGATGGATGGGGCTTACACGCGGAAGTTGCCCGGGTGCCGCTAAGGAGCAACAATGATAGATGGGGCTTACGCGTGGAAGCTTCCCAGGTGCTGTTAAGGAGTGGAAATGATGTATGAGGCTTAAGTGAGGAATATTCCCATGATATCCTCCTCATTCCTGGGCATGATGAAATCCCATATTCATTTCAATGGGTGAGGATTTAGTTTAACATCATGTGAATGGACAAGGCATGTGGGGCTTCTGCAATGAGATTCCTGTTTTTTCTTCCTCATATCATGCCATGAGGGAATCTTGACTTGCTGATGGGTCGAGGAGAATGGTTAGGGATTACACCTAATGAGGAGGCCCATAGTGGATGTTTTTTATTCATCTCATGATGAGGAATATTATTCTTGATTCATAAGGCATCTTATTCTTGAATGATAGGGTATGCTACATTAAAGTCATGTAGTGAGGACTATTGGCATCTTATTCTTAGTGCATAAGGCATCTCTTTTTTGGAAAAAGAGGCATCATATGTTTGTCATATAGGGTATATTATAGTTTATAGTCATTTAGTGAGGACTATTAGGCATAAGGTGCCTATAAATTGGCTGGTGTGGGGCTTATTCAAGAGAGGCCCTTTCTGGTTCAACCTGGAATAGAAGCCTGGAGATGAGGTTTGATGGGTTTCATGAGGAATGGTTCGACTTATGGTACATGGGGAATTGAAGATGAGAATATTGACTCACAACTATGTGTTTCAATGATCTCATAGGAGTATCTCAAATCATGGTATTCCATGGGTAGATGTAGGGTGTGCATAAAGGCGCAAGGTAAAATGTCAATGACCCAGCCAGAAAAGATCATGGTTTGACTCTCCATTTTTCATGGGGGTTAGTGATGGTAGAAAAGGGACCTGCTCGAAGGGCTGGTACCACAGCTGGTCACTGATCCCGAGTAGGGGTGTAGGGGCACAGCCCCCATCATATGGACTGGTGGGCAAGAAGGAAGAACCTTCGCAAAGGTTCTTCGCGAATGTTCTTCACAGAGGAAAGGGTTTTGAGGAGCTTAGGGTATCATGGAGAATAGGGCTTCATAGATCTTAGGGTCTCACAAAGTATGCTCTGATTCAAAGGGGGGGTAATTTGTGAAGGATAAATTCTTCATGAAACCTCAAGTGCCTAAGAAGGCCTTCTTCATCCACGAAGGGAATATGCCTTTGCGAAAGGAACCTCCACTTGGGGTGGAGGCTCTTAAGAACATAATAAATGTGGTTTCAAATAGAATGGGAGCTATGTGTAAGAGGATTTCATGTAGAACATGAGCTCCACAAATTGAGAATGCATGGGTGAAACCCAATGACATATTCTCTCCCGAATGAAGGTATGAGGGGGGTATTTATAGGCAGGTGGGGTATCGCGATGCTCAGAGGGTGAGCTGGGAAGGAAAAGGATCTTTTCTATCAGAGGTGGCTCCATCAGACTTTTGGAGGATTCCTTGGACTTTCTCTTCACTTGTTCAAAATAGTTTCCCTATTTATGATTACCAACCTTATTGACAATCCCCTAAAGTTGGAATTTGCAATGAGTAACCTATCAAGACCCACAATTTCTAGGGTTTTTACTGAGGTAGATGTGTTACATGTCCATCCTTCCCAGATTTGGATCTAAAAGGGAAGTTTTTTATTCTTTTAGGAAGTGGTTTTTAAAAATATCCTCGATTATTGTAGTGATTTACTTAAGCTTGGACACTCCTCGAAGGGTGATGACAAGTTTTTTCGAATATATTTCTTACAATGTGTGATTTTAGACGTACTTTTATGTGTCTTGAGATTTTATTTTTCCTAAATTCCTTGATGGTGTTATATTGTCACACCTCATGTTTATTCTATAATTTTTTCTTTTAAAAAAATTCTTAGGGGTATTAATTGGGTGACCAATTCATGTCTTTATTCCTTGAAACAAGGATAGAAACATGCTTATTTTTAAAGTAAAGTATATGATACTTATTATGGGTGAAATGTGTAACCTTTTCATGAGTTTTAATTATTTTTATGAATATTTTATGATTTTTATTTTTCCATTAATATTACTTATGATATGATTTAAGAAAATCTTAAATCTTTGGGTAGAGAAGTAGACATCTTGGATAAGAAATTTTTTATTCTGAGCTCAAAGTTTTTTTTGAAAAGTAAAATTTTTATAATTATTCTTAGACAATCAAGTTTATTTATTCTTTTATTTCCTTTACTAAAGTTTTTTTTTTCTCATACCATATTTTAAAATTTTATTCAAAGGGTTTTAAGGATGAATAGGTACAAGGAAGAGGTTAAGAAGAAAATTGTAAAGATGTTACATGGAAATAAACTTGATATATATTAAAATATTTTTTTGGGAAAACTATATACTATTTGGAAGTGTCTACATTGTGATTTAATATTTATTTATGTAATTATTATGTAATAATTTTCTAAAATTATAAACCATAAATATCCTCTAATGTAAGGGAATGATTTCTTGTCTAAAAACTCAAGTTTCTTTGATTTTTAAGGTTGAGTCCTCACAATTGTTATTAGAGGAAGTTTTAGATAAATTTAGAGTTTAATATAATGTTAATAGAATATCCTTGAAATATTATACTGGGTTTTATCTTAAATAATATATCTTTTTAATATTACCATGTTGTTTCGTCTAAACTATGTCTGTTCAAAATGGTTTTACATAGAGGAAACATGGAAACTGAAGTCGGAAGGAACCAAGAGAACAATATCCTTCCAAATTAGAAACCCAAAATTCATGTAATTGGAATGGATTAATTTTTTATAGTAATGGACCATTTGACGTAAGAGATAAATGGTGTTGGAATTCATTCTGGAGAAGAACCATATCTACTATAACATAACATTCCAATAGTTGAGTATTTTATTGGATAACACCCTCCAGAATTCAATGGATATTTTGAACCATTGGTATCTAATTGATGGATAAAATCTTGGGAAATGATATTTTTTATCATGGGTTATTCAAATTACCAAAAGGAAACTCTTTTTATTTACTATTTTAAAGTTGGAGTCGATCAATGGTGAAAAAAATTTAATAATACTAGAGAAAGTGAAGAGATTTAAAGGTTGGAATGTGATGAATTTAAAAATATTTTTCTTGAGAAATATTTTCCTAAGATGGTTTAAATTGTGATGGGAAATAATTCTTGTAATTGAGGAATAATTAAGAAGATTCAGTGGTCGCATATGAAAAAAACTTCACTTGATTGGGAAGTTATGTACCCAATTTTATCCTGGATCTTGATAATAAAATTAATAGGTTTTACTCAAGATTAAAAATAATATGTTAAAGGTAAATGTATTCTAATGAATTTAAAAGTTATGGGAACTAATTTTAAAGTGATGAGAAGGTGGAAATGGATTTTTCCAATGATTAGAAGTTCTATGAAAAAAATTGAAAAATAGATCCAAGTGGAAGGAAATGGAAAAGAATAAAATTTTAAGGTAAAGAAATCAATTTTATAGTTTTTTTATTGGTGTGGTAAAAGGAATCCTAGGGAATTATTTATGAAATCTTGGAAGTATTTCTAATGTGGTAAGTATGGGCATATGGATCGTTATTTTACTAAAAAAGATCTTGGTAATAGTAAGGCCAATTTTGATAAGTAGATCGTAAAGGGTTTAAAATGTAATGAGATGGGTCATTATGTGTATGAGTGTTTGAAGAAGAAAACAAATGATGGGAAGTAGCAAGACTATAAGAAGATGGGTGTGATGAAATAATTTACAACTATTTTTACAGATGTTGTTCCATCAAATGAAGTGGTACCAAGTACATTGCTTATTTATTCAAATTCTGTTAACATATCTTTTGATTCTAGGCCTACACATTCTTTCATTTTTTAGATATTTTCTAGTAAATTGGAAACTTCAACTCATGAAATGAAGCACAAATTTTTGCTGAAATTAAATGAGGGAAGTATTAAGAAAAAAGGAAATTATAAGAGTATTTTTATTATTTTTTGTGGAAATAATTTACCTAAAAAACTTGTTATCTTTCCCCCAATATAGTATGAGTTATTCTATTTATGGAGTAGATCTTTGTTTACCATGCTAAGATAGATTCTAGAGCTAAATAATTTTTTTTACAAAATGGTTTTTCAGTTTGTAAAAAAGAATGAATTCATACCTTTGATAACATATTAATAAGCTAAAAATCTATTAAAGTATAGAAATAAAAGTTATCAAGTACATATTTTTTAAAATAAGGGAATTGTTCAAATTAATTATATTCTGGTAGTAAAATAATACCTGGATTTTTTCTTGATGATTTGCTCAGTGTTATACATGATTAGAAATTTGAGGTTACTATTGACTTAGTGTTGATGTTAATACAATTTCAAAACCCCCTTATAGAATAGATTAAGTAGAAAAATTTTATTTAAAAAATAATTTATTGGATTTTCTTGATAAGTGTTTCATTAATCCTATCACTTCACCGTGGGTTGATACTATAATATTTTTTAAAAATACATATAGTCCCATGAGGATTTTTATTAATAATAGAGATTTTAATAACATTACTATTAATAATTAGTATTCATTGTCTCATATAAATGACTTGTTTGATTAGATTTAAGGAGCTCGGTATTTTTCAAAGATTTATCTCAGGTCTGGGTACCATCATCTAAAGATGAAGGGGGATGAAATTATGGAAATATTGCTTCTTATTAGGTATGGGCATTATGAGTTTGTGGTTATTCTCTTTGAGTGTAAAAATTCTCTATATATATTTATGGATCTTATGGAAAGTGATTTATATAAATATTTGAAATAAGTTTGGGGTTGTATTTATTGATGATATATTGATTTATTGAAAAAATTATGAGGATCATGAAAAATATCTAAGTATTTTTATGAAAATAATGAATGAAAATAATTTATATCAAAAATTTAAAAAATGTAGTTTTTGGTTACATTATATTTAATTACTTGGAAACATCATTAATAAATAATGCATAACTGTTGATCCCTCTAAAACTAATTTGTTTGATAAATAGCCATGGACAATAAATGTTACTAAGATTCATATTTTTCTTGGATTAGTAGGATATTACCAACTATTTATTGAAAAAAATTCATGGTTATCTTTCCCACTAACTAAGTTAAAATGAAATTGAGATGTTTATATAGGAAAAGGAATGTGATAAATATTTACAGGAATTGAAAATAAGATTACTGAATGCTCTAGTTTTTTCCCTACCATCAAGAAATTATAACTTTTGAATTTATTGTGATGCTTCTTTGAGGGGTATGGGTTGTTAAAACATTAGATAAATAATTCATATGTAGTGAAGTTTAAAATATATACTAATCATAAAATTTTGAAGTGTATATTTACATAGAAAGAGTTTAAAATGATACAGATGTGATAGAAGGAATTAATAGAGAATTAGGATTACATAATTCATTATTATCGTGGAAAATAAAACAAATTAGTCAATGCTTTGAGTCAGAATGATGATGCCATATTAACCTTGTTATATTTGTAATATAACCCTTTAGTAAATGATTTGATGAATTTTGTCCAAGAAATTATGCATGCAAAAAATTCCTCAATTTTGTTTCAGGTGTCAATACAATTGTCTCTATTAGAAACAATTAAGTAAGATCAGAAGTAGGGTCATGTTTTGTAGGAAAAGGAAGAATATATTAATAAGGGTAAGTTTCTAGAATTTAATATTGAGGAAGAATGTGTTATCATATTTGAAAAGATATTGTGTATGCCTTTTGATTCCCAGCTAAAGAGATAATAGTTTAGTGAAGCTAATATTTCTCCATTTTTTATTCATCCTAGAAGCACTAAGATGTATAGAGACCATCGGGACTATTACTAGTGAGATGGAATAAAAAGATATATTGTTGAATTTACCATAAAATGTTGGACTTGTGAATAGGTTAAATCAGAATGACAACTACTGAAGGGGTGCTTCAGCCTTTTCAAGTGCTAGAGTGGAAATGGGAAAATATATATATATATTTCATGGTGGGATTACCAAGGAAATCATGAGGTAATAATCCTATTTATATATTTGTTGATCGATTAACTGAATATTTATATTTTCTTACCATTTGAGATACTATATATTTAGATCATCTTTATTGATTAAATCTTAAGGAGATGGTCCAGTTACATGAAGTTACTCTCTCTATTGTATCTGACTATGATCCCTATTTTACTATAATCTTTCAGAAAGGACATCAAATTTCATTAGGTACTGAATTAAATTTTTAAAAAAAATCATCATCAATCTGAGAAATAATATGCATGGATGATTCAGACCTTGAAAGACATGATTTGTTCTTGTTCAATAGAATACCATGGTATTTCGGATCAAAATCTTTTATTGGTTGATTTTTCTTATAAAAACAATTTTAATTCTAGTATATAGATAAAACCTTTTGAGAAATTATATAGAAGGTGGCATCGAACTCTAACATTTTTGGATGAAGTAAGAGAAAGAAAGTTAATGGGACCGAAGATTGTATAGGAAATGGTTGAGAAGGTGAAAGTTATTTAGCAACATATGAGGATGTCTCAGAGTAGGTATAATGGTTATGTGGATAACTGAAGGAAATATCTTTCATTTGATGTTAGTGATCATGTTTTTCTTAAATTACCTCTATGGAAAAGTGTTATACATTTTGGTAAAAAGGGGAAATTGAGTCCACGATTCATTGGACCATATAAAATCTTATAGAATTATATATTGATTGCTTACTGAGTATCCTTACCTTTGATTTTATACTAGGTACATAACATATTTCATATTTTGATGTTAATAAAATATGTGCCAGATTCATTGCATGTTTTGATTCTAAAAGTAGTTTAGTTGGAAGAGAAAACACCATATAAAGAATATCCTTGCACATGAGCCTCAGCCCAGTTGTCGATGACTCCTTAAGTGCATCTAAGAGACCCGAGATCAAATCCAGGTGGTGGATAATTTTCAGGGTACTGCGGCAGTACTGTAGTAGGTACTATAGTAGTACTGTAGTAGGGACTATAGTAGGGCTGTAACAGGAATTGTGCATAACTTTAGTAGGTACTGTAGCGACTGTAGCAGGCACTGTTTGGCACTGTAGCAGCCGGGAATATGCCCCCGTTTGGGCCTTCAGGCCACCGATTTGGTCCCTGAGTCCTTCAAGGCCTTCGGCCCACCCAGGCCTTCGGGTTAGTAAGGCCTTCAAGCCACCTCAAGGCCTTCGGGCCACCTTAAGTGTAGATGAAAACCAGACAACCTACGAGGAACAGGCTTCAGAAGGAGGAGTAGAAAGGAGATTACACCATAGCAGAAGCTAAACAGATTGAAAGAATGAGAGGGTATGGCACCTGCCATTGGGACAAGCCTGTGCATGCATGGGAAAGCCTAGCTGAACAGCCATGCAAAGGTGGAGAGCTGATTTCAAGATGAAGATGATGTGGAGGAGCAGTTCCAAGTAGTTAGTTTGGGTTATATGTAATGTTTGAATCCTACAGGAAATGAATTCCTCTAAGGCATACGGGATATGTAATACTTATGCCTACGGGCCTTGTTAGGGTTCCACCTCACCCCTTGAAAGGTGGATTATCAAAAATCAATAAAAATTTAAGGTCTTCAGGCCATTGGAGGAAGAATTTCCTTTTTATATTCTTAATTATGGAAATAATTTAATGTAGAATAATATAAGTCATCAAGTTAAGATTTTATGGAAAATCCATATTTCTTAAGAAGCAGCATAAAAATTTGAAAATGATACGAGGGGAAGATATCCCCACTTCTTTAAGTAAGGAATAAAATTGTGAGGATGCAATTTCCAAAAGGGGTAAAGAATATAACAACCTAGATAATGTTAGAATAAATCTTTTCATTTATTACTAAGATTCAATAATTATATTTTGTAGATTTATATTCATTATATGAATATTGGTCAATTTTTTAGTTGAAAAGAAAAAGGCATTATTTCTACCCAAATTTGGTTTTCATGCATTATATGGTTTTATTTAAAATATTAACATTAAAATTATAGAATTTTAATTTTTCAAAATGAAAAAAAATAGATCTTTATATTAAAAGTATCTTAGGGTGATATTTTAGTATTTTTCTAAAATGGCCGATTTTTCAGTGAATAGTGAAAATGCAAAAAAAAATTAAAAAATCATTTATTTTTATTAAATAATGTAATATAAAAGCTCAATTATGATTTGAATTTGATTTAAAAGTAAAAAAATTATTATTTAGTCTTATATAATCTAATTAATTACATTTGAGTCACTTTTATACTAGATATTGGTAGAAGTTTGTAAGGTTTAAAAATGTGTTTTTTTTAAAACAAATTGTTCTTCATTGGGTTTTGAATTTCAATATTAAATTAATTTCTACCACACCTAGAAATTGAATCTTAAAAAATATATTCTATATTTGTAATTATAAGTTATTTATTTAGTAAATAGGTTCCTTTTATTTTTATTCATTATGAATAGTAATTGTAGTAAATATTGGTCACCTTGGTAAGGGTAAATCTGGTATTTGAGGTTATAAATAATATGATAAGGACAAAAAGTTGAATGTAACACTTTCCGTTATTTCATTGGATGATTATATTTCATTCATAAGAATCCTAACTTTGAAAATGGGGTAATTTATTTCCACTTTTATTTGGTTATAACATAAGTATTATTTTAATTAAATATAAAGTAAAAAAATTTAAGTATCATGCTATTAATAACTATGAAATTTTGTGATGTGGATAAAAACAACATATGTTTGTTTATAAATGGTTATTTTAAAGATAAATTAAAATTAATATAATTTGAATTATTTATTATGTGAGATGAATATTTTTAGATAATGATAACATTAAGGGGATTTGATAAAGTATTATTTTATAATGATATTGTTTTCATGTTTTTTTTCAAAGTCAAATTAAATAAAATGTTCTAGAATTGACATTAATGATATCAAATAATAACTAATGTTTTATTAAATGATTTAAAATTTATAATAAAATTATCTTAACCTAATTTAATTAGATATATTTTATTATATCATCCAATTCCCATTTAGGGGATATTTTTCCTTTTATAGAAAATTTCTTGACTCCATTAGAGTAAAAAACATTGAAAACACAGTAAGTATCAAAAGGGTTAATGGGGGGTTAAAACAAAAATATAAGGATGAAAAAATCACCTGAACTTGTCCAAATTTTATTAAATAAGATTATTTTTACCCAATATCATCATATATTTGAATTATATTAGTTTGGATCCATTTTTTTATAAAAATTAATTTATATTCATTTAATATTTTATGAAATTTTTTGTGTTCCCCTCCCCCCACTTATAAAGGGAAACCTCCTATCCTATTTTATTAAAACTTCAAAATCATTTTTTAATCCAATACCTACCCATGTCTCTTCCTTGAATCTATACCCATGTCCTAGAGGCTTTGGTTTAATCAGAAAACCACTATAAGAATTCTTTTGGTGTAAACTTTTAGAGGTTGTCTAAAGAAGATGTACAATTCTTAACCAATAATTTTTGTTTTATGTATTCATCTACTTCCTTAAAATATTCTTCAAAAATATTGAAAGAAAAACAAAATTATATTACATATACTATTATTTTTTTATGTTAATGTAATAATCTATATCCATCTCTTCTTCTATAAAATAGGAAACAAAAATCTCGTTTGTGTGTATTACAGACTGCCTCCTTACGAACTGATGTAATTCATTTTTTCCATCACCATCTCCCATAGATGTTTATAATGATGTATATAATGTATATAAATCCTATTAAAAACATATTTATAATTATATATATATATCATATATCATATATTTTTTTACCTTTCAACTCACTAAAAAATGATAACGTCATTCGTGTGTACGTGTGGACTACCACCTCTACAAAGTGGTGTGGTCTATTTTTTATCACCATATAACATGGATGATATATATAAGTGTATTTAAAGAAATAATTTTTTATTAAATATATAATTATCATTATTTAAATATAAAATAATACTTACCTTCTTTCTATAAAGATCATTGAAAAATACAAATGTTACTCATGCGTACGTACAGCCTACCGTCTCTATGATTGTAATATAGAACATTTTTCATAATCATCTTTCATGATTGGTTTAAAAGTATAATTGATATATTAAAATGATAATTTTTTTATGATTATTATTATATATAAGATGTAATAATGACCTCTTGGACCATATCCCACCGACCGAAGTCATTTTAGACGTATGAGTCGAATTTCATCAAAATGTCTGATGTGAAGTTAGTTGATTATAACATGGAAATAAAAGGAATAATATACTTGAAAAAGGTTCTTAATAAATTTAATAATTAACATATGATTATTATTCATGAATATAGAGAATTTATATGATGATTCAGACTCAAGATAAGGGATAATTTACTTTAAAACCCTCAAGTAAAGACCCCAACTCCAGTAGCCTAGAGTCAGTGGATACTTTATTACATTTTCTCTAGATATAAGGAATCACATACCAAAGGATTGAATAGTTTAGTAACCTTGGAGAACTAGATACATAAATGAGTATTACATTTCATTTTAAATCATAAAATACACAAATAATTTTCTTTGAGAACGCCATTATTCTGCTTAGTATATCCCTACATATCAATCACAAAACACTTCCTCATATCCTAGGGAAAACGGGACATAAAAAAAGGGTGAGATAAAATGCTCATTAAGGGTAAACTTATAGTATAAACTATGAATAAATAAGGCATAAATAATATGGCAAGGTAAATAACGGAAACAAATGACTTTTAATCAACGACGTGAGCATAATATGGAATCAATAAAAGATGATCAAGGCCATATAAATAATCACATGCGAATGAAAATTAACCATGAAAATTATAATAATTTAATACTCACATGGAATATCAAAAAATAATCACATAATTATGGAAATCATAATGTGGTATGTCTAAAACATATCGACCGGGCCTTGGCCAAGAATTCTATATAAATGGATAAGGCCTCAGCCAAAACCCAATCTAGTTTGTCTCGGGAGAACAACTGAGGAATTTATGGGATATAGTAGGCCTCACCCATCACTTACTAAGTTCAATGAATTTCTCATATTAATAAATAATATAATTTAATAAAAATTCATTTATAAAATCAATAACTATCTGTATTAGAAGAATTAGTCATATGGAATATCAATACTTCCTCGATCAAACTGATCATAAAACATCCAAAGGAATATGTTGAATGATATTATTAGATTAAATCCTCCAAAAAATCTTCAAAAATTAAATTTACATAGACAAAAGTACTTTAAATAGTTTACTAAAATATTTCTTGAAAAAAAATACCCTTTATAATTTAAAAATAATTTTTAAAACCTAAAAACTGTTAATGTAATAAATAAATCATTTTATTTGAAAATAACCTTGAAAAATTGTAAATGGAGATTCAATTCATTAAGTAGAATTTATGGTAATAAATTTGAAACATTCTGTATAAGTTAAAAAAATTATTTTCACATTTTCGTAATAAAATTCATAAAGTACCATGTTTGAAAAATAATAGAAGGATTCCTTTTAAAACATTGTGTAAAAAATAAAAAAGGGATAAAATTTACTTTAAAAAATAATTTTGAAATATTAAAATCATTTATGAAATCATTTTTATAAAACATGGAAATGGAAGATAAATATTACCTAATGAAGACTTAAACATAAACAATCACAAATAATTATGAGATTGTGAAACAAACTATTACCACTTGGGTATCTTTTTAATTATAATCCCCATGAAAGAAATAACTTTAAATGAAACATTAGATACCATGAAGAAAAATAGATTCATGATATAATATATCAAAGTGTAATTATATTCACCACACAATAGAAATAAATGATGAATAAGGTCTATGTACCATATAAGTAAAAGTGAGATGAGAAACCCTTACCTTAAGTTTGAATTCATTGAAACGTGTTAAAATATCCTTTATAATGGTTTTAAACATGTTATTAATTTATTACAGAACCATATTCATATTCATAAAATCTTATATGATCTTTTTATAACATCTTATCACTCGTTCATCAATAATATTTCACTATTTTCCTTGTTTTGGGTGTTAATTGCCTAATTTTATTATGCTTATTTTGTCATGAATGTCCCAGTTATTTTTCATAGGATATAGATCCATCATATACAGAATTATATTGATGTTATAAGTATCATATTTAATCATTAAATATAGTTTTAGAAACATTCTTGGATATTGAACATGGAAAATGAATCGCATCACGTTATAGAGATGGTAGGCCTTACGTACGCATGAATGATGATATCATTCCCTTAATGAGTGAAATTGTAAAGGACTGAATGATATATTAAATTTAAATAATTTAAATAATCTAATAACTATAATATATATCTATTTTTTCATAATTATAACCACCCAAGTAAAGTATTGATGAAAAAAAATTGCACCATTACGTGGATACCATAAACTGTATGTACGCATGTGCAGTGCTTTCATTTTTTTAGGATGAATAAAAGGTGGAATATGGTTGTTCCATAATCATAATAATATATCAACATATAGATGATATTGGATTTATTATTTTATCATGTAAACAATATATGAAGAGGATCAAGGACGGCCTGAGGGAAAGCCACGCAATCCCATGGGCTAGGGAAACCAGTGGGAGTGGGGAAACCTGTTCCCTTTTCTCTCCCTCATTTATCTACTCGTATTATTTTTTCCTCATTTCCACGCCCTATTTTCATGCCTACCTGACCCTCACCACCTCCACCACCGTACTCATCATCCTCAATGTGACAACCTTCTACAACTCTCTTGTCATCGTCTCCCCACTTCTTCCCCTGTTATGCTTGTTGTTTTTCATTTATGCTCTATTCGGGGGCATCAAAGTTGGGTAGTCATCAGCAAGAATTGATGTCGAGGTAACCCATTTACTGTTTTGGCCTCAGTCATTGGCCTAGGTCCATTTCCCCACAATGTTTTATCATGGTTCCACCCCCCCCCCCCCTCCCCCTCATTGTTTTCTAATTAGATCACTAGATGGCATGAAAGCCTTACCTACAAGGATCATTGATAGTGATGTTTTAGGTGGTGTGTGGTATCTATAGCATTGTTGGCTCATCTTGGCAGCATCTTCCCAACGATGGTGTCATGCATCAGTGGTGCATCATCCCATGGTGGGATCGTGGTGTTTATGAAGTGGTTGGATGTTTGGTTGGATGTATTTGTAGGGTCCCAAGATAAAGGTTCATCTTAGGTAATTTGTGGTCCACTGACATCCTAGATAAAATCAGGTTAGTATATTTATATTTATTATTAGTGTGATTATCCTTTTTTGAAGATCTGGCTTTTTATTCAGTATATTTAAGATTGTTATTTTTTCTTTTATAACTATATGAAATGGAAAAAATTTCAATGACCGTCTCAGGGAATGAATTTTCCTAGGCCAGCCCTAAAGAGGATTTAGAAGAATAAATAAACATGAAATATTCATTAAATATTATTACCTATTCTTCAGTGGACATGCTTTAGATATCTTCTTAAGGACACTAGGCTTGGTCTTTTGAGGATATAATCTCCTTCATAACTTGAATAAAGAATTTTGATAGAGAAATGTTCAGGGTTTGGTTGATTTAGAAGGCTCAATGTGTTGTGAATAAGTGGTGAAGGGGGTTCTATTTTATAATTGATGTGAGGGGCACTTTTGAAATTTCTTAAAATATTAAAATATAATAAGACAATTTTAGATCCAAAGACTTCCAAATTTCCTATAAATGAATAGGGGATGAAATTTTATACCACATATTATCCCATTTGGGTTTATTAAATATTTTTATTATTTTTAAATAATTTAATAAAATATTAATTCCATATAATATCATTATTATCAAATTTTATACTATTCATTACTTTGACAATAAATATATTAAGATAACAAGATATATTCAAAAAAATACTTCTAATACATCTCTAATTGTCATATTCATCTATAAAATTTGTGGATCACATTAATTATACCATATTATATTTATTTTAATATTTTTAATATCATTTATTTTATTTTTCCATTAATTTAATAATTACTACATCAATGTTTTGAAAGAATTTAATTTAATTATTTCTTCCCTAAAAATTCAAAATAAATTACTAAGATTAAGATAAATCTTTTAGATTTTAGAATACTATTTACGGCTGAACATATCTCTTGGATAACTACACATTAAGAATGTTATACTTCTTAAAAACAATAGTGTGACAAGTTTTACTTTTAATTAAATAAAATAATATAAGGGACTTAATGTCAACAAAGTTACTCCAAAATGTCATAAATTCGACCCATGGATCAAAATATACTCAACTAATAATTTTTAGTCATATTTTTGTGTCATTTAATGGATCTTATTAATTTAATTAGAATCGTTTTATTAATTTTTTCTTTTGGTTGCACAAGCATTGTGTCAGTGTTGCATATGCATATAACATAATTATTTGATATATAAAAATTAAAAAAATTAAAAAATTAATTAATTAGGACCCATATAATCCTTTATATTCATTAATTATTTATATTTACTCATATCCATGTCAATATTACTTATTTAGTTTGTTAATTTGACTTTTCTAGCCTAGCACAAGCACTACACAAGCATTTGGATAAGATTCTTGTTATATAAGTCAAAAATTAGAAACTATCAGTCCAAATAAATATTTATGCATGGTATTTTAAAAAAATCTTGAATATACTTGTTACCTCTCAATTAATATTTTTAAGGAACCGATTATGTCTTTTATAATGTTGTGGAATCACTACGTTGACACTAAAAATGATTTTCATATTTTTCACGAAATAATTTATAATTTATATGTTCTTAATTATTTTTTTATGATATTTTTATTCTATTATAATACATTATTATTTAAATAATTTTAATAAATTTTTATATCATATTTATTTTTTGATGATGTCACAGAAGATATTGTATTTCATTAAAAAACTATATTTTTTACAATTCATCAAAAATGTAACGTTTTCAGAAAATTCTCAAAATTTCACCATAAACTAATTTTCACATTTTGAGTTCAAAAATGAAATTAATTTTTTAAAATATATTTTATAAAAGTTCCAAAAATTAACTATATTTATTTCCTTATAAAAAGCAATAAAAATCCACTTTTGAAGAAAACATATATTTGAAGAATAAGATGACTTTACTAAAAATTGTTTCTTTATTTAATAAGAATTAATAAATAGATTTTTATTAGATATTACCTTCATATATATTTCATAATATAGTTATTCATATTCACACCTTTCAATTTAATGATTATGTTATAATGGTCATGTTAAAATAATAATAATTAATAGTATATCTGGTTTGATTAAGCTCGGTGTTGCATGCACCAAAAGCTATAAATTAAATTTCATATATTCTAAAATATTGGGATATTAAATTATCCTCATATTTAGTAAACTTCATCCTCATAATTAAAAATTTCATCCTTGAAATTAAAATTTTCACTTTGAAAAACAAAGTTTTATATTTGAAAATTCCCTTGTGGGAAACCCACGTCATAAAAAGGGTTAATAAAAATTCCTCTTAAAAAGAGGAAAGGGAAATATAAAAGTCACTATATAATTAGTATTTTGAATGATAGAACATTCTTGAATGTATGGAAATGAAAGAGAAATCTACTATCAAGTTCTGATGGAGAGCGTTAGAGAACATGGTCATTAGAAAGTTGATCATCACAAAACCGTAAATTTGGGATCAATTAAATGACCATTGATTTCTTAGTAAGAAAAGTAAACAGATAATGTTTTTATTCCAAAATTATTTTCCTATAGTTCAGAGATTATTTTAATATATATATAATCACTTGATAGAATAAACTTAACTAATTTATTTTCATGTTATAATAATAATCTCATCCTTTAGTTGTGATTTGATCTATTTCCACTTCATTTCTTACACCAGGAAATAGATATTCAAGATGAATTTTTTATACCTAAATCACTTTTATGAATCATAAGATCCTTAAGTCATTCCTCTGGCCTCTGAATATTTACAAAGCTAAAATGGTAAACAAATTTTATTCAATATGATAAATCATAATTTGACATAAAATAATAATATCAAATGCTCCACTAAATTCATCCCATAAATAGTTAATCTTAAGACTCATCCAAAATATTAATGACCATATTCAAAATTTGAAAATTTTATCAAAAATTTATCCTTAGAAAACACAAATAAGTTCATAATGTAATATTCTAAACATTTGAATACTTTAATCACATATTCTCCTAAAATATGGTAATCACTTAAATTGCCATAAAATCTTGGGGTTTCAAATATATTCTTTAAATACCAACATGTATTAAACCTAGAAAAGATAACATAAACCATAAAATCACTAACCAATTTCATGTTCACCAATAGTATTCCATAAAAATCTCTTTATCGTTATTGTCTCAACATCAAACATATATTTAGGGTTATATGCCCCAAATCATGTGTTTTCTAAAAGATAAATTTACAATAGAATCAATTCTCTTAGTTATTGGTATTATTCATCACATACATCCAAATTCTTAAACAAGAAGTACTACAGTGAAATCCCTATATATCTCATGATTAATATAACTAGATAAAATACTTTTACAACATAATTCTTGAATCAAAATACACAATAACTTTAATCATTCTACTTTATTATTAAACTATTAACTATTCTTAATACCTCCTTCCTTTTATATGTCATTTTTAGTCTCTTTATCATCAATAGTATAAGCATTTTTCCTAAAACCTTGTTGATTCTCTTCATGAGATTTCCCTTTAAGACATTGATTCATACAATACCCTTAATTCCCACATTAAAAACATTCAATCACTGATAATACCTTAGGGAGACCACTATTCCCATCCATTTCCTTAACCAAAATTTTCATTTTTCCTTGATAATTAACTATTTTATGTCCTTATTTTCCACACACAAAACTTATTCTTGTTTATATAAGACTTTAACTTGGGTTTTTCTTCTCACATTATCAATATTTAGTAAACTGAATCTTCTTTCCTCTATAGTCTCCTCCACCCGAGATATCAATGAACTTTATCCTTCTCTTCTTTGGTGAATCTAAGAGTTGGTTAAGGTATAAGTTATTAATCATATATCATGAGAACTGATTAGGCATAACCACAATATCCTTTAATCTAGAAATCATCCCATTTGGTTATTCATGAACACATTATATATCACATTCAATGTTATCCCAGTTCATTATTTTTTCTACCATTGACTAAAACCAAAAAAGCAATGTGTAATCATAAAACTACAATAATCTGAGTGATCTATTACATAACCATTAAATAACATTCAAAGTTTGTCTAAATAATGACACATTTATCACAACCTATGATCTCTTAGGTTTAACCTAGGTTATTTATGTTCATTATCAAATCTATAGGATGTTATCCTATACATATAATTATCCTCAAAGTTGGATGTAGGGTTATATTCCCTGATCTATGTTTTCCTAAATCTAGTTCACAAGGTTTCTACTAAACTTTCTCTAATACAACATGTAAAGACCCCGACCCCAGTAACCCAGATTCAGTGGTTACTTTATTACATTATTACTATATATAAGGAATCAAATCCCAAAGGACCAAGTAGTTTAATAGTCATAGAGAACTAGATACATACATGATTATACATTTCATTTTAAAACATAAAATACACAAAGATTTTTTTTTGAGAATTCCATTATTCCCCTTAGTATATCTCTGCATATCAATCACAAAACACTTCCTCATATCCTAGGGAAAATAGAACATAAGATATTGGTAATCTTAAATTCTCCTATAAGGGTAAGTTTAAAACATAAGATATGATTAAATAAGGCATAAAAAATATGATAAGGTAAATAACTGAAACACGTTCCATTTAACCAATAACTTGATCATAATATGGCAGGAATAAAATATAATCAAATAATTCCATATAAATAATCACATTAGAATGAAACTTAACCATGAATATTATACTAATAAAATAATTACATGGAATATCAATAAATAATATCATAATAATTTAATGCATAGTATAAGACATCTAAAACATACCATCAAGTCCACGACCAATAATTATACATAAATGGGTAAGGTCTCGGACAAAACTCGGTCTAGTATGTCTCATGAGACCTAATGATTCATTAAGTTTCTATATATTGACCCTCCTGTCACATACTAAGTCTAATGCATTCCTCATATGAATAAATAATACAACTGAATCAACATGTCTTAACAAAATCAATAACTATCTATATTAGAAGAACGGGTTATATCGAATATTAATACTTACCTTGTCAAATTGATCATAAAACATACAAAGGAATATAATGAATGGTATTATTAGAGTATATACTCAATAAAATATCCAACAAATTATATTGATATAGATGAAAATAATTTAAAAATATTATTGAAATATTTCTTTTGGAAATACCCTTTTTACTTTGAAAATAATTTTTAAAAACTAAAAAATGTGTAGAAAATAAATAAATCATTTTCATTGAAAATAACCTTGTAAACTTATAAATGGGTATTAAAATATTTAAGGCAATATGATATTGGCAAATTTCATGCATTTCGTATAATTTAAAAAAAATGGCCTTTGCGCATTTTCGTAAGAAAAGTCATAAAGTACTGTGTTTGGAAAACAATGGAAATATTCCTTTTAAAACATTTTTTAAAATATAAAAAAGGAATTAAATGACATTAAAAAATAATTTTGAAGTAGTAAAATCATTTATAAAATCATTTTTAGGAAACATGAATATGTAAGAGAAATATTCCCCAATTGAGACTTAAACATAAACAATCACGAATAATGATGAGATTGTGAAATAAACCCTTACTACTTGGTTATTTTTGAATCATAATCCCCATGAAAGAAATAACTTCAAATTAAATGTTATATACCATGAATATAGATATATTCATGATATAATATATCAAATGGAAATTATATATGCCACAAAATAGAAATAAGTAGCGAATATGGCATATGTCCCACATATGTAAAAGTGAGATGAGAAACTCTTACCTCAGGTTCTATTTCATTTAAATGTGTTCAAGCCTCCCGTATAATGGTTTTAAAAATGTTATTAATTTATTCTAAAACCATATTCATATTAATAATATCTTATATGATCCTTTTATAACATCTTACCACCTGTTCCTCAATAATATTTAACTATTTTCTTTTTTTAGGTGTTAATTTCCTTGTTTTCTTATGCTTGTTTTGTCATGAATTTCCATGTTCTTTTGCATAGGATATAGATACATCATATCTAGAATGATATTAATATTATAAATATAATATTTAATCATTAAATACAGTTTGATAACCATTATTTAATGTTGAACATGGAAAATGAATAGCATCGTGTTGTGGAGATTGTAGGTCGTACGTATGCAGGAGTGACAATATAATTCACTTAATGAGTGAAGTTATAAAGGAGTGAATGATATATTAAATTTACATAATTGATATAATTTCATAAATATAATATATTTCCATTATTTCCATCATTATAACTATCTAATTAAAGTGGTGATGAAAAAAAATTACACCACTACGTGGAGATGGTATGTTGTACATACGCACGTGCAGTGTTTTCATTTTTCATTAGATGGATAAAAGGTGGAATATGGTTTTAATATAATCATAATAAAAAATCTCAGAATATATATGATATTGTAATTATTATTTTATCATGGAAACTACACATGAATATGAATTAGAAGAAGAAATAAACATGAAAGAGTTACCTCTTCTTCAGTGAACATCATTTAGATCTCTTCTTAAAGACACTAGGGTTGGTCTTTTGGGAAGACCATCTCCACTAGAAATTTAATAAGGAATTTTTTAATAGCAATTTTTAGTGTTTGGTTGAGATATAATGCTCAAAGTTTTGGGGAGAAATGAGGGAGGAGGTTTCCTTTTATAATTGAGGTGAGGGGCACTTTTGGAATTTCTCAAAATATTAAAATATAATAAGGTTATTCTAGAGACAAAGACTTACAAAAGTCCTATAAATGAATATTTGATTAAATTTTAGATCACTTATTATCACCTTTGGTTTTATTTAATATTGTTATAATTTTTAAATAATTTAATAAAATATTAATTCCATATAATATCATTATTGTCAAATTTCATATTAATCATTACTTTAACATTAAGAATATAAAGATAACAAGATATATTCAAAAAAACAATTTTGATACATCCCCAATATTTCATTATCATCTATAAAATTATTTTATCTCTTTAATTTTATCATATTATATTTATTTTAATATTTTTAATATTATTTATTTGATTTTTCCATTATTTTAATAATGATTGCATCATTATTATACAAGATTTTAAGTTAATTATTTCATCCCTAAAAATTAAAAATAAATTACTATGATTAATATAAATATTCTATATTTAAAAATACTATTTATTTTCAAGAATATATTCTGGATAACCACACATTAAAAATTTAATACTTATTAAAAACAATTGTGTGACAAGTTTGACTTTTAATTAAATAAAATACTATATGGGACTTAATGTCAACCAAGTGACTCCAAAAGGTCATAAATTAGACTCATGGATGATAATGGTCAAAATATACTCAAAAATTAAGTTTTATCCAGATTTTTGGGTCATTTAATGGTTCTTATTCTTTTAATTAAAATCATTTTATTAATTTTTTCTTCTGCTTGCACAAGCACTGCGTGAGTACTGCATAAGCATATAATGTAATTATTTCATATATATAAATTAAAAATAAATTACTATAATAAATTAATTAGGCTCAATATAATCCTTTATCTTTTTTCATTATGTATATTTACTCATACCCATTTCAAGATAACTAGTTTAATTTGTTAATTTTACTTTTTTAGCTTTGCACAAGTATTGCACATGCATTTGGATAAGATTCTTGTTATATAATACAAAAATTAGAAACTATCATTAAAAAAAATAATTTATGAATAATATTTAATAAAAAGGTCATGAATATACTTTTTATTTCTCAATTAATATTTCTAAAGAACTAATTTTTACTTTTACAATATTACACAATCACTACACCGACACTAAAAATGATTTTCATATTTATCATGAAATAATTTATAATTTATTTGTTCTAAAATATTTTTGTATGATATTTTTATTATATTATCATACATTAATATTTAAATAATTTTTTTAAAAAAAATTATATCACAGTTATTTTTTGACGATATCATAAAAGATACTATATTTCATAAAAAAACTACATTTTTTACTATTCATCAAAATTGTAACTTTTTCAGAAAAAATATCAAAATTTCACAATATAATAATTTGTAAATTATTATTTAAAAATGAAATTAATTTTTTCAAATACATTTTATAAAATTTTCAAAAAATAATTATATTTATTTACTCATGGAAAGCAATAAAAATCATTTTTTAAAGAAAATAAATATTTGAAGAATAAAATGAATTTACTAAATATTGTTTTCCTATTTTATAATAATTAATAAATATATTTTTATTTCATATGACCTTCATATATATTTCATAATATTTTTATTCCAATTCACACCTTCCAATTTAATGGCTCTATTATAACGGTCATGTTAAAATAATAATAATTAATATTATATCTAGTTTGTTTAAGCTCAATGTTGCATGCACCAAAAGTTATCAATTAAATTTTATATATTATATAATATTGGGATATTACACCTAATTTTAAATATTTTTAAGATTTATTTTATAGATCTTATTCTTCCATGTCTTTATTTTTAAAATTATGTTAAAGAGGTATTTTTATGGAAATATATGAATTATAAAGGGAATTTTATGTCAATATTGAATTTCATTCAAAGGTTTTAAAATGGAATATTTTTACATACATTATATGGAGCATTTTGAAAAATTAAAAAATGAATGTTCTATTTTAACATATATTGCATCAATTATTTTTCCTACTATCATAACCATTATTTTATGTTTAGATCCATTTATAGTATTTAATGATTTATTCAAAGAAAAGTCATATTTTACTTTATTGTGAGTATTTTAAAAAATGGTTTTAAATGGAATAAATATTTAAATATCTAGAAATTATTTCTTATGGTTGAAAATAAAATTTTTATACAATCTTTTTTGTGTTATTGTAATGTTATGGTTATTGGGAATTTTTTAAGATGACTTGTGGTTCTGTTAAAAACCAAGGAATGGTGGTTCAATTATAAACTAAGGATGGGTGGTCCCATTATGGATCTTCAATGAATTGGGTAAAGGGATGGAGTTAACTTATTGGGTTTCTCCTAAGATAATATTGTAATTTACCAAGAAGGTTATTCCATTTGTAACTATGAAGGTTATTCCATTAATAATATTAATGGTTGTTTCATTTGTAACCATGAAGGTTATTCCATTTTTAACCATGAATGTTATTACATTTGTAATATTTATTACAAGAGTGATATGAAAATGATGCCTATTATTATCCCTTTGATTTATCTATGCTTTCTATGGGTTTTTTTATGGAAATATATGATTTTAAAAAGGTAAGTAGTGAGCTTATTTTTAGAGGAATGTATATGCTACTCATTAAGGGTGAAATTTATATCCTTTTCATGTGTTTTCATGATTTCTAAGAAACATTTATGAGTTTTAATTGTAATTTAATATTACTTATTAAATGTTTTATGAAAATTTTTAGGCAGATAAGTAGACTTATTGGGTAAGAAAATGTTTATTTTGAGCTCAAAGTTTATTTTGAAAAGGATAATTTCTATTATTATTCATGGAATAACGGATTTCTTTCTTCATTTATGTCTCTTACTGAGTTTTTTTGCTCATCCCACATTTTAACATTTTTTCATAGGGTTTAAGGATAAATAGAGACAAGGATAAGGTCAAGATAAAAACCGATAAGATGTGTCCTTGAATGAAAATTTTTATATCTTATAAGTTTTTTTTTTGAAAAAATGGATACTGAGTGGAAGTGTCCACTTTGTGATGTTATATTTATTTATATAATGGTGGTTACCTAATTCTCTAAAACTCTAAACTATAAATATCCTATAATGTAATATAATTAATTCTATACTAAAATTTCTATATTTTTTAAGGTTTAAGGAAAGTTCATTACACTAGATGTCTTAATGTGGTGTAAAGAAAAGACAGGAGGGATGTCCATTTATAAGTTGGGGGAGGGACACACCTTGAATTTTTTAAAGGATTAAAATATTATTAACTCATTTTTGTGGATAATTATCCCATAAAAATTCAATTTTAAGAATTAGTTGTGAAGGTTATAGATACATTAATCCAATAAGAATTAAAATGAAAAATTGTAGTCTTATCACATAGTTTTAACTTAGGTTAAACTGATTTACCCTTTTACCATGGTGAAAAGTTTTGACAAATTTTACAATTCATTATAAAAAAACTAAGTTGAACTTAATAAAAAATATTAATTATGATGACTCTATCTATGGAATCCATTTTAAAATATTCAATTTAGATATGTTTTAGAAACTCATTTCAAAATAAACACACAAAAAAGCACAAAAAATGGGTTTCTAGAAAAATAAATTTTTATGACTAAAATTATTATTATAACAAGATAAAGTATAATATTGATACAAAAGGAAGAAATTGAATTATATTTAACAAAAATTTATTAATGAAATTTTAAAAACAATCCAAATAAAAATGGGGCATATAAAATACTAGATAATAAATGATATTTTCTTTAAAAATCAGAATTTCACTATTCACCCAAAATAAACCTTTTTAGAAAATTCCAAAAAAAACAGCCTAGAATAATTTTGTCATGATGATTTAAAAAATTATTTTTTCTCCATCAAATACCACTTCTAAATGTGTTAAAAATATTAATTATAATATTGGCACACAAAATGTGATAAAAACTATTTTTCAAGAAAACATATTTTTAAAGCATAAAATATCTTTATATAAATTCCTTAATTATTAATAATCATAAGATGCATGTAAATTTATTTTATTGAATATATAATCTATAAATTTTATTTAAAATCATTCATTAATGGAGGTTGATAAAATTTATTAAAACAAAAACACATTGGATAAATAAAAATGATTTTATGCAAAATAACTCTTTTTTACCTTTAAATTTTTTTTATATTTATTCCTAACCATTAGATAATTATTGTATGAATTATTACTATTTTATTTATATAAAATATCAATATATTTCATTAAAATAATTAATAAATATATTTTATTTAGATAAAAATTCATAATATGTTGAAAAATATAATTCTTTGAAAAATAAGTCTTTTAATCATTATGTGGTTTTTAAAATTTAATGTTATTAATAAATCATTATATTTATATTAGATAAAAAAATTTGTACTTATATCTTATAATATAAGTGATCTTATTCATACCTGTTGATCATACAACTAGTTTATATGACATTGTGATTTTGTTTAGAATTGGGGTTGCATGTAAAGAATGCATTTGAAAAATTCAAATTAATTTTAAATGGAAAAATATATTAAAAAAATCAAGGTTTGTTACAAAGGTACATATTATTTCAATTGAAACATATAAGAAATAATTAAGTAGTTAACATATGAAATGATGATGATGATGAATGGTTGTCAATGAGCAGGTGTTGAAATGTTATAAGTGGGTTATATTTGATATTATAAGTATGTATAGAAGTAAATTGAATCTAAATTTAATATATAGGTGGATAAATTAATTATTAGGAAAGTGAAACATGTGGTAAGGTGTTTATTTTATAATCTTATTTTATTTAGGGATTTTTTATGTTAACAATTAATTTGGAAAAATTATATGATAATAATCTATTAAAACCCATCTATTTTCTTCTCCTGTATTTATTTTTTGAGCTTATAAGTTTATTATTCTAATGATATGTCTTTTCATGAAGGTTTAGATCATTAGTTTTTCAATTTTAATTCCTTAAATGGCCCTATTTATTATGCCTAATCAAGTAAAGGAGGTCATGAGTTCGTATGGGGCTCGTTTGAAGCTCGAAGCCTAAAAATGGGAAGAAAATACTAGGCCACACTAGTTGGGAAAATCATGTAGCCTAGCTCACATGGTTAGTTTGAATCCTTACAATTGAAGGTAGTGAAGACCTGTAGGTCACACATTCTATTTGAAACCATGCAATAATAGTTGCACAACCATGCGGTGCTGTTGAGATTTTGGACAGAACCTTTTTACACGGTTTATCTAACCATGTGAGGTTCCCCCTTATAGTAGTGAATTGCACACAGTTTTCCCACAGCTTGCAAACCATTCTCCTAAACTGTGCTCCCCCTTAATTTGAGTTTAAATGACCAAAATGACCCTATTTAATTCTATTAACCTATTTATCATTCCCCCTTTCTTCCTCTAGTGGATGATTTGGGTTTCCTTCTCCTTTTAGCTCAAGAACCTCCCAATCTAGGCATCGAGATAACTCCTATGTCCAGTGTCTGATCCTCGATCCGTCAAAATCATTGGATATGTCTCGGTAAGATCTCCTAGTCACTTACCTCTTATCTAAGTTCAATTATGAATCCATCATATTATTTAGGTGCAAGCTCATTTTCCCTATTTTCAGGGAGTTATATCATTTATCAAATATCTTCCGACCTTCTTCGAATCTGAGGCCATTATCGAGCGAGGAGTCATCTACGGCCTTGAGTTTGGTGGTCACATCATTTTCCCTTCAAGTTTTTATGCTTCGTAGCTATGTCGTTGTGCCACACACTTAATTTTTCTAATAACCTCATTTTGGTTGAGTTCTTCATATCAATTTGATACTTACGCCTTAATACATGCCTATTGAACACTGTTTAGTATATTAGAGGGGGTTGATCGCATATATCGACACCCTTTGGGTGTTCCATTTTGAATTTTTTTGTTTGGTTAATTGAGTGAAATACCCGGAATACCTATTTAGATTTCATCTTGAAATTTAAATAGAATAGCACTTGATATTTGAATGTTTATATAACTTGAGGCACCTTCTAGATGTTTGGATCAATCTATCATTGGAATTTCCTATGTATGAAATTACCTTGTTGACCTTATAAACCTTCCAAATGTCCCTTTTTTTCTTATTAAATTGAAATTCCATGTTAAATGGATTATATGTAATGAATTTTACATGATGTAATGACTTTCCTTAAAATAAATAAATTAATTGGATGTAATGAACTATAAAGGGTGGTAGGTCATGCCATCTATAGCATGTTATATTAAATGCTCCTTTTTAAACTGAAATGTTTTGTTTAAAATTAATCTTGAATATTGAGAGACGTGAGAGGTTATTCCTCATTCCTTATATCATAAATATGATATGCCTTAATATATGATGTGATAAAATACTAAGGGTTTAGTTAAGAATGAAGGAATCACTCTCCCTTACATCGTGAGTTGAGTATGACATATCGCACCATTAACACTATTAGGATGTTGGGCTTGATGCACCATGTTCCTTTGTTCGAGTGATGAAAATATGGATCACTCACCATCCTGAGTTTCGTGCATGAAATCTCACACTCTTATTGGGATATGGGGCATGTAACCTATTGGTTGAAATTATAGGCTTGTTAGACTAGTGTTGGATGTCTAAGTTAATCATTGGTCTAGCCAAAAACTATTATTCTAGGTATATGGCCACTTAAGTCTGTATGTACATGGTTCATATAGGTGGATAAAATATATAATTATACTATATATATATATTATTACAATATATATAGTAATTGACCAGAATTCCATTTCAGCCAAGAGCTGAAGCAGGTAGACTCTCCAGGTGTCTTATCAGAACCTGAGTGGCCTGGTTATTTATTTCAGCATTATTTTCCTATTCTTTTTATATATGCGCATTGTTTAGTTATGAGCACTACTTGGATTACATGTAGACACCATTGGTGGTGGCCTACAGAGATTTTTATATCACACCCTACTTGGGATACCTTTGGTACTTGAGAAGATTATCTGTCTGCAGGTATTTATAAGGGAAAAGGCCCTACTTTAGGTTATTTATATGCTTGCTTATAGTTAGGTCTTTGGAGCATAGGACTGATAATTTTCTCAATATGTTAGTGGAGAAACATTTTGTTCTTTTTTATACTTTTTTTTATAGCATGACTGTATGTATGTTCCCACATTCCCTTTTGTATATTAGCATGCCATGCATCATGTATTGACACTACCATAGAGGCTTTTAATTATATTGTTCAGTTCTGTTTATTTTTCTACTATTGTATCTTTTTTTGTTCATATATTCTTCTACTACTGTTGTATGTTTATGATTATATCCATTACACCATTTTGGTAAGAGAGTATAGTCTCCCAACCATACCACCTTTACACCCTCGCTTCTAGTCGGCAGTCTCTGGCATACGAGGAGGTGCTCTTAAGGCCATGTGACCCAGCAGTTTAGGGAACAGGTTAAGTGTACCCCAGGTCGGTACATTACAAAGTGGTATCAGAGCCTTTTTTCTCTTTTTTATTACTATTTAGGAATTATAAAAGAGACTAAGAGTTAAAGGGATTTGGAATTAACCTTGTGTTTAGACGTAGCTAACCCATGTACAGGGGAAACCCAAATTACCTATGATGTGAAATTGTTATTATTGATTATTCCATTTATGATTTATACAACTTAACCATTGGGTGACGTACATGATTTTGATTTTAATGATATTAGTATTATTGAAATCATGAATTATTTACTTAGGCTCAATGAAATGATGTCTTTTCATTAGTACATGCATCGTCATAGGAACAATAGGATTAATATTCCATGCATTTTGACATGTCACATCTATTTTTAGCATGCATTTTTATATTCCATATTGATAGTGCCTTGTATATATATTGAATTGTACTGAAACTTCTTGCAGGTATTGAAAAATATAATTGATAATTAAAATTCCAGCTTTAACCTGACATTGTTTTCCTGAATAGGTTAATACAGACACCTTAAGAAGTCAATTATGGGACATTGAGATATGGGTCATTAGCTGCATGATCTTAAATGTGTTATGGTGTGGGTTAAGTGGATTCCTTATTTTGGTTCATAATGAGTATGGTGTCTTATGGATCGTAAATGTTAATGCACTAAATTCAACCATTTAAAGATGTTTAAATATTTTAAATGAGCACAATATTACAATGTTTAAGACTCTTAAATTGAAATGGATATCATATATGTGTATAACTTAGAGACTTAGACTGAATCCTAAACATAGTAGTGGGTAGTGGGTATCTCTTGCATTCATATGACCTTTTATGGTCTCTTCTACTGCCTAGATCCACCTTTTTGAGTAGGCAAATACGTGTAATCATTTATATAAGAAGGATTTATACCTGTCCTATTTTCCTATCTTCAATTATTTCAGTTGCTTAAATATATTCTGAGGTGTTTTTTTGTCATTGTAGAATTATGCTGCCACGATATCCTCTAGTCTCACACCTTGAAGGTAGTGATGAACATATACCTAAGGTGGCAGCTCGTGAGCCACCAGTGATTCCTCTTATAGAGACACTTGTGGCTCCTCTACCTATTCTAGATGTGGGAACTAATGCCCAGTTCCATGAGGGTTTTCTTCATATGTTATAGAACATTAAAGGTATCATTTGACCTTCCCTGAGAATGGTAGAGTTGAATCACGAATTCCAACAGAATCATCCTCCCACCTTTTCAAGGGATGGTGGACCTCATGCTCTAGAGTCTTGGATTAAAGTAATACTTTATATATTCAAGCATCTAGAGATGCCTCCAGATATGAGGGTTGATCTTATTACGTATATTCTACATTATTCATCCAAGAGGTGGTGGGATATAATCACCCAGTGGATTGGCATCAGGATATGGTCTGAGATAACTTCCAAAACATCTTTTACAACTAGTTCTTTCCACATACTATGAGGGATGATAGAGATAGAGAATTAATTAACCTACAGTATGGGTATCATGTTAGTTCTAGAATACTCTACTCGTTTCACTGAGCTTTAGTGGTTCACTCCTACTCTAGAAGGTAATGATCTCATGACCACTAGGTGATTCAAGATGTCACGAACCAAGATGTGATTCCATCCAACCCAACACATGTCCTGATCTATGGTATGGACCGAAGGGCATCCCCAATCCCCATGGGCTAGAAACTAGTGACCGGGTATCAACAATATGATTTTGGAATGATTTCATCCATTTATATAATCATAAACCTCCAACAATAATAAACATCATAATAACTTATAACCACAACAAAACGAGGTACAACAATTTTCATATTCAAAGTTTTACAACTTTAACCATAACCAAGAGTACAACAACTGAATGTGAACACAAAACTATCCCAAAAACCTCTATACAACAAGAGGGACATCACCCTTAAGAAACCACCATCAACACTTACAAGAAGTGGAACAATAGCAACTGGATCCACCATCACCATCATGGTACATATTTCCTTTACCCAGGTCATACATAACAAAGTCTACATATATCCAAAGGTGTATATAGGGTCTGATCCAAAGCCTAGTAGAATTCCACCCCAAAGAAAGATTCCATGCTATAACATTAAAAGAAAAATCAATATGCACATTTTAATAAGATCATTTGAAACATTACTAAGAAAACATTTTAATGAAAAATTTCTCAATAAAATATCTTTAAAAAACCTTCTTCACAAATAATATTACTTTAAATAAAAGTATTTAAAAGTTATATTGTATACTGACAGTTATAACCACATCACATAATCATTGTGTCACAAGAGAGAACCATGGGAAAATACCTATAGGTAACTGGTACAAGTGGGGCTCTAAGAACCTCATACCTAGGTGATCAAAATCATCCAAATAAAATACTAATTATTTTCCAATGAACGAGCCACTAGAGGGGAAAGTCTCCCAAAATTCCAGTGGTCTCCAGATCATAATCTAATACCATCAGAGTTTACATGCATAATCCACTATAGGGGATCCCATACCAAAATTATAGTGGTCTCTAATCATATCACATGTTTAGTTAGTGTTGCAATCATCAATCCTGTTAGATGAATCCTAGCCTCAGCCACTTCCAAATAAACTAGAGTACTAGTTCTAGTTAGACCACCAAGATACCCAATATTCCCTTTGTGCTCAAATTACATTTCACATATCACATAAATCAAAACTTTCACATACACATTCCAAGAATCACAAGCACATAAAAAAATCACCAATTTCACTTCTTTCACATTGATCCAATGATAAAAATCCACATGGAAACCACCCTTTTCAATAAACAAAACCAATTCCCATTTCACTTCACACCAAAACCATTTAAAAAATATTTTGCACCACTTTTACAATTTATGAAATCTTTTTGGAAATAAAATAAGAACAATTGTGCAAACCAATCATTTCCATGGGAAAATCTCCTGTCAATATCACATTCACATCAAAACTATTTTCTAACATTCTTCACAACACTTTCTCAATTCAAAGACACATTTAAGTCACACAACAAAGAAGCTAATATGTAATAAAAATATATTTTCCTTGGGAAAAACACCCCTTCAATGAATTTTCACCTTTAAATTTATTTGAAAACATATTTCATACCTTTCACACATGAAATAAAACATATTTAAGAATAAAAAAAACAACATTGAACCCATAAAACATAACCAATTTCCTTTAGAAATCCAATTTTTATCACATGTGCATCTCAAATCCTTTCCAAAACACATTTCACACCTCACAAACAGTCCAAAGAACACATTTAATCACTCAAGAAAGCAATTCAAACTCATATAATAATGTAAATTCATGGAACCACATACCTCACATTTGGAAACATCTAAAAATCTGTGAAAAAACACAATTGCAACACCAAAAGACCCTATAAAGGAAATATCGAACAACAGTCATCAATATTTCACCCAACAACACAAGATCAAACCCTCCTCGGGTCAAACAACCTGTTGTAAAATAAGAACTCAAGAAGGAGGGAGAAGAAACCCTAGAAGTATGGATAAATAAAGATAAAAAGGACTTACTTAATGATTCCTTGAATTTACCTCTCCAAAACCACCCAAGGATTAAAGATCAAGAGGTCCAAGAAAGCTTGGAGGAGGCTCCCATGGTTGAAAATCCCAAATGGGGAAAATGGGAGTGATTTAGGGTTAAAAATAAAAGATGGTAGAAAGGTAATTTTCCATTTTTTAATGACTTGAACAAGTCTCATGGTTTACCCACATGATTTTCCAAACCGTGTGGCAACCATGTACCCCTCACTGTCCAATAGGGATAGGGCGTATGGTTATCCCGCACAGTTTTTCAAACCATGCGCCAACCATACAGTCACTACTTTCCAAAATGGAATTTGGCCACACACTTACCTAGGCAATGGTGCACGATTTCCCCTAACCGTGTACCACCTACTTTCAAGTCCAAAATATCCATTTTTCACTAAAAACTCATGGGGAATCCATGGGATAAATGCAAGACCAAAATAACAAATAAATAAATACCTCAAAATAAAATCACTGATCTGACATGAGGATGGGATAGTATACGTCATCTGATCGTAGGTCAATGTGTTCAAGTTCATTGCTGAAATTCTCAACCAGGCCCTAATTATAGAGCAAAACTTGAGGGAAGTTGAAGGTGTGATTCAGGGTGTTTTTGAACCAAGAGTTGCTAGTGGTTCTTCTTCGAGGAGAAAGTGTCATTTTGAGGATACTCATGGAGGTAGTAGAATTCAGGATCCTCATGCATATAGCTTTCTTATTTGTCACTAGTGCATGAATCTAGGGCACATGAAGCCTCGGTGCTTGTGTGATCTAATGGAGTGCAGAGGCTGGGGTAGTATGGGGAATATCCAGTGCTTCTGGAGGACTTTCCCTTCAGTGCCTAGCGAGCGGGGATCTACACCTAGTCCTTGGTCAGGAGAAGGGCCAGTAGGATCAAACCATGATAGCCATTGGAATACCACTGAGTGATAATCCACAGTGCTTGTGTGATCCAATGGAGTCCATAGGCTGGGGTAGGATGGGGAATATCCAGTGCTTCTGGGGGACTTTCCCTTCGGTGCCTAGCGAATGGGGATCTACACCTAGTCCTCAGTCAGGATTAGGGCCAGTAGGATCACACCATGCTAGCCATTGGAATACCACTGACTAATCTAGACGACATGGCAGTTGAGGCAGAGGCATTCAAGATTATGATTCTCAGCGCCAGAAGAGCTGGTTTTCTAAGGGTAGTCAGGTAGTGACTCAGGGTTGTGGTACAAGCCAGTTACATGCAGTCCAACCTATGCCGGAGAAGCAGAGCCTCAAACCTTCTACTATTTGAGGTACTATTCTAGTATCCTCCACTTTATTGTTTGATTTATTTGACATAGTCACACCTCACTCTTTCATATCTGAGACTATTATGGGAATTCTGGGCCTCAAGTTCGAGCACTTTCATGAAATTATGATATTAGACACCCCATTAGGCATCTAATCAGAGGATTTTAATCATTTTAAGGATTGTACCCTTGATATAGGTGGATACCTCTTTGTATAGAATCTTTACATCATCGATATGATGGGATTCGATGTAATCATCGGGATGGACTAGTTAGTTCCCTATCAAGATCAAATCAACTACTATCATCGGAGGGTGACATTTACATCACTATAGGTCAGTAATCACGTACATAAGAGAGATTGGGATTCGCATGTTTTGCGATCAGGACCCGAGAAGTATAGGTTGGGTATCATCATAGCTCAGATTGCTAGTATTTTCCTTGATGACCAGGGGTTATGACCTGCTGTGTTTCCTCCCATAGTGGAGTGTTTTAGATATATCTTTCCATATGACTTCTCTAGTCTACCTCTGGTGCGAGAGGTAGAGTTTACTATTGAGCTAGTACCAGGAGTAACTCCATTGACCATTCCTCCTTATAGGATGGAACCTATGGATCTTCTAGAGCTCAAGAAGAAATTAGAGGATTTTGAGGCTAAAGGATTTATATGTCCTAGCACTTCTCCTTGGGGTTTATCAGTTCTCTTTTCCAAGAAGGTAGATGTTACTCTTAGGCTCTATGTGGATTACCATATATTGAACCAAATCACAATAAAGATTTAGTATCCACTGACTAGAATAGATGACCTTTTTGATCATCTATGAGGAGTGAGAGTGTTCTCAAAGATATGCTTGAGTTCAGGCTATCACCAAGTGTGTGTCAGGTCTTTAGACATGCCTCTCATAGCTTTCAGGAGCAGGTATGGTTTGTATGAGTACCTGGTTATGTTTTTTCGGACTCAAAAATGCACCTATTATCTTTATGGATCTTATAAATCTGGTTTTCCACCTATATCTAGATTCATTCATGGTAGTCTTTGTTGACTATATATTAGTGTATTCATGCTCTATACATGACCATGCTAATCATCTAGATATCATTATGAATACACTAAGAGAGCATCATATCTATGTTAAGATCAGTAAATGCAACTTCTGGATTAATGAAGTCCACTTCTTGGGTCACATTATCTCAGAGATAGGAGTTTTAGTAGACCCCATGAAGGTGAGAGCTGTAGTTTCTTGGAAGAATCCTAAGAACTTATTTTACATCTATAGTTTATTGTTGTAGTTTGGATATTACATACGCTTTATCCAGGATTTCTCATTTCTTGTAGTGCCACTTATAGGCTTAACAAAGAAGGGTGTGAAAATCTTATGGTCGGAAGCTTATGAAGAAGCATTTTAGGAGTTAAAGGGTTATTTGAATTCAGCACCAATACTGATTCTACCAGATCCAGGAAGGACCTATATAGTCTACTTCGATGCAATATGCATCAGTTTGTAGTTGTTATAATGTAGCATGAGTAAGTATTTATATACATTTCTCATCATTTGAGGCCTTATGAGTGGAATTATCCAACGCACTACCTCAAGCTCGTTATTGTTGTGCATGCACTATTTTGTTGGAGACACTATATACTTGGAGAGAATATTATGGTATTCACTGATCACAAAATCCTCAAATAAATTTTACACAGTGGGATCTCAATCTCGGGAAACGTGGGTGAGTGGATTACCTAAAGTCATTTGATTTCAAGCTTGCCTACATGCTTAGAAAAGAAAATTCTATGACCAATGCTTTGATCCGGAAGACACGGACACAGGAGGTTCAAGAATCCAGCAGTGAATGGAATCTTATGGCATTATTCACATATATGAATCTTGAGGTTCATAAGGACCTTGGACATATTATCCTCTCGGCCTTAGTAGTGACATCTACTCTTCTAGAGGAGGTAATAATGAGGAAATTATTTGACCCTGAAGGCCTTATCCTAAGGGAAAGTATTTAAGATGATGATACATATTCTGTTTGGAATGTGGATGGGGATGATACCTTATTATTCCATGAGAGTTTATGGGTCCCGACAGACATCATAGAGGAACTGATATTGGAATTTCCACACCTCATCTTAGGTGGTTCACCCCAGTGTCACCAAAATGTGTCAATATCTACAGCGTTAGTATTGGTGGCCTGGTATGAAATGAGAGATTATTGGATTTATCACTCAATGTTTCACCTTTCAACAAGTGAAGGAATAACATCAGTATCCAACAGGTATTTTATAGCCATTGTTCATTCTTAGTGGAAATGGGATGATGTATCGATGGATTTCATGACTGGTCTATCTAGGTCACCTCATGGAAATGATATAGTGTGGGTTGTTTTTGATCGTTTGAAGAAGTTTCTACACTTACTACCTATGTGAGATACTTTCATGGTAGATGAGCTATGAAGGTTTTACATTAGGGAGGTTGTACATCTTCATGGAACTCCTCATTCTATCATTTTTCTCAGAGACACTCATTTCACATCACGGTTCTAGAAGGGGTTGTAAAAGGCCTTGGGTACACATGTGCTTTTGAGCAGGGCCTATCACCCATAGACTGATGGACAAACAAAGCATACTATTTAGGTGTTGGAGGAAATTATCCATTCATACTTCATTGAATTTGGGGGTTCTTGGGAGAAGCACATTCCCCTCATTGAGTTTTCTTATAATAATATCTTTTAGGCTACCATCAAGATGGATCCTTATAAAGCCTTATATGGTAGGCCTTGTTTTTCACATTTGTGTTGGCTAGATGCAGGGGAGGTATCTATTCTTAGACCATGTTTTTTTAGGAGACTTCAGAGCAAGTCCAGCTGATTAGGAAGCGCATGTTGATAGCTTAGTCCGTATAGCAGTCGTACGCCAACAGATGCTGGTGACCTCTCGAGTTTGAGGCCGAAGACTGGATTTATTGCGAGTCTCACCCAGGTTGGGGCATAGACATATTCGAAGGCAGGTTAATATCTCACTGAGGTTCATTGAACCCTTTGATGTTGTGAAATGGATCAGACTAGTGGCTAACCAGTTGGAACTTCCTCAGAGATATTGGTCTATGCATGATGTCTTTCATGTGTCTCAACTTTGTTGACACTATCCAGAACCGTCACACATCTTTCATCCTGATAAGGTTGAGCTAGATATGGATGCTTCCTCTGAGGAGTATGTTGTTCGTATTATTGATTAGAGCGTGATGACACTCTGAGGTAGGTCAGTTCCTTTGTTACGGGTGTTATGGAAGCACGGTTGGATACGAGACGAGACCTAGGAACAGAAAGTTGGTGTACAAGCTCAATGGCCATAAATCTTCATTAATGATACCTCTTTACCTTCAGAAGACCAACTCAGGGATGAGTTTCTTTAAAGAGGGGGAGTTGTAACGAAGTGTATTTTCATAAAGGTATAGATCATTAGTTTTTCAATTTTAATTCATTAAACGGACCTAATAATGATTCGTAATCAAGTAATGGAGGTCATAGGTGTGTCTGGGGCTCGTTCGGAGCCTGAATCCTAAAAATGGGAAGAAAATAATGGGTCGCATGGTTTGGAAAAAATGTGAAACCCCACCAGGGATAGTTTGAAACCATACGGTTACAGACAGTGAATACCTATAGGTCATACAGTTTATATGAAACCACGTGAGACTAGGTGCATGGTCATACAGTGCTGCTGAGATTTTAGACATAGCATTTTTTTTCATGGTTTTCATATCATTAGTCAAATCATGTGCTTAATCATGCGAGGTGCCCATTATAGTAGTGACTTGTGCATGATTTGTGTATGGTTTGAAAATTGTGTGCCTAAATCGTACGCCCCCTTAATTTGAGATCAAATGACCAAAATTACCCCCTTTAATTCTATTAACCTATTTCTATTTCCCCCATTCGTCCTCCAACGGATGATTTGGGTTTCCTCCTCCTTTGAGCTCAAGAACCTCTCAAGATATGCATCGATCTAACTCCCATGTCTAATGTCCGATCCTCGATCCCTCTGAAGCATTGGATATGCCTTGGTATGCTCACCTCGTTTCTTACCTCCTATCTAAGTTTATTTCTGAACCCATCATTCTATTTAGGTGCAAGCTTATTTTCCCTATTTCTAGGGCATTGGATAGTTTCTTAGATCTCTTCCAATCATCTCTAAATCTGATGTTGATATCGAGTGAGGAGTTATCTACATCCCTAAGGTAGGTGGTCATGTTGTTTTCCTTTCGAGTTTTGATGCTTCATAGCTACATCGTTGTGGTACGCGTTGAATTTTTCCAAGCATCTCCTTTTGGTTGAGTTCTTCATATCAATTTGATCCTTACACCTTAATACATGCCTATTGAACCTTGTTTAGTAGATTAGAGGTGGTTGATCAAATATATGGACACCCCTTGGCTGTTCTGTTTTTAATTTCCCTCTTTGGTTAATTGAGTTAAATACCTAGAATACCTATTTAGCTTTCGTCTTGAAATTTAAATGGAATGGCTTCAGATATTTGAATGTTTATAGAACCTAAGGCACCTATTAGGTGTTTGGACCAATATCTAACTGGAATTTTCCATGTAGGAAATTTCCTTGTTGAACTTGAAACCTTACAAATAGACATTTTTTATCATTGTCATCATCATTATTTATTTATTAGAGGAAATGAAAACACAGAACAAGACAAAACATGAGAACACAAGAGAGACAGGGTCTAGGGGGGTCTGAAGTAATGTAAACTGAGGTCATCCCCACTAAAAAGGTCCTCTCCCTCATTCTTGAGGATACTCCTTCCATATATGCCTAATGAAACCGAATTTTGAGAAGCAATGTAAGCTAGATGATCTGCCACTTTATTTCCCTCACGCCAGGTGTGAACCACATTTGTGTTGCTACTGAGGAGGCCTGTGAATTTTATGATAATATAGGAGATTGACCAAGGAGTATTACCAATACCTTGCATATCATTATAGAGAGTCATACGATCCATTTTTTCTTCACTAATATCTATACTACGTTGGTGGCACAGACTGAGACTAGTGAGCATAGCCATTGCCTCAGCCTGTAGAGAATGACCACAACCGTAGTGCATTGTAAACACTATGATGACAGAACCCCTGGAATCTCAGGCCACCCCTACGCCCCACATAATACCTTGCCTACAGGATCCGTCCATGTTAAGTTTGATACCTGTGGAAGGAGATCTCCAGCGAACCCAATGTCCCGTGATGGTATTGAGAGGATCGATATCACCCTGCATACTCGATTGAAGAGGTCTGAGCATAGGAGTCTCATGTAGGTTTTTATGCAGCCTGAGCAGGTCGATGAGCACACTCCTTGTTCTAATAATAATGGAGCTCCCCAAAGACTGAAATCCCTTGTGTCTGGATCTGTTTCTCACTTTCCAAATTCACTAACGACCAGTGATCAAAACCATAGCCCGATACTTTCTCTTCGGACCAGACTCTAACAAACCATGGAACCATTGTTCCATGAAGGGAAACTTTGAAGGCATTTGACCTGTATAAGCAGTGAAACTACCAAAGAAACCCCACACAGCTTGTTCCTAGTCCCCCTCAAAAAAATGAAACAAACTCTCCTCCTGATGAACACAGCAACATGTACACTTGGACACAAGAGGGATGCCAATTCTTCTAATAGTATCATCAGTCAGCACCACATGATTCCTGATTCTCCAAGAGAGAAAATTATACTTGATTGGGATCTTACTACACCACATGGACTCACTCCATGTGTCAGAACTATCCTGCGAAGACATGACTCTATGAAATTCTCTGATGGAAAAGGCCCCTTAAGTTGAAGGTGTAAACCCGCACTTGTCTGGCTCCATGTTCACCTCAATGGTGTCAAAGAGATCCTGCTGATCCTTATCCAATATAGCCCTAATAAAAGAAGGGTACCTTCTTGCCTCCCTGAAGGAGATTTGAGTAGCTGGACATCCAAGATATCCAAGTCTAGCCCCTTCCCGATTATGATGCCAAAAAAGGATATCACATTTTCCAACAACCCTTTGAGATAAAGGCAGAAGAGTAGGGAGGTGAGCGGCTATCGTGGACCAAAGGGGTGAACTATAACCAGACCCAACCACTGGGACTGCACTGCATCTTGTAGACATCACCTTTCCCCACAAAGAATGATCCTCCAAAGCCTCCCACGTCAACTTGGCATGTATGCACTGAATGGTGTCAATAAGATTTCTAACATCAATACCTCCATCTCGAATCGGCTTAGCCATTCTCCACCAAGAAACCCAATGGAGTTTCCCTTCTGATAAGGTGTCCTAGAGAAAACTAATAAGGATCCTATCAATGGATGTAATAACTCCCTTTGGAACTCTAATGGATGCCATCACATGAACTGAAATAGCCGACAAAACACTGTTGATTAGCGTTATCCTGCCTCCAAAGGATAGAAAGTGGTTCTTCCAGTTGAGGACTCTACCCATGATTTTGTGAACAATGTGATCGATGTCATGGATGCAAAGTCTGTGAGGAGAAAGAGGCATGCCCGGATAATCCATAGGGAAACTACCTCCTTGCATATCCATACAGTTGCATAAGGAGGCATCACAGCTCACCACACATCTGCTGGAGATATAGAGATTATTTTTTGAGCGGTTAATCACCTGACCACTCCAGTGAAAATAGTCCTCCATCACCCTATTAAAGCTACGAACTGACCTTTTTCTACCATTCAAGAAGATCATAGTGTCGTCGGCGAACATGAGGTGGGACATGCTGGAGGAAATCATCTGACTCGGATGTGCTAGAATCTTCCCTTGGTCCATACTCCTACTAATCAAATGACTAAGCACATCTTGGGTGATAATGAAGATGGTAGGGGACAAGGGATCCCCCTGCATGAGACCTTGGGTGGCCTTGAAAAAGTCACGAGTCCTCCCCATAAAAGATACAACAATCTAGGAAGAGCTAAAACATCTAAAAATGATGTCAGTGACCCAAGAGGAAAGGCCCATACATGTGAACACTTTATTGATAAAGCTCCATTCAATCCTGTCGTAGGCCTTATTCATGTCTAATTTGATAGCCAAGTTCGAACCATGGACCTTGATGTTGATATCAGAAATCAACTCATGAGACACCGTTATTTCCCCCTGGACGGATCTGCCCTTCACGAAGCCATGTTGGTCTAAGGAGATCCAGTATAGAAGAAAAGAAGACAACCTTTTGTTCATGATACTAGAGAGGATTTTATATGGGAAGTTACGCATGCTCACGGGCCTGTAAGGATAAAGAGAGGAGGGGTCTTTTATCTTGGGAATGAGCACAAGCGTCGTTGCACTGGCTACACGAGGGATGATACCACCTCAGAAGAAATCATGCATGATGTCTCACACTCTCATTGGGATGTAGGGCATGTACTCTATTGTTTGAGCTTATAAGCTCGTTAGACTGGTGTTGGATGTCGGAGTTATGCCTCGGTCCAGCCAACAACTAGTATTTTAGGTATATGGCCACTTACGTCCACATGTACTTGGTTCATATAGGTGGATGAAATATGTAATTATACTATATATATATATATATATATATATTACTACTACAATATATAGTAATTGATCAGACTTTCATTCTAGCCATGAGCTGAAGTAGGTAGACCCCTCAGATGTCTTATCAGAACCTGAGCGGGCTGGTTATTTATTTCAGCATTGTTTTCCTATTCCTTTTATATCTTCACACTATTTAGTTATGAGCACTACTTGGATTACATTTAGACATTGTTGGTGGTAGTCTATTGATATTTTTATCTCACACCCTACTCAGGCTGCCTTTGGTACCCGAGAAGATTATCTATTTGCAGGTATTGATAAGGGAAAACCATGTTTTAGGTTATTGATATGCTTGCTTATGGTTGGAGCTTGGGACCAGAGGACCAAGCATTCGCTCGATATGCTAGTTGATCACAGTTTTGTTCTTTTTTTACTTTTTTTATAGCATGACTGTATGTCTGTTCCCATGTTCCCCTTTTGTATATTAGCATGCCATGTGTCATGTATTGACACTACCATAGAGGCTTTTGACTATATTGTTCAATTCTGTTTATTCTTCTGCTGCTTTATCTTTTGTCTGTTCACATATGCTTCTGCTACTATTGTATGTTTATGATTCTATCCATTGTGCCACTCTGATGAGAGGCTATAGTCTCCCCACCATACCACCTTTACATCATCACTACTAGTTGGTAGCCTCTGACATGCAGAGAGATGCGTTTGAGGCTATATGACCCACCAACTCGAGGCATGGGTTAAGTGGATTTCAGGTCGGGATGTTACAATTTTCCATTTCATCTCTTGTTGGGTCAAGAATCAATAAGTCTGTTACATTTAAGGGGCATTCTTATAAAAAAATTGTTTTGAAGTTTTCATTCCAACTCTTTTTCTTTCATGTCTATATTTTTTTAAATGTTTTTACTATTCTCCAAAGAATTATTATAGTTTTTTACCCATGATTTGGTTTCTATAAAAGTGTTCAAAATAAATCTTATAGTCATTTTCCAAATGAGGTACTTTTTATCAATGGTGTGAATGAAATCCTTGTTTTAATATACATAGTAGGAAGAAATATTCCCGCCATCATAGATACTCTTTTCTTTGAAACTTCTACTACAAGCTTCCACCATGATTTTCAATGAAATTTTTTTCTTAATATATAGGAGATTTTTGTATGAAATGATATCAAGAAAAGAGTGTTATTTTCATAATGGAATGAAAAAAATGAAAAGTGATTTATAACTTCAATCTCACACCACATTACAAGGAAGTTATTTTTAATATATTTCTTATACTTTCCTCTCTAAAGGCTTGGTTTTACTAAAAAAACATTCGTTTCTAATTAATCTATGGTCTTCAATCATCCATGTATTATACCTTATTTTGAGAACTTTCACTTTCATATGACGTTGTTTTTTATCATTCTTTATTATTAATTATACATTATTCTTCTCATCCATGTCCATACTTTTAATATAATGGATGAATTCAAAATATGATCTATTAAATCGATGATTTTCAACAGTATACCATTTATATATACGGTATTTGATGCGTCTTTAATCCTTTATAAGATTTCCACATCATTTTTTATGGAAATATTCCGTTTCAATGTCGAAATATATTTTTTATAATCAAATATTGTGTTTTGGTTGTTCAAGAGTTGATTTTGTAGTTCTTTTAAATTTTGGTTGAAAATCTGCAATTTTGTATTTTAAAAGAATAATTGTTCTTCATTGTGAATTTTCATATATTTTTTAGAACATCAATTGATCTATTTGGTGGAATATTCCTTACAATTCAACATTAAAGTGATTTTGAGGATTCTGGGAGTTTATTGATTAAAGTCCCAGGTTTTGATTTTTGAAAATTAATTTTGGGATTCATTTTTAGTTTTATTTTGTTGAGATATAAGTGAAATATTAATTCTGGATTTTTTTTTTGGAAAAAACGTTTTTAAAGTTTGAAAATTTTTCCTTCACTTTAAATGGAGTATTTTTCATACAGTTTGTTTCTGTGTGTAGAATTGCCTACGTAGTAATGTGCCACGTAGCTGAATTTGGGGAAGCGTATTAATGTACTCAATTGGAATTTCAATTGTGTAGTTCTCGAAGATTCCGGGACCCAACACCTTGCAGTCCGGAAGATCGGGGAAGAAACACTGAAATCGAATGATTGAAAAGTATCAAGGGCTGATTCCATTGAAGAAGGGGAATCCGCAACCTCTGTTCCGAAGCACCTATGCGACCCACTGTGGAAGCGCGCCGAGGAAGATGAGTGAATGGAGCGAGATCCGACCACGCTTGTTGATAAATCTTCATCCGAATTCATGAGAAGACAACAACGATATGCTTACTTTTCTACGATTTTCGATTGACTAGATACCAAAGTATCGGTAGGCATATAATCGAGCCGAAGTCGAAGCTAATTTTGTTGATGAATTCATGATTCGTTTGTAGATCTGAAAACTGAAGGCAGTGGTGGAAGATTGTGAGTCCAGGAAAATCGACATGTGCCGATCTAAGTTGAAGAATACCGGGACTTAGTCTATTCCTGATGCTGTGAACATGATGAAAAAGCTCGCAATGGATGACCTGCTAAGTTTGACTGAAGCTAAGTGTTTATTGAAGTATTATAGTTGGTACAGATTTCTTGACCGCTGGGTTTTTCCTGTTGTTTTATAGATTCGATGTTGAATTGAAGATAATGGAGCCTCCCTGCCCCTGGTTATTGCAGTTGCAAGATCGGGGATAGGTGTGCGTCAGGTGTTCGACTGAACGTGGCAATGAAGTTTTTGGGTCGATTCGGGTCTGGAATCCGCTGAAGAGAAATTGGCATGCTAAAAAAAGTTCTTCCATCAAAATCTGGTTCTGAAACATGGATTTGTTGATGAGAATTTCAGTGCCTAACTGATGGGTAATTGTGTGCTTGTGCAGACAACATGGGTTGGATGGAGAGTTTTTCTAAAATTATTGTGCAGTGACAGAATGAACGGCATCACAATCTGTTTCCCTTAGTGGATCTAGCTTGAAAATCAGTTGACCAAAACATAGGAAAATCAAGAAATTGCAGCAGCGAGAACAGGCAGAGATTGGTGTTTGGAGGTGAGAAAACCACTCTTATTTCTCTTATTTTCTTAGTTCTTTGTTATGGAATTCATTTGTTTTTCTGAAATATAAATGTATGTTGGATAAATTATTGTAGAGGAAATAAAATTGTTCGACTGTTCATCCTTTTACTACGTTTTTTTTTTATTTTTAGTTTTTGAAATTCGATTATCTTTCTTCAAGATCAAGTGAAAACATGATCGTGTCAAAATCATGTTCAACCATTTCTACATCTTAATGATTAAAAAGGTTGAAAGATCATTGAATTCATCTAGTTGAGCTCTTTTACTATCGAGGGAAGGTTTTAGTGGCTACTATCAATACTGAGAATCCAATTTGACTTTTCTTAAAGAACGAATCAATTCAACAACCGATAATCAAAATTTCCCCCATCTTCTCCACTATTTTAACCTTGTCCTCGCTACATAAAATCCAACCTGTTTTCTTTCTTGAATCTTCATCTCGCTTTATTTCAAATCAATTCACCAACCATTTCATTGTTTTCTTGTCATTTGTTTCGTTTCTTTTTCTTGGTTATGAACAAACATTCTTTGTGGGTTCGACCCTACCGCCTTGGAGAGAGAAATAATTAAATTGGTCAACGTCACTTGAATAAAATTTTAGCTTTGTTTCCAAAGAAGGATTCGGGTGACCAAGTTAAAAAAATAACAAATCAATAAAAAAATATGAACTTTTCAAAGAAATTAAATGAAAATATAATCAAAATAAAAAACTGATATTTGTTGTGTTCCCTGTGATAATTTTTAAGATCTTTTTAGCGTATGAACACTAGTTCCAAAACTAAAAATCTACGACCCTTCTTTCCAGAAATCAATAATCATCTAAGTCCTTCTAAACAAAACAAAGCTAAAGCTAAAGTGGAAGACCATCTAGAAAATTTGAACCATAATTAGAATGCAAAAAATAATCAACATAAATATGGAAATGAGATGGCTGAGAAAGATGTCCATAGGGAGTTTTAATCACCTACGTTGTCCAGTTGTCCATTAATTTGTTCTGTATTCGGAAAACTTAAGGGTAGAAATTATAAAATTGTATTCGGAAAACTTAAGGGTAGAAATTATAAAATTAAACAATCATATTTATCTATGCTTCCATCATACAATGAACTGTCTAATGAAGACTCACTTAACTTAATTAGAGATTTTATTGTGTGGTGAAGCAACTGTTGTTGAGAGAGTTGAGTGATGAAGAATTAAAGATCAAATATTTCTCATTCCGTCTTAATGGAAATGCCAGGACATGGTTTCTATAGATGGATGACGAAATTTTTAGTACATGGGATCAACTATTTAATGCCTTTTTGATGAAATTGTATCCATGCGAATGACAACTGAGATTAGACACATGATTACTAAATTCTTACAAGATGATGGTGAGATATTCCACGAGGCTTGGAACTAGTATATAGGTTTACTAAGGCAGTATCTTAATCATCAGCGCACTCTATAATTCCTCATGATCAACTTTTACAATTGTCTCACCTCTTATCATCGAACATTGGTTGATTAATATGATGGAGGAGATTATAGTGATAAGACTATTGAAGAGTTGAAGAAAAATTTCAACACTTCACAAAATTCACAACATAAATTATCATAGTGAACCATAGTTAGAAAAGTGAATTATCCTATTCAACAAGCGGAAATTGAATATGTTGGGTATTATAATGAAAACCAACAAAACTCTTTTAGGGAGTACTGCCACCATTGTGGCATGTTTGGACATTCCATCTCTTACAATCCAAATTTTGATATGCCTGCCCAACAACATGAAAATTTCAATTTTTCTGATTACGAACCTAGGATGCAGTCAAGAGATGATCCATTTTCTATCAATTTCAATCAGGGTTTTTTAAATCATCCTAAAATTTCATGGAAGAAATAGGGGGTTTTCATATCTATTGTCCCCCCTGATTTCCAACAACTTAGTAAACCTTTCCAGAATCAACAAAGGGAAGAGTCTTCTAGTTATGAAAGGGATCTTTGAAGTCCAAATGTTTTCTAAGATGGAACATATTTTGAATAGGATGGATTCTAAAGAGGAATATTTCAAGACTCAAATTGATAAAGAAAAAGCTCGATATGATTTTGATAAAATTAGTCCGGTGAAAGGATACAAAATTTGGATGGTCAAATGGACTAACTTGTTAAGTGAATGAATCAATGATAAAAAGTTAAATTACCATGTACCATTTAAGTCAATCGTAAGGGGGAATTTAATGACTATTGTCACGACCCGTCCCCCGGGGCCCATGCTGTGACGACCCCAAACCCGCTTTCAAACAACAATCCCTACCTCGAAGGTTCGTTGATGTTGGCGCGAGAAAGAAGTTGAAGATATCGACGTTCGTTGCGCCCGCCACACGCCTCCGATCCTAGCTTGTGCGTCGTCCTCTTTCTTGGCTTCGAAGAACGTTCTTTTATGAAGATGGCGTTCTTCGTTTGGAGGAGAAGTCCTTCGTTGGAGAAGAAGGAAGCGTTCTTTGTTGAGAGAGAATGATCCTCCAAAATCCTCCATTTCGCTAACGATTTCTCCCAACCAAAAACAAGTGAGGAGCAAACCCCAATTAAATTAAGTTTTCAAATTAAATTATTGACACATTTAATTGACATAATTAATTAAGGGGTGTGACACAATTAATGTGTAGGAAGTTCAAGAGACTTCTCCACATTAAAGAGGGAGTTTAAGGGTTTCTCCCATTATGAGGGTTCGGGTGGTCCCCACTTTTAGGAATTCAAATTGGGGAGTTTCGGCTCGGGTGGTCCCCGCCATCATAACCCATGTTGAGGGGTTTTAGTTCAGGTGGTCCCCAGCTTTAAAACATGCACATGAGAGGTTTCAACAAAATAAAAATAAAAATGTTAAACATTTTTATTTTATTTTATTCTTTCATAAAAAACAAAAAAACTAACTTTCACCCTCGACCAACTGCTGTTGAGCTGAAAGTCTCCTTAAGCGAATATCGGCGCTGCGAGTTCAACGGTATCCTCAGATTTCAATTTCGAGTACCGGTTCAAAAGTTACAAAAACTCATTCGCACGTTTACCGAACGTACCCGAAAAAAAGTTCATAAATTCATTCCGGGCACACCGGGCTACGGAATCACGCGCCGCCAATTTTCGCAGACTCGTAAAATTCCCATATATATATATATAAAATTACATGGAAATTCCGAGTCTTTACATTCTCCCCACCTTAGGGCTTTGCGTCCTTGAAATCCATATCACAAAACTAGGAAAACAAGTGGAGGTACTGAGCACGAATCTGAGCCTCCCGCTCCCATGTGCTCTCCTGGAGGTTCTCGTGCTGCCAGCGAACACACACCAGAGGTATCGACCACCCACAAAGGACCCGCTTCTGTCGATCCTCAATCTCTATTGGAACCTCCGTAAAAGTCGCCCCATCGTCGACGTCCAACTCGCTGTGGTCGATGATGTGAGAAGGGTCGTGCACGTATCTCCTCAGCTGGGATACGTGGAAGACGTTGTGCAGCCAGGTGGTAAGCCACCTCGCCAACTCTGCTGAGGACCTGGAAGGGTCCGATGAACCTCGGAGATAACTTGCCACCCCGACCAAATCTCCGCAAACTTCATCGAGGTGAGACCCGTATAAAGACATGGTCGCCATCCTCGAACTCCAGAGGTCTCCATCTCCTGTCCGCATAAGACTTTTGCCTGCTCTGTGCAGTCTTCATCCGCTCCTGGATGATCTGCACCTTCTCTGTGGTAGCCCGTACCATCTCTGGTCCCACGAGTGCTGACTCCCCTGGGTCAGTCCAGCACAAAGGTGATCTGCAAGGTCGACCGTACAACGCTTCAAAAGGTGTCATCCCAATGGTGGAGTGATAGTTGTTTTTGTATGCAAACTCCACAAAAGGCAAGTGATCCTCCCAGCTGCGATCAAAGTCGAGGACGCAAACATGTAGCATGTCTTCGAGGGTCTGAATGGTCCGCTCAGTCTGACCATCCGTCTGAGGATGGAAGACAGTGCTCAAACGAAGTTGCGTCCCGAAAGCCTCTTGCAACCCCTTCCATAGCCGGGAAGTAAAACGTGCATCACGATCGGAGACAATCGTCGAGGGTACTCCATGTAGCCGCACAATCTCCTGCACATAGAGGCGTCTCGAGCTCTCTATTGAACCCTGCTCTCTGATCGGTAGGAAGTGGGCCAACTTGGTGATTCGGTCGACGATCACCCAGATAGAATCATGACCTCTGGATGTACGTGGAAGTCCTGTCATGAAGTCCATGGATATCCCATCCGACTTCCACTCTGGGACCTCCAAAGGCTGAACCAAGCCTGCTGGTACCTGATGCTCCGCTTTCACTTGCTGACAAGTGAGGCACCGAGAGACAAACTCTGCTACTGCTTTCTTCATTCCCGACCACCAGTGCTGTCGTCAGAGATCTTAGTACATCTTCGCCACTCCTGGATGTATCGCTAGAGGGGATGTGTGGAACTCCCTCAACACTTCCTCCCGAAGCGACACTAGTACCATGGTATGTCCTCTGAAAAGGATGACTTGCTCCCCACTTTTAGAAAATCCATCAGGTGCCTGTCCTGTGGATATCTGAGCATGTCGAGCCTCACAGTCAGTGTCCCTGCACTGCGCCTCCCCGACTCGCTGAAGAAGTGGGGGAGTGACTATAAGAGACTGAAAGAAAGCGGCTCCATCTCGTTCTACAAAGGATATCTGCAAAGTGGCCAACTGCTCTGTCGCCTCACCTAGCAGTTGTATACCAGATCTCCTGCCGAGTGCATCTGCTACAACATTCCCCTTCCTAGGAGTATAGACTATCTCAAAATCATAGTCCTGGAGGAATTTAAGCCAATGCCGTTGTCTCAGGTTCAGGTCCTTCTGAGAGAAGATGCACCTGAGACTGTTTTGATCAGAGTACACCGTAAAACGCCCGCCCATCAAGTAATATCGCCACATCTTCAAGGCGAAGACCACTGCTGCTAACTCCAGGTCATGGGTAGCGTAGTTATGCTCATGTTGTCTCAGCTATCGAGAACCGTAAGCGATCACTGCTTGCTCCTGCATCAGGACACATCCGAGCCCGGTCCCTGATGCGTCGCAGTAAACTACGTACCCTACGCCCTCCTCTGGTAGCCTCAAGATGGGGGCACTAGTCAGTCTCTACATCAGCTCCTGAAAACTCCGCTGACATCTCTCAGACCAAACGAAGGGTTGCCCCTTCTTCGTCAACGCTGATAAAGGTGCTGCAACTCTGGAGAAATCTGGCACAAACCTCCGGTAGTATCCAGCCAACCCAGGAAACTCCGTACCTCCGCCACACTCCTGGGTGACTCCCAAGCAAGTACCGTCTTGATCTTCGCTGGATCCACCGCAGCTCAGCCTCCGATATGACATGTTCAAGAAAGTGAACCTCTCAGATCCAAAACTGACACTTCGAGAGCTTACCATAAAACCAGTGCTCTCAGAGTGTGTCCAATACTACCTGCAAATGATAGGTAAACTCCTCCTTGGTAGCTGAGTAGATCAGAATGTCGTCGATGAAGACTACTATAAAGCGATCAAGGTATGGCTGGAAGATTCTGTTCATGAGTCCCATGAACACTGTTGGAGCGTTGGTCACGCCGAACGACATGACCAAAAACTCATAATGGTCGTACTAGTATCTGAAAGTCGTCTTCTGCACATCCTCGTCTCGTACTATGAGCTGGTGATAACCTGATCTGAGGTCTATCTTCGAGAACCACCGTGCTCCATTCAGCTGATCAAAGAGGTCTTCAATCTTCGGGAGTGGGTACTTGTTCTTCACGGTCACTTGGTTCAGGTGTCGATAGTCAACACAAAGTCTCAAACTCCCATTCGCCTTCTTGGCGAACAAAATCGGGGCTGACCAAGGAGAAACACTGGGCCGGATGAACCCATTCCCTTGTAAGTCCTCCAGCTGTACCCACAGCTCACGAAGCTCTGTGGGAGCCATCCGATATGCTGGTGTAGATATCGGTGCCGTACTGGGGTACAAGTCAATGTAGAAGTCCACCTCTCTACGAGGAGGTAGACCCGAAACATCATCAGGGAAGACATCCGCGTACTGGTCCACCACTACATGATAGCTCAGACTCTCCACATCAACCGCTCCGAGGGTAAGGCTAGCCAACTGATGAGTGATCGGATGCACCATCGTCCGGGTAAGTCCATTTTGCACTACAAAGGCTCCCTTCTCGCCGGTGAAGGTAAACCTGGTCCCATCTGTGCGGACACACCGCACTTTGCGCCTAATACAGTCAGTCTGAGCATGAACTATAGATAACTAGTCCATACCCAAGATAACTTCGTCATCCCAACCGAATCTCTCACCTCCTAGAGTAAGCTCACACTGCCGGAACTAGTGCGTAATTGTCGAATCTGCTCCCGTAGGAGTCTCTAGCCGTAAGGATCGAGCCAACGGCTCCGTCAGAATTTCCGAGCTCCGAACGAGGGCAGTGACAATAAAAGAATGACCGACACCTGTGTCTATAAGTACTGCAACTAAGGTGAAATAGACACAGATCACACCTCGTATCATCTCCGGAGCGCCATGATCATAGGTCTCAGCTGCCTGGAGCTGAAATCTCCCCTGTCCACCTGCTCCCTGCGATCGGGGTGAACCTCCTGGTGGTGGTGGTGGTAACATCTCAAATCGTCGCCCACCGCTAGCTGCACGACCAGCTCCTCGGCCACGTCCGTCTGCTCCTTGCGGACCTCCTCGGTCGAACCTCTGTCTCTGCCTAGGCGGTCCCTCGACCGTCTGCTGATCATCCGTACGACGGGTCGGACAGTCACAAGCCATGTGACCCTGCCCGCCGCATGTGAAACACTGCCTGTTCCTCGCATGACTGGCTCTGTCTCCTGTGCCCCGCACAACCAATCCTAAATCATGTGGTCGTCCACCTGTATGCCTGGTCCTCTTGGACCTCTGTGACATCTGTCTGCTGCCAGCTGCAGAAGACTCTGCTACGTGACGCTTGGTGGTGGGTCTCGTTGCTGGTGACTGCTCAGTAAGAAAACTCTCCACTAAGAGGGCTCGCTCTAACACCCCCGTCTACATCGGGTTGCTGAGTGAGGTCATCGAAGCCCTGATCTCCCGCCTGAGTCCCTGCTCAAAGGTCGTGGCCCTGAAGAATGGGTCCCGCACCATATCAGTGGAGTAACGTGAGAGGTCGGTGAACCTTGCTGAGTACTGATCCATAGTCATGCTGCCCTGCTGCAGATGAAGTAGCTCCTGTATGCGCACTGTGCGAAGGGTCGCTGGGACAAACTCTACCCGAAACAGGCTCTCGAAGTCTGCCCAGAGAAGTGTCACCTCATCGTGAACCTAGAGCATCAAGCTCCACCATCTGTCTGCTGCTGCCTGTAGAAGACTGATAGTAAAGATCACCATGAGATCGGTTGGTGTCCCTACCAGTCGGAAGACTCTCACTACGACCTCTAGTCAATCCTCAACCGCTTGTGAGTTTGTCTCTCCCTTGAACCTGGGTGACCTCTGACGCTGGAACTCGTGCAACGTGCTTAAGCGGCGTGCACCCTCTGCTGCTGGTGCTGGTGGCATCGGTGACCCAACGGGTAATGGTACCGCTGGTGCCTCTACTGGAAGAGGGCCATGCACCGAGGCCTCATCGCTCGCTGGGCTATCAGTGCGTACTATATCCGGAACCCTAGCTGACTGTCTGCGTGGAGACATCCTGAAAAGAAATAGCTGCGCTACGGTCAATAAGTTATACCTGGTGAGCTGACTCAAAGAGATCACAAAGAAAACTCTTGAAAACACACACACGCAATCAGTGTTTTCGGGCACTGAGTCGGAAATCAGAAGTCAGGGTCCCGGTGTATGGATACGTCGGCCGCCACACCAACACTGGATTCCCTAAAATGATAACCATACTCACTACACTTAACACTATTGCTGTTAAAAGATCAGAGTTCTATGTTATACGGTAGAACTGACTCCTCTGATACCAATTTGTCACGACCTGTCCCCCGAGGCCCGTGCCATGACTACTCCAAGCCTGCCTTCCATAGGTCAGGGGATGACGACTAGCACTGAAAGACATATTCCCTAAAACCGGGAAGGCATTGCCTTTATAACCTGTAAACACACGCAACCAAGCACACAACAAGATACGAACACAAGTCAACTGTATAACAAAAAGAGTGCTGAAAGTAAAAAGGGGTCGGAATACAAGTCCAACAGTAAAGGTACAAGTACAACTGAAAAACAATACAACTGAAGAAAAAGGAAAGCAGCTACTGGGTCGTCCTCTAAGGTTCTTACCTGAAGGGTAGGTGCATATCGCCTCCTCAGCAGTCCACGTCCGCCCGTCTCTTCTGCATACCGACACACCGTATGGTCCACCTTCGGCCCCCGTCTAGTCCTGGTACCCTCGGCCTCGATCAGCGCTGTCCGTCATCTACACCAAACACAACAAGGTGCGGGCATAACCCGTGCAGGGGTGAGTATAACGATACTCAGTAGGGACCCTGATAGCCTCAAGGTCTCACAAAATCCACAAAGGATAAACCACAAAGCATGAAGTAAATTGACAATCCTACTTAGGTATATGCCCATACATATACCTAAGTTATCAAGTTTACCCATCTCAATCAAGAGGAAACATATGGTCCAACCCGAAAGCCCAAAGCTCAACTGTTCCACAAAGAAAGGATTACCACGAAGGTAAGTACCACACAGGTACGCCGCACAGAAGAATACCACCAAGGTATTACCACGAAGGAAAATACCACACAGGTACGAACTCATCTCACACCAGGTATAACTTAAGTACAATAGTAGAGATGATTAGATGTAACTACTAATTCATCTTACTCTGTTAAGAGGCAGACCCGTGAAGGATCGTAGTACATCGTCAGACCCACACATGATCCTAATATATCGTCAGTACGTCGTCAGACCCACACAGGATCCTAGTATATCGTCAGTACGTCGTCAGACCCACACAGGATCCTAGTACATCTCCAGTACGTCGTTAGACCCACACAGGATCCTAGTACATCTCCAGTACATCGTCAGACCCACACATGATCCTAGTACATCTCCAGTACGTCGTGAGACCCACACAAGATCCTAGTAAATCTCCAGCACGTCGTCAGACCCACACAGGATCCTAGTACATCTCCAATACATCGTCGTCAGACCCACACAAGATCCTAGTACATCTTCAGTACGTCGTCGGACCCACACATGATCCTAGTACATCTCCAGTACGTCGTTAGAGCCAGCTACAGAGTTCCTTCACTAAGCTCGCTTGTCTTCGGGAGGGTTCGCTCCTCAAGCCACTAGTCGATACTCCAACTGCCACGAAGTCCCATGAAGAAGTATCTGAAAGGTCCGCCATGTCATAAGGGTCTCAACGCAATAGACGGTGCGTCAATCGGACGCTCGGTCTGTAAGTTATTAGAATTTTAGTCCCGAGGGCCCGGTTTGTAAGTTATTAGCCTTGACAGTGGGATCCGCACGGGCGGCGCATGATTTGTCAGACCGTGCGGGCAAACTGTACGAAGTCCCTGGGCGAGATAGTGGCAACCGCACGGTTGGCGCAAGGTTTGCCAAACCGTGCGGGGTAATCGTGCGGCCACTTAAAGTTTGGGTTTCCAAGTCCCAGGCCACTCGTGATTTTCCATTTTCCCCTCATTCTTCCTCCCACTCGTGGCTCACGCGGGAGTTCCGGTTTTCAGAGGTTGGGGAATCTCTTTAGCTCATTTTTGGAGGCAAATCGAAGGGGTTTCTTGGTGGATAGCGGTTCTCCTCGGGTAAGTCCCTCTTTTGGCGCGAGGGCCGCGGTGCGGCGGGGTGCCATCGCAGTTGGCCGAATGGCCAGCCGTCTTCTCCGCGCGGTGCGGTTGCGCGCCGCGCCTTCGCTGGTGGCCGGCTCGGCCGGCTGTCCTCCATTCATCACCGCGGCACACGCCGCGACTCCTTGTTCGCCGAGCGGTTCAGATGCACGCCGTCACCCTCGTCCTGCGATTGCCCTCCGGTTGCCGTCTTCCTCCGTCGCAAAGATTTCATAAAAAACACAAGGGTTTGCGGAGAGGTCGGGCCATGTTTGTTTGGCCCGCACCCTCCGCGTTAGAGCGGTAACAAGCGGTTCAAAATTGTTTCTTGAATCATGAAGAATTTCAAAAAACGGGTAAAGGGGGAAATTCAAACAACAATCCCTACCTCGAAGGTTCGTTGATGTTGGCGCGAGAAAGAAGTTGAAGATGTCGACGTTCATCACGCCTCCGATCTCGGCTTATGCGTCGTCCTCTTTCTTGGCTCCGAAGAACGTTCTTTTATGAAGATGGCATTCTTCGTTTGGAGGAGAAGTCCTTCGCTGGAGAAGAAGGATGCGTTCTTCATTGGGAGAGAATGATCCTCCAAAATCCTCCCTTTCGCCAACGATTTCTCCGAACCAAAAACAAGTGAGGAGCCAACCCCAATTAAATTAAGTTTTCAAATTAAATTGTTGACACATTTAATTGACATAATTAATTAAGGGGTGCAACACAATTAATGTGGAAGAAGTTCAAGAGACTTCTCCACATTAAAGAGGGAGTTTAAGGGTTTCTCCCATTATGAGGGTTCGGGTGGTCCCCGCCTTTAAGAATTCAAATTGGGGAGTTTCGGCTTGGGTGGTCCCCACCACCACAACCCATGTTGAGGGGTTTTAGTTCAGGTGGTCCCCACCTTTAAAACATCCACATGGGAGGTTTCAACAAAATAAAATTAAAAATGTTAAACATTTTTATTTTATTTTATTATTTCATGAAAAACACAAAAACTAACTTTCACCCTCGACCAACTGCCGTCGAGGTGAAAGTCTCCTTAAGCGAATATCGGTGCTGCGAGTTCAACGATGTCCTCAGATTTCAATTCCAAGCAACGGTTCAAAAGTTACAAAAACCCGCTCGCATGTTTACTGAACGTACCCGAAAAAAAGTTCAGAAATTCATTCCAGGCACATCGGGAATAAGGGGAAATAAAATATTAAAGAAAAACCTGAAGAAACACGGACTATTTTGTAAAAAATTCCCCCAACGACCCCAATTTCACTATGAATAAAGAAAAGAAATCAAGAACCAGAACTAGTCAAATTTGTTTAGTTGTTTAAGAAATAAAAAAAATAAACATTCCATTCCTTGAAGGCTTATTTCAAATCCCATCGCATTTCAAGTAATTGAAAAGAATCATTTTGAATAAAAAGGACTCAGAGATTTCTCTACTTATGATTTAACAGAGGAGTGCAATGTTGTCCTTCATAATAAGATTCCTCCTAAACACATAGATCTAGGATGCTTTGTCATTTTGTGCACTTTAAGAGATAATTGTCTTCTTAACTATTTGTGTGACCTTTCTGCTAGCATTAATCTGATTTTATTTTCACTATTTCAACCCCTAGAATTAGCATAATTAAAACCCACATTAGCTGTCCTTCAATTAGGTGACCGTTCCATCACTCACCAAATTGGGAGTGTTGATGATTTTCTTGTTGGAGTAGGAAAGCTATATCTCCCTACTGATTTCTTAGTTTTCGATATGGAGAGTGTAACGTCCCGGTTTTGGAAGCCACCCAGAGGCGCCCCGTACCCGGTTGGTCACATAGGCTCAAGCGTATTTCCCCAAACGCTAGTGGCTGCCGACTAGCAGCGAGGGCCTTGAGTGTGATAGTGGGGAAACTATGCCATCATTGGCAGAGTAAACAACAGAAGTAAACGAACATGCAATAGTGGAATCAGTAATTATCCAACAACAATGAACAAGTAAACAGCGGAAGACTAAACAATAAACCACTGGAGCACATATGTATATATGAAATGATTCATGATACATATCTAGGAAAACAGCCAAACAGGTCACAATGCTGGAAATACAAACAACACCAAAACAAGTACAAAAGGAAAGATAAACAGCTCCTCAGCATCACAAGCCTAAGCTTGGTCCCATACTCTCATGCTCCAAAGCAATCAAGTACCCGAAGTCGAAGGGCGCTTCCCTTATCTATACCTGTAACGACATAGTCTGTTTGGGCCCAAAAACATGACTCAAACAAGGTGTGAGACTAAATCCCAGTAGGCAACCACCCGAAGATCTGTGCCTCACAGTCAGTGAGAAAATGGAAGGTAATAGTACAGTAAGTAGTAAACAGTAACAGTAAACAGCTGGCAGTAAACAGTAAGCAGTAACAGGATGATATACAACGGTAATCAATCCATAGAACAATAAGCAGTAGTGATGCAACAACAAACCACAACAGGAACCCCTCTGGGAAGTACTCGCAGCCAACCCCTCTGGTCTTATCCAAGAAGTACCAACAACCCTCTGGGCAGTGCAATCAGCCTAACCCATGTGGTTTGGTCATACGAAATTATAAGACTCTCTGGGGAAGCTTGCTCGGTCAATTCCCCTTATAGTCTAGGGTAGTCAAGGACTCTCTGAGGAAGATCACGCGGTCTAACCCTCTTATAGCCCCAAGGTCTAGAAACTCTCTGAGGAAGCTCACTCGGTCAATTCCTCCTATAGTCTCAGGTCTATCACAGACTCTCTAAGGAAGCTCACTCAGTCAATTCCTTCTCTAGCCTGAAAATGTTTTAAAGAAATTGAAACAAGTAAAGTCTCTCTGAGGAAGCTCAATCGGTCTACCCTTCTGTAGTCTATAATATCAAAGACTCTTTGGGAAGCTCACTCAGTCTATCCCCTGTAGTCTATAATGTCCAAGACTCTCTGAGAAATCTCACTCGGTCTACCCTCCTGTAGTCTACAATATTCAAGACTCTCTGGGAAGCTCACTCGGTCTATCCCTTATAGTGTATAGCACCGGGTTCTCACAGTCCCGTGCCAGTCAGTGCATAATAATGCTATAAGGCCAAAGTACACCTATAGAGCTACTTGGTTAACCAAAGTACACCTATAGAGCTACTTGGCTAAACAGTCTACAGTAGAACAAACATGCCAAGAATATCATTCCATCCTACAGTCACAAGGCATGGAAACAAACATAATGGTCAAAGGCCAAACAAAACCCAAATGGTCATAACAAGAACACGGCATGGAAAAAACATCCAAGCATAACAATTATCCTCAAACATGATGAAATTACCTCTACACAAGCATACAAGCAAGGTATGAAAACAACATGGGAAAAACGGTAAACACGCAATACCCCGTTCACAGGTATTGGTGGAATTTGCACATAAAACTCAAAGACTTCGAAAGATAAGGCACAAACCACCTACCTTGATGCTAGGAGATCAATATAATTTGACCATGAGGCTTGATTCTCCTTAGAATGTCGTAGATCTTCAAAAACGCACAAAACGTTCAACCCACGATATCTCGAGAACGAGGGAAAATCAAGGGATGAAACTCAAGAAGAAGGAAGAGCTCACCCCTGTGGTTCCAACGCAATCAATGACGGTTGATTCGGCAAACAAACGGAGGCTCGGGGGCTCGGAGGATGTTCGCGGCCGTACGGGTCGCTCTCGGTCGAAGAACCTGAAGAAGAAGACATTTCTGTCGATTAGACACGACCCCGATCCGTCTAATGAAAAAAAGAAAGTAAATGACGTGTACTTCTGGGGCACACGGCGTGTACTTGGCCTTTCCGTACTCTGATTTAAGCAGCCTCCACATCGCCCCTACACACCGTGTGTGTGGTCCGGACACGGCCAGCACACGGCCTTGCGTGGCAACAAAGTACACGACGTGTACTTATAAAGTACACGACGTGTACTCTGAAAATTTACAGATTTCCCTATTTTTCTAAAAAACGACCAGAAAAGGAAAAACATACCTGAAATGAAGATCCGAGTTCTTACAAACTTCCCCCCTTAAAGAAATTCGTCTTCGAATTTCCCTAGCGAGGCCCAGAAGAAGAAACCCTGAACAGTTCCGGCCACTACGATCGTACATAGGCCTCCCTCTCCCAGGTCTCGTCCTGTACTCACCCGTGCTGCCATAACACCCGTACCAGAAGAATAGACCGGCTGCGGAGAACCTTCGTACTGCGATCAACAATCTGGATAGGATGCTCCTCAAATGACGCATCCGCTTCGAGCTCAACCTCCTCGGGTTGAAAGACATGAGACGGGTCTGAGAAGTAACGTCGGAGTTGAGAAACGTGGAAGACGTTGTGCATAGCCCGATACCTCTAAGGTAACTGCAACCGATAGGCAACCGACCCAATCTCTCCAACACCTCAAACGGCCCGACGTACCGCGGTGAAAGCTTACCCTGTCTCTGAATCCTCTTGTGTCCCAACCTCGGTGCGACATGCAGGAAAACCTGATCCCTGACCTCAAACTCCAGAGGTCGTCTTCGCTGACCAACATAAGATTTCTGTCGAGACTGTGCTGTAGCCATCCTCTTCCGAATCAACTCTATCTGCTCTGAGGTCTCCTGAACAAGATGAGGTCCCAACAAAGCTGCCTCCCCTGCCTCCAGCCAGCATAAAGGTGATCGAAATTGACTACCGTATAAAGCCTCGTAAGGTGCCATCTGAATAGTCACATGGAAACTGTTGTTATAGGAAAACTCCACCAGAGGAATATGCTTCTCCCAAGAACCGCCAAAGTCTAGAATGCAAGCTCGGAGCATATCCTCAAGCACCTGGATCGTACGTTCGGACTGGCCATCTGTCTGGGGATGGTATGCTGTACTCAAAAGTACCTGGGTACCCAAAGCCTTCTGAAGCCCCTTCCAGAACCGAGAAGTAAAACGTGCATCCCTCTCTGAAACAATGGAGTGTGGAACTCCATGCAGACGTACAATCTCATGGATGTACAACCATTCCAGCTCATCAACACTGAAGGTCTCCTTGATCGGAAAGAAATGAGCAACCTTCGTGAGTCTATCGATGACAACCCAAACAACATCATTCCCTCGAGGTGACCTCGGCAGCCCAGTCACGAAGTCCATCGCGACATCGTTCCACTTCCACTCAGGGATGGGTAACGCTGTAAAAGCCCTGCTGGTCGCTGATGCTTCGCTTTCACCTGTTGACAAGTAGAACATCTCATGACGAAACCAACAACATCCTTCTTCATACCCGGCCACCAATACTGGCGGTGTAGATCATGATACATCTTGGTGACGCCAGGATGAACTACCCAAACAGAGGAATGAAAATCCCGCATTAGCTCCTCGCGTATGTCTGTTGGCACCCATACACGTCCCTGGAAATGAAAGATCTCACCCTCGCCCACTGTCCATCTAGGAGGAGGGTCCTCTCCTGACACACTCCCCCGCAGGACTAGGCCTTCTGAGTCTGATAGCCGCCTCATCCGCACCTGATCAAGAAGTGTAGAGGTAACAGCTACAGAAGATTGGAAAGTTTGTCCCTGTCTGTCGTGCACCTCCAAATGCATCTTAGATAACAAAGCCATAAGCTGCCACTCACTGCTGGCCTCCTGAACTACCTGAATCTAAGTTCTCCTGCTCAACACATCATCCACTGTATTGCCCTTTCCCGGCGTATAAGCAAGCTCAAAGTCGAAGGACTGAAGATACTCGACCCACATGCGCTGTCTCAGATTCAGGTCCCGCTGAGTGAAGATGTATTTGAGACTCTTGTGGTTGGTAAAAACCACAAAGTGCTCTCCCAGAAGATAGTGTCTCCAACAGTGTAAGACATGAACAACAGCTGCCAACTCCAGATCGTGTGTCGGGTAGTTCCTCTCATGTGTCCTCAACTACCGAGACCCGTACGCAACAACTCCGTCTCCCTACATAAGCACAACTCCCAACCCAATACCCGAAGCATCACAGTAAACAGTATAGCTCTTGCCTGGCTCTGGCAAGACTAGTATCGGTGCTGACATCAACCTCCCTTTCAGCTCCTGAAAGGCTGTCTCACAAGAATCTGACCATAAGAACTTCACCCCTTTCTTGGTCAGACCTGTCAGCAGTGCTGCAAGGCATGAAAAGTCCTGGATAAAGCGTCTGTAGTATCCAGTCATCCCTAGAAAACTCCGCACCTCAAAGATGCTCTTCAGCTGCTCCCAGGAAACTACATCTCTCGCCTCTCTGGGTCCACTAATACTCCTGTCTCTGAGATGACATGACCCAAGAAGTGAATATGGTCCATCCAAAAGTGACACTTCGAGAGTTTAGCATAAAACATATGCTCTCTCAGTGTACTCAGAACGATCTCAAGATGTGTGACATGGTCATGTCAAGTGTGAGAGTATACCAAGATATCGTCCACGAAGACCACGGCGAAGGAATCCAAGTATGGATGGAACACTCGGTTCATCAGCGCCATGAAAACTGCTGGCGCGTTCGTGAGACCGAATGACATAACCGTATACTCGTAGAGACCGTACCTGCTCCTAAAGGCTGTCAGAGGTACATCTGATGGTTTAACGCGCAATTGATGATAGCCGGATCTCAATTCAATTTTCGAGAACACTCGGGCTCCTCGAAGCTGATCAAAGAGGTCATTGATCCTCGGCAAGGGATATCGGTTCTTGACCGTCAACTGGTTCAGCTTCCGATGATCCACACAAAGCCGAAGGGTACCGTCTGCCTTCTTCGCAAAAAGGACAGACGAACCCCAAGGAGAAGTACTGGGTCGGATGAAACCCTTTGCCTGCAACTCCTCCAACTGGTTCTTGAGCTCCTGCAACTCAGGTGTAGCCATCTTATAAGGAGGAATGGACACCGGTGCCGCTCCTGGTACGAGCTCAATCGAGAAGTCTACCTCACGCTCCGGAGGCAAACCTGAAAAATCCTCTTGAAAGACATCCCTGAAACGATCCACCACTGGAGGCAAGTCTAACTGCGAAGTCCCCTGGTCATCCAGATAAAGACTGGAAATTTGGGTTGTAACTCCTCCTATCCCATGATGCTCTGGTCTAGCTCTACCCGCCTGGACATCCCACTCGCCTCTATGAAGAAAAGATCCGCCCTCTGGTGATACAAAACTCACCCTGCAATGATAGCAATCAAAGACTTCCTGGAAGGGAACTAACCTGTCCATACCGAGAATGACATCATAACATGTCATCTCTAGGACACAGAGGTTCCATAAGAAGTGACACCCTGCAACCTCAAGAGGGCACTCTCTGCACTGACGTACACTAGACGTCCTCGTTCCCAACGGTGTATCAAGAGTCAACATGTCGGCAGACGAAAAGATACAGAGCCCAATGCTCTCCACAACAACAATAGAGATAAAACTATGCGAAGCACCAGTATCGAAAAGGGATGAAGATAAAACAGAGGCTACTAAGATCATACCTCGAACTGTAGAAGGTCTGGGATCCTGCCCCTGATGGGTCTGCTCCACAGCGAAAGTCCGGCCTATACCGCGGCCCTACGTCCCTGGCTGACCACTCTGAGCTGATCCACTCTGCTGTCGCTGGTAACCTGGTGACTGACCACCACGACCGTGACCTCCACCTCGGCCCGAATGGCCGGAAGAACTCCAGTTCCCAGACTGGTGAGAAACTAGTGATACATCTCCTGTACGCAGGGTCATAGAAGAACCCCTACCACCAGCTGTAGGCGAGAAGATCTGACAAAAACGCTGAAGATGACCCATCTTGCTGCAAGATCGGCACTCCATCGGGTCTCTCTGGCACTGAGGCCTAGTATGCCCACTCCTACCACACTGGTAGCATACAACCTGGCTACCCGAAGATACATTCCGCCTACCCTGATCTCCTCGAGCAGACTCCCTACAACGCTTCCTGCTATCAGTAGGAGGAACACTGACTCTGGATGTCGAACCGCCCTGACTCACTGCTCCAGAATCTCTCAGATTGCGCTCAGTGATCAGCGCCTGGTTGACGATCGAGGATATCGAAGTCAACCTGAAGATATTCACCTGGGAATGAATCTTCTGCCTGAGACCGTCCTCAGCAAGGAACAACTCATCACCTGCTGGAATCGGCGTGAAGCGCTGCAGCTCGGTAAAATGAGACGAGTACTCCATAACAGAAAGAGTACCCTGCTCGAGACTCATAAACTCCCAGGCTCGGTCGACCCTCAAGGTCTCTGGATAAAATTAATCGTCGAAGATGCGCCAAAACTCATCCCAAGTCATACTCTGCTGGCGCCCTGACTGTGAGATCACCTCCCACCACCTCTTGGCGGTGTCTCGGAGCATATAAGTAGCCAACTTTACCCTTTTCTCTGGAGGTATCTCCAGATGCTCAAAGATCGTCAGTGTGACCTCTAGCCACGACTCTGCAGCCTGAGGTCCTCCATCCCCTGAGAATGTAGGAGGATGCTGCTGCTGGAAAACCCGCGTCAACTCAGCCATCGACGGGGCAGGAGGCGACGCTCCCTGAAAGGTCTGCACCATCCTTAGGAAGTCCTCCTTGAACTGTGTATCGGTGCCTGCAACAGGTATAACTGCTGGTGCTAAGGCTGGCACAACAGGAGGATCTACAGGAGGTCCCTGATCGGCCATATCCGGTGTCTGATCACCGTCTGACAGCTGACGTACGACCGGAGGACGTCTCGGAGGCATAGCTCTAAAAGATCAAAAGCACACCTCAGATCAGGATTATCAAGGACAGGAAAACACAAGAGTACAAAATGGGAGCAGGAGGAAGAAACAGTCAAGTTTACTAAACATGACTACACGACGTGTATAAAACTACACGACGTGCTCCTTAAGGTCATTAACATGGGTGTGTACTTCTGCCACCTTTGGTCGTGTAACACCCTAGTCTACACGGCGTGTTTTCCCCACACACGGCGTGTACCTCATCTATATTCCCCTACCCGAGTCTCCTTACATGGCTAACTCACACGGTCCTCTTAACCCTAGACTACATGGCGTGTTCACTAAGGACACGTCGTGTACAAAACAAGGTTCCAGTGACCCGTGTTGTTAGGTACACGACCGACTACACGGCCGACCCTTACACGGTGTGTTCCAAACAAACACGGCATGTATAGGAGAGATAACACCGTCCCATGTTGTTCGTGACACAACCGGGTACCTAGAGCAAGACTACACGGCGTGTTCGTTCCCAACACGGCGTGTAACACACGAGCTTCCCCGACCCGCGTTGTTAGTGACATGGCCGGGTACACGGCTCCCTACCACACAACGTGTAACGACTGTACACGGCGTGTTCCTAAAAACTTTTTCACCACCCCATGTTTCTACTCACACAGTCAGTGACACGGTTTAAAACTACACGGCGTGTAGTCAAGTACACGCCATGTATTTGGGTTTTTTTTTCTTCCGGGCAGTAGCTCAGAAACTGCACCGAAGCCCAGAAAACACTGAAAAACAACCATGAAGGTGCCAAATTCCGGTCCGTGAGGGCCCATTCCCCGCGAACCAAAGCTTGACATCTCCTACATATCATATACAAAGGAAACAAGTCGATGATCCACCAAGTTACGATTCATGAGGGTCCATAACACCTCAAGAACCAAAATTTGGCATTCATTTAAGCAAGACACAATACAAACAATTCCTCTATCAAACTGCATGGATTCTATCAAAGCATCTATCACAACAGCATGCATAATCTACACAACGTCTATCACAACAACATGTAATCACTAATGCACCCTAGATGACATGACAAGAATGCATGACATGTGATTTCTAAGAAGTGCCTATATGATGCATGAGATGACATACCCTCATCTCATCGGGTTGCGACAGAAATAGAACTATACTAGCACAACAATAACAACACAAGGCATGTGAATCACTCTAGGTGAAATCATATCAACCGTATAATCTCAAAACCAGAAAACTACAATAAACGAGGTAGATTGGATTTTCCCTATACACGGGTTAGCTACTCCCGGGCACAACTTTTTACCAAGTACCGTATCCGTCCTATCCCTGGATAAAGGCTCCAAACAGTAAGTCAAGAGAAAATAATCCTCTAATACCACTTTGTAACGTCCCGGTTCCGAAAGCCACCCAGAGGCGCCCCGTACCCGGTTGGTCACATGGCCTCAAGCACATTTCCCCAAATGCCAGAGGCTGCCGACTAGCAGCGAGGGCCTTGGGTGTGATAGTGGGGAAACTATTCCCTCATTGGCAGAGTACACAACAGAAGTAAACGAAAATGCAATAGCGGAAACAGTAATTATCCAACAACAATGCACAAGTAAATAGCGGAAGACTAAACAATAAACCACTAGAGCACATATGTATATATGAAATGATGCATGATACATATCTAGGAAAACAGCCAAATAGGTCACAATGCTGGAAATACAAACAGTACCAAAACAAGTACAAAAGGAAAGATAAACAGCTCCTCAGCATCGCAAGCCTAAGCTTGGTCCCATGCTCTCATGCTCCAAAGCAATCAAGTACCCGAAGTCGAAGGGCGCTTGCCCTTATCTATACCTGCAACGACATAGTCTGTTTGGGCCCAAAAGCATGACCCAAACAGGGTGTGAGACTAAATCCCAGTAGGAAACCACCTGAAGATCTGTGCCTCACAGTCAGTGAGAAAATGGCAGGTAATAGTACAGTAAGCAGTAAACATTGACAATAAACAGCAGGCAGTAAACAGTAATCAGTAACAGGATGATATACAACGGTAATCAATCCACAGAACAAGAAGTAGTGATGCAACAACAAACCACAACAGGAACCCCTCTGGGAAGTACTCGCAGCCAACCCCTCTGGTCCTATCCAAAAAGTACCAACAACCCTCTGGGCAGTGCACTCAGCCTCACCCATCTGGTTTGGTCATACAAAATTATAAGACTCTCTAGGGAAGCTTGCTCGGTCAATTCCCCTTATAGTCTTGGGTAGTTAAGGACTCTCTAAGGAAGATCACGCGGTCTAACCCTCTTATAACCCCAAGGTCTAGAAACTCTCTTAGGAAGCTCACTCGATCAATTCCTCCTATAGTCTCAGGTCTATCACATACTCTCCAAGGAAGATCACTCAGTCAATTCCTTCTCTAGCCTGGAAAGGTTTTAAAGAAATTCAAACAAGTAAAGACTCTGAGGAAGCTCACTCGGTCTACCCTCCTGTAGTCTATAATATCCAAGACTCTCTAGGAAGCTCACTCAGTCTATCTCCTGTAGTCTATAATGTCCAAGACTCTCTGAGGAATCTCACTCGGTCTACCCTCCTGTAGTTTATAATATTCAAGACTCTCTAGGAAGCTCACTCGGTCTATCCCTTATAGTCTATAGCACCAGGTTCTCACAGTCCCATGCCAGTCAGTGCATAATAATGCTATAAGGCCAAAATACACCTATAGAGCTACTTGGCTAACCAAAGTACACCTATAGAGCTACTTGGCTAAACAGTCTACAACAAAACAAACATGCCAAGAATATCATTCCATCCTACAGTCACAAGGCATGGAAACAAGCATAACGGTCAAAGGCCAAACAAAACCCAAAGGGTCATAACAAGAACATGACATGAGAAAAACACCCAAGAATAACAATTATCCTCAAACATGATCAAATTACCTCTACACAAGCATACAAGCAAGGAAGGAAAACAACAGGGGCAAAACGGTAAACACATAATACCCCGTTCACGGGTATTGGTGGAATTTGCACATAAAACTCAAAGACTTCAAAAGGTAAGGCACAAATCACCTACCTTGATGCTAGGAGATCAATATACTTTGACCACGATGCTTGATTCTCCTTAGAACATCGTAGATCTACGAAAACGTACAAAACATTCAACCCACGATATCTCGAGAAAGAGGGAAAATCAATGGATGAAACTCAAGAAGAAGGAAGATCTCACCGCTGCGGTTCCAACGCAATCGACGACGGTCGATTCGGCAAATAGATGGAGGCTCGAGGGCTCAGAGGATGTTTACTGCCGTACGGGTCGCTCTCGGTCGAAGAACATGGAGAAGAAGACGTTTCTGTCGATTAGGCACGATCCCGGTCCGTCTAATGAAAAAAAAGAAAGCACACGACATGTACTTCTGGGGTACACGACGTGTACCCGGCCTTTCCGTACTCCGCTTTAAGCGGCCTCCACATCGCCCCTACACACCGTGTGTGTGGCCCGGACACGGCCAACACACGGCCTTGTGTGACAACAAAGTACATGACATGTACTTATAAAGTACACGGCGTGTACTCTGAAAATTTCCAGATTTCCCTCTTTTTCTCAAAAACGACCAGAAAAGGAAAAACATACCTGAAACGAAGATCTGGGTTCTTACAGAGAGTGACAAGGAAGTTGCTATCATCCTTAGTAGGCCCTTCTTAGACACTAGTAGAGCTGCGATAAATGTATTTATGGGATACTTGATATTCAAATTGGGTAAATAAAAAGAGGAGTTTTATGTTTAAAAAAAATAAAAGAACCTCCACATGAAAATATATTTCTAGAACATGAGGAACCTTTTGATTTGGTGGAGTTTTTAAAGATGTTGTATGAGATAAATATTTGATCTTTTTTAGCTAAAACTTACATGGGAATGAGTTTTAGTAAAGAAGAAAAACTGTTAGATGAGTAGGATAGATTTTTTTTGGAGCACCATGATGAATTTTCCAAAGAAAACATTTTAAACTAATTTCAAGAATATGAATTTGAGGAGTATTTTTATGAGGAAAATAGTGATGAGAAATAGGCTTTTTTATATGACTTTATTTAAGAGATAGGTTGAATACACAAGGCCTCCTAAACCTAAAAGACTACGCTCTAGTCAGCAAACACCTATTGTAGAGCTTAAACCTCTTATATGTCACGTAAAATACTCATTTTTTGGGTGAAAATCATTCATTGCATGTTATCATTTCATCTAAGTTTGAATCTAGTCAGGAGGAAAATCTATTGGATGTGCTGAAACATTTTAAATATACTATAGGCTGGTTCATTTTTTACATCAAGGGAATAAACCCGTCATATTGCATGCATAGGATCACAATGAGGCCTGATCACAAACTGATGGTCAAGGGGTAAAGGAGGCTCAATCCCATCATGAAGAAGGTTTTTAGGGAGGAATTAATCAAGTTTTTAGATGTTGGAATCATCTACTAGATTTTAGATAGAGCTTAGGCTAGTCCAATATAACTAGTTCCCAAAAAGGGTGGTGTCATAATTGTTACCAATGAAAAGAATGAGAAAATCTAGACTAGAACAGTTACCCAATTGTGGGTACGCATAGACTACATGAAATGTAATTCATCCACTAGAAAAAATCACTTTCCCATGCCATTCTTAGATCAAATTCTTAAGTGGTTAGCTGGAAATGAATACATTTGTTTCTTGGATGGTTATTCTTGTTATAATCAGATTTTGATTACCCTAGAAGACCTGGGAAAACTACCTTCACATGTGCATTTGGAATATTTTCCTATTGAAAAATGCCCTTTGTCTTCTGTGGCAATCTGACCACCTTTCAAAGGTGTATGATGACAATTTTTGCAGATATGATTGAGAGGATAATTGAGAACTTTTATGGATAAATTTTCAATCATTGTAAGTACATTTGAAAGTTGTTTGCACGATTTGGAATTAGTTTTTCAAAAGATCCCAGTGACCAACCATGATCTTAATGGAGAAAAGTGTCAATTTATGGTCATCGAGAGAATTATTCTTGGACACAAGGTATCAAAGAGGGGAATAGAAGTTGATAATGCTAAAACAAGGTTATAGAAAAGATGTAACGACCCAAAATTTTGAATAATTTTTGTTTCCTAATTTTGTGTGTTATTTTATTTTATACTCAACAAAATTATATTCTTTAATTAACGAAGTAAGTATAATTAAATGAGACTATTGAGTTTCGACTGTTATATGACCGTTGGAAACTAAACTCTTAACATTACAATTATTGTTTATAAATACAAGTGATCTTGGTTAATTAATACAGAAAGAAGATTCGATGGTCTCATCCAGTAGACTTGGGTCGTTCGAAGCCCATCTGATGGAACTTGGGAAGGAGGTAGCACCACTGGGCTTTGCTCTAGACCAAGCCCAAGCCGAACTTCATCATGTGAAGCTTGAACGGAATCGCCTACAAGAGAAGTTCAAGCTGATAGAGGTCACTACTCGGACAATGTTGGCCGAGCCGCCCCAAGGTTCTGTCACCTTAGCACACCTTACACTTAGGTCCTATGCTGGTATTAAAAGGGGCTATGTAATGAGACCTTAGCTGCTTTGTGTAATCCTTTGATAAATAAAATTGTTATTTCTTCTTATGGTAAAGTTTGTGAATTTCAAATGTCCGGATAAATATAGGATGTATATTATTGATAAATTTTGGAATAAAAAGGGATATTTTAAAATATTTATGTAAACCTTAAATAATTAATAATGTGTAATAATTTTAAAAAAATGGTCTTCTACAGTTGTGTTCAGTAAGAAATTTAGAGTCTAATAAGATCAATTTAATTTTAGTGAATAGTAAATTATGAATAGTAATTTTGCACTTATGAATAGTAATGTGACCAAATGGAATAGTAAACTCACTTAATAAAGTATTAATATAATTTAGGCACCTTGATTAGGTAATGTGATTCAATAAAATAAGTAAATAATTGTTTCAGAAATTATTAGTTAGGTATTAGTTATTTCGGGTGAATAATGTTTTTATTTAAAAATTAAATTAAAAATATTTAGAAAATTATTTTCATAAAATGAAGTTCATTTTTGAATTCAGATCATCGATATTAGGTTAAGGTGAATTTTGGGGATTTTTCTGAAATAGTTGAATTTTCAGTGAATAGTGTTTTTACTTAAAAATTAAATATCTCATAATTATAAAATTATTTTTATAAAATGGATTTCATTTTTAAATTCAGAGGGTCGATATTAGGTTAAGGTGAATTTTTGGGACTTTTCTGAAACAGTTGAATTTTCGGTGAATAGTAAAAAATACAGTTTTGAGTTTCAGATGTTTAATGACATCATTAATGATGTAATAAGTATGTAATCATTCTGGTCGACTTATGAATAATAAGATATGCTATGAGGTGTCCCAAGTGACCAATACCATGGGAAAACCCATGGTTTTGTCAATACCATCGATGAGGTGTCCTTTGGAAATTAATGATTTGTTCCCTCACTTCTATAAATACTAAGTAATTCCCTCATTCATTTCATTTCTAAATCCTCCCCAACAAAGTTCTGGTCTCTTTACCTCCCAAGGAGTGCTCTCAAGGTTCCATCAAGCATCCCAAGGTCCCGACTTTCAAGCTTTCGAAGTTACTCTTCAAGGTAAGAGAATCTTTCACCCTCCTCTTTTAAGCCATGACTTCCTTTATGTTGTGTCTTCTAGTTTCCATCTCTCTATGTTGAGGGTATGTTCTTATATGTTCTCATTACTTTCCATTTCATGTCTAATTGTTGAGAGACCCTTTTCGCTCTCATCAATTTGTTTTCTGAATTTTTAAGTGACGTCGTTAGGCTGCCAAATTTCTTGTAAAAGAAATCGCATCTTCTCTTTTCCTTCATGTTTCCTTTTCATGTGGTATGTCATTCAAATATCCATACCATGATATTATTATGTACCCATACTATATTATGAATTATTTATGAGTGTGTGACCCTTGTCCCCTCTCTTTTCAATGTTTTCTAAAACCATGTTATATAGTCATTTGCTGTAGAAATTTCACCTCAAAATTTCTATCTCTTTCTCTCCAGAAATTCCCTTGTTTTATTTATGTGAATACCCAGACCTATTTCGTTTCTATGGGTGTTCATAAATATATAAACATGATATATTTGATTCTGGAATTGACATACATATAACCCTCACTCCCTTTCCATGGGTTATAAATGACATAATGATCTTATTTTTAAGAACTTTTAAAACGTCACGATCTTGAAATGAAACCCATTTCTTTTATTCTCTGTGGGTTATTTATGAAATGTTTGATTATGATCTATGTGGCTCACATGAAAATAAAGACATATTAAGGGTGCGTCCTGATAGCTCTCCAATGCATTGGGTAAAGAATTAATCTCCAGAGATGACAAGTTTCACGATACCTTGGTGAATAACCTTGGTAATTTTTATAACACCTCAGGGATAAACCTTGGTGATATGTTCATGAATGTCTAAATGAAATGTTGTAGCCACATATTCAAGTTATGATTCATGTTCTTGTTATTATGATATGCCTCTTTTTCCATTGCTCATGTCTTCATATTTTTCATCAAGTTCTTATTAATATCACAAGTAAACTGATTCCCTTGTTTACCCCTTACTGGGCCTTCTGCTCACCATTTCCTTTGATGTATGTCTCCAGGATATGAGATGCGATAACTGTACATAGGATGAACCTATGATAAAGCCTTACAAGTGGTTTTGAAGAATGTTTTATGTTGTTTTCATGTATTATGTTCCTGATTTCCAAGACACTAGACTTTAAAGATACCCTGTTTGTAAAATGTAATGAAAAGTTATGTAATAAAAAGGAGGGATGCCATAGTTGGTATCAAAGGATAGTTTAGTTATTTATGGAAATTAGGATATGAAAACTTTAGGAAGAACCCTATAGAAAATTTTAAATATAGGAAAACATCCTGGTATTTTGGTGAGTATTGAGTAAGTGGTTTATCAAGAAAATACATCCCTGTCTGGATATGAGCAGGAAGAGGTGACTCTGGCACAAATGTACATAGGGGTAAAACCCGAAAACACTGCTTTGAGCTAGACTCGAATGAGAACTGGTACATGACAACGGGCTTTGCTGCACTCTTGGTTACAACACTCCCGATGGATATGTTTGGTTAATTGCAAGTTTTTTATGAATCATTATGAAGGAATTATAGAGAAATGAAATTGTCTAAGCATGAAGTTTTAAGACATAAAATCCTTCATAGTTAAAATATTCATAAATGAAATAAGTTTCTCACTAAGATTTTATTCTTTTAGAAAATGGCGGGCAATAGGAGGAACCGTGCAAATGGTGATCGCAATGGACCATGAACTAATGACCCTCCGATGAAAGCTAGAATGGAAACATTCATGTGAATGATGAACCAACTAACTCAAGTTATGAGAAATAACTTGAATCAAGTTGAGAGATCAATCTCACCACGAAGGGAACACCATTCTGTTGAGTCCTTTATGCGTCAACGACCACCAACCTTTAGTGGATCGACTGACCCATTGATTGCTGAGCTGTGGATCAGCTCCATCGAGAAGATCTTTTCTGTGCTCCGCTATTCAGAGCAAGAGAAGGTCACCCTGGCTGTTTATCGCTTAGAAGGAGAAGCTGATCAGTGATGAGAACTAATTAAAAACACAAGGACAAGAGTAGAAGTTGAAGCTATGGAGTGAGAAGAGTTCAGAGGTATCTTTTTTGGTAAGTATTTCCCTCGTTCCATGAGAATAAAAACGGAGAAGGAGTTTCTTGATCTGAAGCAGAAGGAGAATGAATATATGGGAATCTACGAGATGAACTTCACAAGGCTTTCACGTTACACCTCTAGCTTTGTCATGGATCCTAGTGGTAAGGTTGATAGATTCTTTGGTGGACTAAGACCTCATCTACAGAAGAATCTAGCCAACCGAGACTATGACAGCTATGAGGAAATTGTGCGGAGTGTGATGAAAGTCGAGCTGGAGTTTAGTGAGAAGCAGTGGTCTCATAAATCAAACAACAAGAAGAGATCGATGGAGCCCAGCTTAGGGAGGACCTTTGATCAGGGAAGAGGAGGTAAGAAAATGCAACATCCCATGTGTAATAAATGTGGGAAGAAGCATTCGGGGAACTGCCTGCTCGGGAGCAGGAAATGCTACAAGTGTGGAAGAGATGACCATATTGTGAGGAATTGTCGTAGTGAGGTGAAACCTCAACTTCCTAACACAAACGACAAGGGGAAGATGGTGAATACCCTACCTAATGTCCAGTGTTTTAAGTATGGACAACATGGGCACTTTTCCAATCACTATCCAAATTCGAGGGCAATGGAGGGGAACCACCATCAGCCTTAACAACGGTCAAGGGAACAAGGTCGTACTTTTGCAATCACTACGATTGAAGTTGAAGCACCAAATGATGTGGTGGCAGGTACTCTTGTTGTTCTCTCAAAGCTAGTAAGTACTTTATTTGATTCTGGTTCTACCCATTCCTTTATTTCCTCCAAGTTTGTGAAGAATTTAGAATCAACCCTCGATTTGCTAAATGTAGAGTTATCAGTCAAGACTCCTAGTGAGATTATCCAAGCATCGTTAGTGTTTAGAAACTCTAGTATTTACTTTGGTGAGCACAATCTTATTAAAAATCTAGTAGTCATTCATATGCTGGAATTCGACGTTATACTAGGGATGAACTGACTCTCAAAGTATAATGCTAAGATCAGATGTAGGATAAAGGAAATCTCAGTAGTCTTGAATGGAAAACCTATAGTTATATTCCATGGAGAGATATATCAACCTAATCTTTGTCTAGAAGAACCCCCTATATCATTCTTTATGGAGTTGATCGGTGAAGAAGGAGATGAGAGTTTAAGGATAGAAAGTTTCCCCATCGTCTAGGAATACGTGGAAGTATTTCCCGAGGAGTTGCCCGAACCTCCCCTAGAAAGAGAGGTAGAGTTCTCCATTAAACTTGTACCTGGATCTCATCTGATATCAAATACCCCCTATAGGATGACAAATGTGGAGCTAGAGGAATTAAAGAAACAACTCCAAGATCTTTTGGAGAAGGGGTTTATTCGACCGAGTGTGTCTCCTTGGGGAGCACCAGTTCTCTTTGTGAAGAAGAAGGATGGATCTATGCAGCTATGCATTGATTATAGAGAACTGAATGAGATCCCAGTAAAGAACAAATACCCTCTTCCAAGAATTGATGACTTATTTGACCAACTTCATGGGGCTCAATTATTCTCTAAGATTGATCTTCGATCTGGTTATCATCAATTGAGAGTGAAGAAAGAAGATATTCCAAAAACTGCCTTCTGATCAAGATATGGACATTATTAGTTTGTTGTTATGCCCTTCGGACTGACTAATGAACCTGCTATTTTTATGGATCTGATGAATAGAGTCTTTAAGGACAACCTTGATAACTTTGTGGTAGTTTTTATTGATGATATTCTGATATATTTCAAAAGTCGCGAGGAGCATGAAGATCATCTAAGGGTTATTTTGCAAACTCTATGGAAGAAGAAAATTTTTGGAAAGTTCAGTAAATGTGAATTCTGGTTACAAAAAATTGCTTTCTTGGGGCACATTGTTACCAATGAAGGAATCACATTTGACCCTGCAAAGACAAAAGTTGTAGAGGAGTGGCCTAAACCTACAACAATAACTGAGATTTGATGTTTCCTTGGATTAGCAGGATATTATAGGAGGTTTGTGAAAAACTTATCATGACTTTCTAATCCATTAACCAAGTTAACTCGAAAAGGGGTCAAGTTCTTCTGGACAAAGGAGTTTGAGGAAAGTTTCCAAGAGCTGAAGAAGATATTGGTTACTGCACCCGTGTTAACTCTTCCCTCAAGTGGAGAAGGATTCATTATTTTTAACGATGAATCTCTCAAAGGGCTTGGGTGCGTCCTCATACAAAATGACAAAGTCATTGCTTATGCATCTCGACAGCTGAAGACTCATGAGCAGAACTATCCTACGCATGATCTGGAACTGGCTGCGGTCGTTTTTTCTTTGAAGATATAGATACACTATCTTTATGGGGAGAAATGTGATATATACACAGAACATCAAATTTTGAAGTATATTTTCACACAAAAGGAATTTAACATGAGACAAAGGAGATGATTGAAGCTTCCTAAAGGCTATGATTGTTCAATTTATTATCATCCCGGAAGAGCAAACAAATTTGAAGATGCATTAAGCAAGAAAGACCCAATTATTCTTTCCATGATGAGGATTCAAAAAGATCTTTTGATCAATGACCTAGTAAAGCTGGACATAGGAATTATAAGGGAAGAGACATCATCAACCCTAACCCAAATGATTTCTCAACCGTCATTAGTAGAGAAGATCAAGAAAGCTCATAAAGAAGATCCTTTATTACAGAAGAAGTTTGAAGCTATGAATGATGAGAAGTTTCCTAAGTTCAATATTAATCAAGAAAGTGTATTGAAATTTCGTACAAGACTAAGTATTCCATCTATTCCGAAAATAAAGAAGGAGCTGATGGATGAAGCCCATACTTCTACTTTCTCTGTACATCCTGGAAGCACAAAAATGTATAGGGACCTTCGTGATCATTTTTGGTGGGATAATATGAAAACTGAGATTGCTGACTACACTTCAAGGTGCCTGATATGTCAGCAAGTGAAGACAGAGCGACAACTTCCTAAAGGGGTATTGAAACCACTACCCATACCAGCATGGAAGTGAGACAATATCACTATGGACTTCGTCACTGGTCTCCTGAGAACTTCCGAAGGAAACAATGCGATATGAGTTATTGTGGACCGTCTCACCAAGACTGCCCATTTTATCTCCATTCAGGAAGATTTCTCTCTTGATCAACTTGCCATGATTTATGTGAAGGAAGTGGTAAGGTTGCATGGAGTTCCATTTTCCATCGTATCTGATCATGATCCAAGGTTCACATCAAAATTCTGGAGAAGTCTTCAATATGCTCTGAGCACTGAATTGAATTTCAGTACGACCCATCACCCCCAAGCTGATGGCCAATCTGAAAGGACTATTCAAACACTCGAGGACATGCTGAGAACATGCTCAATGAAATTTAAAGGTGGATGAGATCAACATCTCATGTTAGTTGAGTTCTCTTACAACAATAGCTTCCACTCGAGCATTTAAATGACACCCTATGAAGCTCTATATGGGAAGCGATGTAGAACTCCTATGTGTTGGCATGAAGCTGGCGAAAGAAATCTTCTTGGACCTAATCTTGTGCAAGAGATGATAGAAAAAGTCCATGTCATCCAACAACACATTAAGGCTACTCCGAGTCGGCAAAAGAGCTATGCCAACAACCATTGAAGGGACTTGGAGTTTGATGTTAGTGATAAGGTCTTTCTTCGAATTTCACCTTGGAAGAGAGTCATGAGGTTTGAGAAGAAAGGGAAGCTCAGCCCTAGGTACATTGGACCATATGAAATCCTTGATCGTGTAGTAGCAGTGGCCTATCGTCTTGCACTTCCTCCAAATCTAGCACAAGTTCAAGATTTCTTTCACGTATTCCTCTTGAGAAAGTACATACCTGACCTTTCACATGTACTAAACCCAGAGGTGGTACAACTGGAACATGACCTCTCTTATGAGGAGCAGCCGGTGGAGATCTTGGATCGTAGAGACAAGGTTCTACGCAACAAGACTACCCACTTTGTCAAGGTGTTGTGGAGGAACCACAAATGCGAAGAAGACACGTGGGAACTAGAGGAGTCTATGAGGCAGAAGTACCCACACATTTTCTTTTATGAGGGTACAAGTTAAAATTTCGGGGACGAAATTTCTTAAGGGGGGAAGAATGTAACAACCCAAAATTTTGAATAATTTTTGTTTCGTAATTTTTTGTGTTATTTTATTTTATACTCAACAAAACTATATTCTTTAATTAACGAAGTGAGTATAATTAAATGAGACTATTGGGTTTCGACTATTATATGACCATTGGTCAATATGACCATTGGTCAATATGACCATTGGTCAATATGACCATTGGAAACTAAACTCTTAACATTACAATTATTGTTTATAAATACAAGTGATCTTGGTTAATTAATACAGAAAGAAGATTCGATGGCCTCATCCAGTAGACTCAGGCCGTTTGAAGCCCATCTGACGGAACTTGGGAAGGAGGTAACACCCCCGGGCTTTGCTCTAGACCAAACCCAAGCCGAATTCATCATATGAAGCTTGAATGAAATCGCCTACGGGAGAAGTTCAAGCTGATAGAGGTCACTACTTGGGCAATGTTGGGCGAGCCGCCCCAAGATTCTGTCACCTTAGCACACCTTACACTTAGGTCATATGCTGGTATTATAAGGGGATATGTAATGAGACCTTAACTACTTTGTGTAATACTTTGATAAATAAAATTTTTATTTATTTTTATAGTAAAGTTTTTGAATTTCAAATGTCCGGATAAATATTAGATGTATATTATTGATGAATTTTGGAATAAAAAGGGATATTTTAAAATATTTATGTAAACCTTAAATAATTAATAATGTGTAATGATTTTCAAAAAATGGCCTTCTACAGTTGTGTTCAGTAAGAAATTTAGAGTCTAATAAGATCAACATAATTTTTGGTGAATAGTAAAGTATGAATAGTAATTTTGTGCTTATGAATAGTAATGTGACCAAATGAAATAGTAAACTCACTTAATAAAGTATTAATATAATTAAGGCACCTTGATTAGGTAATGTGATTCAATAAAATAAGTAAATAACTGTTTCAGAAATTATTAGTTAAGTATTAGTTTTTTCAAGTGAATAGTGTTTTTATTTAAAAATTAAATTAAAAATATTTAGAAAAATATTTTCATAAAATTAAGTTCATTTTTGAATTCAAATCATTGATATTAGGTTAAGGTGAATTTTGGGGATTTTTCCGTAACAATTGAATTTTTAGTAAATAGTGTTTTTACTTAAAAATTAAATATCTCATAATTATAAAATTATTTTAATAAAATGGAGTTTATTTTTGAATTCAGAGCATCGATATTAGGTTAAAGTGAATTTTTGGAATTTTTCTGAAACAGTTGAATTTTTGGTGAATAGTAAAAAATACAGTTTTGAGTTTCGGGTGTTTAATGACATCATTAATGATGTAATAAGTATGTAATCAGTCTGGTCAACTTATGAATAGTAAAATATGCTATGAGGTGTCCCATGTGACCAATACCATGGGCAAATACCATGGGAAAACCAATGGTTTTTCCAATACCACAGATGAGGTGTCCCTTGGAAATTAATGATTTGTTCCCTCACTTCTCCTATAAATACCAATCCATTTTCTCATTCATTTCATTTCCAAATCCTCCCCAATGAAGTTCTGGTCTCTTTACCTCCCAAGGAGTCCTCCCAAGGATTCCCCCCAAGGAGTCCTCCCAAGGCGCCCTCAAGCCTCCCAAGGTCCCGACCTTCAAGCTTTCGAAGTTACTCTTCAAGGTAAGGGAATATTTCACCCTCCTCTTTTAAGCCATGAATTCTTTTATGTTGTGTCTTCTAGTTTCTATCTATTTATGTTTAGGGTATGTTTTTATATGTTCTCATTACTTTCCATTTCATGTCTAATTGTTGAGAGAACCTTTCCGCTCTCATCAATTTGTTTTCTGAATTTTTAAGTGACGCCGTTAGGCTGCCGAATTTCTCGTAAAAGAAATCGCATCTTCTCTTTTCCTTCATGTTTTTTTCATGTGATATGTCATTCAAATATCCATACCATGATCTTATTATGTACCCATACTGTATTATGAATTATTTATGAGTGTGTGAACCTTGTCCCCTCTTTTTTCAATGTTTTCTAAAATCATGTTATATAGCTGTTATGCTGCAAAAATTTCGCCTCAAAATTTCTCTCTTTCTCTCCAGAAATTCTCTTGTTTTATTTATGTGAATACCTAGACCTATTTCGTTTCTATGGGTGTTCATAAATATATAAATATGATATATTTGATTCTGGAATTGACATACATATAACCCTCACTCCCTTTCCATGGGTTATAAATGACATAATGATCTTATTTTTAAGAATTTTTAAAATGTCACGATCTTGAAATGAAACTCATTTCTTTTATTCTCCATAGGTTATTTATGAAATGTTTGATTATGATCTATGTGGCTCACATGAAAATAAAGACATATTAAGGGTGCTCCCTGATAGCACTCCAATGCATTGGGTAAAGAATTAATCTCTAGAGATGACAAGTTTCACGATACCTTGGTGAATAACTTTGGTAATTTTTATGACATCTCGGGGATAAAACTTGGTGATATGTTCATGAATGTCTAAATGAAATGTTGTAGCCATATATTCAAATTATGATTCATGTTCTTATTATTATGATATGCCTCTTTTTCCATTGCTAATGTCTTCATATTTTTCATCAAGTTCTTATTGATATCAAAAGTAAATTGATTCCCTTGTTTACCCCTTACTGGGTCTTCCGCTCACCCTTTCCTTTGATGTATGTCCCCAGGATATGAGATGCAGTAACTGTACATAGGATGAACCTATGGTGAAGCCTTACAAGTGGTTTAGAATAATTTTTTATATTGTTTTCATGTATTATGTTTCTGATTTTCAAGACACTAGACTTTAAAGATCATCTGTTTGTAAAATGTAATGAAAAGTTATGTAATAAAAAGGCGGGATGCCATAAAAGATATCCCTATAAAAAATGTTAAAGTAGGATTTGTATGGGTCACATTGGTTTTTAATAGAGATTTATTAAGGAATTATCAAAGATCACAAGACCCATTTGATCAATTTTGGTTAAGGAAACACCCTTAATTTTTGACTAAAAGTGCTTATAATCATTCAATCTTCTCAAGTAAAAACTTACCACTTCACCTATCATCATTGCTCTAGATTGGAAACTTCCTTTTGAGGCTAAGTGTGATGCTAGCAATGTTTTCACATGGGTTGTTTTGGGGAAGAGAAAGGAAATGAGGATGCAAGTGGTGTATTATGCTAGTATGTTTCTTGATGAAACTCAAAAAAACTACACCACAATAGAGATAATTTTTGGTTATTATGTTTTCTTTTGAAAAATTTATACAATATTTGATTGGGTCCAAGGTTACAATATTTTCTAATCATGCATATATTAAGTATCTTATGACTAAGGATTCTATACCAAGACTCATGAAATGGTCACTTTTGTTTCAAGAATATGATACATAGATAAGTGTTAAATAAGGATATACAAATGTTGTTTCTGAACACCTTTCTAGGCTATCCCATACTCAAAATGATTTCTCCAGAGTGATCAATTCCTTATTTATAGATGAAAAACTGCTCTCCCTGTTCACTGGAAATACTCCTCGGTATGAGAATTTTTTGATGTTTTTAGCTATAGGAGTCATGCACAATGACCTCTCAAAAAACTAGAGGAAGAAATTTATTTGAGACCACCTTTTTTAGTTTTGGGAAGACCCATTATTATTTAGGAGGTGTGTTGATGGCATATTGAGAAGGCATGTTTCTAAAGAAGAGATGTTGTCTATTTTAGAACATTGTCATTATTCTCCTTTTGGAGGACACCATGGGGGAGAAGTATAATGACCCAGTCTTGACATACATAGACATTACATAACTTTTTTAGAATACTTAAAACATCACAAAAATAGATGCCCAAAGACCATATTAGTTTAGTGCTTTGGAAATATGGAAACATAAACACTGGTACATGAGTGAGCTACATTATCTCCCACTAGGTTCTTCGTGACTAGCACCCTTCTTACACACATCATACTTAATACATATCTTCATAACCTAGAGAAGGAAACATAAAAAAGGGTGATATCAGATTCTTAGGAAGGGTAAACAAGAGAGAAATATAAGCATAAACATGATCATAGTGGTATTAGATCATGCTCATAAAATTAGAAGATCATACCTTACATATCAAAGATCATAAACATAAATCATGGCATAAATATTTGCATTTCATAAGACATGAATCATAAGGAAATAAAAACATGATCCATGAAAGTATAATATAAGAATAAGACTTGGAATTGTGGAATAAATATAATCATACAAAAACCCTATGTCAAGGAGGCCTACCAAGGCCTTTGTAACATGTTAGGATTAACTTAATCACCTGTGTACCTGCTTCAGTCTTGGGATTCCCTCCTATGTACGCTCTTATTTCAGGCTTGGGATGTCCTCATATGTACCCTCTTGTTTCGAGCTTGGGATGTCCTCCCATGTTCCCTCTTGTTTCGGGCTTGGGATGCCCTCCCATGTACATTTTGAGCTCATAAAACATTTATCATTAGCTAATGCATTATAAGGAGATATAGGTCCCACTCATGACATAATAAAATCATACATACATATGCCACAAAATATTCATCATACCATGACCCATTAAGAGGGATGCGTTTTATAAACATAAAATCATAACCCATAAAATGAAATGAGTATCATTAACATTTCATCATATCATAACCTATGGAAAAGAGACAGGTTTCATAACCATTTCATCAAAGTGCAACCTATGAAAAGAATAAGGTTTCAAAATTGTATAACCCGTGGAAGATAAACGAGTGTCATAAGAATTATTCCATCAAATCATAAACTATTCAAGAAAGAATATGAATGAAACCTTTATATTATTTCCTAGAAGGGATTTAGTAACATCAACATATGTAATATTAGATGGAGAATAACTTGGAAAGATATTTTGAAAACATTTCTTAAGGAAAATATCCTTTCTTATTTGGATTTAAAAAAAAATCATAAATCCTTTTGAAAACCATTTTCTTGAAAATAAAACTGAAAACTTATAAAGAAAGTTTGAAAAAATTTTGAAAACCATTTTCCTTGAAAAATTATAAAAGAATCTTGAAAACCATTTTCCTTGAAAACTTATAAAAGGATCTTGAAAACATTTTGAAAAAAATTTTCCTTGAAAACTTATAAAAGAATCATGAATTAATTTTGAAAAAAAATTCTTTGAAAAATATATTTTAAAATATTTTTTTTAAAATTATCCTTTTAAACATGCAAAGGAAGCTTCATAGAAATGACGTCGGGGAAATCTGTACATGTCGAATGAGGTAAAAAGAAAATTCATTTTTCACGGTAAAAAGGGTAGAAAAATTCCTTTTTCAGAAAGAGACAAGATGATTCCTTTGCAAACATTGGAAAAAGAAAAAAAGAGTAAAAATTTCTTTTAAAGATTATAGGAGAATAGTATAATATTCTTAGAAACCTTTTTTAGAAAACATTGTTTTGAAGGAATATAGATTTCTGACTGAAGAGAGGGTAACATTGGACTTTCTTAAAAACACTTTCTTAATTATCTAATGTACCAAAGAGTATAAAAATGGTACTAATACATGAATATACCATGAATAACCAGTGAAGAAGAAATTTTTTGAGAGTTCATAATAGATGGATCATAATATTTCATCAAAGAATCATAAACATAAACAATCTCAAAAAGCGATGAGATTGTTTTAATAAACTCTTAACACTTGGTAAATTTGAACCATACTCCTCATGTAATAAAATGGAATTACATGAAGCTTAAAATATCATGTAAATAAGGATATTCATGATATAATATTTCAAAGGAAGTATATGCACCTCATGAAAAAATATAGGTGCATAACATAGCATGTGTCTCAAAGAAGGAAAATTGAGACAAAATTACTTTACCGATTTGGTAACCTTTGAAATGTGAACCCCATGAAAGAAATTTCATCAAATAGATATGTAAATAACCATAAGTATAATAATCATATAATAAATCCATGAGTATTATACACACCACACAAAAAGGAATGAGTGGTGAATAAATCTTGTATCTCAGGGAAATAAAGTGAGATGAAGTTCTCTTACCTTGCGTCTTGACTCTCGTTGTACTCATTCAAACCTCTTGTATAATAAATATAATTTTATTATACACATATCAAATAACCATATTCTTATATCTAATACCACATATGGTTTGATTATGACTTTATATTATCCACTTGTTAACAATTCTATGTTAAGGTTCTGCTTTGTGTAATATCTACTTTGTTCTTCACATGTGCCTTAATTTGTTATATCTTTGGTCCTTATACTTATATCATGATTTACAGAATGTAAATCATGATATAAATATCATTTATATTCAGTATATGTATATTATAATAATCTATAGAATATAGAAGTATGAAACATAATACACTATTCATGGAGATAGTAGACTGTACGTACGCATAAACGCTATTTCTGTTTAATTGTTGTGTTGAAAGAAAGAATGTAAAAGACATATATGTATATATATCATTATTATAGTAGCATTATTATATCATATATATCATATAAGTTCACTAAAATCATCCTTAATACATTCTATGTAGTGTGTGAATGAATCATATCGCTTTGAGAGGGTGATAGTCTACACTTCTTTAAAAGAAATTATCATATTTATACAAGATGAAGAGCATAAAGGTATGTTATATAAAAATTACAGAAGTATAAATAAATTATAAATATCATATATATCATATATAAATATAGTGTCCATTATAATGTCCACTATGAGAGGCGGTAAAGGAAAAATGAAAAATCATTATTTCGTAAGACGATATTTCATCGTACATGTAAATAGTATGTTTGTTACCTATTAGATGAAAGTGTTTGTAATTCAAGGTCGAATAATTAGCATAAAAACATCCTAGTATATTGAGGATACTGATGTTGTTATACAATCATGAAATAAGGAGAGTGGAGGTGGTTGATAAAGAAAATAAAAGAAAGGAGCTTGAGGGAGGGTGTTACCTCTTAATCAGGTAACTCCTTTTAGTTTGCACTAAAGGGATTCCTTGGAAGAATTTATGCTCAATTTATGCTTCAATGAGGAAGGGAGGGATGTTGGGAGACTATTTGGGCAGATTTTGGATGATCTAAAGTGGCTTGAGAGGTGTGAGGAAGGGGTAGAGTGCTTGCCTTTTTATAATGGAGGGGGGTGACACTCTTGTAAATACCAAAAGGTATTCAATAATGGGAGTTCTCCTTAACCAAATGTGCCTTAAAAATGAAAAAATAATGGATTAATGTGAAAGTATGCTCAAAAAAAAATCTACACCACACAAAAATATTTTCATTTTAATAATTTGGTTTGTTAACTTCTATAATTCCCCAATTTTATTATTTTGGTTTTTATTAAAGCATATAATTATCTAACCTAAATAATTTAACCATTAAGACCAAACTAAAGTGATATTTATTATATAATATAAAGACACTTAATTATAAATATGATACCTAATTTAAAAAATAAAAATTTCATTTGTTTTGAAAATTAATTTTTAAAACAAGCGAATGTGACACGCAAAATACTACTTAAACCCAGATTGTGCTAACAATGTTTCTATAATCTATGGGTCAATATGTTAATTATAAAAGATCAATTTATTCATTAATATACCATATATAATATTTTTTAACACTTAAAAATCACCGAATATAACTTTTTTATCAATTTAAATCATTTAATTAAATATCATTTATTATAAAATAACAATAATGTTAATTTTGACATTATTTATTTAATTTTAATTTTAAAATATCAAACTAATATTGGAATTGAAATATATTAAGTTTACAGATGTGTAACATGATATATTAATCTTAAAAAATAATTAAATATAGCAACTCAATCAATTTACTTCACTTTTAATATTTATAATATCATTTCTTTTAGTTAATTATTAACTAAATAATCATTACCTTGGTGTTACTTAAGCATTTTAGGTAACTAAATCATCTCTAAAAATTATTGATAAATTATTATGACAATAATAACCCATTTATATTTAAAAAGGATATGTATAACCTAAAATATGATGTTTTTTACATATCTCAAAGTTTTATAAATGTTAAATGTAAGGAAAGTTCCTTTTTTGTCTTTTTCCTTACTTAACCTTTTATATTGGGAACTTCCATTTAATTTATCCCAATAACCCATACAATTCAAACCAAGAGGGGATATGGTCGAATTATTTATAGTAAATGGATTTTAGACAAATTTCCAGGCCATTTTGGTCTTTAAGATTAAGGTTTAGTCCATAATTAAGCTTAATCTTAACTTAATCACTGTGATTAATTTTAATCACTTTTACTAATCTTTTTGGTCAAAAATTAATTTGAACTTATTAGACTAAAAATATAAAACTGATTAAAATTTTTTATGTTTGTTTCTCAAAATTCAAATCAGAGAGGTGGGAAAATTAAGTTTAAAGCTAATCCTAAAGACGTGGCTAGAAAACGAGTTTTTAAAGTAAAAATGCTCAAAAGTTCAAGAAGTTTTTATAACCAATTTCCATATGAAAATAATTCTAATGACCTAAATTGATTTAATATATGTATAATTTATCTACTATGACTTTAAAAATTAAATTAAAATATAAATTAATTTTAATAATTATTCAAACAAAAAGATAGTTCTTAACTAAAATACATTATTTTTCACAATTCATCAAAAAAATGAAGTTTCCTAGAAAAATCTCAAAAAATCACCTTAAGATAATTTTGACATTATTAATTCAAAAATGAAGTTTATTTTATGAAATCCAATTTTTAAAATGTCTAAACTTAATTTTATTATTTTTCACAGAAGAACATGAAAAATAGTTTATTTGAGAATATAGTATTTTTAAATATATAAAGACTATGAAAATATATTTTATTTATATATAGCCATTATAAACAATATTTTAAAAGTAGTTATTACTATTCATATTACAAAGTTTACCGACTAGGTTATAACTATCTCGTTTAAATAATTCCAACAATAAAATGATATTTCATAAAAACTTGGTGTTTCATGTAATGTACGCCAAGTTAGTGTTGCGTGTAGAACAAGACAATTAGGTACCATGTGAAAGGAATATTTGACTTAGTGTAATGAAATACATCAATGAAAATTAATTCATTCAAAGAAAAAATATTTCACAAAATCTCAGGGTGTTACATTCCACCCCCCTTAAAATAAATTTCACCCTCAAAATTCGTCCGGGTTATCAAAGGTTTGATACTTTAAAGTTTCATTCATAGAAACCCACATCGTAAAAATGAATACTAAAAATTAACTTAAAATGGAAAGTTGGAACCATAATGGTTACCCAAAGCAACTCATAACGAGATTCCTATATAAGAGAACATATGTGGGAAGTGAAAACTTGGACATAGAAGAGAAATCTTACCATCAAGTTTTGATGGAGAGTGATAGAGAAAAGGTCAGAAGAAATTTGAAATTCAAAAAGACATAAATCTACAATGAAACAAGGGACCTTCTAATTAATCAGAAATAAAGGTACTAAGACAAATTTTTTGGCTTAAAGATCATTTTTTCCTAAAGTTGAATAATTTCATGAAAAGATATACTTTCATGATTTCAAGACAATGTCACCCTTTGTTGTTTATTGATCTGCTTCACCTCTTTCTCTAAAAAGGAAGGAAAATTTTTCATTCCTGAAGTATTAACAAATCCTGAGACCCATGATATGCCATCCCATCAATTATCATCAACAGAAAGTAGTTTGAATAGGCTATCCAATATGCATAAATCATCATATGGAAAGATAACACATTAATATTACTGACTTCATCTGAAGTTTAACTTAAACTTTCCATAAATGGTTAACCTTATAACCCTTCTGAAAGATGAAAATTCAAATCTTTAGAAAGAAAGTCACGAAATCATATTAACATTGATCTCCCATATATCAAAAACCAGCTCTATGTTGTCACATTCCAAACATGGGAATACCTTCATTGTATATTATATTAAAACATGGTAATATACTAAATTACCATAATTCATTATTGAAAACATGCATTTTTCCTTATTCCAAAGTATATTGGATATATTTCTTAAATCCAAAAATGTTGTAAATTTCATCCTTGATGAAATAAACCACTTTTTCAATAATTAGTTCTAGGGTAATTCATACTGTCTAACTTACTTATTCATATCTAGAATATCTTTATCCACCATCATAATCTCAACGTTAGGAATTAATTAAGGGTTACCTTCCTTTAATCAAAATATCACCTTTCCATGAAATCACTTTTCTATGTATTCATCACCATCAACATTTACTTTTCAATACTAAATGAAATATTATACTAAAAATACTTATATATTTCATGATTCATATAACATAATATGTGAATTCAAAAACATAATTACTTCATTCATCCAACATTACTCTTAAACCATTACTCATGCTTCATCAACTTATTCCTTAATACCTATTTCCAAGAATATGAAATATAAATCATGTCTTAAAGTTCCTCAACCTCAATCTAATCATGCTTCTTATGTTTAATGTAAACAATACTAGATGAACATCACATACCTTTCACATTTTTTTTCGGTCTCTTTATCTTCAGAAATATAACCAATACTTGTACCACATTCCTGATTCTATTTATGATATTTCCACTTTGGAAATTGATTTTCATAATGACCATATATTCCACACCTGAAACATTAAATATTAACCATGTTCCTTATAGTTATCTCCATTGACTAAAACCAGAAAGCATAACATGATAAATTTTTTTAATATTAGCATACCATATAATCCTGAAAATTAATTATAGGGTGCCTAAATCCTGGATCCTACTTCTTTAATCTATGAAACCTTTGGTTTATCCTAGATTATTCATAGTCATCCTATATTTAAATTCTTCATGATGGTTCATAAAGAGTTTGTGAATTCTCAGAGCATATCCCCCAGGAGTGTCAAACCAGGTGTGTAGCAAGACCCGTTGTCATGTACCAGATTACCCCGAGTTAGGCCCGAGACATCTTGTCGGAGTTGTTACCTCTAGGTATATCTATTCCAGAGCCACATCCACATTTAGTATCCATAAAGGGATATATTTATAGGAAAACACTCACTCTATACTTTACTAAAATTCTAGGACATTTTATTGAATGTTAACTCATCCTAATTCTTATCCTTAAAGACATCCCTAAACATACCTTAGAAATATACATAGGGATATCAATAATGTTTTCTCATCCCAGTTTCCAAAGGTTGACTAAACCTTCACTTTGATACCAACTATAATGACCCAGTCTTGACATATATATACTTTACATAACTTTTGAGGAATAATTAAAACATTATAAAAATAGATTCCCAAAGATCGTATTAGTTTAGTGCATTTGGAAACATAAAAACATAAAAGCTGGTACATGAGTTAGCTAAATTATCTCCCACTAGGTTCTTCATGACTAGAACCCTTCTTACACACAAAATACTTAATACATATCTTCATAACTCAGGGAAAGAAACATAAAAAAGGGGTGGGCTATGATGCTCAGTAAGGGTAAACAAGGGAGGTATATAAGCATAAACAAGATCATAGGGGTATGAGAACACGATCATAACATTAGAAGATCACACCCTGCATATCAAAGATCATAAAAAAAATCATGGCATAAATATGTGCAGTTTATAAGAGATGAATCATGAGTAAATAAATAACATTAGCTATGAAAGCATAATATAAGAATAATACTTGGAATTGTGGTAGAAACATAAGCATAGAAAAACCCTATGACAAGGAGTCCTACTAAGGAATTTGTAACATGTTAGGCTTGAGTTAATTACCTGTGTACCTACTTTGGTCTTGGGATGTCCTCCCATGTACCCTCTTGTTTCACGCTTGGGATTTTCTCCTGTGTACCCTCTTGTTTCGGGCTTGGGATGCCCTCCTGTTTACCCTTTAATCTCATAAAACATTTATCATTACCCAATACACACTAGTGGAATGGGTGACTATATAAATAGATCTATTCCAATGGTTTTATCAAACTGTTGGTATATTTTTTTAAGCAAGGCTTTCCCAACAGTTTTTTACAAACCATTAGGAAATTATCACCTAAATTCCTAATCTGCATATTCCCCCCCATCTCCCCATCATGATCTAAAACCTACCCCCCTCCTATCATTGTGATACCTCCCCTCCTCCCTTCCAGTTTCCCCAACCCTATAGGCATGCACTGCCCTTCTCTCTATAGCGTGTGCTCCCCTCCTCCCTCCTGAACTAGCAGTGGAATGTGTGGGTCCCCCCCAAATGAGCAGTAGCATGTGTGCATCTCCCCTCTTCCCTCATGAACCAACAACGGTGTGAACGTCTCACTCCTCTAATTCCTATCATCACTCCCATCCAGATCTAACCCAGTACTAGCATCAGTGTGCTAATCCCCCCTCATCCCTTCCAGATCAAATCCCAAACTCCAGCAAAAACCCAAGTATGTGCATCTCCTCTTCTCCCTTCCCCAACACCTCAACACCTATGTACACATATTTTAAGCACATTACATGTATTAAATTATTAGGAGACCTTCTATAAAGGCGACCAACTTCCCAAAGCATTAGGAGATAAAGAAAGGCATCAGACATTCATCATATTGTCAGCACATTTCATGGTCCCATGTGAAGTTTTAGGAGTTCCATCAAGATATGGGTGATATCAAAACTCATATAATATAAGAACAACTTGAAAAGGAACTACTTGTATGCATTTTGGGATCAATTGGTGAAAGTAAATTGGTAATTAAAAGGTTGAATGGACCACATAACATGAGTGGGGAATATGTAAAATAATTCTAGAGTTTGGTCATATTGATAAGAATAATAAAAGGTTGGTAACCAACTTAGAATATATCAAGAATACTACTTGGTCCATTAGAGATGGAAAAGGAAAACATGGATTTCATGGAAGAGTTGGAATCTATTTGATAAAGGGTCATACATGAGCATATGAGAATTTATCTCCCTTGTATAGAAACTGGGACTTACAATCAAAGTAAAATCATTAATTTTCATATATATGAACATGGTCCTTACATGGGAAAATATATTCTTGGGGACTCTTACATGTATATGTGTAATTAAATGTCTATTTGGGCGCCTCATAAATAATTAGTCCATTTAGTTCTAACATGTTCTTGAAATTTGATTCTCATTTTAACACTAGCATCAGGTTCCAGGTGCTAATGCGTCCTCCCTTATTATAGTGTATGTATGGACCCAAGGGAAGTTAATGCTAAAAATATAGTTTTAGTGTCCAAGAAGCTATACTAGGGTGTTGGTAAAGCTAAAGAGGTTAAAATGAATCATAGGGAGTGTATCTCCCCACCCCTTTAAAAAATTTGTATTCAAAGGGTATTTATAGGAATTTTGGGATTGGTGAACTAAAGTGGTGATGTGGGAGCTAAATTCATGTAGTATTCCAATTAAAGGGTGAGGGAAGTTATTTTTTGAGCATCTAAATAAAATTTTAGACCTTTGGTACTATGGTGCCTCATTTTGAGTGTGGTAACTAACCCGGTTCTCATACATCATTCCATGTTCAGCTCAACATGCTTTACTTGGGCATATAGGGTTATTCATGAAAATTGAATTTTGCGATGCTACTATGTAAGTCCTAGTGGACTGGTGATGAAACCTTAGTGAGTGGTGAATCTAGCGTGGCTAAATTATTTTAACAAATTATAATTTCTATTATATTCTTTAACCCCCATTGTTATTTGAAACCCTATTAGTTTTTATGATATGAATTGATCTATTTGTATTCAACCCCAACCCACAATACCACATGCATTGTAGAATATAAAGAGAGATCCAGACATGGTATTTTTACAAGTTTTGGTGAAAATGTGAGAAACCTACTCCTTGATGTATCCAATTATTATCTAGGGAAATCGAGTTTCCACTAATAATCTTATGATCAATTATAGCGGGTTGGTAAAGGATTATAATGTACCCAAGTTTTTTATTTATACTTCAAAAGGGGGTAGGTAATTTCTTGAAATAATTTCCATGTCCAGCATCCCACTTTACTTCAATCACCCAACTAGTCTCTAAAACATACAAACTCTTAAATTATATCTTTTCTCAGTGTAGGATTCAAAGAATCAACATCAAAATATATCATTTATCATCATCAAAAATTCTTTGAATGAATTTAAATATTCTTTATGAATTCATGAAACTTAGTCTCTAATATCTAAACCTTTCTTCTGGATGTGATTCAAAATTTATGCATTGGTCTTTCTCAACACAAGTACAAGGACTTCATCATCTATTAGATGTTATATATTAACACATAATGTAATATTTCTTCAACTTATCCTCTTCATTTTTCTTCAATTTCTCAAAGCTTAGTAATACTTTTTATCACATGCATTGGTTTCAGAACCGATCTTCTCTTCTTATTTTTCATTCATCCTCAGCTCACTTGATCTAAACTAAAATTTATGGATGAATTCCTATTATTATTTAATCATTTTATAGTAATGTGATATTCTATTTCAACTTGGTATTAGGTTCCTTATTCTTCTTCAAGAGCTTCATGAGGTTTCTCTCTATTCTCCACACTCTTGGTTCACTGCACATCTTATCTCTTATAACAACATGCAGACATGACCATATAATTACATGGCATAAATAAAATATTTAATTACAATATATTCCCACGACCTTATAATTTTATAGTTTTAGAGAATTATTATAAAACATTAACTAACAAACCTCATGTATTTTTCAAATAATGGACATTTTTCATACTATATAAAAATTACTTATTCCATAAGAAGTCTTCAACACCTCTCACTAATTCTCTACATAATATACTCTTCTAAACATTTCATACTTTTCTTATTTTCATAACCAGGGGAAATAGAAGCATAAGAAAGCGATGATCTCAAATGCTCAGTAATGGTAAACATAAGTGATAAAAATCAAAGATCATAAGTGAGCATAAGATAAAAATATGGGTATAATCATGATATATATGAAAGTTAAAACCAATGAAGTTTATATCATCAATCATGTCATAACATAAAAATACATCATGAAATCTATACATATCATAGAAAAGAGGCATACTTGAGAGTTTTGGAACATATATAAGCATAGAAATCATAACATAGTTGTAAAGGCCCAGACATTTTATATATAAATATCACATCATTTGAGATGAATTTTATATATATAGAATTATGATCCATGTTAGAACCATGAAGTATTACCATATTTAGAGACTAGATACAAACTGACACACTTTGAATCAAACAATTCTAAATTGAAATAAATGAAATCGAACAAAACCATATGCACTTGAATTAAAGATACACAACCCCAACTGAATGAAATAAGGCCAAATCAATAAAAACTTACCTAAACTGACTAAAAATGAATTTAAATGAACCTAATTAAATTTAATTAAACAAAACTAAAATAAACCAAATCAGATGAACTTAAACCAGGCCAAATTGAAGGGGAGAGTCCCTGAGGCATCTATCTGAAGGTCATTTATGCCTCATCCATTTATAGTATTTTGTTATATATAGAGTATTTAATTGTATTTTATATTATAATTCTCATATAGACTAGCATGTTAGTTATGGTTTCATATAAGTTGAATATTTCTCATTTCATTAAATATTTTTTCAATTTAACTTCAATATTATTTAATTGATTTTATGAAATGGCATATAACAATTTTTTACAGAATGGATAGAAGTTGGATGTACGAAACTGATCGGGTTTCAAGTGATTTTCAAAAAAAGTTGGAGAGATTTTTAGATTTTTCATTTGAAAATTATTCAGATAGTGGTCACATATATTTACCTTGTTATCACTGTGTTGGAAGACCTTGGTTGATCTATGAAGAAGTTAGCTACCATATAACTAGATATGGTTTTCAAACAGACTACTATGTGTGGAATCATAATGGGGAGAAAATAAAATCTCAAAATGCTCATGATCCAAATGAGAGGACTGGATTAAATAATTTTTTAAATGACCATTTTCCATTTATTCATCATCAAGAGAAGGAAGGTATTCCGACCCAAGAAGACTATGATACGAGCACACATGATGCGTTTAATGAATATGATGATGTTGATAGGATGAAAAAAATAGAATGATGTTGTCACAAATCCAGTATATTGACAATGTGGTAAAATAAAGAAGCTATAATTTTTAATCTATTTTTTCATGGGAAAATAAAGTATGGAATTTCTAATACTTATATCTATTACATCCTTACCTTTTTGAAGTAATTTCTCCTATATTATGTAGACATTCCCTAAAACCACTATATGGCATGAAAGTTAGTTTAGGAACTTGTATTTTCAAAAAAATAAATTCATGCTTGTCTGAAAGATTGAAGTTTATTCTGGGAGGAAACTACTGAATAAAATGATTGTATTAAATGCGGGACATCCTGATAGAAGCCAAAATCTGATAGAACACCATCTTGTGTTCCACAGGAATTAATGTGGTACTTTCCATTAATCCACAGACTCCAGAATATTTTCACGTTTGATGAAATATTAATAAAAATAAAATGAAATGATACTAAGAGAAAGAAGAATAATGATGAGTTGGTTCACCCTGCAGATGGATTTGTATGGAAGATATTCGATGCTCAATATCCTAATTTCATAGCTGAAATTCATAATGTGAGGCTGGGTCTTTAATGTTATGGTTTTAATCTGTTTGGGAAGATGCTTACTTTATACAATACATGGCCAATTTTCATAAACATTTATAACCTTTCTCCGTGGATGTGTATGAAAAAACCTTTCGCTTTTATGCGTATACTCATATCTGGGCCTTCTGATATTGACAATGATATAGATGTATACATGAAACCTTTAATAAAAGCGTTGAAACATATTTATAATGTGGGTGTGCACACATATGATGCATGTTCGAAAGACATATTTTAGATGCCTGCTACGCTTATGTGGACAATCAATGATTTTTCAGCTTATGCAATGATGCCTGGTTGGAGAAAAAAGGGAAAACTATAATGTCCTGTTTGTATGAAGAATACACGATCCAGAAGACTAATAGTTTCAGATTTATGAGACATCAACGATTCTTTCCAATGGAACATCCATATAGAAATAATCGTTGAAGATTTGACAATACTATAGAGATCAACAATCCACCTTAGTATATGACTAGAACTAATGTGCCTGATGAATTACAAGATTTCAATTTTTCATTTGGGAAGGGTTAGATGAAATCTAAAAAGCGGAATAATTTTTCCACTGAAACCTATTAAAATTGGAAGAAGAGGAGTATATTATTGGAGTTACGTTATTGGTCAACCAAATTGTTATGTCATTGCTTAGACGTAATGCACATTGAAAAGAATATATGTGAAATTTTTCTTTCAGTTCTTCTAAATGTTAAGGGAAAGAAAAAAGATGATTTAGAATCTCAGCATGACTTGGTGGATTGGGGAATCAGACTATAATTGCATACTATGTGTATCAATGAAAATAAATGGAAAGTTCTATGTGCTTTATATGTGATGACACCTACAGAAAAAAATCAATTTTTGGAAGTACTAGAGACTATTAAAGTTTCTGATGGCTATTCAAGAAACATATCAAAATGGGTCAATAGAAAAGATTTGAAGTTGAAATCTTTGAAGACTCATGATTATCATATCCTTATACATGAGTTGATTCAAATATAAATCTATCATCTTCTATCCAATAATTTAAGGGTGTCAGTTATTCGTTCATTCCATTTCTTTAGAGATCTTTATGCTAAGAAGTTGTTGAAGTATTTCTTGCAAAAAATGTTGGCAAAGACACCATTAATTTTGTGTGGGTTAGAGAAAATATTTTCTCCATCATTTTTCACATGAATGATGCATCTCATTTTACATCTTCCAACCGAAATACTTCTTGGAGGTCCAGTTTCTTTTCTTTGGATGTATCCAACTGAAATAAACATGTTTACATTGAAGTCTTATGTCTGGAACAGAAATCATCCCGAAGGTTCTATCTTCAAAGGTTACTTGGCTCAAGAATGTATGGATTTATGTTCAATGTATTTTTCTGATTTGACTATGAGACAAAACAGATCAATGAGAAATTAAGAAGAACATTATGAGAAAACTAATCATATTTTTCCATCACTAAATAGGTGGAATTCTCAGATCATATACATTGACGACATTAATCCTTGAAGAGCGGGAGATGACACATCACACAGTTCTATTTAACTGTGATTTGTTCGATGAATACATTAAGTAATTCAATCGAACATTCACATATTCTTTCATCTCATGTAATTATATATATATATGTTAAACTATTTCTATTTTTTTCATCAGGGAACATAAAAAAAATGATAAATAGAAAGCATCATTCTTTACCTTTGAGAAGGTGAGAGACTTTGCATAGAAAAGATTTTTATTCTTGGTTGAAATTGAAGGTAGAAATATTAACGTAATAAATTAATAAAATCAATATTTAATTAATTTTAATATTCATTTATATTTCAAGTATTGAGTTTTCCTACTGGCTCTCTCTATGAGGAAATGAGAGCTTTGTATTTTGGTCCTAATTCTGTGGTACGTGAATGAAAATCAATTTTGATCAATGGGTATAGATTTATTATCAGTCAACGAGCGAAGGACATGAGAATACAACATGACGGTGTTACGTTAACTTCCTCAACAAACTATTATGCCAATGAATTTGATAGTCGACCTCGATTTGAAAATTTATCTTATTATGGAGTCCTTGAGAAAATACTAATATTGGATTATTACTCTCATGGTCAAGTCACTCTGATGAAATGCCAGTGGTTTTATTCAATGATGAGGCATGAAACATTTATTAATTATTGTGGATTTAAATTTATTGACATGACTCTCACTCATGCTACTGACGAACCATATGTATTGTAATCAATGGTGAAACCAGTTTTTTATGTCAAAGATCATCTTTGACTTGAATTTGGTGTCATTATTGAAGTAATCCCAAGACATATTTTTGATGATGGTGATGATGGAATTCACCCCATCTCTACTCCCATTGGACCTGATCCATTTATTACTCATGCTGACTCCAATACTTCAATTATTAGAGTTGATTGCAAACCTGAAGTTGTGGTGGGAAATATATAGAATCATTCGTCTATGTTATCAGTTATTTTAGTTTGGATCGACTTGAGTTTTTGAGGTTTGTTCTATACAAATTGATTTACTATTGATTACAAATATTTTTTTATCCAACTAGACCTTCTTGTGAATTTTCAATATTTACTAGTTGCAGTTTTCTTTGATTTGAATTTTATTATATTGAATTGAACTATTCAAACCTACCAAACCAAACAAAACTGAAATAGTTAAATTGTAAAAAAAGAAAAGATGAATTTAATTGGACATATTAAACTAATTGATATGAAAATCAAAACCAATGAAAATAATGACATTATAAAAAAATCAACTTAAATCCAAATATTACATGCAAGGATTTTTGTAAAAATTTAATTTCTTTCATTTAATGTGCTTGTATATCCTAGGATGGAAGCTACTGGTTTTATATTGGATTACCAACACATTGGATCCTTTTTTTTATTTTGTCTTATTTACCTAACACGCCATACTATAGTTAGCCTATGATTCTGTTACAACCTCCTGTTCTATTTTTAAGTATACTATTTGGCCTATATGTATCACATTATATACTTATTGTACACATTTCTTATCCTATGAACATACATCATAATGAACATTAGTTGTCTTGTTTATATTCTTCTATAACCCAATACAGGGCCAATTGAATTATAAATCATGGAAGATTACTACTATGGAGTATCTTATTCAGTGATCTAGGATTTAAATTCAACAATGGGGGGAATGAAGTCCCTAGTTGTTCATAAACAACCACCACTTGTTGTCCAATAATAAGTATTCAACATGAATAGTAGGTGTTTAGTCACCACTAAATATCAAAGTATTTTCAAACCCACTCTATCCAAACCTCCCATTTTAAAAGCATCAACTCTCTTATTTAGAAATTTGGGATTTAAATTCAATAGAGGGAGGAAGTATAACATACAGAACCAAATTGACCTTCAATCCATAGTTCACACCAAAAAATAAGAAACATCCCCCTAAGGGATCTAGGCAGAAGGTGCACTACTTCCATCTTGAGTATCCAGATGCACAAGGGTCTATGTAGCAGGGACACCTAGATCTCCAAACATCCTTGAATCCTCTTTAAAGGCTTGCAAAAATATGAGTATATGAACTATTACATAGATAGTTGATCTAGCAATAGTAGACTGCATTGGGCTACTTTGGACACTACCATTGCCCATTTCTTCAGCCTGAGAGACTAGCTGCGAGCTGGGTATAATCCATCAAATATTTTCATATGGAATTCTTTCTTGATTTTTTTTGAAAAATGATGAAATTAATTGATTCTATAAGTTCCTTAGAAAATGTTTTTTGACCGAAATTTTTATTGTTGGAGATGAATTTTGAAGGATTTTGGGATTTTAGTTTTTTGAAAAAATTGATAAAACTTGAGATGCATATGATTATTTAGTGTGGAATAAGAATAATGATACCCAAATAAATTGGTCGAATTCCCCCAAATAGATGTAGTAGTTTTACTGTGTCCAAGGATATATCCTTTCCTTTCATGATTTTCCATGATAAATATGTATAATTTTGGTGAAGTTTGATAATCAACACAAAACAATAAGTACTAATAACTCGAATCAAGTATTAAACACTGTAAAAACTATCTAGGGTGATATTTAGATTTATGAACCCTCCCTATGCGAGTTAATTAAGAAAGATCATTCTATACCAACTGAAGAGGATAAAAGTATTCATTATGGTATAATGATTTAAATTTCATTGATTCACACTCCACCTAGTGATCCACAATATATATCTGGGGGATCTAATGATCCATTTCTTAGCACTCATCTCATCTATACATGATGATTTTGGTATATAATCTCAGTGTATCAGTATTTATATATTCCATCCAATGAATTTTATCATTCATCCTCATTTTTTGAGATATCTTTGAGATCCATTCTATGTGTTTTTTTAAAGATAACTGCATATCCTGTATTTAGTTTGACTAGTGGTATTCCTTAATTAAGTCATGTCACATCTTATTTTTAATTTTGGTTACGCATTATTTATGGATTTATAATTAATTACATATTTGTTTTCAAATGCAGTAAATGAAAAATACTCATGAGTGATAAAGTAAAAAGAAGGTAGACAAAAATTTCCCAATGAGTGAGATGGGAACCCCTCCTCTATTTCCCATTGTTAGTATTTTGTTTTAAATTTTAATTATGATTCACCACCAAAGATCCAGTTGTTCACCGATCAACCTAGGGGTCCCAGTGCTTAGGCTGGATATTTGAGGGGGACTGCTACTAAAACTAGGCATTATCGTGCCCGATAACACCTCATCCTTCCCCCTGATGTATCATCCACCACACTTTCTTATCTCGCAGTGTCGTTACAGACATCCAAGATATTTATTCCACCTATGTTTGCACCTCCATTTTCATCTGAGCATCATCGTCTCTCTTTCCCGTACCCTCCAATGATTCATACTCCTCATCCTTTTTATGCATTCACACAACCATTTGTGCCATCTTCTTTTCCTTCTACTTCCTTCTCCCCAAGATAATATATTCATTCTTCTTAGATTGATACTCCGACACATTTTGACCTTGCATAGAATACACTTTTACCCAATACATCTATATAGGTTGATGTTCCTTCTGTTCTTGGGGATCCATCAATGCCTACTGATCGGAGTGCCTCAGGTATAATTTATTTTCATTATAAGATTTATCGATATAATATTTACTTTCCTTCTTTAACATTTGGATCTACTAAAATTTGGTGTGGGTGTACATGCATGCATGAAGTGTGGAACCACCACATGCAACTGATGGTGGATTATAATTAAGATAATCAAATGGTTGAAAAAATAGGACAGGAATGTAGAAGTTTTTTGGCGACGCTTTCCAAATACTCCAACATCATTCCCATTCGTCCACTGTCCTAGCAACACATTACAAATGAAATAAAGGATAATGATTGGGAACAAATATGGTTATACAAATTCATTGGATTTAATGTTATATTATTATTGTATTTATTTGAATTAATATTTTGGTTTCAGATTCTATTTAATTTTCCCGATGGAGAGGCTGCGAGATTAGCACGACTTAAGGATTTAGGTGAGCTCTAGAGAGGCTATAAGAATGAATTGTATCGAGGCTGACATTCTAGAGTTGGAATAGATTTATAGGTCACACCTGTTATGGATTACTACCCGATAAAATCTTATCAAGAAATGATTACTTATTGAATGACTGCTGAGTTCAAGGCATTAATCAAATTTGAGTTTTTTAAATAAAAATTACCATGATTTTCATTAATAATTTTATATTATTTATTTTTTAGGGATCATTAGGAAAAAATAAAAAAAACAAGGATGCTACAACACACATCCACACTTTGGGATAAACTATGATGCCATACCATGAGAGGAAGCATGTACAACACTTAGATCTAGTGATTATGTTTTCACTGTTAAATAATTTTTTATTATTGTTATTAGAATTGAATATTGAACATATTTTATTTATTTATTTTATATGATTAAAAGTAGCATAATAATTTCATTGTAGAGGGCAGTTTTAAATTTTTAAGGACGTGTGCCTCGAGAAAAACTTTTTTTCTTGAGCAGAAGGAAAAAAGATGGAAACGCAGTAAACAAACTGACACAATAGAGAATTGTACGCTTTACTTTGTTGATTTAAATTTTAATATATATTTTTTAACTTATTAGTCTATTTATATTTGTAAGAGTCTACTTTGGAGGCTCTTGATGCTCAGGAACCTGATAACTTTGGTCCAAACGATCACTAACATCAAGTTTTGGGTGATGAGAACCCTATCATAGTATGCTACTGACTAGGGAAGAGTATTGTCTCGACGAGGTATTTGTAATAGCCCAGAAATTCTAAACTTAGTTTTATTATATAAATATTATATTAAATGGATTAATTTATAATTAAAACAAAATGAAAATATTTTAAAGATGATTTTCTTTAAAAATAATAAATGCATTTACTTGTTTTTTATTATAATTCAATTATAATTAATTATAATTATTATTTATAAGTTTCAAATTTGTCATAAAAACAAATATTGTTTTTATTTGTTTAAAAGAATATTTTAAAATAACTATTGTTTTATAAAATTTATAAATTATAAATGTGTATAATTATTCTACTAATTTTTTATATACGTGTTTTAAAAAAAAACGTGATTTGATATTTTTATTAAAAAAATGAATATATATTGAAAAATGCTAAAATAATATATATATATATATAAATGATTTTATACACACATATATATAAAAGAAATTTTATTTTAAAAATATATAATTATATTATTAATATTAATATATAAACATTTGTATAAAGTTTTTGTTAAATAAAAAATATGCGTTAAAATGTTAGATTAAAAAAACATATAAATTGTGAGTATATAATAATATAATATAAATATAATCATGACATGATAAAAAAAGTCAAAAGTAAGATATAAAAAGATATTGTGTTTGACTAAAAAAGGGGGATTATTGTCTTAAAAAAATAGAAATAAATGATATTGATATTTAATAATATAATAATAATAATGATTAGGGGATAAAAGTGAGAGAATATTCAAAACAAGGAAACACATCACATATGTTTTGGATTAAAAAAAAGTTAAATCATGTAATAAAACAAAAGAAAAATGAAAATAAAAAGGGGAAAAATGGTAATATACAATAATGAAAAAATGTTCAATCAAATTCTTAAAAAAATGATAAAACAAAATGTTAATATATATATATATATATATAATAGTAATAGTGTGAAAAAGAGAGAGAGCTAATATATATTAATAAGTAATAATAATAGAAGATGTGTGTCAAACAAATGAAAATTGGATAATTATAATAAGTTAAAACATTAATGGTTGATTTGTGACACACAAAAAAATAATAAAAAATAATAACGGAGGGAGGCTTAAGAGAACCTTGATTGAATTTTTTTTCACACCTATGAAAAATAAGATCTAATAATATACACTTTTTATGTTTCTTTACCATTATTTGGATTCCAAGGGAAGCCATGAATAAATATATATATATTTTTCCAATAAATCTTAGAAGGATTTCTTTATTATCAATTTAAATCAAATATCTTGTCTCATTAGGTTTTTTCAATCCTCAAATCTTTTTTTTCTCAAACCTACAACAAAGACACTTGGGTTTTATAAATATATTTATTTATCACTAAGCTGACTAATATAACCACTTGAAAATAAGATATAAAATTTCAATATATATAACTCTCACTTTTGATTGCCTACGGACCCAAAATCATTTCTCTCAAAAGTTCTCTATTTTTCATTTTGCTCAGAGCCAGACACTAGTAGATCCTTTGAAAATTTTCATTCAAGTAAGAAATTCAGTATTTTCATAATTATTTTGTAATGAATTGTTTTCTACTTATCAATTTATGTTTAAGAGTATTGATTTATAAGGGGTATTATAACATCCCGCCTTTCTATTACATAACATTTCATTAAATTTTACAAACAGAGGATCTTTAAAGTCTAGTGTCTTGGAAATCAGGAACATAAAACATGAGAACATCATAAAACATTATACTAAACCACTTGTAAGGATTCTTCATTGTTCATCCTAAGTTCATTAAATCATCTCATAACCTGGGAGCATACATCAAAGGAAAGGGTGAGCAGAAGGCCTAGTAAGGGAAACAAGAGAAACATTTTACATGTGAACTTGAGATACATCAATAAAGTCATGATAAATAACTTTAAGGAATGATAAAGAGATCATAAGGCATATCATAAAAAAAATAAAATGTTTCATAACTTGAAGATGTGGCTACAACATTTAACTTAGATAATCATTTTAATATCACCAAGGTCCATCCCCAATGTGTCATTAAAAAAAAATTACCAAAGTTATTCACCAAGGTATCATTAAAATGATCATCTCTAGAGATTAAGTCTTTATCCAATGCATTGGAGTGCTATCAGGGCGCACCATTAAATTTTTCTTTATTATCATGTGAGCCACATATATAATCATCAAACATTTCATAAATAACCCATATAGCATAAAAGAAATGGGTTTCATTTCATAATCATAATGTTTTAAAAACTGATTTTAAGACATGATCTTTATGTCATTTTAAACCCATAGAAAAGGAAAGTGGGTTTCATGTATGTAAATACCATAATTAAAATAGAACATTTTGATTTATATGTTAATACCTTTGTTGAATAAAGAGCTTTGAGTATTCACTTAATAAAAAAAATAATTTTAGAAAAAGGAGAGAGACATTTTGAGATGAAAATTTTGCAGCATAACGGCTATGTTATAGGGTTTTAGAAAACATTAAAAAGAGAGGTGACATGGGTTACCCACTCATAGATGATCCAAAAAACAGTATAGGGATAGAATATAAAGTATATAAGAACATGGTAATGAAATTTTAAAGACATACCATATGAAATGAAAAACTTGAAAGGAAGACAAAAATAAGATTTCTCTTATAAAAATTTGGCAGACTAACGGCGTCACTTAAAACTTCTAAAAAATGAATTGATGAGATCAAATAGGGTCTCTAATCATATGAAAATAAAATTATAGTATTATGGATATAGAGATCATAACCCAACATAAGAAAAAGGAACTTGAAAGACTTGACATGAAAATAGAACTTTGAAAATGAGAAGGGTGAAAGTTTCCCTTATAAAAATTCGGCAGCCTAACGGCGTCACTTAAAACTTCTAAAAAAATGAATTGGTGAGATAAAATAGGGTCTCTAATCATATGAAAATAAAATTACAGTATTATGGATATATAGATCATACCCTAACATAAGAAAAAGGAACTTGAAAGACTTGACATGGAAATATAACTTTGAAAATGAGAAGGGTGAAAGAATCCCTTATAAAAATTCGGCAGCCTAACGACGCCACTTAAAAATTATTAATATGAATTGATGAGAGAAAGAGGGGGTTTCTCATCATATTAACATGAAAAGGACAGTAGGATGAATATAAAAGAACATCCCCAACATAAGAACATGGAGCTTAAAATAAATGACATAAAGGAGAATACATGAAAAGAAAGAGAGAGGTAGGATCCCTTACCTTAAAACGTAAGTCCTAAAAATCAATGGTCGAGACCTTGGAGGCTTGAGGGCACCTTGGGAGGACTCCTTGGGAGGTAAGGAGACTATAACTTCGTTGATGAGGATTTTGGAATGGAAAGGATGATAGAATGGCTTGGTATTTATATGGAAAGTGAAGGGACAAGGCATTAATGGCCAAGGGACACCTCATTAGTGGCATTGGAAAAAACATGGGCTTGTCCGTGGTATTTGCCCATGGTATTGGCCACATGGGACACATAATATTTTATTTTACTATTCATTAGTCGACCAGAATTATTGAATAATTAATACACCCTTAATGATGTCATTAAACACCCGAAACTCAAAAACTGTATTTTCACTATTCACTGAAAATTCAACTTTCTTAGAAAAATCTCAGAATTTCACCTTAACCAAATATTGATGCTCTGATTTCAAAAATGAACTCCATTTTATGAAAATAATTTTCTAATTATTTTTCATTTAATTTTTAAATAAAAACACTATTCACTAAAAATTCAACTGTTTCAGAAAAATCCCAAAAATTCACCTTAACCAAATATCGATGCTCTGATTTCAAAAATGAACTCAATTTTATGAAAATAATTTTCTAAATATTTTTAATTTAATTTTTAAATAAAAAACACTATTTACTCGAAAAAACTAATACTTAACCAATAATTTCAGAAATAGTTATTTACCTATTTTGTTGAATCACATTACTTAATAAAGGTGCCTAAATTATATTAATACTTTCTTTAAGTGAGATTACTAATCCATTAGGTCACATTACTAATCCTAAGCGTAAAATCACTATTCATAATTTACTATTAATCAAAAACTAAGTTGATCTTATTAGACTCTAAATTTCATACTGAACACAATTGTAGAAGACCATTTTTTGAAAATCAATACACATTTTTAATTATTTAAGGTATAAATAAATATTTTTAAAATATCCTTTATCTAAAATTCATCAATAATATGCATACTATATTTATCCAGACATTTGAAAATTCACAAAATTCATCATAAGAAGAAATAAATTTTTTTATTTAAATCAAAGGATTACACAAGGCAGTTACAGGCTCATTACATAACCCCTTATAAAACCAGCATAAGTCCTAAGAGTAAGGTTTTCTAGGGTGATAGAATCTTGGGGCGGCTCGGCTAACATTTCCCGAGTAGTGATTTATATCAGCTTGAACTTCTTGCGAAGGTGATTCCATTCCAGCTTCACACGATGAAGTTCGGCTTAGGTTTGGTCTAGAGCAAAGCCCAAAGGTGCTACCTCATTTTCGAGTTCCGTCAGATGGACTTAGATCGGCCCGAGACTACTAGATGTGGCCATCAAATCTTCTTTCAATATTAATTAATCAAGATCACTTTTATTTATAGAAAATAATCGCAACATTTAGTTTCCAACGGTCTTATTTTAATTATACTCATTTTATTAAATGAAATAGTTTTGTTGAGTATAAAATAAAATAACACACAAAGTTAGGAAACAAGATTTATTCAAAATTTTGGGTCATTTCAATATTACCCCCTTAATAAATTGCATCCTTGCAATTTTAAAATTGGGCTTGGAAATTTCATTGAAATTCCTACATTGGAAAAGAGTCAATAAAACTATTACTTTAAAAGAAAGACAGGGAAATACAAAGGTCACCTGAGTTAACCCATACTAGGATTCCATTTAGGAAACTATGGATATGGAAGAGAAAAAAAGGGTCAAGTTCTGATGGAGAGTGATAGAAAACATGATTAGGAGAAAATTAACCATAAGAAGATAACAAACTTAAGATGTGTTAAATGGTATTTGATTACCCAGTAGGAAACGTATACCAATAACATTTTTTTGCGTTCCTTTTCATAATTTTGAAGAATTCATTTACTACATAGAATAAAAACATAAGGAAATATATTTAACTTCAATTTGAGTCTCATCCCTTAATAAGTTTCCACAAAGACTAATCTTTTCTCCAAACAATGAGCATTGAAAAAGACTTGGTCTCATTAAAGGCACAAGAATCATCTTCTAGAGAATCACATAATCCACAAAAGAATAACTATATTTTTCCCTTGTCTTTAGTCATCAACTAAAACTAACAAGGTTAGTACGAGATCATATAATCCCCAAAAAGGATAATCCTTTATAAAAAGAAACATGACTATTAATATCCAAAATTCAACAAAAGTACCCAAAGTTCCAAAAAGACCATTCAATACACAACCATCCTTAAAATTATTCAGAATAATCCAAACTAATATTGGATCCCAAAACTTAGAAGGATTTAATCACATAGTCTTCCCAAAATAAATCTTAACATTTATCTCCAAATAACATCAACTACTATTAATGTCTCATACTAAAGTGTAATTAACCTATTCATATATTCTCTATGGTAGGTTCAACATTTTCTAGAAATAACCCAAATCACCATATGTACACAATAAATACATAAATTCTTACAAAACAAACTCAACCATTCCTCCTCAATTTAAATCCTGTAGTATCTTAGGCATATAGTACTCCAAAAGAGAAAACATAATCCAAAATAACCTTTATCATTTAATCACAAAATCAATTTCCTATACAAAATATATCCATTTGATATAAGTTTCAAAAATCAACTTATTCTTGATCCATAAAAATAGCAGGTGCATTAGTCCGAAGGGCATAACAAAAAACTCATAATGCCTATATCTTGATCAAATGATAGTTTTTGGAATATCATCATTCTTCACCCTCAATTGATGATAACCAGAACGAATAGAGAAGAATTGAGTCCCACGAAGTTGGTCAAATAAGTCATCAATTCTTGGGAGAGAGTATTTTTTCTTCACTGTGATCCCATTCAGTTCTCTATAATCAATTCATAGCTGCATTGATCCACCCTTCTTCTTCACAAAGAGAACTGGTGCTCCCAAGGAGACACACTTGGTCAGATAAACCCATTCTCCAAAAGATCTCGGAGTTGTTTCTTTAATCCCTCTAGCTCCGCATTTTCCATCCTATAGGGGGTCTTTGACATCGGATGAGATCCAGGTATGAGTTCAATGGAGAACTCTACCTCTCTTTTTGGGGAAGGTCTGGGTAACTCCTTAGGAAATACGTCAATGTCTTCCTAGACGATAGGGAAATTTTCTAAAAGAATAAATCCTTCATGAGAAACTTATTTCATTTATGAATCTTTTAACTAAAAAAGATTTTATGTCTTAAAAGTTCATGCTTAGACAAATTACATTTTTCTATAATTCCTTCATAAGGATTCATAAAAAGCTTGCGATTAACCAAACATATCCCCCGAGAGTGTCATAATCAAGAGTGCCGCAAGGCCCGTTGTCGTGTACCAGTTCCTCTTCAAGTTTAGCTCAAAGTGGTGTTTTCGGGTTTTACCCCTATGTACATCTGTGCCAGAGCCACCTCTACCTGCTCGTATCCAGACAGAGATGTATTTTCTTGATAAACCACTTACTCAATACTCACCAAAATACCAGGAATATTTACTATATTTAAAATTTTATATAGGGTTCTTACTAAAGTTTTCATATCCTAATTTTCATAAATAACTAAACTATCCTTTGATACCAACTATAGTATCCTGCATTTTTATTACATAACATTTCATTACATTTTACAAACAGAGGATTTTTAAAGTCTAGTGTCTTGGAAATCAGGAACATAAAACATGAGAACAACATAAAACATTATTATAAACCACTTGTAAGGATTCTTAATTGTTAATCATAAGTTCATTACAACATCTCATAACCTGGGATCATATATCAAAGGAAAGGGTGAGTAGAAGGCCCAATAAGAGAAACAAGAGAAACATTTTACATGTGAACTTGAGATACATCAATAAACTCAGGATAAATATCTTTAAGTCAATATAAAGAGATCATGAGGAATATCATAAAAAAAAATAATGTGTTTTATAACTTGAAGATTTGGCTAAAACATTTAACTTAGACAATCATTTCCGTATCACCAAGGTCCATCCCCAAGGTGTCATTAAAAAAAATTACCAAGGTTATTCACCAAGGTATCGTTAAAATGGTCATCTCTAGAGATTAAGTCTTTACCCAATGCATTGGAGCGCTATCAGAGAGAACCCTTAAATTTTTTTTTACTATCATGTGAGCCACATATATCATCTTAAAAAATTTCATAAATAACCCATATAGCATAAAAGAAATGGGTTTTATTTCATAATCATAATGTTTTAAAAACTGTTTTTAAGACATGATCTTTATGTTATTTTAAACGCATGGAAAAGGAAAGTGGGTTTAATGTATGTAAATCACAGAATTAAAATACAAAATTTTGATATATCTGTGAATAACTCTGTTGAAGAAAGATCTTTGAGTATTCACATAATAAAATAAATGAATTTGAGAAAAATGAGAGAGACATTTTGAGACAAACATTCTGCAGCATAACACTATGTTACAGGGTTTTAGAAAACATTAAAAAGAGAGGGGACATGGGTTACCCACTAATAGATGATCCAAAAAATAGTATAGGGACAGAATATAAAGGATATAATAACATGGTAATGAAATTTTAAAGACATACCATATGAAATGAAAAACTTGAAAGGAAGACAAAAATATGATTTCTCTAATAAAAATTCGGCGGCCTAATGGCATCACTTAAAAATTCTAAAAAATAAAATGATGAGATCAAATAGGGTCTATCATCATATGAAAATAAAGGTACAATATTATGGATATAGAGATCATACCATAACATAAGAAAAAGGAACTTGAAAGACTTGACATGAAAATAGAACTTTGAAAATGAGAAGGGTGAAAGAATCCCTTATAAAAATTCGGCAGCCTAACGACGTCACTTAAAACTTCTAAAAAATGAATTTATGAGATCAAATAGGGTCTCTAATAATATGAAAATAAAAGTATAGTATTATGGATATATATATATATCATACCGCAACATAATAAAAAGGAACTTGAAAGACTTGACATGGAAATGTAACTTTGAAAATGAGAAGGGTGAAAAAATCCCTTATAAAAATTCGGCAGCCTAACAGCGCCTCTTAAAAATTATTAAAATGAATTGATGAGAGAAAGAGGGGGTTTCTCATCATATGAAAATGAAACGGAAAATAGGATGAATATAAAATAACATCCCCAACATAAGAACATGGAGCTTAAAATAAATGACATAAAGGAGAATACATGAAAAGAAAGAGAGAGGTAGGATCCCTTACCTTAAAACGTAACTCCTAAAACTCAATGGTCGTGACCTTGGAGGCTTGAGGGAACCTTGGGAGGACTACTTGGAAGGTAAGGAGACCAGAAATTTTTTGAGGAGGATTTTGGAATGGAAAGGATGAGAGAATGGCTTGGTATTTATAGGGAAAGTGAGGGGACAAGGCATTAATGGCCAAGGGACACCTCATTGGTGGTATTGGAAAAACCATGGGCTTGCCCATGGTATTTTCCCATGGTATTGGCCACTTGGTAGGCCTCATACCTTGTTTTACTATTCATAAGTCGACCAGAATTATTGAATAATTAATACATCCTTAATGATGTTATTAAGCACCAGAAACTCAAAAACTGTATTTTCACTATTCATCGAAAATTCAACTTTCTCAGAAAAATCCCAAAATTTCACCTTAACCAAATATAGATTCTATGATTTCAAAAATGAACTCCATTTTATGAAAATAATTTTCTAAATATTTTTAATTTAATTTTTAAATAAAAACACTATTCACTGAAAATTCAATTGTTTCAGAAAAATCCCAAAAATTCACCTTAACCAAATATCGAAGCTCTGGTTTCAAAAATGAAATCCATTTTATGAAAATAATTTTCTAAATATTTTTAATTTAATTTTTAAATAGAAAACACTATTCACCCGAAAAAACTAATACTTAACCAATAATTTCCAAAATAGTTATTTACCTATTTTATTGAATCAGATTACTTAATCAAGGTGTCTAAATTATATTAATACTTTATTTAAGTGAGATTAATAATCCATTTGGTCACATTACTAATCCTATGCGTAAAATCACTATTCATAATTTAATATTCATCAAAAATTAATTTGATCTCATTAGACTCTAAATTTCATACTGAACACAATTATAGAAGACTATTTTTTGAAAATCATTACACATTTTTAATTATTTAAGGTTTACATAAATATTTTTAAAATATCTTTTTTCTAAAATTCATCAATAATATGAATACTATATTTATCCGAACATTTTAAAATTCAAAAACTTCATCATAAGAAGAAATCACAATTTTTATTTAAATCAAAGGATTACACAAGGCAGTTACGGACTCATTACATAACCCCTTATAACACCAGCATCGGACCTAAGAGTAAGGTGTTTTAGGATGATAGAATCTTGGGGCGGCTCGGATAACATTGCCTGAGTAGTGATTTCTATCAGCTTGAACTTCTCACGAAGGTGATTCCGTTCCAGCTTCACATGATGAAGTTTGGCTTGGGTTTGGTCCAGAGCAAAGCTTAAAGGTGCTACCTCCTTCCTGAATTCCATCAGACGGGCTTCGATCGTCCCAAGACTACTGGATGTGGCCATCGAATCTTCTTCTTATATTAATTAATCAAGATCACTTGTATTTATGGAAAATAATCGCAACATTTAGTTTCCAATGGTGTTATTTTAATTATACTCATTTTATTAAATGAAATAGTTTTGTTGAGTATAAAATAAAATAACAAACAAAGTTAGGAAACAAAATTAATTCAAAATTTCGGGTCATTACAGGTATGTTGTTAAGTTGATTTTACTCTCTGGTATAAGTTTCTCACAACCTTATGCACACCTCTGCACCCATGTTTTAACACTGTAATGATTTCTGTCCTTGTGCATGCAAGCTGGTAGTTGTGTTGCTAGTTTGATTTTGAAGTAAGGGCTTAATTTTATATTTTATATTATGTTATCTTACTTAGATATATATAACTATATTCTTGTTTCCAAATTTTTTCATCTATTTTTTTAAGTATATAAGTTATGTTGTATAAAAATTATTGTGCAACATATATTTTCCCTAATATTGTGCTTCACTTGTAGCATTAATTTGTTGCCTGCTATATTGTATGAATTTTTATTATTTAAATATATGTTCAAATTCAATATGAAATGAATTATTTCTGTCAAAACATGTTTTAATACATGGCTCTTAATTATGGTATTTAGCACTAATCAAAACTATGTTTTGATTTTTTTAGAAACACTTTTTTTGTCAAAGTCTTTAATAAATATTAAATCAATAATAAATTCCATGATATATATATACATACATACATATGTAGTATATATATATATTTGGATGAAATTGTTATTTTTATCGTCAAGATTCAAAAAAAATGCCCATATCATATTATCATTGTATATTAAAATTATGGATGTCTCAAGCACATATAAACATGGTCATGCGTCTATGCATAACATCGATATTCACCACATTACAATAAATTCACGGTTTCAATTCAAATTATAAGGTTTAAATTTCTTAGTTAATAAGTACATGGAATTCAATGAAAGTATTTTATTTTAAATGTTTCCTTTTCCATTTTATGCGTGGAACCCGATTAATCATTACAACCAATTATCGCAAATGTATTTTGGAAAATGGATTGAATATATTGACAGTTTATGCAAGGAATTATGATGAGGGATTAGTTGTTATCAAACTTGTGAGTCTTATGAGATAAAGTTAGATATTATTTTGTGTGTGTGTATATATATATATGTGAATACATACATGTAAACATCAGTGGGAATGAGTTTTATTGCAGTGACGTGTTTTATCAAAAATTGAAAACTCCTGTGAAAAAAAATGTAATGCAAGCTTAAAAATGATCTTTAAAAAATACATCGCTTGATCGTTGTAAATATGGAAGGTCATTGGGGAGTGAACCCATCCTTCACTAAGTGGGTAGGCCCAGACAACCTTCAACGATTCAAGTAACCTCAAAATAATGTTTTGTTTTTTTAGAAGCTTGTGTATTATTTTCAGAAAAACACTGGGTTATTTTAAGCAATTTTGAATGTAATTAGTTTTTAAAATGATCTAGTTTTTTTAAACCATAAGAAATTTCTATTAGCATTTTTAAAAAGGGTATTTCAGAATTTATTCTTACAGTTACTTTCAAAAGAATGTTTTATAAGGATTTATCGAAGGTTTTTAAACCCCTTAGTGGGAATTTTTGTGCTTACCCCTCGTTTTAAAATTATTTTCCACAGGACACCCAGAGTTTTTTGAAGGCATTCGCTTCGCTTACGGAGTTAGTGTGCACCGTGTTTTTATTCATTTTATTCTATTTTTACTGAAAATATGATAATTTGTAAGTTTGTATCTATTCTCTAGAACCTAGACCAGTAAAAGGTTCCCTGTTATGTAACATTTAAGGTTAGGTCCTTATAATTGGTATCAGAGGAATGGTCTAGAAGAATTTGGAGATTAGATGTTTTCGAGTTTAGAGGTTCAACTGTCATGGTGTTTCTTAATTCTTAAGAGGGAAATTTAGAATTATTTTTAGTTTGATGAAATGAATTGTGAGGACGCGATTCCTTTTAAGGGGGGGATAATGTAACAGCCCATAAATTCTAGAATTAGTTTTATTATATAAATATTATATTAAATGGATTAATTTATAATTAAAACAAAATGAAAATATTTTAAAGATGATTTTATTTAAAAATAATAAATACATTTACTTGTTTTTGATTATAAGTCAATTATAATAATTATAATTAATTATAATTATTATTTATAGTTTTCAAATTTGTCATAAAAACAAATATTGTTTTTCTTTGTTTAAAAGAATATTTTAAAATAACTATTGTTTTATAAAATTTATAAATTATAAATGTGTATAATTATTCTACCAATTTTTTTATATAGGTGTTTTAAAAAAAAATGTGATTTGATATTTTTATTAAAAAAATTAATATATATTGAAAAATGATAAAATAATATATATATATATATATATAAATGATTTTATACACACATATATATATATATAATATTTTTTATTTTAAAAATATATAATTATATTATTATTATTAATATATAAACATTTGAATAAAGTTTTTGTTAGATAAAAAAAAGTTGTGTCAAAATGTTAGATTAAAAAAACATATAAATTTTGATTATATAATTATATAATATAAATATAATCATGGAATGATAAAAAAAGTCAAAAGTAAGATATAAAAAGATATTGTGTTTGACTAAAAAAGGGGGATTATTGTCATAAAAAAATAGAAATAAATGATTTTAATATTTAATAATATAATAATAATAATGATTAGGGGACAAAAGTGAGAGAAGATTCAAAACAAGGAAACACGTCACATATGTTTTGGATTTAAAAAAAGTCAAATCATGTAATAAAACAAAAGAAAAATAAAAATAAAAAGGGGAAAAACATTAATATACAATAGTGAAAAAACGTTGAATCAAATTCTTAAAAAAATAATAAAACAAAACGTTAATATATTTATATATATAATAATAATAGCGTGAAAAAGAGAGAGCTAATATATATTAATAAGTAATAATAATAGAAGACGTGTGTCAAAAAAAGAAACTTGGATAATTATAATAAGTTAAAACATTAATGGTTGATTTGTGACAGATAAAAAAAATAATAAAAAATAATAGAGGGAGGCTCAAGAGAACCTTGATTGATTTTTTTTTCACGCCTAAAAAAAATAAGATCTAATAATATACACTTTTTATGTTTCTTTACCATTCTTTGGCTTCCAAGGGAAGCCATGAATAAATATATATATATATTTTTCCAATCAATATTATAATGATTTCTTTATAATCAATGTAAATCAAATATCTTGTCTCATTTGGGTTTTTCAATCCCCAAATGTTTTTTTTCTCAAATCTACAACAAAGACACTTAGGTTTTATAAATATATTTATATAGCACCAAGCTGACTAATCTAACCACATGACAATAAGATATAAATTTTCAGTATATATAACTGTAATGTCCCAGACCTCTTCGGTCCATTACTTTGTAAAAATGTGGTGTTAGAGGCCTTCCGGAGGTCAAGGTAACTTATCCCCAACAATTTTCCAAAATCTTCCTTCTTGATGAACCGTTTCAATGGTAGATAGTTGAGAAATTTAACATCACGTTACGTATTCAGGTACTTTTGATGTTTCTAACTACCTCTATTTTAGAGTAGTGGCTTGGGGGTGCACTTGGGTGAACTTTTAAGGAGAACTAAAGGGTAGTAGCTTTCGCACGGGCAGCGCACGGTTTGTCTAAACCGTGTGGCCAAACCATGCATAGTTGGCTTGGGGGAAGTAGATCCTGCATGGATGACACACAATTTTTCTAAACCATACGACCAAATCATGTGAGAAGGGTGGCCAAGGCAGTAGCTAACGCACGGTTTGTTAAACCATTTGAACTAACTGTGAGACCACTTAAACTAGATCCTAAAATTGTCGATCTTGACCGTTTTTCCTCTGACTTGATTTTTTAAGCTCTTAAGTGGCCATAACTCAGGATTACCCTCCCTTGAAGATAGGAGAACCTCTCCCAAGCATTTTTAAGGTGATCCTAAGGCTTCCCTTGGTGAATCGAAGCCGGTTTCTTGAGGTATGTGATCGTTCTTGTTTGGTTGTTAGATCTACTTAGATCTACTCCTCCTCTTCTCTCAGTTTCTTAGATCTATGCCTGTTATGGGTAGATCTAAGTGTGTGGATGCCAAATATAATGAGATTTGGTCTTGGTTGTGTTAGGAGAAGATATCTAAGGAGGATCCTTGGAGGATCGTCCCAGCTTTCTTGTGCGTTCTTCGTTTGTTGGGATTTTTGTCAAAAACCTTTGAGGTAGGGATCTTACCTTTGTCTCTCTCTCTCTTTTGTGCATCATGAGGAGTGGGTATCCTCTTGTTTTCATGAGGTATGGTCGAACCAGTAAATAAAGATAATAACTGGTTAAAGAACGGGTTTGGGGAAATTTTTGTTGATATTGTTGTTTTATTTCCATCAATGCTTATCCTCTTATTATGTTGTGAATTGAATAGGCTTATGCCTACTGAAAATCACAGTTTTTGGGGGCCTTTGCTTGCGCAATTAAATGTTTTCCTGTTTTTCTGGGTTTTTTTTTGTGGATGGAATTTCATAGAATGTGGAAATTGGTTAATCATGTAAAGTTTTCTGATTAAATGAATATCTGGACCCTTGTATGATCACCCCAGTTAAACTAAATGAGTGAATGTTTTTTTGTGGGTACTGGTTGGGCTTAAATTATTTGAAGAAGGTTTTTCAGGGGTTGTTATGGAACGGGTGAGCAGCGGGGCTGCAGTTGGCTTGGTTGTGGGTTGGCGTGTATGATATGGTTGTGATGGGCATCGGAGCTGTGCGAAATGGTATTGAAGGGATGATGATGTAGTTTGGGTATTTTTTCTGAGGTTTTTGTGGTTATGGTGGTTGGAAGAAGGGGTGCAGGGATGGGTTTTACATATGAATAAAAGTGTAAGAGTTAACTAATGAATTGTGGGGCACAATAGTTGTTTAAATACGGAAAATCAACATAATTGATTGGCTGATAAAAGAAAATGGTATTGCGTTTCTTGTGTTTTCCCTAACTATATTTGTGGTTGGTAGGGATACGTTTTAAGAATGATTGATCTGGTTTGGTTTTTGTTAGATTCTCAGTAGTTAAGGAACTGATAAACTAAAACTGTTGAAACATGAAAAGATTAATGGGGTTTGGGGCTGTTTATTATGTGCATAATTTCGTGGTAGTAGTATCGAGGCATGTGCTCAGATCTTTAGTGTAGAAGCATTATGATGGTATGAGTGGTTGATATAATTATATAAATATGTATGTTCTATGTTTCTTTATGCACCCCACCCATGTTGAGCACTACATGCCGAACACCCGTGGGACGGGGGGGGGGGGTGAGATTCTCAAACATCCAAAGGATGGCTGGTTACTGTTCTTCCCTGTGCTCCCTCTTCCAGGTTCTATAGCCCAAGATCCTTCAGGCAGGTTATGATAGATGGTTCCCAAGAGTCTTTGGGATGAGGATGCGATGTGTTCCCAAGAGTCTTCAGGATGAGGATGTGATGTGGTTCCCAGGTTTCTTCGGGATGAGATGCAGTTATGGACGAGGATTGAGTGCTGATGGGATTCTATGAGCTTCGTATGGCCAGGTTGCGACACTAGCTCAGGAAGAGGGGGAAGAATCAGAGTATTAGGCTTGAGGGATTGAGCAGTATTCAGTTGGAAGGTGGTGCGGGGTACCCATACTTTGATAATATTACTATACTACTCTATTGACTTATGATATTTGGTGAGTGTGGCTTGTAAGGTTGGGTGGAAAGATTCCTTGCTAGGATTTGGTTCCTTCTGTTTTCTCACAGGGCATTAGGATGTCTCCCCACCCGTTCACGAGAACTTTAGGTTTTCCTACTGAGTATACTTGTATTCTCACCCTACGTTTACTTTCAGGTTTTCAGGAGGACTTCATGGACCATGCAAGACCTTGCTAGTTGGGTGTTGGAGTTTTTTGGGTTTCATTTTTTTCTTTTTTTTGGTATTGAACTTTGGAGATTTTCTTGTACTTATACTTTTGTTTCAGTATTGTATAAAACATGCATATGGGTTTTGTTTTGGGTTTATTTTCAATTAATTCTTCCTTTTTCTTTTGGTTTTTGACTCATCCTATTTCACGATCTTAAATAATAAAAAGGGCAATGCCTCCCATATTTTTCAAAACTCATTCCCTTGGTGCTAGTCGCCACTCCGGGGCCTACTGGAGGTGGGAATCGGGGGTCATTATCTCCCTTTCACCATTGCTAGCTTAGGAGGGGCATATTTGGTGTGAGGGGGTTGTGAAAAAATGGTATCAGAGGCGAGGTTGAGAGGTAGGATGGAGTATGGTGTTAGGAACAGTGAGGATTGCATGGGATGGTAGGGAAACAGTGTCAGGTGATCTTGGAGTGTGAAGTAGGCTAGGTAAGACCGGCTAGGACATGGGATTTTAGGGCCCCCCGTGATCCAATGCAAGGACTCTAGACCTACCGAACGACCAAGTGAGGTGACATTGATTTCAGGGTAGAGACACTAGGAAATGTACATGCATCATAATGACATGTGTTCTTGTGTTTCTGGGGCATTTTGGGGATTTGAAATGAATAATGATTCTAAGAAAAATTTAAGAACAATATTCTACACTACTCAGGCTTAGGAATTCCTTTTTTACCTTGAAGTTATGGAACCTGGGAGATGACCACGAGTAGTGCGGGTGATAGAGGCCCAGGGGGTTGACTTGGCTGATCGACGAAGGGCTGAACGAGAGGAGGAGGATGATCAGTGGTAGAAGACGCTTCGTGCCTTTCAGCAACAGACCCTCAGGAAGTATAAGGGAAACATCTCTAACATGGAGATAGAGAGCTGGCTAGAGGAGTTGGTGATAGGTTTCAGCTTGATCCGGGCTCTGGTGGAGTACTGGGTTCCTTTAGCTGTGAGCCAGATGTGGGGAGCGGTGCGTTAGTGGTGGATGCTCTATCTCGGGGAGAAGAGGGAGATTGAGGTTACGTGGGCAGATTTCGAGAGGGAGTTCTGGGCAGAAATCCTCTATTCCACAATGAAGTCTGAGAAGATACAGGAGCTACTATCCCTCCATCAGGGGATCATGTTGGTGAGATAGTTGTGGATCAAGTTCAAGGATCTCCTCTGTTTTGATCTGGACCTCTTTACAGATGAGGAGTCTCGGGCGAGACGTTTGGAGGAGGCACTTCGACCTCCTCTCCAGTATGCTATTACTCCCTTCACCCTAACGACATACTTGGAGTTTTAGAAGAAGGATGAAGTGGTGGAGATGATGCACACGCTGAGAGGTGTGTCGCGAGAGGGAATCTAGTTGGGCTCGTCGAAGGGGAAAGCTGTCAACAACAGGCCTCTAGCATCAGGGCCCTCTAGGTTCGGATTAGTAGGGAGCAGGCCTCAGCAGTTTCAGTTCTGATCTCCTGGTCCTCACCATTTTCCTCCGGGCCCGGGACTGAGGTGTTTCATCTGTGGCAGTCGTGGGCACCTTTGGAACTAGTGCCCGGACCAAGTACAATACAGTGGAGGTGGACTAGTACAGCACCCGCCTCAGCCACAACCGTTTCTAGCCAGGCCCTTCCAGCAGCATCAACAGGGGAAGCAAGCTCCCACTCCTCCTAGGATAGACGTTGCAGGTGGAGGCCGACCTCAAGGTGCTCCTCAGGGACCACGACTAGGGCGTGGTTGGGGAGGTGGCCGACAGCCAAGAGGCAAAGGATTTGGGCGTGGGCAGTTGCATGCCGCAGAGGCAGCGATTCCAGCAGGGCCAGAAGTTATTCGAGGTACAATAAGCTTGTTTATTACCCTTGCCTATGCCTTGTTTGATTCAGGATCTTCACACTCCTTTGTTGCACCCAGTCTATCCTGTTCCTTGGGCCTAGACATAGAGACACTTTTCGTACCCTTGGTTTTGAATACGCCAGTCAGAGGTCAGACCAGCTTGTCTCATATTTTTCGGGAATGTAGGTTGATATTGGGGCCACACTAATCCAGTGGAGATCTCCTTTTACTGCAAATGCATCCATACAATGTCATTCTAGGCATCAACTGGCTGTTCTCGGTGTGTGCCGTCATCGATTGTTTCCGAAGAAGGGTTGTGTTTTTAGGCATGGGCGGCCGACGTGTTACTTTCATCGGTGATCGGGGTTTCCAGGAGGGAATCCGGAGAGGGGAGCCCTTTCTTTCCTCATTAGTCAGGCTATCAGTTGAGTTGACAGATACGAAAATGGTATAAGTCTCCAAGATCATCAGTGAGTTCATGGACATCTTCCCTGAGGAGGTGGTGAATCTACCCCCTCGACGAGACATTGAGTTCAGAATAGACTTACAACCTGGTGCCCGTCCAATTTTGATGGCCCCCTATCGGATGGAACCTTCGAAGCTGCGGGAGTTGTGGATTTAGATTGATGATCTAATGAAGAAGGTCTTTGTTCGACCGAGTGAATCACCATGGGGTGCTCCAGTCTTATTCACAAAGAAGGCAGATGGTGGTCTTAGGTTGTGCGTAGACTACTGAATACTGAACCAGGTAACCGTTAAGAACCGTTACCCCCTCCCAAGGATAGAAGATCTCTTTGACCAGCTGAGGGGAGCAGGTTGGTTCTCTAAGATCAATATGCATTCTGGATATCACCAGTTGAGAGTGAAGGAGGGTGACATCTTGAATACTATCTTCAGGTGCAGATATGGACACTTTTAGTTTTCAGTCATGCCGTTCGGTGTTACAAATTCACCATCCGTGTTCATGGGACTCATGAACTCCATCTTTCAGGAATACCTAGACTAGTTCGTAGTCATCTTCATTGACGACATCCTGATCTACTCAAGATCAGAGGAGGATCATGCTAGGCACCTAAGAATGGTTTTAAAGGTCCTCTGATAGCACCAACATTATGGTAAGTTATCCAAATTCAAGTTTTGGACTCGGGAAATATGCTTCCTTGGACACGTGGTGTCCGAGCAGTGAATAGCGGTGGACCCATCAAAGTTCGAGGCAGTTGTTTCTTGGGAAACACCCAAGAACGTGGCAGAAGTTCTTAGTTTCTTTGGACTAGCATGCTAATACTGGAGGTTCATTCCCAACTTCTCCTGAGTTGCATCACCTTTGACAGCCTTGACGAAGAAGGATCGAGCTTTCGTGTGGGATGAGCAGTGTGAGGCAGCCTTCAGTTATCTAAAGGGAAAGTTGGTTAGTGCCCCAGTGCTGAGATTACCAGAGGAGGGAGTAATGTTTGAGGTATTCTGTGATGCATCAGGCCAAGGCTTGGGGTGCGTGCTGATGAAACAACAAGGGGTGATCTCTTATGGGTCTAGGAAGTTATGTCCTCATGAACGTAACTATGCCACCCATGATCTAGATCTTGCAGCGGTCGTGTTTGCATTGAAGTTGTGGCGGCATTACCTCATCGGGGAGCGCTTAGTGGTCTTCACGGATCACAACAGTTTGAAGTATATCTTCTCTCAGCAGGATCTAAATTTGCATTAGAGAAGGTGGATAGAGTTCCTCCAGGACTATGACTTTGAAATCTCCTACACCGAAGGCAAGGGAAATATGGTGGCTGACACTATGAGTAGGAGCAAGGAAGCGGTTCGAAATTCGGTAGATGTATGGAAGGCGATGGAAGAATTGGATGCACTACACCTCGATGTATGGGAAGATGGTGGTAGAGGTTGTCTATTTTAGATGATAGTGCAGTCCTCCCTACTACGGAAGGTGGAGGAGTCTCAGTGGGGAGACATAGAGAGTGAAGTGATGCGCGATCGGGCTAGCTAGGGCAATGCTTTGGAAGGATGGTCAGAGGATCTGAATCAGATGCTTTTATGGGGGAAGTTGTTTTTTCTAGAGGAAATGCGCGAGAGAGTTCTTGGTGAGTTCCACAACTCACCCCTGGCAGTACACCCGGGAGCTTCCAAGATGTACCAGGGATTGAGAGTGCAATTCTGGTGGCTCGGGGTGAAACGGTCAGTAGCAGAGTTCGTAGCAAAGTGCCTCGTGTGTCAGCAGGTGAAGGATGAACACCGCGTACCAGGAGGTCTGTTACAACCTTTATATGTCCCTGAGTGAAAGTGGGATGACATATCGATGGATTTCTTCATGAGGCTGACCAGAGTTCAAGGGGGTTGCGATGCCATCTGGGTAGTGGTGGACCGTCTGACAAAATCATCCCACTTTCTAACGATCAAGGAGTCAAGTAAGGTTGAGGCCCTAGCCCAGAGGTACGTGAATGAGGTGGTACAGCTTCATGGAGTTCCAAGATCTATAATCTCCGACCAGGATACCCAGTTTACCTCGCGGGTCTGGAGAGGATTGCAACATGCTTTTGGCACCCGACTATGCCTCAACACTACTTTCCACCCCCAGACAGATGGGCAGACAGAGCGCACCATCTAAACTTTGGAAGATATGCTATGAGCATGTGTTTTGGGCCTTGGAGGATCATGGGTACAAAACTTTCCTCTGATAGAGTTCTCTTACAACAACAACTATCACTCTATCATTGGCATGTCTCCTTTCGAAGATTTGTATGGGAGGCCGTTCCGCTCACCGTATGCTGGAAAAAGGTCGGAGAAGTAGATATTCTTGGAATGGAGGTGGTTCAGAGCACTATGGAGAAGGTTCAGCTTATATGAGAGAGGATGAAGGCAACTCAGGAACAGAAGAAGTCATACGCTGATAATAGGAGGAGACCCTTGGAGTTTGAGGTCGGGGACCACATGTTCTTGAAGGTCTCTCCTCGGCGCGGGCAATGAAGATTCAGAAAGGGAAGCAAGCTTTCTCCCAGGTTCTTCGGGCCCTTCAAGGTGTTGCGGCAGGTTGGTGAGGTGGATTATCAACTGACAATGCCTCCACTACTGCAAAGGGTGCACAACGTCTTCCATGTGTCTCAACTCTGTCAGTACCTGCACGACGATTCACACATCCTCGACTAGGGGGAGCTAGATATCGGGGACGATGCAACGTTCGTGGAGAAACCTGTGATGATCAAAGTTCGTGAAGAGAAGGTGCTTCGTGGATGAACCATTCCTTTGGTTAGTGTGCTATGGAGGCATGGTGGGCTTGAGGAGAGTACCTGGGAACAGGAATCACAGATGCATGCCCAGTACCCAGAGTTGTTTTGAGTTTTATCCTGTTTTGTTTCGTACCTATTTATGATATAATGCTTGACCTGGTTAACTATGAAATGTGTTTCAAGTGCGTAAGAAGTGTCTTGAAATGTGGGGAGGGGAGGAACTGATCCCTAGTTAAGACACATTAAAGTGGATGCGCCTAAACCCGTGTGGGCGAGTCAGTTCTTCCCAAAGCGGATAGTATCTTAACATGGAGGAATGAAAACCCCTCACCCGCATAAATGAATGATTTAATATTTTTCTTTGCATGGTTTCATGGTGGAGATGAGAGGTATTATTATGATTGTTCATAAGATAGGTGAGGAATGGGGCGCTCCTTGGTAACAAGGAGGTTTTCTCCTGAGAGATATATTTCGAGGGGGAGTTGTTCGGACCCCTCTCCTTTCTTCAGGTCTGGTTTTAATTCTCGAGGGTGAGAATAGTTTGAGAGGTATCTGATGTAATGGAACAGATCTCTCCAGTCCATTACTTTGTAAAAATGTTGTGTTAGAGGCCTTCCGGAGGTCAAGGTAACTTATCCCCAACGCTTTTCCAAAATCTTCCTTCTTGATGAACCGTTTCAACGATAGACAGTTGAGAACTTTAACATCAAGTTACGTATTCAGGTACTTTTGATGTTTCTAACTACCTCTGTTTTGGAGTAGTGGCTTGGGGGTGCACTTGGGTGAACTTTTAAGGATAACTAAAGGGTAGTAGCTTTCGCACGGGCGGCGCACAATTTTTCTAAACCGTGAGGCCAAACCGTGTGTAGATGGCTTGGTGGTAATAGATCCTGCATGGATGGTGCACAGTTTGTCTAAACCATGCAGCTAAACCATGCGAGAAGTGTGGACAAGGTAGTAACTAATTAACGGTTAGTGCATGGGTTTTTAAACCGAGAGAACTAATCGTGCGACCACTTAAACTAGATCCTAAAATTGTGGATCTTGACTGTTTTGCCTCTAACTTACTTGTTTAAGCTTTTAAGTGGCCATAACTCAGGATTACCCTCCCTTGAAGATAGGTGAACCTCTCCCAAGAGTTTTGGAGGTGATCCAATGGCTTACCCTGGTGAATCGAAGCCGGTTTCTTGAGGTATGTGATAGTTCTTTTTTGGTTGTTAGATCTACTACTCCTATTCTCTCAGTTTCTTTGATCTACACCCGCTATGGGTAGATATATGTGTGTGGATGCCAAATATGATGAGATTTGGTCTTGGTTGTGTTAGGAGAAGAGATTTAAGGAGGATCCTTGGAGGATCAACCCGACTTTCTTGTGCGTTCTTCGTTTTTTGGGGTTTTCATCAAAAACCTTTGAGGTAGGGGTCTTACCTTCGTCTCTCTCTCTCTCTTTTGTGCATCATGTGGAGTGGGTATCCTCTGGTTTTCATGAGTTATGGTCGAACTAGTAAATAAAGATAATAACTAGTTAAAGAACATGTTTGGGGAAATTTTTGTTGATATTATTGTTTTATTTCCATCAATGATTATCCTTTGATTATGTTGTGAATTGAATAGGCTTATGCCTACTGAAAATCACAGTTGTTGGGGGCCTTTTCTTTCGCAATTAAATGTTTCCCTATTTTTTTGGATTGTTTTATGGATGTAATTTCATAGAATGTGGAAATTGGTTAATCATGTAAAGTTAGCTAATTAAATGAATACCTAGAACCCTTATATGATCACCCGGTTAAATTAAATGAAAGAATGTTTTTTCTGTGGGTGCTGGTTGGGGTTAATTATGTGAAGGGGGTGTTTTGTGGGTTTTTTTGGAATGGGTGAGCAGTGGGGATGCGGTTGTCTTGTTTGTGGGTTGGCGTGTATGATATGGTTGTGATGGGCAGCGGAGCTGTGCGAAATGGTATCGAAGGGATGATGATACGGTACGAGTATTGTTTCCGAGGTATTTTTAGTTATGGTGGTTGGCAGTAGGGCTGCAGGGATGGGTTGTACATATGAATAAAAGTGGAAGAGTTAACTAATGAATTGTGGGGCATGGTAGTTGATTAAATACGGAAAATCAACAGAATTGATTGGATGATAAAAGAAAATGGTATTGTGTTGCTTGTGTTTTCCCTAACTATATTTGTGGTTGGCAGGGATACGTTTTACGAACGATTGATCTAGTTTGGTTGTTTTTAGTTTCTCGGTAGTTAAGGAATTGATAAACTAAAATTGTTGAAACATGAAAACCTTAATGGGGTTTGGGGCTGTTTATTGTGTGCATACTTTCATGGTAGCAGTGTCGAGGCATGTGCTTAGATCTTTTGTGTAGAAGCCTTAGGATGGGATGAGTGGTTGATATAATTATATAAATCTGTATGTTTTATGTTTCTTTATGAACCCCACCTATGTTGAGCACTACGTTCCGAACACCTGTGGGAAGGGGGGTGAGATTCTCAAACATCCAAAGGATGGCTGGTCACTGTTCTTCCCTGTGCTCCCTCTTTCAGGTTCTATAGCCCAAGATCCTTCAGCCAGGTTATGATAGATGGTTCCCAAGAGTCTTCGGGATAAGGATGTGATGTGTTCCCAAGAGTTTTCGGGATGATGATGTTATGTGGTTCCCAGGTGTCTTCAGGATGATATGTGGTTATGGCCGAGGGTTGAGTGCCGGTGGGATTCTATGAGCTTTGTATGGCCAGGTTGCGGCACTAGCTCGAGCTTCGTATGGCCAGGTTGCGACACTAGCTCAGGAAGAGGGGGAAGCATTAGAGCATTAGGCATGAGGGCTTGAGCAGTATTCAGTGGGAAGGTGGTGTGGGGTACCCATACTTTGATAATATTACTATACTACTCTATTGACTTGCGATATTTGGTGAGTGTGGCTTGTAAGGTTGGGTGGATAGATTCCTTGCTAGGATTTGGTTCCTTTTTTTTCTCATGGGGAATTAGGATGTCTCCCCACCTGTGCACGAGAGATTTAGGTTTTCCTACTGAGTATACTTATATGCTCACCCTACGTTTACTTTCATGTTTTTAGGAGGACTTAAGGGACCATGCGAGACCTTACTATTTGGGCGTTGGAGTTTTTCTGGTTGTAGTTTTTGCTTTCTTTTTTTTGTATCGAACTTTGGAGATTTTCTTGTACTTATACTTTTGTTTCAATATTGTATAAAACATGCATATGGGTTTGGTTTTGGGTTTATTTTCATTTACTTCTACCTTTTTCTTTTGGTGTTTGACTCATCCTATTTCATGATCTTAAATAATAAAAAGGGTAATGCATCGCATATTTGTGAAAACTCATACCCTTGGTTCTAGTCACCACTCCAGGGCCTACTAGAGGCGGGACTTGAGGGTCATTACCTCCCTTTCACCATTGCCAGCTCAGGAGGGGCATCTTTGGTGGGAGGGGGTTGTGACAATAACCCTCACCCCTGATTGCCTATGGACCCAAAATCATTTCTCTCAAAATTTCTCTATTTTTCCTTTTTCTTGGAGCCAGACGCTAGTAGATCCGTTGAAAATTTTTATTCAAGCAAGGGATTCAGTATTTTCATAATTATTTTGTAGTGAATTGTTTTCTACTTATCAATTTATGTTTAAGATTATTTATTTGTAAGGGGTATGCTATTGAGTTGATTTTACACTCTGGTATATGTTTTTCACTGCCTTATGCACACCTCTTCACCCATGTTTTAACACTATAATGATTTCTATCCTTGTGCATGCATGCTAGTAGTTGTGTTGCTGGTTCTATTTTGAAGTAAGGGATTAATTTTATATTTTAAATTATGTTATTTTATGTATATATATACATATATAACTATGTACTTGTTTCTAAATTTTGGAATCTACTTATTTTTTTTAAGTATATAAGTTATGTTCTATAAAAATTATTGTGCAACATATATGTTTAAATTCAATATGAAATGAATTATTTCTATCAAAACATGTTTTAATACATGGGGATTAATTATGGTATTTAGCATTAATCGAAACTATGTTTTGATTTTATTAGAAACACTTTTTTGGTCAATGTATTTAATAAATATTAAATCAATAATAAATTCCATGATATATATATACATAAATACATGTGTTGTATATGTATATATATATATATATATATGAAATGGTTATTGTTATCGACACGATTCAAAAAAATGCGCAAATCATCTTATCATTGTATATTAAAATTATGGAAGTCTCAAGCACATATAAACATGGTAATGTGTGTATGCATTTCATCAACATCCACCGCATTACAATAAATTCACGGTTCTAATTCAAATTATAAGGTTTAAATTTCTTAGTTAATAAGTACATGGAATTCAATGAAATTATTTTATTTTAAATGTTTCCTTTTCCATTTTATGTGAGGAACCTGATTAATTATTACAACCAATTTTCGCAAATGTATTTTGGAAAATGGATTGAATATATTGAAAATTTATGAAAGGAATTATGATGAGGGATTGGTTGTTATCAAACTCATGAGTATTATGAGATAAAGGTAGATATTCTTTTGTGTGTGTTTATATATATATATATATATTTGTACATACTTACATATAAAAATCAGTGGGAATCAGTTTTATTGCAGTGATGTGTTTTATCAAAACTTGAAAACTCCAGTGAAAAAAATATATATAATGAAAGATTAAAAATGATCTTTACAAAATACATTACTTGATCATTGTAAATATGGAAGGTCATTGGGGAGTGAACCCATCCTTTGCTAAGTGGGTAGGCCCAGAAAACCTTCAATGATTCAAGTAACCTTAGAATAATGTTTTGTTTTTTAGAAGCTAGCGTATTATTTTCAGAAAAACACTAGGCTATGTTTAAGCAATTTTGAATGTAACTAGTTTTTAAAATGATCTAGTTTTTTTAAACCATAAGTAATTTCCAATAGAATTTTTAAAAAGGGTATTTCAAAAGTTATTCTCATGTTTACTTTCAAAATAAGCTTTTATAAGGATTTATCGAAGGTTTTTAAACCCCTTACTGGGCATTTTTGTGCTCACCCCTCGTTTTAAAATTATTTTCCATAGGTCACCCAAAGTTTTCTGAAGGCGTTCGATTTTCTTATAGAGTTACCATGTACCGTGTTTTTTTTTCATTTTATTCTATTTTTACTACAACTCTGATAATTTTTAAGTTTGTATCTATTCTCCAAAACCTAGAACGGTAAAAGGTCCTCTGTTATGTAATATTTAAGGTTGGGACCTTATAATTGGTATCAGAGGAACAGTCTAGACAACTTTGGAGATTAGATGCTGTCGAGTTTAGAGGTTCAACGGTCCTAGTGTTTCTTAATTCTGAATAGGAAAATTTAAAATTATTTTTAGTTCCAGGAAATGAATTGTGAGGAAACAATTATTTTTAAGGGGGGGATAATGTAACAGCCCAGAAATTATAAACTTAGTTTTATTATAAAAATATTATATTAAGTGGATTAATTTATAATTAAAAAAAATGAAAATATTTTAAAGATGATTTTCTTTAAAAATAATAAATTCATTTACTTGTTTTTGATTATATGTCAATTATAATAATTATAATAAATTATAATTATTATTTATAGTTTTCAATTTTTTCATAAAAAAAAAATATTGTTTTTCTTTGTTTAAAATAATATTTTAAAATAACTATTGTTTTATAAAATTTATAAATTATAAATGTTTATAATTACTCTATTAATTTTTTTTATATATGTGTTTTTTTAAAAAAATATTATTTGATATTTTTATTAAAAAATGAATATATATTGAAAAATTCTAAAATAATAATATATATATATATAAAAACGATTTTATACACACACACACACACACACAAATATATATATATAATAAACGTTTTAAAAAAAAAATTTATATTATTATTATTAATATATAAACATTTGAATAAAGTTTCTATTAAATAAAAAAAGATGTGTTAAAATGTTATATTAAAAAAACATATAAATTGTGAGTATATAATAATATAATATAAATATAATCATGGCATGATAAAATAATTCAAAAGTAAGATATAAAAAGATATTGTGTTTGACTAAAAAAGGGGGATTATTGTCTTAAAAAAATAGAAATAAATGATATTGATATTTAATAATATAATAATAGTAATGATTAGGGGACAAAAGTGAGAGAAGATTCAAAACAAGGAAACACATCACATATGTTTTGGATTAAAAAAAAGTTAAATCATGTAATAAAGCAAAAGAAAAATGAAAATTAAAAGGGAAAAACCTTAATATACAATAATGAAAAAACGTTTAATCAAATGCTTAAAAAAATGATAAAACAAAACCTTAATATATATATATATATATAATAGTAGTGTGAAAAAAGAGAGAGATAATATATATTAATAAGTAATAATAATATAAGATGTGTGTCAAAAAAATGAAAATTGGATAATTATAATAAGTTAAAACATTAATGGTTGATTTGTGACACACAAAAAAATAATAAAATATAATAATGGAGGGAGGCTCAAGAGAATCTTGATTGATTTTTTTTCACGCCTATAAAAAATAAGATCTAACAATATACACTTTTTATGTTTCTTTACCATTCTTTGGCTTCCAAGGGAAGACATGAATAAATATATATATTTTTTTAATAAATATTAGAATGATTTATTTATAATCAATGTAAATGAAATATCTTGTCTCATTTGGTTTTTTTAATCCCAAAATCTTTTTTTTCTCAAACCTACAACAAAGACACTTGGGTTTTATAAATATATTTATTTATCACCAAGCTGACTAATCTAACCACTTGACAATAAGATATAAAATTTCAATATATATAACCATCACCCCTAATTTCCCACAGACCAAAAATCATTTCTCTCAAAAGTTCTCTATTTTTCCTTTTGCTCAGAGGGAGACGCTAGTAGATCCTTTGAAAAATTTCAATCAAGGGATTCAGTATTTTCATAATTATTTTGTAATGAATTGTTTTCTGCTTATCAATTTATGTTTAAGATTATTGATTTGTAACGGGTATGATATTTAGTTGATTTAACTCTTTGGTATGAGTTTTGCACAACCTTATGCGCACCTCTACACCCATGTCTTAACACTATAATAATTTTTGTCCTTGTGCATGAAATATGGGTAATTGTGTTGTTGGTTCTATTTTGAAGTAAGGGCTTAATTTTATATTTTAAATTATGTTATTTTACATAGATATATATATATATAACTATGTTCTTGTTTCTAAATTTTTTCATCGTATTATTTTTTAAGTATATAAGTTATGTTGTATAAAAATAATTATGCAACATATATTTTCCATAATATTGTGCTTCACTTGTAGCATTAATTTTTTGCTTGCTATATTGTAAGAATTTTATTATTTAAATATATGTTCAAATTAAATAATAAATGAATTATTTCTATCAAAACATGTTTTAATGCATGACGCTTAATTATGGTATTTAGAATTAATCAAAACTATGTTTTGATTTTAATAGAAACACTTTTCTGGTAAAAGTCTTTAATAAATATTAAATCAATAATAAATTCCATGATATATATATATACAGACATACATATGTAGTATATATATATATATTTGGATGAAATGGTTATTGTTAGCGACAAGATTAAAAAAATGCACATATCATCTTATCATTGTATATTAAAATTATGGATGTCTCAAGAACATATAAACATAGTCATGCGTGTATGAATAACATCGACATCCACCACATTATAATAAATTCACGGTTCTAATTAAAATTGTAAGGTTTAAATTCCTTAGTTAATAAGTACATGGAATTCAATGAAAGTATTTTATTTTAAATGTTTCCTTTTCCATTTTATGTGAGGAACTAGATTAATTATTACAGCCAATTATTGCAAATGTATTTTGGAAAATGGATTGAATATATTGACAGTTTATGCAAGGAATTATGATTAGATATTGGTTCTTATCAATCTCATGAGTATTATGAGATAAAGGTAGATATTATTTTGTGTGTGTGTATATATATATGTACATACTGACATGTAAACATTAGTGGGAATGATTTTTATTGTAGTGACGTGTTTTATCAAAAATTGAAAACTCCAGTGAAAAAAAATGTAATGAAATCTTAAAAATGATCTTTATAAAATACATCGCTTGATTGTTATAAATATGGAAGGTCATTGGGGAGTGAACCCATCTTTTGCTAAGTCGGTAGGCCCAGACCGCCTTCAACAATTCAAGTAACCTCAAAATAATGTTTTGTTTTTTTGAAGCTTGTGTATTATTTTCAGAAAAACACTAGGTCATGTTTAAGAAATTTTGAATGTAAGTAGTTTTTAAAATGATCTAGTTATTTTTAAACCATAAGTAATTTCCAATAGCATTTTTAAAAAGGGTATTTCAAAATTTATTCTCATGGTTACTTTCAAAAGAATGTTTTATAAGGATTTATCGAAGGTTTTTAAACCCCTTACTGGGCATTTTGGTTCTCACCTCTCATTTTAAAATTATTTTCCACAGGTCACCTAGAGTTTTCCGAAGGTGTTCTCTTCGCTTATGGAGTTAGCTCCCACCGTGTTTTTGTTCATTTTATTCTATTTTTACTACAACTCTAATAATTTTTATGTTTGTATCTATTCTCTAGAACCTAGAACGGTAAAAGGTCCTCTGTTATGTAATGTTTAAGGTTGGGTCGTTATAGTATTGGCCATGTTTAAGTGAAGGTACTTGTAACACTGATTCAGAACAACTAGCACAGGTAGAGGAAAGGGCATAAATGGCTGAAAAGAGGGCCATACAAGTGGAAGAACATGCTCAAATGACGAATGCTGAATTTTTAAAACTAATGGAAGTATTATGTCAATAAATTCCACTAGAGACTACCGCGGTTTGTGATGCATATATGTTGAGTATGTAGATATTTTATAGTGAATTGGGCAGTAGTCCTAGTGGTTTTTGGGATGGTGACATTTCTAGTGATGGCGATGGAGAGGATGACCGCGAGGAAGAGGGTGAGGATGATGGAGTGGAAGAGGGCGAGGATGATTGCAAGGAAGAGGGTGAGGATGAGGATGAGGATAGGGATGAGGACGAGGACATGACTGAGGATGACACTAAGGATGACGGTGATGGTGATGAGGGACATATTAATCTATTACATTTTTGACTAATTTATGAAATTTTTTGTTCAATGATTTTGTGTGAATGAATATATATGATATTTTGTATGGTTGTTATTATTGTTTGAATTATTTAGTGTTCTGTTATATTGAGTATGGCCATAGGAGTGGGCATGTTGTTTTTGTTTGCTTCTTTATTGGTATAGGTTGTCTATTTTTGACTATAGTGTTGTGTGTTTTTTATTGTAGGTGGGATGGTGCAATGTTGTTTGTTTTTGATTATAGGTGTGATGATACATTGTTGTGTGTTTTTTTATTATAGGTGGAATGCTGATTGTTGTTTGTTTTTTATTTTAGGTGAGATTTTTTGTGTGGGCAATGGAGTGTTTTTTATGTTTGATTGAAGATGAGATGTGTGGGTAGTGGATTATTGTGTGTGGATGTTTGAAATTTGGGTTTTTTTATTATATGTTGAAGTGGAGTGGGTTGTTGTGGGATTAAAGTTTGTGTATTTTTTATTGTAGGTTGTGTTTTTGATTGCATGTGGCTGTTTTTGATTGCAGGTGGCTGTGGAGCTATTTTTGATTGCAGGCGATAGTAGAGTGGGATGCTGCAACAAGAAGGTGGGGGGGATCCTATCTTCCAACCTCCACTTCTATTATTCCCATCTACTACAAATTAGTTAGTTTAAATTGACCCTAAGAGATAGAGAGATCCTCTCTTCCCACCTCAACTACTCTTCTTCCCATCCGCTACAAATCAGTAAGTTCAAATCAGTCATGCATTCTACACATATTCTATTTCCCCAATTTTCTTTCTTAGAATATTTCACTAATTTGAAATGTTTAATCCAAGTTTCCAACCCCATTTAAATGGGTTTAATACTTGTTTTTTGTTGTTGTATGTAAACTCATTTGGTGTGTGCATTTTTGTTTTTGCTTGTAGGTGTGGGTATGAACTTCCTTCTTTTGAGTTTCTTTAATGTCTCCTTTAATACTAGTTTTATCACTAAAATTGGGTATGCACTCTTAATATTATTCAACTTATTTATACTTTTATTTCTTTGTATGCCTAATAAGATAATACTTATCGATACCATGTGGTTTAGCTATGACATTGTGTAATTTTGGCTGAGACATGTATAAACATATAATAATTTTTAGAAAGTGGAGTTCCCTCTATACCATTTATAGAAACCCCCATATAAGCCACTATATCATACTCAATGGAATAAAAATATCTAATTGTAATAAAACAGAAATTCCCAAAGGCATTGTTGAGTGTTATAGAAATTTTAATATGATCTTCTATTTTTATAAACTTGGTATAAAATCAGTTATTTTCTAAAATTTCATTATATTCTTTCTCTTTATATCTGCACTAGGGATATTTTTAAAGGCCTTTTATTACCTTTTTCATTAGATTTGATCTTCAACTTTAGGATATTGATTATTAGTGATCCAATTTTAGTTCCCCCTCTTTCCCTGTTGGTTTCTTCTCATTCTACCCATGGAAATTCTCAATAGTGTTGCTGATTCAAATTAGTGGATACTAGGGTTGTGATTTTTTTGATGGATTGTTATGGCATAGGTTGATCAAGGATTTTATTTTTTGGTTGTGGCATTTCTGTCATCCCTTAAATTCCATGTATTTCATGGTGTATTATGAATCTTTAGTTGAGTAAGGGGATTTTAGAAATCTAGTTTCTTATTGTATTTTTTGGGTTATCATGATTTTTTCCCTTGGGTGAGGAGTAAAGATTTTCAAAATAAAGATAATAAACCAAATAGAATGTTAATGGAAGGGTATAAGGAGAATAATATAGCTTTACATGTTTCCATGATATTTCTTATGTGATTTATGATAGATTTATTATGTTTTTAAAATTCATTATTATTGTTACAACCTCTAAGAATAGATTAAATAATGATTGATAAGAAATACGAGAACCAACTAAATGTCTTCTATATGAATTTCCACCACCTAAACTAAATAAAGTTATTTACATAAACTTTACCATTGAATCCTTATTCTCAGTCATGTAATAATTTACCTAGTTATAGATTTTGAAACAATCCATTTTCCTATTATCACAACCTTCAGTTCTACTAACACCACACTTCCAAAGGAATAACCATTAATTGAAACTTACAGACTCTCTAGGAGTAGAAAAACACTATTCTCTATAATTAAGACATCAAACCTGGCCTAACCCGTTGAAAAACTATCCTCCAAAAATAATTAATTTCACTAAATCTAGAAAATTATAAGGGATCACGAGCTATCTTATAGAAGTATTTAGTAGTCTTACATCCTTGTTTTGAATACCACTTTGATAAATAGAACAAAGCACCATACAAAACTGTAATAGAGAACTTTCAATATACTAAAAACACCCTAGTACTGGTGTCATATTCTTAGTTAACATCCTTCTAGAAACTTAGTAAACTACCCATATATAGGAACCCAATAGTTTTTTAACCATACTCTACTTTTGAGTCTTGGTAAACTAATCACTAGATGGATTCAAAAATCAGTATCCATAATTGGGATGTCTAGGCACCCCAAACACCACATAGATTTCCATTGTTTTGGTTTCAGTCATCCCATATCCTTTCTTCTATGACAAGTGAATAAGAAATACAGGCATGAAACAAAAAAAAAACATAATCAAAACACACATAAGATTATGTGTATATGACCCCACTCCTTCAAGAATCTTCAATTTCGAAATTATACCACCAAGTTTCCACAATAATAGATATTTCCAATACATTGAACTATAGATATATAATTAGAAATGACCTCTATTCATAATTTTTATCTTTTAGAAATTTTGACATAAATCAAACTGGAAAACTCACATTGAAATCATCACTCCGTGAAACCGAAGCATGTGCGGTGCTTTTCTCCCACTATATTTCATCCCGATTTCAATCATTATAGGATACCTATATTTTTCTAAATAAACTTATGATACTTTGACAATATTTTGGAAGTCATTCCTAGAGAGTTATAATCCAACCAAGTCTTCATCACCACCCTTTGAAAGGAAACATGCCTATGACTTAGGGTTTCCCATATTTTAGCATTTGACATAGTCATGGTCTATTTTCTTTAAAAATTTGAATATGAGATAAAAACTTCTATCCCAATACCAAACTTGGAGTACTTATAGAATTAATTACCCCAAAAGAATATCATGCATTATCTACAGATCGACTCTTTGACCTATTATAATAACCTGAATCCCAAGAAGGTCTATCCTATGCTCAGTTTATCTCTTTAATTATGGTCAACTTTTTAGTATCTAAAAAAAATAATACAGATGATATTTACAAGAAAAAGCATATTTCACAGACCATAATTGAAATAGTAAACCCTATGTTCTCATCAATCACTAGTAAAGAAGTAAAATGAAACCATAGTGTAGTAAAAGTATCATTTTCTATAACTGTCGTGATATACTTTAATAGATGTATAAATTCACAAGATCTATCATCTCACAACAGATTAGTAAACAAATGATAAAATACACGAGTCTATAATTCCTTATATGTTATACCATAATATAATATTTAGGAATAAGGAAATCCCATTGACTACCCACTGATCCCTAAAGTATATACACTAAAATCTTCAAATGCCTGTCATGGGGTGTCTCTATATGATTAGAGATAGTCTGCATATCCTCAACCAACTTCTTAGTAGCCCAAGGTCTACCCTATCATTTATATAGGGGTGGATGATGCACTTGGAAATCATTTAATAGATCAAACATTGGTATCTCACCTCTCATATCATTATGTATCAGTGACTAGATAGTATTTAGTATTTAGTATACTCTCAAAGAGCTACTGATCAAGAGTAGGTATATGCACAAATAGGGAACTAGGTTCAATAATCAGCAATGAATTTTTGTCCCCAACCTCATGGCCCTAAATATGTATCGGTCACTATAACATGTAAGTACAATTACAAACACATGGCTTAGAGTCACACATATATAATAGATCTAAGTATAATATATATGATAATAAATAATAGGAAAAGAAACTCTCTATATTATATAGATACCCTATAATATTATGGCTATCCCATAACATCAATCTCCCTCTTTATCCATATATTCCCTTTATATCCTAGGGGTAGAATAAAATATAAAGAGGATTCAAATTATCATTTTAGTAATAGTAAAAAAAATAACCATGTATTGGTTCTGTATAATTCCATTATTAATTTATATAATTATTAATATAAGTATCTGTGATGTTTGTTCCTCACAGTTCCACTATGAGTTTTTGCTAAAATAATCAAATGAACAAACATCACAATTTAGTGGAGTGGGCAGTGGAGTCTTGTTTGTGGGATGTTGGATTGTTTTGTGCTTTTGATTGTAGGTGGGATACTGGAATACATTTCTATGGAATGCTAGGATATATTTTTGTGGATTTTTGTGTGTTTTTTATTCTACTAGGCCCTTGGATTTTATTTCTATGAGATGTTGGAATACATTTATACTGTCTATGAATTTTGAATGTTGGATTTAAGTGGAGTGGGTATTGGATTGATTTCACTATGGTATTTTTATTTTATAGGTTTTGGTAGAGTTCTAACAGAGGGAAAGCATGAGCTGTTATTTCTAATTGGTATTGGAGGCCATTCCAATGGTTATTTAAACCATTGTAATACATTTATAAACTCTTTTCCAACGGTTCAATTTGAACATTTGGGATACCATAATTCAATCACCTATAGAAACGATTCATTTTGAACCATTGATAGAAATTTCCTAACAATTTATAACTATTGAAGAAAAGATATAACAATAGTTTGAACTATTGGTATAGATATCTTCCAATGGTTTAAAACCAATGGAATATATTTAACCTAACGGTTCACAAAGAACTGTTGGGAAATTTAATTCCAAACCATCCTATCCCAACAGTTCACACTAAACTTTTGGTATAGGGAAAACCGAACGACCCACATGCTGACGGTTTATGAAACCGGTGGGATATTCTATCCCAATAGTTTCAAGGAATATCCCAACAGTTTGAAACCATTGGGATAGGTTAGATTTCTAGTAGTGACATTGGAGGGAGATATAGGTCCCACCCATCACATAATAAAATCATTCATACATGTGCTAGAAAAAATTCATCATATCATGACCCATGAAAAGAGATGGGTTTTATAAACATCAAATCATAACCCATGAAATGAAATGGGTATCATTAAAATTTCATCACATCATAACCTATAGAAAATAAATAGGTTTCATAACCATTTCATAGAACCATAAGCTATGAAAAGAAGTGGGTTTCAGTAGCATATAACTTGTGGAAGAGAAACAAGTATCATAAGAATTATTACATAAAATCATAAAACATTCAAGAAATAATATGAATGGAACATTTGTATTATTTCCTAGAAGTGATTTCGTAACATCAACAGATGTCATATTAGATGAAGAATAACTTTAAAATATATTTTGAAAACATTTCTTGAGGAAAATATAATTTTTTATTTGGAAAATTATTTTTAAAACATAAAACCTTTTGAAAACCATTTTCTTTAAAATATACTTGAAATCTTATAAATAAATATTGAAAACATTTTGAAAACTATTTTCCTTGAAAACTTATAAATATTGCGTGAAATAATTTTGAAAAACATTTTCCTTAAAATCTTATAAAAGGATCTTGAAAACATTTTTAAAACCATTTTCCTTGAAAACTTATAAAAGAAGCTTGAATTTTTTTTGAAAAACATTTTCCTTGAAAATTTATAAAAGGAGATTGAAAAATTTTTGAAAACAATTTTCTTTGAAAACTTATAAAATAAGTTTGAAACCATTTTGAAAACAATTTATCTGAAAATTAAATTTAAAAACATTTTCTTTAAAATTATCCTTTTAAATATTCAAAATAATATTTACATAAATGATTATGGGTAAATCCATACATACCATATATGGTAAAAATAACATTCCTTTTACATGGTAAAAAGGGTAAAAAATTCATTTTTTAGAAGGAAAAAAGAATATTCCTTTGAAAAAATTGGTAAAAGAAAAAAATGATAAAAATTTATTTTAAATATTATAGGATAATAGTAGAATATTCTTGGAAACCCTTTTTATAATATATGGTTTTGATGGATCACATATTTCTGATCGAAGAGAGGGTAAAGTCAGGCTTTATTAAAAACACTTTATTAATTATCTTATGTAACAAAGAGTGAAAAAATGGTACCAATACATTAATATATCATGAATAAATAGAGGATAATAATTTTTTTGAGAGTTCTTAAGAGATATATCATAATATTTCATCAAAGGAAGCATACAAATAAACAATCTCGAAAAATGATGAGATTGTTTTAATAAAATCCTACCACTTAGTAAATTTGAACCATACTCTCCATATAATAAAATGAAATTAAATGAAGCTTAAAATATAAGTAAATAATAAGATTCATGATATAACATTTCAAAGTTAGTATATACACCTCATGAAAAAATATAGTTGCATAACATGGCACATGTCTCGAAGAAGAAAAATTAAGACAAAATTAATTTACTTGTTTGGTATCTTTTGAAATATAAACCCCATGAAAGAAATTTCATCAAATGGATATGTAAATACCCATAAATTTAAGTATAAGAATAATATAATACATACATGGTCAATATACACACCACACAAAATGAATGGGTGGTGAATAAAGCATGTATCTCATGAAAATAAAAAGTGAGATGAAGTTCCCTTACCTTGTGTCTTGAATCTCATCGTACTCATTCAAACCTCCTACATAATAATTATAAGTTTATTATACATATATGAAAGAACAATTTTCTTATATCTAATACCTTATATGGTTTTATTATGACTTTATATTAGCCACTTTTTAACAATTCTATGTTATGGTTTCTCTTTGAGTAATATTCGATTTGTTCTTCTCATGTGCCTTAATTTGTTATATCTTTGGTCCTTATAATTATATCATGATTAAGGAATAAAAACCATAATATAAATATAATTTATATTTAGTATATGTGTATTACCCCTGGTTTATGGTATGTAACCATTTCTTTATGTTTTTCTTGTACATAGAGTTTATGAGTGAATGTTGGGAGAGTTTGGTGAACTTTCGATAAGTTTTTAAGAAAAAGGGGGATGCGAACGGGTTGTACACAGTTTGTATAAAACATGCTAAAATACTAGAATAAACCATGTGAAATAGTAGTTTTGAGGTATTATCATTGACACAGTGTGCATACGGTTAGGTAGAACATGTGTGGAGGTTGTGAGAAAGTTTTTACAAGGCAGTAACTAATGCACAATTAGCACACATTTTGTCCAACCAGGCGAACTAATCATGTGTAGAGTTAACGTTTGATCCTAAAAAATAGGATCTCACTCATTTTCCCTAAAACTCCCTTTTTTTTTCTACTTGGTGGACCTAACTTGGGACTCTTCTTTATTGAAGGTAGTAGGACCTCTTTCAAGTGATTTGGAATCAATTTTAAGCACTCCCTTGGTGTTTCGAAGCCCGATTCTAGAGATAAGTGTCGTTCTTCACAGTTCTTGTCACACTATCTTAGATCTACTTAGATATACTTCTCCTATCCTCTCAGTTTCTCAAATCTACAACTGTTATGGGTAGATCTAAGATAATAGATTCCAAAAATGTTGAGATTTGGTCTTGATCATGATAATAGAAGAGATATAAGGCGGTTTTGTGGAGAATCAAACCGATTTTGTGAGCGTTCTTCGATTTTCATCAAAACGGTTGAGGTAGGTGGCTTCGATATCTACTCCTCTTAGTATAAATGAATGTAATGATTTCAAATGGATTATATTTTGTTAAATTTATTATTAATTGGCTATTTGAGAATTTTTTGAAATCATTTTTAGTGATGGTTTGATAAATTTTGGAAATATAGAAAATTGGTGTTCTTGAATAAGTGCTTTATTATTGATTTTAAAATGTGGGTTTTAAAATGAATATTTTATAGAAGTTTGGAACATGGGTTTGATGATTTTTTTTTTCAATAAATGGAATGTTTTATTGAAATGAAATGGTTTGTTTGAATTCGTTGCATCATGATTTTCAATAAAAGAACATGTTTATTGAATTGGTTGAACACAATTGTATTTGGAAAGGGTTGTGGTGTGTGTTCATATTCATTGGGATGGATAAGGGCATGAAGGACCCACATAAAATGGTTGTGATGGATATCAGCATGAATTAACCCCGTCAAAGTGGTCCACTAAGGGAAGGATTAGCGGAATGATAACTCACCGCTCATGAGTATAGGGAGTTTTATATTTCATGAATGGTTGGGTGTGTGGTCAAGGGGAATAGAATGGGTATGCCAAAATGATACCAATAAATGGTTTTAAATCCTTGTTTTGTTGTTTTTTTTGGAAATGCGGCTTGTTAGAAGTTGGTTGAAAACAAAACTTGTTTACATTCAGTTTTAAATAGTTTTGAGACTTGTTTATATTTAGTTATAATTTTTTTTGGGAAATTTAGTTGTATAAATTGTTTTATATAAATTATTCTAACCTTTATATCCTAGTGGCATGAGTAGGGAAGTCACTGGGGAAAGACTACTGAGTTTTATACTCACCCCTACTTTGTAACTTTGGTGATTTTGTAGATACTATCTTCCGGGACGTGGGAAAAGGTAAAGTATCACATGTATTTAGCACCACCTTATGATACCTAGTCTTTTTAGTGATTTTGGATCATAGATCTTGTGGATCATGGAGTCTTTTTTTATCTTATAGTTTCTTGTAGTTATCTTTGAATGTTTACTTCGATAGTTGCTTTGTCTTCCGCTGTAGTGAACTTTGGTGTGTGGTTTAATATAAAGATGATGGTTGAGTTGTCTTATTTTTATCATGCAAAATATAGTGATTATTTGGTTGTGGTTGTTTGGTTAGTGGTTTATTTATTAAAGGGTTAATCATCCACCACTTTCATTTTAAACCCTTTGGTATTTATTTTCTGCCTTTGCTGCCTTGGGGATATCGCTTAAGGCCTAGTAATGATTCATTGTATTCTCAATCCAATGAGAATAAGTGGGTCATTACAATATGTGTATTATTATAATATATATAATATATAATTATTAAACAAAATACACTATTCATGGGGATGGTAAGCCGTATATACACATGAATTCCATTTCCTTTTAATTGTTATGTTAAAAGAAAGAAAGTAAAAGACATATATATATATATGTATATATATCATTATTATATTATCATTATTATATCATATATATCATATAAGTTTACTAAACCCATATTTAATACATTCCATGTAGTTTGTGAATGAATCATATTTCTTTGAGGGGGCGATAGTCTACACTTCGTCAAATGAAATTATCGTATTTACACAAGATGGAAAACATAATAGTATGTTATAAATAAAAATTAAAGAAGCATAAAGAAATTATAAATATAATAAATATAATATATAAATATATTTTCCCTCATAATTTCCACCATGAGAGGTGTTAAAGGAAAAAATGAACAATTATCATTTCGTGTGGCGGTAGTTCGCCACACATGCAAATAATATATTTGTTACCTATTAGATGGAAGTGTGTGTAAGTTTAGGTTAAAACATTATCATAAAAAATCCTATTATATTGAGGATATTGGTGTTTTTAGTAAATCTTGGAATATAGATAGTGGAGGTGGTGAAGAAAGAAAATAAAAAAACGATCTTGAGGGAGGGTGTTACCTCTAAATTGGGAATTTTTCTTGGTTTGCAACAAAGGGCTTCCTTGGAAAGATTTTTACCCAAATGTATGATTCAAGGAGGAATTTAGGGATTTTGGGAGAATATTTGGAAAGATTTTGGATTATTCAAAGTGTCTTGAGAGGTGTGTGGAAGGGGTAGAGTGCTTTTCTTTTTATAGTGGAGGTGGAGTGATAGTCTTGTAAATACCAAAAGGTATTCAATAATGGGAGGATTACATTACCTAATGTTCCTAAAAAAGGAAAAAATAATTGATTAATGTAAAATTATGGTTCAAACAAATCTAGGCCACACAAAAATATGTTCATTTTAATAATTTGGTTCCTTAACTTCTAAGATTCCCCAATTTTATTATTTTAGTTTTTATTAAATCGTCTTGTTTTCTAACCTAAGTAATTTAACCATTAAGACTAAAATAAAGTGATATTTATTATATAATATAGATAAAATTAATTATAAATATGATACCTAATTTTTAAAAAATTAAAATCTCATGTTTTTTGGAAATTAATTTTTAAAACAAGCGCATGTGACGCGCAAAACACTAATTAAACCCAAACCGTGCTAACAATGTTTTTACAATATATGAGTCAATATGTTAATTATAAAAGATTAATTGGTCCATTAATAGACCATATATTATATTTTTTTAACACTTAAAAATATCTTGGCATAATAAAGTATTTTTATTAATTTTAAATTATTTAATAAAATATCATTTATTGTAAAATAACAATAATATTAATTTTAAAATTATCTATTTAATTTTAATTTTAAAATATCAAACTAATATTTTAATTCAAATATATTAATTTTAAAGATATTAAAAATGATATATGAATCTTAAAAAATAATTAAATACAATAATTAAATCAATTCACTTCACTTTTTATATTTATAGTATCATTTATTTTAGTTAATTACTAACTAAATAATCACTACATTGGAGTTTCTTAAGAATTTTAAGTAAATAGTTCATCTCTATAAATTATTGATAAATTATTATGAAAAAAATAAACCATTTATATTTATAAATGATATGTATAACCGAAAATATGATGTTTTTTACATATCTCAAAGTTTTATAAATGTTAAAGGTAAAGAAAGTTCCCCTTTTGTCTTTTTTCCTTACTTAACCTTTTACATAGGACACTTCCATTTAATAATATCCCAATAACCCATAAAATTAAAAATAAAAGTGTATATGGTCAAATTATTGGTATACAATGGATTTTTGATAAGATTCAAGGTCATTTTGGTCTTTAAGATTAATATTTAGTCCTTAATTGATCTTAATATCACCTTAATCACTGTGAATAATTTTAATCATTTTCACTAATTTTTTGGTAAAAAATTATTTTGATCTTATTATAATAAAAATATCATATTTATTAAAACTTTTCATGTTTATTTTTAAAAATCAAAATCACATAAGTGAGAAAATAAAGTTTAACACTAATCCTGTAGACGTAGCGAGAAAGCGTGTTTTTAAATTAAAAACATTCAAAAGTTCAATAAGTTTTTATAACCGGTTTCCATTTAAAAATTATTTCAATGAACTAAATTGATTTAATATATGTATAATTGATCTATTGTGATTTTAAAAACCAAATTAAAATATAAATTAATATTAATAATTATTTAAATAAAAATGTAGTTTTTAACTAAAATACAATATTTTTTCACTATTCATCAAAAAATGAAGTTTCTCAGGGAAATAGAAAAAAATTACCATAATATAATTTTGACATTATGATTTGAAAAATGATGTTTATTTTATCAAATTCAATTTATAAAAGTGTCTAAAATTAATTTTTTTTCATAGAAGGATATGAAAAGTAGTTCATTTGATAAGATAACATTTTTAAACATATAAAGACTTCACCAAAAACTATATTATTCATAATCAATATCTTTTATTTATATAAAACCATTATAAATAATATTTTAAAAGTAGGTATTACTATTAATATGACAAAGTTTATCAGATTTGTTATAACTATCTCGTTTAAATAATTCTAACAATAATGTGATGTTTTATAGAAACTGGGTGTTGCATGTAACATATGCCAAGTCAGTTTTGCATGTAGAATAATCCAATTTGGTACCACATGAAAGGAATTTTTGACTTAGTGCAATGGAAGACATCAGTAAAAATTAATTCATTCAGAAAAAAATATTTTACAAAATCTTAGGGTGTTACAAGAAATACATTTAAAAAGGTGAATAAAGATGGTTTATATTGTCCTACATTTTTAATGATTCTATAAGTCTTGTTATTGGGTGTGATAAGTGAAACATAAGATGAATTTTTGGAATTAAATGAGTGATTCTCCAAAATGTAATTTTAGATATTGAAATCTTTTATGTGTTGAGGTTGGATTTTATGGGACTTTTTCTATATTCATGTGGAAATGAATAAATTCTAGTGATTTTTGGTTATGTTTCAAAATGGGTATAGGTAGTGGAATTACTAAATAAACATGCCTTTGCTGTGATTAAATTTATGAAAAATAACATTTTCTAAAGAATCTGCATGCCTGAGGTGTTCATCACCGACAAAAGTACTCATTTTAAAATTTTAAAATTCAATTATTTGATGGAAATGTATAGTTGTGTGCAAAAAATCAGTATAACCTATCATCCATAGTCAAGAGAAAAATATGATATATCAAATAGTGAATTAAAATAGATTTTGGATAAGACCATGATTTTTTTATGAAAATATTAGTCTATAAATATGGATGAGGCATTATGGGATTATAGGACTACCTTAAAAAACTAATAGGTATGCCAACTTATAGGATACTTTTTGTGAAATCATGCCACTTTAGTATTGAGTATAAAAATAAATCCTATTGGGTTATTATGGTATCAAACTTTGACTTTGAATCTACTAGAGAAAGAAGATTACTTGATCTAAGTGAGCTAGAAAAAATAAGAAGAGAGTAATATGAGAATTATTGAATTTATAATGAATTAACAACAGCCTTTCATAACCTAATCATTCAAAATAGGCACTTTAAGGTAGGGAAATTTTTTTTGTCCAATTACCGACTCAAACTATTCCTTTAAAAACATAAAACTAAGTGGTATAGAATCCTTACCATCCATATAGTTATAGTTAATAGAGCCATGGATCCCATTGGATACTAGAACATACCATTCTTGGTTAATTATTAGAAGAAAAAACATTTTTTTGAAGGGAAACTAGAGGGATTGGCTTCCATATCTGTGTTAGAGGATTTAATTTTCATTGAAGCCTAACCATAGACTAGTGATTCATGGGAGTCTACCCATGATCATTCTTGCATTCTTACTTTAATTTTTGTTAACATTAATGTGTTGTTGTGTTCTCTATGATAGGATCTTTATCTCTCTATCTCTCTCTTCTAAAAAAAGTGTTTCTAGTGTGATGAAATATGAAGAGTTTAATATGAATTGTTTTCAAGTTAAAAATGAGTTTCTTAATATAGTTCTCAGGATTAAACTTCTCTAAACCCAACCTATATCTTCATATTCTTTAGAGATTAATTATTAAAATATAATGCTCATATATTTTTCTTATAGGTTCTAAAAGTTGAATAACCATAGGGGTTTTCACTTAAGAAAAGTGGGAATAATTTTGGACTGCACTTTATGGGAAAAATATTTTTAAACCAAGAAAGTTATTGTTTTTATGAATATATTTTTATTCTACTACTAAAAATTTAGATTCATTGATTTTTTTAATCTCTTACCACTCATGATTAAGTGAGGGGGGAATTTTTTGATGATAAAAATTTATCTTATGAGTCTATTTAAAAGTATTGGGTTTCATTCTTGTTTAAATCCTTTCCTATTTAAAATCATTTTAAAAAATATTGTAACCTTATTTATCACCATTCAAAATACCTCCAAACTCATCAATTTATTTTAAGTGAAATATTTATTTAATATGATATATTTTTTTATCTTAATTGATAATCATTTTTTCTACTTATAAAAAAATCATATACATTTTCAAATATGATTGAAAATTAGTAATGTTGTGGAATCACACTATTTTAATCTCAATGTGACCCTTTAACATGACATCAAAATACTGAATTGAAAATATGTTTTGATCCAAAATATCTATTCATTTTCTCTCATTTTAAGATTCAAAAATTAAGATATAATTGGATTTAAAGTGTGGGGGTGGGGTATTACTTATGGTGAATAATAATTCAATGATTTACACAATAGAACCACCACATAAATTTTTTCAATATTGATTGATTTTCAACCCTCAAAATTCTAATCTAGTGAAATAAATTTTTTATGAAGTTGATATTTAAATTTATACCTTGATGAGGTTAGCTTTTTTTATTTTCCCATGGATTTATTCTGATTTATCAATTCATATCCATCTTTAAATGTTTTCTATTTTTTCTAAATTTTGTGACTAGGATTTATAAAAATAATTAGTTTTTAATATTTTAACTGAGTTTTAAACTTTTGAGCTATGCATTTAAATGAGTTATGAATTTAAAACCCTAATCCAGGTTGAACCTCTATTCTTTCATTTTGTCATGGGTTTGCTCTTAAGCTATTAGATATGTTTTTTATGGTGCTTGTAATTATTTAATATTCTAATCTATACATAGTGTCTAATTATTATTCTTTCTAATTATTTGTGTCATTACTCCAGGTGGTAAAGAGAAGTTTGGAAATTTTAGTTGAATGTAAAGTGATGATTTTTAAAACTTTTTTAATTTAATTTTTTTTGTAAAACCAAAACCAATGTGTGACCAATTTCATCGTTTCTATAGAGAAATAAATTTTCCTAATTGAGAGAGTCAACTAGGAAAAATAATTTTTGAAATTTTTTTAGTGGAATTTCTCTTTTTCACTCTTTAGAATTTCATTCTTCCATTGAATTTGTTTAAATGATTGTTTGAGATAAATAAATGTCTTATTTTTGGGGGAATTTGATGTGTCTTTATTATTTTATATGAGTTACACATAATTGTTTATAGAAACACTGTGTTTTAATGTCAAAATATGTTTTTGATAATCTAATTTCATATTTTGGTTGTTAGGAGCTGATTTTATAGTTTTTTGAGTTTTTGGATAAAAATATTCAATTTTGGAGTTTAAAAGAATAATTGTTCTTTACTACTAATCTTCAAATATTTTTTAGAACAATATTTTATTTTTTAGGTGGAATGTTCATTACAATCCAATATTTAAGTGATTTTGAGGATTATGTATGTTTAATGATTAAAGTCCCATGTTCTAATTTTTGAAATATAATTTTAAGATTTATTTTTAGTTTTATTTTGTTGAGATTTAATTGAAATATTAGTTATGTATTTTTTTTTGGAAAAATTATTTTCATGTTCAAACCATTTCCTTCAATTTTAAATAAATTATTTTTCATCCACTTTTTATTTTCCAATAGAATTGCCTACAATATATTTTTCCTACATAGGAGAAAACCACATAGCTGAATTTCAGATCCTCAGACATAGCTAATATTAAAAGTGATATTGATGTATCAAATTCTCTAGATTATCCACATAAATGAATTTGGAGTAGAATATTCCCATACCCAATTGGCAGTGATGTTTATTTAGCATAATTTAAAATGGTTCCAATACTTAGTTAATTCTAAAAATGCACTCATGTAGCTAAATTTCCAAGTAGGATTCATATATATAAATCAAATTATGGAAAATTTAAAGTTGATTCCTCATAATAAAAATTCAATGTATTGGAATTTCATGTATTCAAATAGAAAAGTTTAAGGAATTAACTACAAAGGTTGGTCATGTAGAGGATTTTACATTTGCATAGAGCTCATGCCTGAGATTTGGTAGTGTTTAGAGATGGAGTCTCAAACCCTTTTTATGTAATAAATAAGGTGTGTGATCAAATCCTTAAACAAGAAGCCTAAATTAGTTGGATGTTAGTGCTATAACTAATCTTAGAGAATACTCTAGTGCTAGGCTCACCAAAGTTTGATTAATTAAAAGATCCCAAGACCTGACACCTTACATATCAGTAGAACAAGGAAGAACGCATGAGATCGAATGATTGAAAATAATAAAGGGCCGAGTTTGTTAAATAAGGAAAATTATCTACCAAGATCTTGACTTTCTTTGCTAAGATGATGAAACAGTACCAAGATCTAGCCAAACCCATTGAATACTGATGAAGCCACATCTATTATTTTAAACCACTAAAATAACCCTCTATTGAAGCATGATGAAGAATATGATTTAATGGAGTGAGATCCCATAGTTATTATTGATGAAGACTCTTCTGAGTTAATCATAAGACAACATTGATGTGAATTCTTTACTATGATTTTCAAATGAATTTATTTCAAAGTATCAGTTGATATAGAATCAATAAAAATTCGAAGGTAATTTGTTGATGATGTCAATATTAATTTGCAGATCTCAATGCTACTAGAAGTGGTGGACTATTTTGGGTCTGGGGAAATCAACCTATGTATATCAAAGTTGATGAACATGGGAACTTTTTTTATTCTCGATACTGTGACCATGGTGAAAATGATCGTAATGGATGAATTACTAAGTTTGACTGAAGCTGAGTGTTTGTTGAAGAATTTTAGTTGATAGAGATTTATGGATAATTGGGTTATACCTATTGTTCTTTATATTTTATGTTTAATTAAAGACAATGGAGCCTCTTCATACTTGGTCATTTCACTTTCATGAACTAGGATATTCTAACACCCCAATATTTCATAGTAAGTTATTTTCTTTAAAGTAATTCAATAGCTTGTGCTACACGCAACACCAAGTTCGGGTGCACCATGACTTACCAAACAAGCCGTTCAAAAAGAGGTTATGAATAGTATTAACTGAATTTTGAATTTTATATATTCCATATAATTTTAGAATCCATATTATTTGTTTCTTAGATATAATATAAGAACAAATTCATTTTTTCATATAAAAGAAGTATTTTTCAAAAAATGCAATTTTACCACCTTTTAATGGAAAAACCTTTTTAAAACCAATATTTGACACTTTTATATATTCAATTTAATAAAATTAAATTCTTTTTTATAATAGGTACATAAAAATTTATTTTGGATAAATTTTTGGTACTTTTCTGATAACTTTCATATTTTGATGAATACTGAAAAATACTAAATTTTAATTGAAAACAAATTTTTTAATAAAAATAATTTATAGCATTAAATTATGAATTTTAATGGTTTGTAAGTATAATTAGATTATATTTTTATCATTTAATACAATATATGTCATTATAAGTAATTTCACATATAAATTTAACATAAACACATGTCAATCTTTTGATAGTTTTTACTTTTTAAAAACCCACTTTTCTGTTTCGAAAACGGGAATTAATTTTAAATTAATTAATGACACTTATATGTTTTGAATTTGGTAAAATAAAATTCATTTTTGAATTCATAATATCTAAATTATCTTGGGGTTAATTTTTTGTATTTTTATGAAAACATTCAATTTTTGATGAATAGTGAAAAACACTACGTTATAGTTTAAAACCGACATTTAATTTAAATAATTATTTATTTTATTTAAATTTATTTTAACTCAAAATAGATATATAATACCTATATAACTTCAATGTAATTCGTTGGAGTCATTTTATAATAAAATTAGATATATAAAATTTTATTGAACTTTTTACCGTCTTTTACCCACTTTCTAGGAGCATTTGAAAATTTGCATAAAACATAATTTTACCGCTTCTGTGAGTTGAATTTCAAAAATCCAAGAGACATTATTGACGTCAGTAATTAAATTTTTTTTCAATAAGATGAAAATATTTTTTTTTGAATAGTAACTTTTGACTTTTATTTACCACGGTTAAAAGTAAATAGGGTAATTAAGAGTAAAAATGATATTATAATTACCCTAAAACATGTCCTAATTCTATTGGATAAGTTTAATTCGACAAAAAACAACCTTAGGAATAAAATATGATCCTCTTTGGTCCACTTGGATTAGATTAGGACATTTATTATTATTTTATTTAAAGAAGAGTTAAAAGAGTTAAATTCAAAGTTTAATAAGTAAACCATTTTTAATATAGGGCTATACATAAGATAAATTAGACTATAAATATTAATTATAAAGATAAAAACATTTAATACATAATGGTATTTTATTTATAATTTTTAGATATTAAATAATTAAATTTATTTATGATATAATGATGATGCAGTAATTGCCTTATTAATTAAAGATTAAAATAATTGATATTATAAATATCCAAATAAATGTAATTTGAGACTTTTGATGAATTAAACTAATTTTATAGGTTAATATGACATGTTAGGGTTGATTAAATAATTTTTTTTCAAAGTAATCATGCTGTTATTATTTTCAAAAAAACCAAATACTAAATAATGTAAAAATTGACATAAATGAGTTTTTAAAACAAATACTATATTATTGGTTGATATAATATTAATAAAAATCTAAGGTTCATCCAAAGGTCTTAAATAATATTATATATGTCAATAATGAACCACTTGTGGTTCTTTTGGAAGTTTATCATAAGTTTATTAACCATATAGTGTAAGAATACAAGAAGACACAGTAAAAGTTAAACTATTTAACTAAGAGTTAAATCTAAAAGATAAGGTTAAAATAGTAACATAAACTTTTCTAAAACCTATTGGTTGATAATATTTCAACCCATAACCACCTTATCTTAGGAATAAATAATTTTGGAGCCATTAGAAACTGAAAATTATTTTATTATAAAATAATATTTCAAGGTTTTCCTAAAGTGACCCTCACCTCTCTTATAAAAGGGTACTTCCCCTTCTATAAATTTCACACCTCCAAAGAAATTTTTCCCAGACAAAACCTTCCCAAATATCCTCCCAACTTCCCTCAAATCAACCCAGAGTCCTTACTTTGATTAGAAATCCAACCTAAGGAGTCCTTTTGATCAACTCAAAAGGAAACACCTGAGGAAGAAGTAATAATTTTACCACCCTCTTTCAAGTTCTTTTCTTCTTCTTACACTTCCTATTAATTTTTATTTCCATACAAAAATAATAACTCTAGTACCTTATACATACTATTATGTTATTATAATTATGTTACAACCATATTCGTTATTCTATCCATCCTATAAATGACAAAGTCACCATACATGCGTACATACGGATTACCGTCTCCACGTCGTGGTGTAGTTTGTTATTTAAACACTTCATTATTTGGATGGGTATAATAATGAGTATAAATGATGTAAATAATAAATATAACATTATAATTATTATTTATATACGATATACCATCCAATTACATACGATTTCACCATCAATATAGTGATATTGTCACTCGTGCATACGTACAGATTACCATCTCCATGAACGCGATGAGATTCATTCCCCATCGTAATAATTAAAGAATAATTTTCATTTTATGATTAAAAATAATGTTTATTAACATAATATAATTATGTATATGTATCAAATACATCATATCCATAACAAACATGTCTTAAATAACTAAGCATATAAAGGAAAACGAATCAGTTAACACCCAAAATGATGATACTACTAAAATATTATTAACAAAACAATATTAGAAGATCATATATGATATAATATTTATGTATTTGGTTATTTTATAATTTAATAAAAATTATTTAACCATTATACATGAGGTTAACCTACCCTATACTAAGGAAAAGTACAAGGTAAGGGGTTTTCATCTCACTTTTATTCTCGTGAGATTCATGCTATATTTGCCACTATTACCTTTTGTGTGGTGTATGTACTGCCCATGATTGTATTGTTTGCATAATATAATTTAAATTATGGGTATTTACATCATCATTGGATGATCCTTATTTCATGGGGGGTATGTTTCGTAAGTTACCAAATCGGTAAGGGAATCTCAAATTTCAATTTCCACTCATTCGGTTTTACGCAAACTTCATTGATTACTTTAATCCAAGATAATGTGTGAAATCACTATTTATTTACTTATGTAATAATTTCCACTCCCCTTTGTGTGGATATACTTTTGATACACATAATAAATCCATTTATAAATTCTCAAGTCATCGATATAAACTTGATAAGAGTAATTTTAACTCAATTTCTATTCATTGAGTTAGACATCCAAGTCATTGGTGTTGTTTTTACAAGAATATGTGTGAATTTACTCTGGTTGATTTACATTGAATATCCAATAATATTGAGTGTATTTATATTTTTCACACATAATTATGTCATTGATTTATCCTTAACCTAATGATACTATCTTTATAAAGGAATTCATCTCAACTTATATTCCATTGAGTCTTCTTTGTTGTTATGTTCCAATTCACTTTTATTTTGTGTATATACTATACTTTGACATAGTATATCATAAATCCCTTTATTCTAATGATATTATAAAGTTTTTATTACCTAAATTATTTGTATTCAAGTATCTCTCACTTGGTTAGGAACTCTAACTAAAATATCATTTTAAATGTTTTAAAAATTTGTTCTTCTAAATCTTTCTCATTAATGTCCATGTTTTAAAAATGGTTTTAAGGTTTTATTTATATGATCATTATTATTTAAAAATTTAAATTACTTTTAAAAGTTTCAAAGTGGTATGGGACACTTTGATCAAAAATCTATTTTAAACATCTTCTTGATAAATAATGATAATTTTAAATGTTTTCAAGAAAAAGGGGGATATTTCTCTCAAATAGTTTTGATGATTATTTTCATCAATGTTAATATCATTCATTATTCTCGATTGAAATTCATTTATTTTAATACAATCTTCCATATTGTATTGAATGAGTTATTTTTGATTGTGGATGTGCTATTTTTATACCATTCATGGTTTGTGGTTAAAATATTGATATTTCGTATGCTAGTTTTAATACGAATGTTTAGATTATGTTTCAACATTTTCATATGAGGAATTCATTGGACTTATTAAGTGACGGGTGGAGCTCGCTATAGCTCCTCGATGCATTGGTAGGTCTATTGAGACAAACTAGTGTCTTGGCACAAGTCCTTGAAAAAATCTTATTTATAGTCTTGGCGCAAGGCCTTGACTATGTGGTTATGAAGTCTAGAATTATGCATTCCATAATTATGAAATTGGATATTTATATTACATGTGATTATTAGACTAATAGAATATCCATGTGAATAAGTAAACAACATTATTTTATTTATCTTTTCCATATTAGGTTGAAGTTTAATTTTAAAAGGCTTGTGTTCTAGTCTTATACATTGCCTTAAATGTTTGTTCTTATTTATGACAGTTTCTGCTATATTGTTGTCCTTACCGAGCATTTAAGCTCACCCATTTCTTATGTTTTATTTTTCCCAGGATGTAAAGAAGTATATTACGATTAACCTACAGGAATAGGCTAAGGGGTATAGGAGTGTTAAAATGGGACACAATGTTGTTGTTTTTATTTCATTATGTAATGTAAAATTTATGTATGTATATAGTACTTAAAAGGGTACTAAACTAATCAGTCTTTTGGGACAAGATTCCTTGTATCATGCCAATGTTATATAATAATGCACCGATTCTGGGTAACTGGGGTTAGGGCATTAAATATAGGCATGCATTAGGTGTTTGATTAATCATCAAAATCAAGTTTCTGGGTTGATGCTGGTATGAAATCAGGTGAGGATAAAGTTTCATGTTAAAAAAATATGTCCTTCCATAAAAATGTGGGTTTGAAACATGGGTTTATAGTTGAGAATTCCATTGTCTGATTATTGGGTAATTTAGTGCTTTAACCAGCAACATGAGTTGGATGTATATTTTTTCCAAAATAATATCATATGTTAGAAAATAATCCCTCAAAGTTACATTGTAGTATTTTTGGGTTGATTTTGTTTGTTGATAAAGCATGCTTCCATGGTTAGTTTTGGAGTTCCATAGATATTGCTGACCAGAAATGTTGAAAAAGATCCAAGACAAAAGAATGGATTTTCTAGAAGCAGTACAAAAGCATTGCATACACAAGGTGACATCGTTTCCCAGTGCTTTCCAAATTTTTGGGCTCCAAAATTTAGAGGATGGATAGCATCATGAAAATTGGATTTCCTTGAAGGACTTATGAAAATATGGAAAATTCATGATTTTTGAGAAGATTGAGTTTAATGAAGGCACAAAGAAGTTTACGGTAATCTTCACGACTATGACAAGCATCACAAATAGGAAATTCCCATGGTGCTTTACGAGATAAAAAGAATCGCAAAATAAAAGAGGGAGCATTATGAAATGGTGATGATGTGTCTGGAAGATTTTGGAATCAATACAAATGCTAATAAATAGTCCTCTACACCCTTTATAAAAGTAATGAGACTTAAAAAAGATTCTATGGCTTTAGATTTGCGGAGGTGGTTCATGAAGGTAGTTCTTGTGAAAATGTTCATGAAGAAAGGTGGTTCGTGATGGCTATAAATACTGACCAATTTTTTTCGGCATCATGAAAGTATTTAAGTTCAAGAAGGCCATAAAAATAAGATCGAAAGTTGTGAGCTTCACGAAGGCTAGTTGAGCTTCATGAAAGAAAGGAACTTCGTGAAAGTTGTTTTTTTATGAAGTCTATTTGAGGTTCATGAAAAGGCATGCTTCATGAAGGTATTGAGCATCACGAAAGTGTTTATAAGGGATTAGCCTATGAATATGTAGTAAAATTATATTCATCAAGTGTGTGAAATTGGAACTTAAATAGATAATATATCTACAGTTGAGGATGCATTCATTACTGATAATTAAGTGACCTACATGTCCATAAACTATGAGTGAATCCCTTCCAAGAGTAGTTAGAAAATAAATAGGATTGAGGATGTCATTTCAATCGGTAGTGAGACAGAGAAAGAAACATAGGGAGTGACCCTTGGGAAAGTAGTGAGATGAACCTAAACCTTGTAAAGGTAGTGAATATGGGCATATAAGTGATCAATCATGAACCTTGTAATTTGATAGTGAGCCATAGCTGATTTGGTACATCGGCACATTTTCATTTTATGCTCCTTGGACATATCCCAGAGAGGGTGAACCGAGTAAAATCACTGTGTCTCGTGCATGATTTAATTTATGTTCATACTATATATGAGAAAGATGGAGAAGTGTTTTTTTAACAACAAAACAAGATCCAAAGGGGTAGTTGTTTTAATATATCATACCCTGATTTACCCCTTTATGAGGGTATTTTACATAGTTGGGATAACAATGTAGTTATAGAATCCAGAAAATAATAGAGGACACATATTATGGGGCAATGAGGAACCATTTGTGAGTTTATAAAAAATTAATTTTATTGAGAATATCTATTTTGAAGTAAGAATCATAATTTGAGAGAGACTACTAGGGGGAATAGAGATACATAAGGAAATAGCAGAAGGGTAGTTGACAAAGTAATTATAAAATCAGAAAATTATAACAGAGGGAAGAGGCGTAGATTGATGTTTGGAGAAAAATCATTTAAAAAAACTCCACTTTTATTTCTCTTATTTTATATTTTTTTTAAATTCATGTGTTTTTATGAAATAGAAGTGACTATTGGATAAATTTATAAAATTGGTTGGTTATCATATTTTTTACTAGATTTTTTCACTTTTTTAAATTGAATTATTTTTCTTCAAGATCAAGTGAAAATACGACCCTATTAAAACATTATTAAACTTTTTTTGATCCTAATGATTAAAAAGGTTAAAAGATCATTGAATTTATCTAGTCAAGAACTTTTACCATTGACATAATATTTTAGTGACTACCATGAATAATAAAAATCTAATTTTTATTTTATTAATGAATGAAACAATTAAACAACCAACAATCAAAATTTCACATATCTTATCCACTATTTTTACATTTTCCTCACTTCTTAAAATCCATCATGTTTTCTCTCTTGAATCTTATTATCTCACTATTTATCTCACTTAATTTCATATAATTTTACAAAACTTTTCATTAATTTCTTATCATTTGATTGTTTTCTTTTTCTTGGTTATTTACACACTTTCCATGATGATTCAACCATACTTCCACTGCATTGGTTTTAGTAGGGAAAATAAATAAATTAATATGGTCAATTATAACAACACTTACATCAGTATTATTTGACGGAAGCTTATTAGGTATGCTATTTCATTTACTATTTAAATATTTATGTTCTACATTCTTGATTAAATATAGATAATTTTGGCTTATATGGAATTTTTAAAATGAATTTTATTAATCATTCAATATATGAGGAATACAAAGTATATAATAGTGATAGGTGGTGCTCATTTGTAGATAGTGTCTTAAGGAATTGATTGGTATCATGAGAAAAAAACATCAGGCATTCCATATTAGATACAAGTCTTTTAAAAAACCCATTTATTAAGAATGATGCCTTGTTTTAGATTCCTTTACTACAAGATTCATGTTTTCTTGGTTAAGAGGATTTAATCATGAATGTCCAGAATTATGGATTTCTTTTATTAAGTATTCAGTTAATGTTTTCCATGTTATTTCTATGTTTATATTAGCAATGTATGATCATTAAAATCATTTTTTTATTTAATATAACCTGTTTTTATTATCCACTATGCCATATTGATTATGCCTTATTTACTCATGATAAATTATGTTGTATGTAAACCTTATTGTGCATCTGAGATCACCCTTTATTTAATTTTCTTTCCCTTGGACACAAAGAAGGATATTAAAAATTATATCAAGTACAAAAGAATGTTTCTTATTCTAAGTTTTTATATTTTCTATATAATATTAAAATCATATTTGTATTTAGTTTTCAAATAATACTAAAATAATCAATCATACATGGTGAGTTCCCTTATATATTGTTCCAATGTAATAAAGTAAACATTGCATATGGGTTTATGGAGTTGGGATCATTAAAAAATATCCCATATTTAATTGGAGGGTTTTAATGAGTGACTCCAATAGATTTCAAATAAGAGTATAATATGTGAAAGTTATTTATTTTTGGATGAAATACTTATCTTTGTTATGAAGAAAGGTTGATCAATTCATTTATGTATTGATAATCATGATCCTAATAAGATTAAAATCTAGAACAAGTATGTTGTACCCCCTATTTATGATTTTTTTATCAAATAAAAGAGAATAAATAATTCTAATATATTGAAATTTAATCTAGATATCATCATTTATGGGTGAAAAGATAGGATATATGAAATTAAACCTTTCATACTATATATAAACACAATGGATTTATAGTTAGAAATTCATACATAAAAATCCCCCCATTTTCATCATGGATATGATTAATAATGTCTTTAGAGATTACCTCTATCAATTTTGGTAGCCTATATAGATGATATTATGATATATACCAAGAGGAAGGAAGAAAATGGATATCATTAGAGGATTGTCATGAAGACAAATCCAAAGGAGAAAGTGTATGCCAAATTTTTCTTATGTGAAATGAGGATAGAAAATGCATCATTCTTAGGGAATATAACCACAATAGAGGGTCTATGTGTGAATCCTTTAAAGATATTAGTGACTAAAGAATATACCATAGCAGCCACTAAAAAAGATATAATATTTTTTCATGGATTTAATGGATACTATCAATATTGTTTGAGAAAATTCCCATGAATTTCATATACACCGAACAAGTTAACTTATAATGGAATTTATTTCCTTTGAATAGATGAATACGAATAAAATTTCATATAGATGAAGATGAGGTTGATCACTACACTAGTACTCACACAAAATTGTAGCAACCAAGTGTCTTTAAAACATTGTGATGTATAAAAGAAGGGATTAAGATGCGTCTTCATGCAAAATGACATGGTGGTATCTGATACCTCATGTTAATTAATAATTCATTTAAAATATTACCTGACACTTGATTTGAATCTATGAGTGGTATTATTTCCATCATAGATACATAGGTGTAATCTCTATAGAGAAAAGTGTGAAACATATATGTATCACAAGTTCATAATGATACTATTCACATAAAAGGAGTTATACATATTTTTAATTAGATAGTTGAAGTTGATCAAAAACTATAACTACTTGATACATCCCAACCCTTGTAAGGGAAAAAATGTTTTATGCTTTGATCAGGAAGGAGAATAAAACCTTATCCTTGATGAGGATTTAATGAGACTAAATACAGAAGTATTTTCAAATGATAAACCTTGAAATCATGAGGGAAGGGGAGAAATATGATCTTTCTTAAATGGATACTCAACTATCCTTCTATATAAAGATCCTAGTGGCATAGAATGAGAATACAGAGATACTAAAGAAGTTAGTGAATATTTTATAGTTCAAAATTAAAAATTATTACATTATAAGGATAAAGAAATGAATATGTGTTAAACCTATTAAATAATTGAAGTAGGAGCTATTGGATGATGTACATAACTCATTATTATCTATACATCCTAGATGAAAAAAGTGTATATATATTTCAAAAATAATTCTGGTTGGAAACATGATGAGGGATATCTCAATGTATATATATCGATGTTTAATATGTGGACATGTTAAAGTGTAATGATGGAATTCAATGGGGATGATGTAAACATTCCACAAACTTGTATGTAAATGGTATAACATTTATATGTAATTCATTGTAGGAATTTCTAAAGCATATAAAGGCCATAATTACCTTAAGATTATATTTTGTTGAATAATGAATTCAGAACATTTCATTTCAATATGATAATATTTATTATTGATCAAAAATCCATGATATACATAATGGAAGTTGTAAATATGAATAGATTACCACTCTATATTATATAAAATCAAGATCTAAGGATTAATTTGATGTTATAAAAAAGTCTTTAATAAGCATTGGATACATAGTCCAGTGTCAGTACTACTTATCATACTCAGACTGAAGGTCTATCAAAAAGGTCCCATAAAACCCTAGGTGATATTTTGAGATCTTATTTAACGGTTTAAAAAGGTATTTGTGATCTAAACCATACACTGGTAGAGTTATCATATAAAAAATAGTCCATTCATTTATTTAAAACAAAACTATATGAGGCTCTATATGGGATGAAATTTAGGACTACAACATGTTGGAATAAAGTTGGAGTGAATATGATAATGGGACCATATCTTTCTCAGGATATTATAGAGAACATTACAAAATTTAAGATACATATTAGAACTGTAAAATGTTTATATTATTTAATTAATGATAATATTTGATGATATTTTGAGTTTGTGGTTAGAGAAAATATATTACTTTTAATATCACCATATAAGAGGGTAATGAGATTTTGTAAGAAGGGATAGTTTATGCTTATATAAATTTTTACCATTGAAATAATTGATCATGTGGGGATGGAATCTTATCATCTTTTATATAAAATAAACCTACCTTGGTTTAATGATATGTTCCATGTATCAATTTTTGAAAATTACACACCTAATCCATTACACATATTGAACTCATAGGATTTATAGCTAGAACATTTCCATTATTATGAGGACCAATCAGTACAAATATACGTTCATATCGATTTATTACTATTAACAAGGACCACACATGAGGTTAAAGTTATCATGGGAAATCATATTTTTTTAGGAAGAAATATGGGAACCATAAGATATATCAAGGAATAATTTCTCTCATTTTTCTAGTAAGGAATTGAAATTTCATGGGAGATATTTTTTAAGGTGGTGTAATGTAACACTTAATGATTATAGTATGTATTTAACTTTAAATAAATAATATATTGAATAGCTTATTTCATAAGAAACAAAGAACTATAATGAACCAAGATAAAATTTATTTATAAAAAATATTACAACTAATTATACACATTAATAAATTAAGATATTTCAATGTGAAACATCATTAAGAAAACAAAAAGTGGAATAAATTTTTAGGTAAATAAAAAAACCTTGAACATGAAATTATTATAATCATTTTTTCCATTGAATATTACTCCTCTAATTACAATAATGAAATGATTTAAAAACAATATAAATATAGTATACATGTTGAGTGAAATGTAAATACAGTGAATGATTTTAGTGATGTTTTTAATGATATATATAGCATTTAAATATGATCATTTTATATATTTTAGTTAGATATATGACCACTATAAATTTGATAGTTGGAAATATATTCATTAGATATATGTTTGATGGGAATGAGGGTATACAATAAGTATATTGAAATAGTGTGATATTTTGTAACAAATTAGAAATAATATAATTCTTAAATAATAAATAAATTTGGAATGAAATGAAGAGATAATAATTAATTAAAATAATTTTTATGTGTTATATTTATAATTATTATCATCAAGGAATAATATGATGTATTTATGAAATTAAATTAATTTTACTAATACCTATGTACTGATAAAATTTAATGTTTAGTGAATTAATTTGAAGATGGTATGTTTAAAATCATTTAATATTTTAAAAGTGTTATTTTAGGAAGAAATTTTTTGAAAGTGTTTTATATTTTTATTAATAAAATAAATTAATCACATTAAATTGATGGATTTATTATAATTATTTAGTGTATAAAAATATATATAAACTTATTTAGTTATAAATTGATATGAAATAAGATTAAGAACACCTAAATTTTAACAATTATTTTTCAATATATATATATATAATATGCTTTAAAATAAAATTTAAATTTATCATATTTAGAAAATTAATTGGATTAAAATTCTTTTAAATTTTTAATTATAAATCAAAAATTATTTATAGAGGTCAATTTAATTTATCAAAATTTAAATAACATGCTAAGGTAAAAATTATTCTGCCTTGGAAAATGTAAAATAATGTAAAAATAGTAAAAATAAGTTGTCATAACATTCAATATCATGAATCCATATATTTAATTTGTCTATATGGGGGGATTAAAAAACAAAATTCATTATTTTATCTAATTTTTATCAAATTTACTATTAAAGTAACAACTGTATACATTTGGAAATGAATATTTTTTGGAAATTCCACTAAAAAATACAATAATAAAAGGACTCCTCATATACCCCTCATAAACCACTCAAAATATTTAGTTATAACTTTAAAATAATACCATTTTTCTCTTAAAAATACATTATATATGATATTTCACCTATATTTCTAATAAGGAATCTTAAATCCATCATTTTAAAGTAACCCATATTGAGAATGAGGGAATTAATTAATGTAATTACCATGTTCATCACCATTTTTTCATTTAATTTATTATCTCCATTACTTAAATATATAATCAACTAATATATTTATAACATAATAACATCATTATTCTTATGAGTGAATGATATTATTATCATAAAAATATATACTATTACTCATTCGTTAGTATAATATGTTCATGTTTGGGTTGGTTCAACTACCTACATGAAAAATACTATACTAATATCACTTTATAAAACATTAATGTGTATCATGAAATTAATTATATTAATATATGAAATTGAAGATTAATTTATATCATTTATATGGTTTTATATTAGAGATAAAAAATAAATTATCAATATAATGTAACCCATTATTATTGGTAAATTACCCAATAAATGTTCATCATAGATTTAAATATCATGATCCATATCCATACCTTCCATCAAATGAAAATGAGGCTAATTAATTAATTGGAACATGATAATTATACAAACTTGAATAATATTGGAATGATGGAATTTATGATAATGAATGATTATCGATATTTCCATTATGAACATTCTATGAAAAATCAAAATTACTAACATCTGGTGATAAATATAAACTGTAACTAATTAATATATATATATATATATATAATTGATGATTACAATTGTTTTTTATAAATGTTAGTACATATTAATAAGGTTATTAAATAACTTATTCATATTTTTTTGTTTATTATAAAATCAGTTAAGGTGAATTCATTGAATTCGGGAGTAAAGGCACATGTTTATTTACCAATCTCATTTTATAAATCAAATTGACTATGTTTGGACTTCTATACAAAGAAATTGAATTTTATTCCTATATAAAATCAAATTTATTTTATTATTCTCTATAAATTCATTTCTATTACATGTATTATTAAAAGTTTATCTTTCTTTGGTTCAAAATTCAATAAAAAATATTCATGTAAGTGTAGTTGATATTATCTTTTTTTTTCGGTCGAAAATCCTTCTCCTCGAGGTCTATATTCATTATTTTTTTGGATATCATTTTATTTAATTTTATGATTTCCTAATGTATTATTATATTTTCCTTAACATTAGTTACAAAATATTGAAAATAATATTTTTAAACATTTTCCACATGATTATTTTTCCATTAGGTTGAATTTCTTTTAAAATATGTGAAAAGAATAAACATTTTAAATGCCTTTATCCTAAAGAAATTTCAAAAAAATTATATCCATTTTTCAATATAATGATTCATTAATAATATTTTTCAGTTTCTAAAAAGTAATTCTTATACTCCTTTACTAATAAAATATTGTATTTTTAAATTTTTTTATCAAATATTAATGGATATTTTGTCTTAATTTTCAAAGTTTATTTGATTATTGTTACAATATTTTTTACATATATGTTAATAAAAATTAAATCTTGTTATGAACCATTTTAAATTTTCCTTAATGATATTATCATCATTCTTCCTTTTCACTGTTTATGATCATGTTTTGTGGAAGCTATCAGGGAACCCTTTTCTTTAACATAAGTCTATTAAGGTATAATGGAATTATGAATTTTTCATATTCGTATGGCACAAATATTTATTTGTTTTCATTATGTGATGTTTGTATTCAATATTTACATCCCTTTATTTTGTTTATATTTTATTTCTCAAGTGAACAATGTTGGAAAAGATTGTTTATCATAGGTTTAATAACAATATGGGGAACTGGTTGTTATAACATGTAATATATGTTATATCTTAGTGTTTATCTTAGTCCATTATGATATGAATGAATCAGTAGTTAAAGTTTTCATAGGATATGATTTCCATAAAAATTATAATGATAAATTCTTATTACTATGTTAGGATTTCATATCTCATGACTATTGATTGATTTTTTAATAATTTTTTTACTTAGGTATTATGTTTTTCTAAAGCCCTAGTTTATGAATCATGTTTTATGATCTATGATTCATTTGGTAATATTAAGTTATGTTATGACCATACACTATTATTTTATTCACATAACCACATGTTCATATTATTTACACTTATTATCTTTAATTATTATCTATCCTGTGGACCCTTACTGATCATCTAATCTCACCCATTCTTATGTTTCCCTTCTCTAAGTTATAAAAAATAATATTATGTATAATTTTTTTTAAAAGAGTATTAAGTGATATTTTTTTGTGATGTTAAAAATCATAAAAAATATTTTCTTTATGTATCTAAGATCCAAGGACACTAAACCTCAAGGTTCCAAGATGAGATTTATTTTGAGATGTAAAGAATATACATGTGAAATGAGGTAATATATATGTGTGTAATGCATGAAAAGTTCCATAAAAAAGAACTTGATTAACAATATAGGAAACTGTAATATAGTTTATCATAATTCGTATACATAGTTATTCTAGTTGAGGAAGATATAATTATCGGTTAATACATAAAATGAAATGGAAGAGAAATAATGAGTCAGATTAGGGAGAATAAATTGAATAATGGGATAATGATCATGAATTTATAGAGGAATAGAGGGAAGGTTATCCTTAGATATTCATGGTACTATCTACACAAATAATGGAGGATATAGTAACCCTAACATAAAAAAGGATGAAATATATTCAAATTTTAAAAGTTTTTGGCAGACCAAACCAATAGAAAAATCATAAACAAACTGCATGGAATTAATATCATTTGAAATCATTCCAATGAACCAATCATGAATTATGAACTATTTTTTTCAAATTACCAGAATAAAAAAATTAATGAATAAATAAAAACTTATATAAATAGATTAACCATGAAATTATGGTTTCCACAAGGATCAGGAAAATGATAATGATAATTGGGGACTTAATAATACATAGTTTTAAGGGGATACATATATAGTTGGTGTGAGAGAAACATATTTATAAAATTAAAAGTTTAATGATAAAGATATGGGTATTATTAGGTATAATTACAAGGATATGGATAATGGTCAGGATATAGGCATGGGTAATGGAAAGAATATAGATAATGACAATGATAAGGATAAGGATACATATATGACTATTCTTTAAGAAATAGATAATGATAATGACTGAAATGCCAATAAGAATAACTATATGAATAAGGGTTTATTTTTGAACACAAAATTTCAATATTTACATTCATTTTAAATGTCTCCACCAACTTCTCCATACATGGATATTTATTATATTTTATGATTATAAAAATTATTGAGAATTTTATGTTAAAATAACTTATAAAAATATTTTAATGTTTATCTTGATATTCTATAACTTATTGACTTGACCTTAACTTAAATCATGAGTTTTATTAATTATACAGGAGAATAAATTGAGACTATTCATGTGGAAATCGATGATCAAATGAGATGATATTAAATATGAAGAGAAAGGTATGGTTTAACTTAAAGTCAATAAAAGTTTTGTTGGTTCTTGTGTTGGAATTAGATAACTAATTTTATCTCAAGTAATTAAAAGATATTTCTTTATCCTCCAACACATTATCACTCAAAACCCTAAAAATCCTATTTTGTTCAATTTTTTCTTAGAAACATATTTAAGAGATTGTATGAACTATTGAACACTACTTCAATTTTCTAGGATGATGTCACTACTCCCATAATACCTTATTCTATAACACACACTAAATTGATACTACAAAATTAGTTCATAGGATAATACAAAAATTATTCTGTAAATAAAATCAACATGTAAAGGCTCTCTTTGGGGGAACCAAAAAATTTACTCCAAAAAAACATATATTATTTATTAGAGTTAGGTTAATCCTCAATACTAAAGTGATAATGAAATAAAGTAAGATATAGAGAAAACACTTATTCCATTATCCCATAAATGAAGAATTTATCCCATGAGTATGAACATAAAATCCATATAAACCATTATCATGAAACTAACACTAACTATTTTTTCAACATAATATTATAATCCATTTTGTGTATCTTGTATATTCCATGAGAATATAAAAAGAATAAGAAGAATTATTTCAGCCTGTATATATATTTGAAAAGAAAAATACAAGAATAATACTTTAATATTTTTAGATGATTTTATTTGGTTACCTTATAAATTGTGTATCCAAATTGGAAAACTAAAAAATTTATGGCCACATAAGGTTGATATAGAATATTGAATAAAGGACTGTTGGCACTAAAGTCAGCCAAATAAATCTTAGATATGAATTAATTATCCACATGGAAAAATAATTAGAAAAGGGCGATTTTTTAAGAATCCCATGGAATAAATTCTTACTAAACTAATCAAGAACTATAACGGTGTGTCTTATGGTGGATCTCCCAAGGATACCATTAACTGAAAACTATCATTTTTATTGATTTTAAAAAGCCACCGTACAGAGGAAACCAAAAGAAAACATCATGGTGGTCTAAAGTAATGTAAAACCAAAGCATCATTGGCAAAAAATTCCATCCCCTCTTTTGGAAAAAAACCCAAACAAAATAAATAATGCATTCTTTGAAAAGGGTGGTAAATCCCCATTATAGCAGACTGATCAAGGATACCATTCACAATCAATAAATATCTATTGTGTCTATTTATACTTAAAATATACTAAAAATTAAATACTAAACCTAAAATAGTGGTGTTTTAAAATTCATATAATTATATATATATATGAACTCAAATGAAAACAATTCAGAACACACTGAATTTAGCATGAAAAGATAATATTTTCCATAGGATCTTATGGTGATGAAAATAATTTCTATTTAAATAATAAGTATCACTATTGAAATCAATATTATGTTTAAAACCAATAACTATAAAACTAATTGTTATAATGGTATTAACATTCAATAATATATCTCTATATAGGAAGGATATCATATACATTAATTCTTAAGTGAATATCCACTGTATTAAATAATTCAACATTATTGGAAGAAAAATAGATGAATAATGATGATGAAAATATATAATAGTCATAGTAAGGGAAGCATTAAACATTTTCAGTTTATTTATTATAAAATTATTACAATAAAATAACAAAAATATATTAAATCCCAAGAAAGATGAATGAATCAATTCCACCATTCCTCTCATAAAAACAAGGGTTATTTATCCCTAACCATGGATATGATTAGATGTGTGTAGAAAAAGTTATTATTTAATTAAAATTGCTTATTTTTTCCCTATAAGAGTATTCAAATTTTTATTCTATGGATTCAAATGCATTTATTTAGGCACAAATGGTTATATATAAAAACATCACAATTGAATAATATATTCCTTATAAAAATATCTATATCCCAAAAAAAATAATCTCATTATGGTAAGAACATTTTGGGATATGTAACCAACATTAAAAGTATCCAAAAATATTGGAAATTTAATTTTATAAATTTTATACATCATTTGTTTCTCCATTGGTTGGATTCAAGAATTCAATGTTTTGAATAAAATAAAACCCAATAATAATTTAATATTTACAAAAGAATTTTTAAATATGGAACAATTTATAATAATTTAATGAAAATAATATCAATCTGATTTTTTCAATCAAATTATTAAAAATAATAACATTTTTTATTTTAATATAATTTTATATAAGGAATAAAAAATTATGGTCGAATTGAAAAAAATAAATTGATAAGAATATAGAACATGTATAAAATATAAACAACTCATGTAAGGTCTAACATATTAGATAATTCACTTTGTGATCACACCACCAGACATATGAATTTTCAAGGTTTGAAAAAAGTCTTCTAATATCCATACAAAATTCAAAGAAAAATTAACAATGATAGGATTTTTACAGTACTTTCAAAAATAGAATCTACCATTCCTTATGAATGAAAATAAATTTCATTTCATTTTCACCACTCATATTTAATTTTTTTTTCTACTTGATAAATCCATCTATGAACTAACCATATGTTACGTGTATTTCATGAATATATTTTTGAGTAGTTTAATGTGTTGAGTTTGAAATTTAATGAATAATCTTTCCAATTTTGGAATGTATTTACTTGTCCTATGTTTTTTGGTATGAAATAAAGTGTTCATGAAAAAGGAACAAAAAGAGATGAAAAATTAGATGAATGACCCTTCGCACTGTGAGCTTCGCTTGCATCATGACACTGGATTTGTGGAGATAAATAAGAGATGGAAACTGAAGAAAAGTTGACTACACATCATGTACCTTTAGTCCACATCATGACCATTTCAATTGAAATAGATATATGATGGAAAAGTCATGAAGATCAAACACAATGTGAAAACCAAGTACATATCGTGTACTATATGTACACAACGTGATGACAGTCAAACCAGCATATTAAGCTTCTGTGGATTCAATGCGGTGGAGGAAAAATCAGATCTGAAGTAAACGTCATGTACCCCAAGTACACGTCGTGACAGCGACGATGCACATAGAAAATACAGGCAACATGGACCATGGGGTTTGATTTAAAAAACACTTATAAGAAGTACCCTTGGCCACCCATTTGAACATTTCAGATGGAGCTCGAAGCCAGACAACCATCAGACAAAGGTGCAGCACCTGCTTCGCCATTTCTATAAGATTTACTTTATTTATTTTCCACATCTTCTCATGGTTAGCATGAGAAGGTGATTCTTTCATGTCGAGAGAATCACGAGGAAAAGGGATTGAGTGTAAGAAGAATTATATAATTAATTTAAATTCATGTTGGGATTTCATATTTTCTCTTCAATTATATCTCATTCTTAATTCTTCTTGCATGATCATTGTGAGTGGGGTTCAAGATTGGGTTTATATTCTTTCTTTGTGCATGAAAATTTACTAGATTGAATAATTTTTTTTAATATGCGATCTAGAGACTAGACTTCCAACATGACCATTGGGTTTTTCCATTCCCTATGTTTAAATAAGGTTTTGGGTTCCCCATCTTTTACAACCCTAAGTACCTGACTATGAGAAAATGAGAGTTTGGGATGGAGTGCGTTTATCATGACTATTAAACTCAATAAGACCAGATTATGACAACTAAATGATTGTTAATTGATTATCTTATAACTATAGTTTCATGAAATAGGAATCATTGCTGCTCGACACCCATTTTATTTTGTATCCTCCCACTTTTTGAAAAAATCCAACACTCGTTAGTTTATATTTAAGTTATTCAAATAAAAATTATATTAGGTTTGTCTTAATTAATATTTTCTCCAACCTTGTCTTTTTGGTTTCGACCTCAGACTTGCATATCCTATACTACCCTGTAGTTTAGTAGTCTATTTGTTTCGTGTTATAAATTTCTAAATTCGGTAACCCGATGGGAATTAATGACACTCGTAGGGATATCACCATAATATACGTCATATGGAAATTCATGTCACTATTTTGTATAGAAAAGTTTAGTATATAGTTTCTATCAATAATGGAAAATCGATGTATCACTATATTCTTTTAAAGCTCCTCATTTATCCACACTTTATGTAATTGTTTTTCCAATAATGAGGTTATTTCCATAGTGATTTCAGTTTCTAAGGGAATCTAGGAAAAAAATGTAAAAATATATGGTTAAAAATATGAGGGTGAAAAATTATATATAATTAATTAATATTAAATTGAAACCATTTTAATTTTATCAATCATTTCCCCTAAAAGGATATAAACCACACAAACTATTTTTGACTTGTGTTATGAGTCAAACAATAAAATAATTTAATGGTTTCATCCTAATTATAATTTTTTTATTGTCTCAATTTTTGTTTTTTGGAGGATGATATGAATATTGAATATATGATAGTATAAGAAAATTATTTATAAGAGGGACATATGTCACGAATGCAATCTCAATGAATAATTCAATATCATCTATATTTTTTTCTTTCACTCATTTTTAAAGACAAAAATATGATATGAATTAAAGAAAAATAATAATTATGACTCGTGCACAATATCTTTTTACTCTATAGAATAGTGTTGTATACCTCACATTCCCATCAATGATTTTCTTTATAAATAACTAATATGAAAATATATTATGATTGAAGTTTTATAAAGAAAAATAAACTTGTATTAAGGCATAAATTGACATTAAAATTAGTTTATTCTAAGTAAAAAATAAGTTTGGATGTAAAGTGTTAGTCACATGTTAAAAATTTGGTTGTCCAATGAATTTCCTAAATCTTATTAAAAAATATTAATGAACTCCAATGGATTAAAAAAGAAATAATCACAAGTAATAATTCTAAAAAAATATTCATGTTTATCTTAAGAAAGTGTGGTTAATATGAAGAAAATTTTAAAATAAGTTTAGAATATGTCATAGGATAGGAAAAATTAATTTGGGTGAGTGTTTCGTGCACATATATTTCAAATATTTATACAACTCATAAAATTGTGTAAAATTAAAATTTTAGGAAAATAATCCATATCAACAATCATTTTACAAAATAAGTTTTATAAAAAATCATTTCAAAACTATAAAAATAAATTTAATAGTGAATATGATAATGTTTATTCATTGAATCTCAATATTTATAAAAATTTCACACAAATAAAAAAACAACAATTTTAGATAATAGTCCGTCACACAAAAATTTAATTACCCTTAACTTCATAACTTGAATAATTAAGAGAGTAAATATGATATACAACTAATAATGGGAGAAAAAAAGTCAATTTTAATTTTTTTTAATAATATTGAGTGAGGATCCTATTTTCTACCCACTCCCTATGTAGAATAAAAAACTAATATTATAGAAAATTAAAAGAAAATGAAGTGAATAAAATATTGGGATGAATCCTCCAAGGGGCTCTTGGTTTTTATCTATCTATAGTATGATTATAATAGTACATTATAAAAAATATAATGGGGGATGATTTTTATTCCTCAAGATAAACCACAATTTATTTCTCCCTATTACCATAAGTTGATTACTAAAGTGCGAAGCCTTGAAAAAAAAGAACAAAAAATGTTCCAACCACCTAGAAAGAAGAAGGTGTGAAATGGAAGAGAAATTGGTACATAAGATAAGAAAAAGGAGATAACTATTTACATTATTTATGTCCTCCTCCATGACATATACATGCTGATATTTACAATGTAGTCATATCCTTTAGAGTACTTCATGAGCTTATTCTTATATGAATTACACTAACATCTTCTCTTAAGTGGGGGTTATTTTATATTAATCATCACTATCTTGTTCCTAATATATAGTGTCCAAATACTCAATTTTAGTATAAGGTAGGTTATTTTGAAATTAGAAATGATAAAATTTGAATAAAAATAATAATTAATTTTTTTATCATCCTATTAATTTTTTGAATTATGGCCTTTCTATTTAAGAAATGACATTAGGAATTCATCTTTCAAAGATAATAGTGGATATTTAATTATTTTTTTATTATCCTCCTCTGGTTTTCTGAATTTAAATGATAGTGTAATATGATTTAATTAACCATAATATTTATTTTGTTTATATGGCCCCAATGAGTTGATTTCATTATGAATATTTCCAAGAATCACTTTTTTTCTCACTTATTTAAGTATTTTATATTTTATTTCACCCAAATCCTTAAATATTAATTCATTCTAGACTAATAAAATTGGTTATCCATACATGAATGACAATGATAATTATGGAAATTCATCTTTTAACTAAAAATATTAATATGATGATATGATATAATGCCATATTTTTTGATTTTGGATATTTAACATTATTTATTATTTTTAAAAATCAGTGTGTGAAAGTTTTTTCATCCTCCTGAAAAAGTAAAAATTTGAAAGATGGAATTTTCATGAATCTCAGTCAATAAATTCTTATTTATCTCAGAGTACATTATAGTGGCATGACCTATGTCCCATCTCTCCAGGAGTACACTCCCAAACAGTGAATTTATATTTATAATATTTATATTGAAAATGTTCTAATAAATAAATTATAATATTATAATAGTGGGGTTTTTAAAATTCTTGTAATTTATTATATATTTGAATGAAAATTAAAATAAAAAATTTAAAACAAATTAATGCTAAGATTAGGGTAGTATAATTCCTTATGAGATCACATTTATGAAAATAACTATTTTATAAATATTTAAACTCATTATACTACTGAATGAATTGATCCTCAATTATCACTCTACAGCCTATTGTTCAAAATGAAATTATTATACATTGAGACCTATTTATATAGGAATAAACACTTTCTCAATAATAATTTAGAAAAAAATGCATTGTATGAATGAATTAAATTTGGAAGGAAAGAAAAATGGATAAAAAGGAATGAAGAAAACTAATAATTTGGTCATCAACAGGACCATACATATGTATTAATTTAGTTATTTATAAATTTATAAATTAAAATAATGAAAAAACATTATATTGTAATAAATATAAAAGCATCACTACTTCCACACCTAATGAATAAAAATGGTTAGTTATCTATAAACATGTAGATGAGTAGTTTAAAGTTTAGAAAATATGAAGAAAAAACTATAAGATAGAGAAAAAATAGAAATATTATTTGGAACTCTAAAACTATTTAAAATTATAAGTAAAATTAAAAAAATCCTTTAATGGTTGATAAAAAAACCCTTTTTCTTTTAAATTTTTTTAATTCTTAGAATGTGTGTAGAGGTATTTATTTACTTATAAGTGTGGATTATTTCTTTCCCTACAATTATCTAATTTAAATGTTCATTCCTATTTAACCCCCTAGATGGATAAATATAGATATTTGATCATATAAGAAGTTTTTATTTTACATCTAATATAATTTTCCATAAAATTTTAGGTCAATTAGAAATGTGTTGTAAATATTATGTATAAATTATCAATGTAAAATTTTCTAGCCTAATAGATGCATAAAATTCCCATTCCTTATTTCTGATGAATTTTTGATCTCAATAAAGTATAATTTTTGAAATTTTACAGTTGAATAAAATACTATGCATCTAATTATATATATGAAATTAATATTTCAATGCATTTAGAGCACCACTTTGGGACATATGATCCCAAATTTCAACATTTTTAAAACTGTTGGCAAGTTACTTGGCCCCAATTATATGCCCCATTTGGGTATCCAATGGTTTGATTTAGAAATTGGTTAACATTAATGAAATAAATCTAAAGTTCCTTTTGATAATAAAAAGTGAATTTTTCAATTTTTATTAGTTTAGTGGTTGTTATGATGAAAATACCAAACTAATTTTTTTCTATGAAATTTTTAAAATAGTGAAATTATAATTGTTATTGTTTTTTTATATAATAAATAATAAGGGATAGTAGAATGAAAAATTATTTAATAATGGGACAACAATAAAAATTTCAAATAATATTTTTATGGGTCAAAATATAGGATAATTTATAGTATAATAAATAACCCACTTATAGGTATTCAAAATAACTAAAAGTATATTTAATAACAATTACAATATGGGGAAAGCCTTAGTGAAGAAACATATGTGTCTCTAGATTAGCTATACTTTTTTCATTTTTTCCATAGAATCTTATTTTATTCTACATGTTCTACTATTTTTATCCCTTTCAAAACCTCCATACAAAGGTTTATAAAATTTAGTTTTTATCATATATGGGTGAAATGGTATATAAGTATATAGTTTCTATGATATATTTACATTTATATATCCTATATATGTATTGAATCCATAGAAATAAGTAAGAGTGAAAGTGTTTGTTATTGTCACACTAAACCTCTTTCTGATTTTCTATTTCATCCCATAGATGAACCCTGATTCTTTCCATATTATTTTTATCTGACACATGATAAATTTAGGTGGCTAGATGGACTAGATAGTGACTTTTGAAATTATTCACTGTGGTTCACTACACTCATTCATCTAATTGGGTTTTAGTTTCATGGACTCATTTAGTCGATCAAGGAATATAAAAACCCATATTTCTAATACATTTTTTCAAAATTCCAATCATAAAGATCCATATAATAAAATACAAGAAAACCAAGATTCCTAGTGTCTTTCGGAAACATGATACAAAAAAATAACATAAAGTAAAATAATACATAATTATTAAAAAATCCATAATATGCTCCTAGATTCCTCTAAACTCTTAATACTACACATGATAACCTAGGGACATATGTAATGACCCAAATTTTTCAATGGAATCCCTTCTTATAATTATGTCATATAATAACATGGAGTCCCAAAACAATGAACTAATAAGTAATATGTGACCTTTAAACATAAGTTTGTTACTTGTGTGTTTTTAATTTCAAAAAACTGTCATCTACAATTGTGATCAGTAAGTTATTTTGAGTCTGATTTGATAAAAACAATTTTTGATGAATAGTAAAATACCCTTATGAATAGTATCACACCTTTATGAATATTAATGAATAGTAATGAATAGAAAATCGTCCAAAAAATAGAAACTTCACCCATGAATGTACAAATACAATTTATACATCTTAAAAGTGAAATAATGATTATAGTATAAGAATTTATATTTTTGTATGTCAAAAAACTTTTATTTACAATTTTATATTTAATTTAATAATTTAAAATGTAAATTTATTTTCATAAAATTTAATCACAATTTGTTACTTTTTTGTCTCATGGTTATATGATAATTTTATGGGACCTAGATTAATTTTTCAAGGTGTTTTAAAACGAGTTATAGTTTTAATGTAGATTTTGTTTAATAAATTATGAATTTATTTAAAAATTATATTAAAAATATTTATAAAATTATTATAAAAAAATGGAGTTTATTTTTTAATTCTATACCTTTAAAAATTGTTAGGGTAAATTTTTTGGATTTTTCTAAAATACATAAATTTTTTATGAATAGTAAAAATACATTTCGAGTTTTCGGTATATTTGATGACATCATAATGATGTAATAATTAATAAAAATTGATGGTTGACTTTTTTACAGTACAATAAGATATTATGTGTACCAAGTGGATAATACCATGAGAAAATACCATGGTTAAGCCCATGGTTTTACAAAAACCACTAATGAGGTGTCTTTTTAAATTAATAAACAATTCTCTCTATTTTACTATAAATTCCCACTCATCCATTAGTTTTATTTCATTCCAAATCTATCCTCCTAGAATATATAGTGTTTTTACCTCCCTATTATCCCTCCCAAGGTTTCCTCAATCCCCCAAGGTCCCAACCTTCAAGTTTTAGGAGCTACTCCACAAGGTAATGGAACCTTTCACCCTCCTCTTTTTGTCAACAATTCTTTTATGTTATCTCTTTAGATTTACATTATCATATGTTGAGGTTTGATATTTTTTATCACTATTACTGTAATTTTGTTTTCCATATGATTAGATACCTTCTTCTCTCTCATCAATTCATTTTATGAAATTTTATGTGACACCGTTAGGCTGCCGAATTTTCATAAGGGATCTCTAAACTTTTCTTTCATTTTCAAGTTCATATCTTTTATTTTTCTTTCGTCATATTATTTTATAAATATGTTGTGATTAATCCAGTAACTTACCTGTACTATATTTTTTTCATGATAAAGGAATAATTATTCATCATATATTCTTTATTTTTTTATATATACTAAAATGAAAATATCATCCGAGATGTGCTAATTTACCACATTCAAGGACGATGAGTTTTCAATTTCTGTTATTGTCTTAAATTATGGTCATGAAACCATTTTCATGGTTAAACCAGAAAATAATATATGTATTATGTCTCATATTTGGTTCTTTAATCCTTTTTTACACAAGGTTTTTATTTATAAAACAAAACATGTTCCATGTGGTCAAAAACCGCCAATTAACCCAAACAGTTATCATTAAATAATTTATATAATGATTCTTATTCATGACTAGTAACCAAATGGAATTTACAATCATGTAACCTCCTATTTTTTCACTAATAACATATAACTTTAATTTTGGACAATCATATCCATTTTATAGTATTCTTCAAACATGAATATAAGTGAACCGATCATTAGAATCAAGGAAACAACAGACCCAAACAATGAAATTGAACCTCGTAACCAATAAAACGATTATGAATGAAATCAAAATGGTTTAAATAAATAATTTTCATATATAAGAGGTTATGAAATTATTAAATAATTAATTTAATTTTATTATTCAGGTCATTAATATCAAGTGGAGAACACCATCAGACTTAAGGTAAGGGATTGTACCCGAACCACATTTATTCCTTCGAGTTGCTCAATCTTTCTTTCTACACAAAAGAAGTTGTCTTTTATTTTTATGAAAAACTTATAAATTATGTTTATATTCTCCAAAAACATGTTTCAAGATCCATACCTCATCCTCTTTCAGGGATATATATGTTTTTAAGTGATTCCCTCTTTAATACATTCTCATAAGCAAACCTATTTTAAGGGAACATCCTAAATTCTTACCTGATTTCAAGTGCAATATATCCTATTTTTTAATCCACCATTATCTTTATAAAATCAGTACTTTTATTATAAAAATATTCTTGGTTCAATTCTGGTTTTATATAAAATATTTTCCTCTTTTCTATTTTAAAAGTTCTATATTATTTTCCTTAAAACCGCACAAAAGTGTTTTAATGCTAATGTTTCTCAAAAACATTTCTTATATGTTTTCACATATGTTTGACAAAACTTACCATGTTATATGAATATTTTACCTTATTAAAGTTCATGTATGTTATAATCTCTTTCTTTTATGGACAATTTCATGATATGCCCTTTGGTTATACTTTATGTCATGATTGTGGTACCCAATTATTTCCATGGGTACCCTTATGTTTATGTATGGTTGATTATGTATGATTATTCTTGAAGCAAGAATATTCATGAAAATGTTGATATGGGTGCGCCCAAATAGTGATCCAATGCATTGGGCGAATTTAAGTCTCATGAGATGCGATGTGAAACAGGATTGGCGGTTAACCTTGACCCGTAATACTATGGGAAACGAGATTGACAGTTAGCCTTGAATCATACTAAAGACATGTTTTATGTTTCTGCCACATTTATATGTTTTCATTTTTATATGATCCCATGTTTATATGTTATGATTCCATATGTTCGATTATTTTTATATCATTATGTCATGCCTCTTAACTCATGTGCTTAAGCTTTATTCTTATGTTCATTCCCTTATTTGAATTTTTACCTCATCCCTTTGTTCATATGTTTCCCTAGGATATCCTATGTAGATGTATGATCACAATGGAAGTTAGGAGCTCATTATGGGGATTAAATAAAGAAGTTTTTTATCCCCATGTTTTATGTTTTATGTACCTAGTTTTAAAAGGCACTAGACTTCATGATCCTTGGATTGTACTCTGATGAATATTTATGCTTAAAATCATGTAATGTTATATGTAAAAGGCTAGGGTCACTATAGTTGGTATGAGAGGATGATCTAGTAATTTTTGGATATTAGTAATAGAGTAATTTAGTAGGAACCTTAAGGATAATACAATGTATAATAAAACATATCTAAATTTTGGTAAGTATAGAGTAGGTGGTTTATCAAGAAAATATGTCCCTATCTAGATACAAATAGGTAGAGGAAAATCTGGAACAAATGTAACTAGGAGTGAAAACTCTAACAAAGAGTTTTGGGATTGACCTAGGGTATCCTGGTACACGATAATAGGTCTTGTTGCACTCTTGGTATTGACACCCTTGGGGGATATGCCTTGGTAATTCATGATCTTGGTACAAACCGTTATTATGAAAAAAACCCCATAAGAATATAAGATAAGAAATAGATCAAGGATAACTTAGATTAAAACATAGGGAATCACAAGTCATTATATACTTCTCTTTTAAAATAGTATCCTTTCATGTTCAAAAGTTTACTTTTTTATGTTTAATAAATAATTATTAAATCCCTCTAATTGTACGTTCTTTTTCTTTGTTAATGGAGGGAAATAGAAGAACACATTCCAACAATCAATGTGAAAGGGAATGCAAATAATGTCTTAATGATGTGCCTGATATGACTAGAATGGGTGATCAAAAAATCATTAAAGTACTTGCTCAGCTATCTCAAATTATGAATAATAACTTGAATCATGTGGAGCGCCCTCCTCCTCTAAGAAGAGAGAAAGTTTCCGTAGAATCCTTCATGCGGTAAAGGCCTCCCATGTTTAGAGGATCTTCTGATCCCCTCCTCAAGAAATATTGGATTAACTCCATTGAAAATATATTCTCTGTCCTCTAGTGCTTGGAAGAAGAGAAAGTTGTACTGGCGGTCTGTCGTTTTGATGGGGAATATGATCAGTAGTGGACACTGATCCAGAATACAAAGTCGCAAGAGGAAATTGATTCCAAGGATTGGGAGGAATTCAAGAGGATGTTTTTAAATAAATATTTTCCTCGAACCCTTAGTTTCAATATGGAAAGAGAGTTACTCAGACTCAAGTAGATGGAATATGAGTCCATCGAGGTGTATGAAGCAAAATTTATAAGGCTTGCAAAGTACACCTCTGTCTTTGTCATGAACACTAAAAGCATGGTGGATTTATTCTTTAACAGGCTAAATCCGAGTCTACAAAAGGTGTTGGAGATCTGAGGATTTGAAAATTATGAGGAGATTTTCTATTGTTCCCTTAATTTTGAAATGGAGATTTGAGACTCTCAGTGGTCTCATGGGCCCGGTGACAAGAAGTGAAAAATGGAGAACAACATGGGTGGTTCAACAAACAAATCCCATGATGGAAAGAAGCCCGAATATCTCACTTGTAAAAGTTGTGGGAAGAAAAATCCTGTGAACTATTTAAAGGGATCCAAGAATTGCTTCAAATGTGGAAAGTTTGGTCATTTGGATAAAAACCACTGAAGGGATATGAGATATTCCATTAACGTCGAAGAAGAAAGGAAGGTTCAGATTAAAACTCATCCAGTGGTGTAGTATTAAAACTGTAAGGAGCATGGGCATTATGAAAACAATTTCCCTAAGCCAAGGGATGTTAGAGGAAATCAACAACAACCTCCAAGTCAACAAGAAAGGGATTATGATATCACTACTGCTGAGGTGGATCTGGACAACGATGTGGTGACATGTACACTAGTTATTCATTTAAGGATAGAGAACTTACTATTTGATTCTAGTTATATGCAATCTTTCACATCTTTCTAGTTCAGTAGAACTATTCAACTACCACCTCAAAATTTAGAGTAAAAGTTATCTGTGAGAATAGAGAATGGGGAAATTATTACTTCCATGGTTTATAACTCCTCCCCGGTTAACATTTGTGGACTAAAACTCCCAGAAAATATTTTTATACTTCATTTAGTGGAGTTCAACGCTATCTTGGGCATGTATTGGCTATCTTTATACAAATACAACATCAACTGTCAGGAAAGGGATATCACTCTTCATATCCCAAAGCATCCTTCAATTATTTTCAAGTTTAAGAAGGAAGATGAATCTCCTTTAGAATCATCATATCAAGTGTGGATATTGTTTCTTTATGAGAAAGAATATCTTGATCAAATGATTGAGACAAAAGAGAGAATAATTCTTGAATACATGCCCATCATGAGGGATTACACTGATGTATTCCCTAAAGAGTTTCCTGATCTTCCTGTTGATCAAGAGGTTGAGTTCTTAATTGAACTTATCCCTGGATCTCTGCCTATCTTAGAGACACCTTACAAAATGGTCACTATAGAGCTGGAAGAGATGAAGAAGCAGTTATAGGAGAATCGATAGAAGGTTTTTTTACGCCCGAGTACTACAACGTGGGGTGCACCATTCCTCTTTTTCAAGCAGAAGGATGGAACAATGCATCTCTGCATTGATTATCACGAGCTCAATAAAATCATGATAAAGAATAAGTATCCCCTTCCATGGATAGATGAATTGTTCGATCAACTTTGTGGGGCCTGTTATCTCTCTAAGGTGGACCTTCGGTCGGGATATCACCAATTAAAGGTCAGGAAGGAATATATTCTCATGACTGCCTTTCGAACGATCTATAGACACTATTAGTTCATAGTGATTCCCTTCGGACTCACTAATGCTCCATCAATTTTCAGGGATTTAATGAATAGAGTAATTAGATATTACCTCGACAATTTTGTGGTAGTATTTATTGGAGATATTCTCATATACTCCAAGATAAAGGAGGAACATGAAGATCATTTGAATACTGCATTAAAGAATTTGAAAAGGGAGAAGTTGTATGCAAAGTTCAATAAATGTGAGTTCTGGATGGAGGAAGTATCATTATTGGGTCATGTTATCACTAGCAAAGGGATATCTGTGGACCCTTCCAAGACAAAGGCAATTGAAGAGTTTCCCAGGCCAACTTTTGTAACGGAGATCTGAAACTTTCTGACTCTAGCAAGGTATTATCGACGATTTGTGAAGAACTTTTCATGATTGTCAAACCTAATGACCAAGCTGACACGGGAGGGAGTAAAGTTTGTTTGGACTAAAAAATGTGAATAATGTTTCATGGAGTTGAAAAAGAATCTAATCACTGCGCCAGTACTTACACTCCCAACAAGTGGAGAATTTTTTGTGGTGTATAGTGATGATTTTAAGAATGGATTTGGCTGTGTGATGATTCAGAATGATAAAGTGATAGCCTACGCCTCAAGGTAGCTGAAAATCCATGAGCAAAACTATCCTATGCATGATCTGGAGTTGGTGGTGGTGATATTTGCATTGAAAATATGATGAAATTATCTTTATGGGGAGAAGTGTGAGATATATACTGACTAGAAGAGTCTCAAATATATATTCACACAAAAAGATCTTAATATGTTCCAATGAAGATGGATAGGGCTCATCAATGATTATGACTTCTCAATCCACTCCCACCCTGGTAAGGCAAATAAGGTGGAAGATGCTCTAAGTAGAAAGGATCATTCATCTTTATCAATGATAAGAATTTAAAAAGATCCCATCTTCTTAGATTTTCATAGGATGGACATGAAAATCATTAAGGGAGGAATATCATCAATCATTTCTCAAATGATTGGTCAACCATCCCTCATGGAGAAAATAAAGGATACTCAAAGAAAGTGTGTGGAACTTATGAAAATGATGGAAGCTATCAAAAGTGGGAAATCCTATGAGTTCATGATTGATGAGTTGTAAGATTTGGGTCATGATTATATATACTATCTGATACAGAGATAAAGAAGGAGATTTTGAATGATGAACATAGATAAACCTTATTTATCCACCCAGGGAGCACAAAGATGTATCGAGATCTTAGAGAGAACTTTTGGTGGGATAATATGAAAAGGGAGATTTATGAATATACATCAAAGTGCCTGGTATGTCAACAAGTGAAGGATGAAAGACAGAGTCTAAGGGGATGATACAACCACTACCCAAACCAACATGGAAGCGGGAGAACATCACCATGCACTTTGTCACTGGACTTACAAGGACATCTGGAGGAAAGAATTCTATATGGGTCATTATGGATCGTCTTATAAATACATATCACTTTATCACAATTTGAGAGGAATTCTCATTGGATCAATTTTCACGGATATATATCAATGAAGTGTTAAGGCTACATAGAGTACCACTATTTATTGTATCCGATCATGATCCAAGATTCACCTCAAAGTTCTAGAAAAGTCTTCAACATGATCTAAGCACTAAACTGAACTTTAGTATGACCTATCATCCTCAAACTGATGGAAAATCTAAGCAAACTATTTAGACAGTGGAAGATATATTGAGAGAATGTTCTATGGACTTTAAAGGAGGATAGGAGCAACATCTTCCATTGGTTTAATTCTCCTACAACAACAGTTTCCACTCAAGCATCTGAATGGCACTATATGAATCCCTTTATGGGAAAAGGTGAAAAACACTAGCATGTTTGGATAAAGTCGATGAACATAAGCTGCTAGGACCTGAAATGGTTGAAGAAATGGTGGAGAAGGTGAAAACCATTCAGCAACACATCAAGGTAGCCTGAAGTGAACAAAAGAGTTACACAGACAATCATCGATGAGACCTTGAGTTCAAAGTGGGAGACATGGTATTTCTATGCATATCTCCATGGAATAAGGTCACGAGGTTTGGGAAAAAGGGGAAGATAAGTCTAAAATACATAAGCCCCTTTGAGATCCTTGATCGAGTTGTAGCTGTGGCCTATCGACTAGTACTTCCAACTACCATGTCCAAAGTACACGATGTCTCTCATGTATCCCTCTTAAGGAAATACATACCAGACTCTTCACATGTACTCTCCTCAGAGGTGGTATAGTTGGAGGATGATATTTCTTATGATGATAATCCAATGAAGATCTTAGATCATAGAGATCAAGTTCTACGTAACAATACTACTCACCTGGTCAAGGTAGTATGCAGAATAATATGTATGAAGAGGCAACATGGGAACTGGAGGATGTAATAAAGGAAAAGTACCCGCACCTGTTTTTGGCCTAGAATGTAAACTGAAATTTTGAGGGAGAAATTTCTTAAGGGGGTAATAATGTAATGACCCAAAGTTTTCAATGGAATAACTTCTTATAATTATGTCATATAATAACATAGAGTCACCACACAATGAACTACTAATTACTATGTGACCTTTAAACATAAGTTTGTCACTTGTGTGTTTTTAATTTTGAAAAATGGTCATCTACAATTGTGATCAGTAAGTGATTTTGAATATTATAAGACAAAAATAATTTTTGATGAGTAGTAACATACCCTTATGAATATTAGCATACATTTATGAATAATAATGAATTGTAATGAATAGAAAATTGGCACAAAATATAAACTTCACCCATGAATGTACAAATACAATTTATACAACTTAAAAGTGAAAAAATGATTATAGTATAAGAATTGGTATTTTTGTATGTAAAAAATAGTTTATTTAAAATTTTATGTTTAATTTAATAATTTAAAATGGAAAATATATTTTCATAAAATTTAATCATAAATTGTTACTTTATTTTCTTATGTTTATAAGATAATTTTATGGGTCCTTGATTAATTTTTCAAGGTTTTATAAAATGAGTTATAGTTTTAATATTGATTTTGTTGAATAAATTCTGATTTTATTTAAAAATTAAATTAAAAATATTTATAAAAATATTTTAAAAAATCGAGTTCAATTTTTAATTATATAAATTGAAAAATGGTTAGGGTAAATTATTGGAATTTTCTTAAAATACATGAATTTTTCGTGAATAGTAAAAATACAGTTTTGAGTTTTCGGTATATTTGATGATATCATAATGATGTAATAATTAATAAAAATTGATGGTAGAATTGTGTAAAATAAAATAATATATTAGGTGTCCCAAGTGTCTGATACCATGGGAAAATACCATGGGCAATCCCATGGTTTTACAAAAACCATTAATGAGGTGTCTTCTAAAATTAATAAAAAATTCTCTCTATTTTACTATAAATACCCACTCATCCATTAATTTTATTTCATTATAAATCCCTACTCCTTTAATATCTGGTGTTTTTACCTCCCTATTATCCCTCCCAAGGTGTGATTTATCCCCCAAGGTCCCAACCTTCAAGTTTTAGGAGCTACTCTACATGGTAAGGGAACCTTTCACCCTCCTCTTTTTGTTAACACTTATTTAATGTTATCTATTTAGATTTCCATTCTCATATGTTGGGGTTTGAAATTTTGTATCACTATTACTGTAACTTTGTTTTACATATGATGATATACCCTATTATTTATCATAAATTCATTTTATGAAATTTTAAGTGACATTGTTAGGCTGCTGAATTGTCATAAGGGATCTCTAAACTTTTCTTTCATTTTCAAGTTCATCTCTTTTATTTTTATTTCCTCATCTTCTTTTATAAAAATTTTGTGATGACTACAATAAATTACATGTACTGGATTTGTTTCATGATAAAGGAATAATTCATCATCATCTATCCTTTCTTTTTTTATATATACTTAAATGAAAATACCATCTGAGATGAGCTAATTTACCACATTCAAGGACGATGAGTTTTTAATTTCTGTTATTGTCTTCAATTATGGTCATAAAACCATTTTAATGGTTTAAATAGACCATAATATATTTATTTTTTATCATCTTTGGTTCTGTAATCCTTTTTTACATAAGGTTTTGATTTATAAAACAAAACATGTTCCTTGTGGTCAAAAACCGCAAATTAACCCAAATAGTTATCATTAAATAATTAATATAATGATTCATCTTAATGAAAAGTAACCAAAAGGAATTTATAATCATGTAACTTCCTAGTTTTTCACTAAAAACATATAACTTCAATTTTGGACAATCATCTCTATTTTAAAAGATTCTTCGAACATGAATATAAGTGGACCGATCATTAGAATCAAGGAAAAAATGGACCCGAACAATGAAATTGAACCTCGTAACCAATCAAAAGGTTATGAATGAAATCAAAATAGTTTATATAAATAATTTTAATATATAAGAGGTTCTATAACTATTAATTAATGAATTTAATTTTATTATTCATATCATCAATATCAAGTGGATAACACCATCAGACTTAAGGTAAGGGATTCTACCCGAACCACCTTTATTCCTTTGGGTTTCTCTATCTTTATTTCTACCCAAAATAAGTTGTATTTTATTTTTATGAGAAACCTAAAAATTATGTTTATATGCTACAAACAAATGTTTCTAGATCCATCCCTCATCCTATTTCAGGTATATACATGTTTTTAAGTGATTCCCTCCTTAATACATCCCAATAAGAAAACCTATTTTAAGGGAACATCCCAAATTCTTACCCAATTTAAAGTTAACTATATATTATGTTTTAAGAAACCATTGTATTTATAAAATACTTCCTTTTATTATGAAGAAAATTCTTGGTTCAATTATGGTTTTATATAAAATATCTTCCTCTTTTCTATTTTAAAATCTCTATAGTATTTTCCTTAAAACAACACAAAAATGTTTTAATGCTAATGTTTCTCAAAAACATTTCTTATATGTTGTCACTTATATTTGAAATAACTTACCATGTTATATTCCTATTTTACCTTGAACTTCTATGTCTATTCTAATCCCTTTATTTCATGGACACTTTCATGATATGCCCTTTGGTTATGCTTTATGTCATGATTTAGGTACCCAATTCTTTCCATGGGTACCCTTCTGTTTATGTATGGTTGATTATGTATGATTATTAATGTGGCAAGAATATTCATGAAAATTTTGAGATGGGTGCTACCAGATAGGTCTCCAATGCATTAGATAAAGTTAATTCTCATGAGATGCGATATGAAACGGGATTGGCGATTTTCCTTGACCCATAATACTTTGGGAAACGAGATTGGCTGTTAGCCTTGACTTGTACTAAAGAAATGTTTTATGTTTCTTATACAATTATATGATTCCATTTTTATATGATCCCATGTTCATATTTTATGATTCCATATGTTTCATGATTTTTATATCATTATGTCATGCCTCCTAACTCACGTGTTTAAGATTTATTCTTATGTTCATTCCCTTACCGGGCTTTTTAGATCATCCCTTTATTCACATGTTTCCCCATGATATACTATGTAGATGTATGAGAACAATGGAAGTTAGGATCTCATTATGAAGATTAAATAAAGAAGTTTTTTTAGCCCCATGTTTTATGTTTTATGTACCTAGTTTTTAAAGACACTAGAATTCACGATCCTTAGCTTGTACTCTAATGAATATTTATTATTAAAATCATGAAATGTTATATGTAAAAGACTAAGGTCGCTATAACATACCTAAGAGAACCAATGAACTATGAATACCATTAACATAATAATAAAAAAATGTATAATGATAAATAATACATGTGACTCAAGAGGAATATCATGATAACATAAAGGGATATGAATCAGACACACACACATTGAAGCATGGTATGAGAGAATAATATCATAAAACCATGGTATCATATGAACGTGGAAACAATATAAAATGTGACATCATAATCATAAGTTAAGGATAATTTAATTTTCATCATAGCATATTGTGATTAGTATAACCACCCATGAACTAAACATTGTAAATTGTGAGAAAAAATCATTACACAATGAATTAGAGTGTTACAGGGTGTGCCCTTTATTTGTATAACATTACATGTGCCACATTGATCATATAACATAAGAACATATTTTATCTATTCAATCCCATGATTAAAGAATGTGGGTATCATACATGGACATCCCAATTAAAGTAAGGATTGATATATCTATGTGAATACCCTTGAATGAAAATAAGTTTGGGTAATCACAACACAATGGTTTGAAATAAAAGATTGAGGGATTATTTTGGAAGAATAAAAATTTGTACATAAATGTTATTGGAAGAGAAAAATGATAGGGGTATTTAGTCTCTCATTTTTTGGTAAATATTTGGGAAGTAAAGGAATATTCATAAAGATAAGAAAACATAATAAATTGGAAATTAAAATTCTTATTAAAAATGAACTGGTTTAATGGAAAAAGGAGGGGGAGAACCCTTACCTTTAGATGTTGTTTCTTAAATCTTGGGGAGAGCACATTATAACCAAAAAAAATTCTAAGGGAGGGATATAGAGATGTAAAATGAGTTTAATTTCATGCTAAAAGGATTTAGAGTAATGAGTAATGAGATAATTGGTGGTAATTTTAAGAAAAATAAATGGGATTGTTTTTTTATTTCTAAATTTAGGAATTGGACAACTAGTTAATAGAAAATTCAACACTATTTCCCTTCCCATGGTATTCTCTCATGGTATTTTTCAAGTAGGAGTAGGTATTAATAATTTATTAATTTTTGAACTAAACTCAATAAAATAATATCATTCATAATGTGGAAGTTATTCATGTCCATAAATACTTTTTTAATATTAGAATATACTTTTAGTTTTGGAAGGATCTTTCTAGGTTTAGAAAAGTAATATTCTAACACCCTAAATCTAATAACTCAAATTAGGTGGTTATTTTACTAAATTGGTACAATATACAAGACATAACATCCCAAATTATCTAATAGTTCAGTAGACTTTGGATACTAGATACATACACAATTCTAACATTAAATTTGGAAACATGAAATAAAACTTAAAATTATAGTGATAAAATTATTATTTCTTCAATTATATAACTAAAATCATTTGTAGACACCTTACTAATATATTTGTAAATGGAAAACATAATAAACAGTGACATAATATGTTTATTAAGGGAAAGAGTACAAAATAATTTGTCATTGAATAAATAAAGCACAAATAATATTCCAGATATAAAAAATAACAAAATATGTGATATACTAGACAAGTCCATCTAGAAGAAAAGATTCTAACCATTTATTAAAGAAGGGAAAAATTACAATAAATACTTGGGAGTGGTAGAAAATGGGATTTTACATCATAAAAAAAATTGAGAGAAAATTCAAAGATCATAATAAGACATGGCATTACCATAATCGGAATCATCACCAGTTTCCCTCTCAGATGGAGATTTACCTTGTTTGAAGATCTTAAGGATGTTTGTATTGTCTATATTGGAAGAATATCTGGTAGATAAGGTCTATAGAAGGTTATAATAGTCCCTCTACAACCTTATTTTTAAAGGACCAGGAGTGAATCCCTCACTGTCAATCACCTTTTCCTTGCCACATATAATTACATATTTAAAATAGGAATGACCACCACTAACTGATGCCATCCGGGGGATATTGGTAACACATTCATCATCAGATAAATTTACCCACTTCTTAGATATCCTAGAAGAAGAAAATATTTTATAAATTTCTTGATGACATTCTACATGAGTAACAATTTTATTGAAAGCATAATCCTGGATGGTTGGAGGATTATTAGCCACCATCTGCATTCATCCTTGCTCCAAAGAAGGTTGTATAGAGATATAATATAAAACATTTAGAGGATTTTGAGCATTACCATCAGCTATAATGACCCATTTCATGCGATCACCTCTTGGATTAAGCACAGCTGCATCCACTTGCACATTCCCAACTAGGAAAGGACAAGTATCTTTATGTTGAAACATTCAATCATGATGTGAAATTCCCTCTAGGCTAGCATTATTTTGAGTTCCCATGCCAGTAGAAATCTCAATGGAATGACTTTTCATCAAAACACTATGATCCACCTTAGATTATACCTTCTCTTTCTTCCTACAAGATGTATCATGATGCCATTTTATAGAGAAAAAGGAGAAACCACATTTTTATGACAAGTATCTTTGACATGACCAATTGCTTAAAAATACACACAAAAATGTAGAATTTTTTTCATATTCCATCTTAAAAGGGATTTCATCATCCAATGAATATAGCATTATATGGATAATTAAGAACATTCTCAATTCAACCTCCACCTGTACCCTAGAAAAATTCCCAAACTTGGTAACCTCATGGGATCGATCCATTTTCATGGGAATTTCGAAAGAAAAGGCAATTAAAAAAGAATCTTGGGGTGCCATAAAATCCTTTTGGGACCTATGATTTTAATTCAGACTTGGGCATCAGTATTTTTTTTAAAGAAAATGGGTTAAAATGAAAATCCCATTCCTGAAAGTAGATCGTAACTAGATTTAAATCAATTGATTTGATCCCCCCAAGCCCTACTCTTCATTTCATCTGATGAAAAAATAATGTAGAAGAAGACCTTGCCCATGGGTACACATTTATAGGACAAAGAAGTCCATTCAAAGGCTAGTCTTTTAACAATTTCATCAGATTTCTAAGACCTTCCACTAGTAGGGAGCACCATTCTAGCAATTATGGAGAACTTGAAAATCTGAAACCTTTCAAAAATAGACTCTTTGTTAGTAATCACACTGACAATATCTCCCTTATTAACAATCCAATATAGAATAACATCTTTAATGTGTGTGAAGTTCCTTCTAATATAGTCTCTATCAACTTCTGGTGAGAAATTCAAATAATTCTCCACTTCAATACAAGTACTCTCTTCCATCACTAGGGTAGATCCACTCCTACCATCACCGTTATTCACTACAAGACCAGCAACCATAGTATAGTTCATCCTTACCCTATCACACACAGATTCAACATGTGCATATCCAAGGGATCCATCAAGGCCAGCGATGACCATCACATACCATCAGTCATAAAAAACCACTGTGAAAAAATCCCTACCAGATATCGCAGTACCCGCATACTCAGATATGTGTACACCATTCCCTTTCACTGTAGAAGTATTTCCACTCACAGATCTATAAGATCCATCAAGCCCCACAATGACCGCCTTAGACCAGTTTTGGTTAACCACACCAGCCATAGTTAACTCCCAATGGGATCCCTAATGTTATTAATATTTTCATAACTTATTATATACCCCCTTTACTGATTTTATATAAAATGTGCATAATTTTTGTGAAATATTAATGTTTTAATACTAAATATAATTTTTGACCATTTTTAGAAGTAATCTAATTGATACAGTTTAATATTTTATTTATAATTACCACCATACTGATCCAAATTGGGCGATTATTATTTTTTCATCTTCCTAATTCAATATAAAACATTTCATTAGAAGGAATCTTGGTCCAATTATTCCATTTGAAGGGTCATATATATCACATAAGAAGGCCCACAAAATCTGTGAAAAAATGACCCATCTATGAAGATTGAATTACTAGGCCCAATACAAAAGTTAAAATTCATTCATTCTCCTCAAACTTTTGGGAAAAAATGTAAGGAGTCTTGGATAGAAATTTCAAGGCCCAACTACAAATACAAGGGGGCCAACTGATTCATTTAAACTCAGCCCACCATTCTGGCTGGGAAATAAAATCAGTATAATATTCATGACATATCTCAGGATATAATCATAAAATAAAGATTGGATTTTGAAGTGTGAAATAGTTGATATAGTCGGCCGACTTTGTTGAAGAAAGTGTTTGTATTTGAAGGAATATTCCTATTTATAAACCAATTCAATTTTCAACCTTCTAAAAAGTATGGATTGAAATGGACAGTTTAACTTTGTTTAATAAAAAATCCATAACTTTGGTTCCATAAGTCCAAATTACTCCAAATTCTTAGAGAAGTCGGCCAAAATTATTATCTACAACTTTGTAGAAGAGTCTGTCTAGATATTTGGCTGTCTGAATAGCTAAATTGGCAATGAAAGTGGAGGGAGAGATTGGGAATGCAAACCGTCCACTTCCTTGGGATATAAATACATCCCCTTATCACCTTCAAAGGAGTTGGCATTTCAGAAGAGAGGAGCACACATTGGAATGACCAAATATTTTATAAAGGCTTGGTAGGACCTTCCATACTCATGTTTTTACTTGATAGACCTTTCATTCTATCTTTGTTTTTATTTACTTTTGTGTTTTTCTTCATTTGTAATTTCACAAGTGTTTGTCTTTGTAATTATGTTTTAATGAAAGTTTCTTCTTCACTATATCTTATTCTTATCCAACTTATTTAGTTTAATATTAATGTTCTTAAAATATTTTAAATCAAGTTAAAACCCTTTCCCTTCTTTTGCTTCCTCATTCAATCAAAAGTCCTTTTTTAACTCTCTTAAACGATCATGTGTGTTCGAAGCACTACTCTTTTATTATCACATTATTTTTTTTATATTTATAATTTATCATCATAATAATTATAACTATATTATTAATAATTTAAATGGATTATTAAATCTCTCATTGGGGTGAGTTATAATTTATTAATGTTAAGCGATTGAGAGCTCTTGCTCGATGAGTATTCTTTAATTTACCATTGTGTATGTTAGACTTAACATGTCATGGATTAATGACATATTTTGTTTAACGTATGGATTCCATGGATTATTTGAACCATAAATACCCTACCACAATCAAGTACCAATTGAGATTAGAATTCTAGTTAAGTTAATGCTTGGATTAAAGCCTTAACACTTAGTAATTCCAATCAACGTTATCTTGTGAAGTGGGTATTAATTTAAATGCAATATAAAGCAATGCTCAAGGATATCACAAGCTTAACTACCTATTAATGAACTCACCCCAATATTTATCAAATTGTTAAATAAATCTTAATCCAAAATAATCCATAAATTATTTCATATGATTTTCAAATAAACCCCCCAAATAGAATACAATCAAGTAAAAACAATCGACTATTAAAAAGTACCATTGTCGAGGATTCGACCTGAGTGCTGCTATACACATTAGTAGAGCACCAAAACCTTAACCGGTCGATAGGTGACAATCGTCCGTGCTTTCAAATGGAACCGTTGCTGAGGATGGTGCTTTATGTAGTCATTATTTTCTGATTATTGTAAAAAAAACAAAAAAAAAAACAAAATTTAAAAAAAATTAAAAAAAACACAAAGAAAAACCCGCCTTCTCATAAAAATCATAAACTAAAAAAACACAAAGAAAACCCCATCTTCCTCTTTCTTCAAATATCTCCATGAATTATCCATATCCTCCTAAACAATCACTAGTATTTTTTTTGACCCTAAAATTGAGTGAACACTTTTCCAACTTAAGAGGAACATTAGAGATAATCAAATAATTAAAGAACCAGTCCTTATCCAACCAGTTGAATTAGAAATGACCAATCCGAGGGAACAGAAACTAAAAGAACTTGCTTCCCCTGATATAAATTACCAACATCTTGGTATTCAATATCCAAACATAGAATCTGACTTCAAACTCAAATCAGGTTTTATTCATCTTCTCCCTCATTTCTACAAGCTTGCCGGTGAGGATCCACATCTCCACCTTAAAGAGTTCCAAGTGGTGTGCTCTACCATGAAGCCTCAAGGGGGGTTTTTAGGAACAAATCAAACTCAAAGAATTCCCTTTATCTCTAGATGACACTGCTAATTTATGGCTCTATAACCTTTCTCCTGGTTCCATAACCACATGGAATGACATGAAGCGACTCTTCTTAGAGAAATTATTTCCTACTTCTCGTACTGCTTCTATCCAATAGGAAATAAGTGGTATCCATCAGTTCCCAAGTGAATTACTCCATGAATACTGGGAGAGGTTCAAAAATATTATTACAACCTGCCCACACCACCAAATCCCTGGCCAAATTTTGATCTAATACTTCTATGAGGGGTTATTGGCTATGGAAAGAACTCTCATTGATGCCGAAGGTGGTGATGCTCTTGTTGATAAAACTCTTGCAGCTGGAAGAGATATCATAAGAAACATGGATGAAAAAACACAAAAATTATATACTCGACCACATGCTCAAGTCAAACAATCCCAAGATAATCAATCAATAGATCCGAACAAGATGACAAAGTGGATGAGTGAACTTACAGGTCTTGTGCGACAACTAGCTGTGGCTTACAAAGACCTAACCTCATCTTCTCCACAATCAATGTTTCCTAGACCTATCAAAAACTATAAAATCTGTAACTCTCTAGATCATCCAACAGACACCTGCCCACAACTTCAAGATGATCCATCTGATTTATCTGGACCAATGGAGCTCAATGCAGCCTATGATCAGTAGAACACCAACCCTCAACTATCAGGTCAGTTCATTAGAACCTCTAACCAACCTCATTATGATCCCTTATCTTCTACATATAATCCTAACTTGAGATATGGAAATCCTATTTCTCATCCCCCTCAATACCCTTATTAAAACCCAAACCATTTCCAATATGGTCAAGGTGTTGGTAACTTCCAAAAACCTTACCCTTTTGTTCCTCAACCTCAAAGGATCAATCCTCCTCTTCCTCCTCCAGGACTCCACTATCCCAATGAGCCTTCCCAATTCCCAAAACAATACAATCATTTTCCCAAGAACCAAAATCAAGGCAATACCAATGTGATAAAAGAATCTTCTTCCAAGAAACCATGGGATAGTGCAGTTGAAGATCTTTCCTCCTTCACCCATTCTAGCTTTAAAAATATTGAAACCCAAATTGGACAACTTGCATCCCACCTAATCCAACAACAATAATCAAATTCTTCCCAACTTCTAGATCAACCATTACCTAACCCCAAGGGTAATTTAAGTTCAATTTCACATTGACCGGGAAAGAAAATTGTTATGCCTCAAGATAAGTTCTCCAACCCTCCTTTGACTGTTGACCTATAAAATGAAAAGAAAAATAAATATGAAAAGGAACCTGAAACCACTCCCTCACCTCCTTCAATTACACTTAGGAACCCAATTCCTTTTCCTCAAGATGTTTCTAATCCAAAGAAGTCCTTTGAACCTGATATTGAAATGCTCAACATGTTTAGATGTTTTGAAGTCAACATTCCCCTCTTAGATTCCATAAAACAAATCCCTAAGTATTCCAAGTTTCTTAAGAAATTGTGCACCCACAAGAGGCAAATTAGGACCTTAGAAAATGTTTCCACCTAGCAGTCTATTCCCATAAAGTGAAAAGATCCAGGGACCTTTACAGTTCCATGCCAAATATGAAGTTCCAACTTTGATGATGCACTCATAGACCTAGGATCCTCAATTAATGTCATGCCCAAATCCATCTTCTCCAACCTTGGTCTAGTTCCCTTACATCCAATGGGTGTTGTCATTAAATTGGCCAATCAAAGCACTCCTAGTCCGTAGGGCGTAATCGAGGATGTACTTATCCGAGTCAATGATATCATCTTCCTAGCTAACTTCCATGTTCTTGACATGAAAGGTGAGGAGAGGTCTTCTCGATCTCCCTTGATTCTATGAAGACTTTTCCTTATGACATCTAGAACCAAGATTGATGTCCATTCTGGAATCTTATCCATGGAATT